>JAJTWQ010000132.1:743150-1486301 GCA_029007595.1 Solanum commersonii
CTTTCTAGGAATGTCTCGTATGTTTTTGACTTCTCTGATTTCGTTTCTTTTGGTACTTAGGTCAAAGAATCATTTGAGTCATCAGCAGTGCCATGCCCCTCTCCTTTAAAGCTGTCTTCATCAGATCCCTCTGTTTCATCATTATCTGCATCTCCTTTATCAACAAAAAGTCAATTGCTTCCTGCCAATTCTACTCCTTTGCCTCAATATTCTTCCGGACACCAGCTGGGACGACGAGTTTCTGATAGTCATATACCCGGAATAAAGTCACCTACATTCTCAATTTCTGAAGAATCATTGTCCTTCATGCTCCCTGGTTGGAGTAATGAATCAACCAGGGGCTCAAATGGTGGATCATCAGATGGATGGTCTGTTCCTGCCTTCTCTGACCTGCTTGCAAATCCTCGTAGAGATAGGTGGTCATTTGATAGTGAATCCATGGGTTTCCATCATGACAAGATGAGCAGAGCTAGTGGTCGGAGTTCTGGTTCACCTTCTATAGATCTCCAAACCTGTGGCATTTGTACAAAACTGTTAACAGAGAGATCTTCATGGTCCTCAAATGAACTTGCTGTTGTTTCTGTACTAATTTGTGGCCACGTTTTCCATGCTGAGTGTTTGGAGAGTATGACGCCAGAATTCAACAAGTATGACCCAGCTTGTCCTGTTTGTACTTTTGGGGAGAAGCAGGCATTGAAGATGTCAGAAAAAGCATTGAAAAGTCAGATGGACTTGAAAGCTCGAAAGAGATTCCGGAATCGGGTTGTTGACAGTGATTTTAGTGGCAATCTTGCTTTATTTGATCGACAGAAAAGTGGTGGACATGGTGGAAGGCGTCTCAAGATGAGCTCAAGTTCCAGCAGTATGAAGAGCTCTTCAGGAAAGCCTTTCTTGCTGCGTCATTTGTCATTTGGTTCGAAGGGGTCAAAATCCTTTTCCGAGAGCCCTTCTACTAGGAAAAAAGGTTTTTTCTGGACAAGATCGAGCAAGGAGTAATGCGGTGGATGATAATGGTAACAACATAAATGCTCTTACCGAATATATTTCATCTGGGAATATCCTAAATGTTCTCTTGCATGCTATATTCTTCTGAAATGCAGTTGGATGTTCTGATAGATATAACTCACAAAGATACTTCTCTAGTAATGTATCTAATCTCATTTCTGACTACTGAATTGCATTGTTGTCAATTCCACAGGTGGCACAGGTCAACTCTCTCACCTTGGAAGGATAGTAAGAGAGGCATATAATAGCGTCAGGTTCTTGCTGGCGGATATGGATTCCCAGAATTTAGGTTAGGTTCCGAAGTATACAATGTAAGAAATTGGGATTACAAGTTGAATGATCAATTCATTATATAGGAAAAGAAAAAAAAGTGTAGTTATCAGCTGGTAGTTATCATGTTGTACATTCAAAATTTGATTGTTCCTTGTCAAGGGCATGAAATTATCCCCAAGACTTTTGTATGCTCTTAAGTACTTATCTCTAAACTTGCAGCAGGTAGCTTGACAATTTATATGCCTGCCTGAAGATGTAATGATTTTTTAGCCATGGTATGTGGGATATATAATCTTGTCATTTCTTTATCTTTTGTGCTGTGCTCAAGAATCAGTCAAAGCTTACACCTTTCACAATCCCCATTTTACGAAAATGCTATCAACTACTAGTATTATTATTGTTACAGGAACATCATTTTTTTCTAAATGACGAGTCTAGCATAAAGCAGTAACTCAACCCCTCTCGTCTCTGCCTGAAATGTGATTGCACTAACCAAAAAACAGTACAGCAGAAGGAAAATAAACTGAAATGGTCTATCTTGAGGATAGTTTTTCTTTTCAATAGACTGAAATGTTTACATGATACAGAAGCTTGTTAACGGCAAATCCTATTTGAACTTTCACCTTGTTTTGGTGAAGATTTGATTTCTCACCTTATAATCCTCTCTATTTCTCCTTTCTCTGTCCCAAAACAATTTTTTGAATTGAAAAAGAAACATATAAACATAACATGAAATGTAACAGTGCCGCTGAACTATGATATCATGGAGACTTATCATAATTTAAATTTAGTGGAAGGAGAGTATCGGGATTTTGGATTTAACAAACCAAAACATTTTAAAGGAGCCTAAAAATAACTTTATTAACAACAATCACAATGATAATTTAAAAATGCTAATGACATGCAGTAATTAATTAAATCCCGCAAACCTATTTAAAATAATTAAGAAAAAAAGTAAATATAATTATCTCAATATAATTCATAGGTCACGAATTTAACAATATATATATATATATATATATATATATATATATTTTATTTTTTTTGAGGGGGAGGGGGCAGAGCTCCTAACATAAGTTTGATTACGCCTCCTTAAAATGCGGCCTTTTTCTTAAATGTTGCGTGAACTAAAGATAATTTATGTACCGGAATTACCCTTTATACATAAGAATTGTATTGTCCTTTACCGGTCAATTAGATGAGCAGAATGAAGCTACTGCTAACGAAACGATACAATTGATATTCATTTGTCGTTTTACACCGAAACACGTGTCCTCAATCTCCTACGTGGCAGCTTAGGCGGTGCTGTTCCTGCATACGTGTAACTATCCAGTTAAACGCACTCATGCAGAAACCGCTGATGCTCCACCGTCTCTTCCCTTTTTAAATTTAAAAATCACCAGTTAGCTTTTCATAATCTAAAAACAAGGAAGAGAAGAAAAGAAGATCTGATTTTCCAAATTTTGTTTTCAATTATCTAGCTTTTGTGAAGGAAGGATATGGCGGACTTACGTGATGAACATGGAAATCCAATTCAGCTGACTGACCAATACGGTCATCCAGTGCAGCTGACCGATGAGTACGGCAACCCTATGCACCTTACTGGTGTTGCAACCACAGCCGGCTCTACTGCTTCAACTGTTTTTCCTACCGGCACTGGTGCTGCATCAGTTGGTGAAAAATTGCCACAAACAGCTAGCTATGCTGCTCCGACAACTATTGGTGAAAAGTTGCACCACACAACTGGGCTAGGTACTGGTGCTGGTGCTCCTACAATTAGTGAAAAATTGCACCACACAGCTGGCTTAGGTACTGGTACTGGTGCTCCTACAATTGGTGAAAAATTGCACCACACAACTGGCTTAGGTGCTGGTGCCGGCTTAGGTGTTGGTGCTGGGACAATTGGTGAAAAGTTGCACCAGAAAACAACACAATCGGAGCAACAGCATCACAAGACGGAGCTTCACCGCTCTGGCAGTTCAAGTTCTAGCTCGGTATGATATCTTGCATTTTTTTATATCCATCTCATACATGCCTTCTCAACTTCTCATTCTATATTTTTTTACTCTAATTAGAGAGAATTTAAACTTAATTTTATTTCCCTTTTAGTCTAATTACTGAAGTGATCATCACAAGCTATTTATTGCCTTCATAACATTATTAAATTACTGTGGTGCAGTCGGAGGATGACGGACAAGGTGGGAGGAGAAAGAAGAAAGGGCTGAAAGAGAAGATAAAGGAGAAATTAACAGGTGGTAAGCACAAGGGTGAGGAACCACACGCCCACGCCCAAGCCCAAGCCCATGGTATTGGGACTGGAGCCACAACGACCACTACGAGTGGGATGTCAACTACTGCTCCAGAGCATGAGAAGAAGAGTATGATGGAGAAGATCAAGGAGAAATTACCCGGTCATCATAATCATCACTAGATAAAAACCAATAAACAGCCTACCTAAATGGAATAAGAAATGTTGTATTTATGATGTGCAAACTCTTTAATTTTATATCGTCGTAGTTACTTCTGTTCAGAGTATATGCTATCGTACTCGTAGAGCAGTGGTGTAAGTTGTTCAATTGATGTTATATACATAAATGTACGGTTTGTTTCAGTTCCAGCTGCTGCTATTTGGCCTTTCCGGTGGGAGGTAGTAAGTATTTCGTGGAGTTAGTTGAGTTGGGTAAAATCTGGCTCAGACACCACGTTCATTCTTCCATCATCCAAAAAAAAGGAATGCCTATATAAATTATTGATTATTCATGGTTAATAGTATGCAAAACCTGATAAGATTTTGGTTGTCGGGTTAAGAGTATATGCAAAACTGATTAGATTTTATACAACTCAATAACCATTAGTTTTTTTTTTTTCTAATATCTGTTATATTTATCTAATCTTATTACTATTTCATCTTTTTAAAAAAGAATGATCTCATTTATTTTTTAGTCTCTTTAAAAATGAATGATTTTTTCTTTTTTTATAATATTTTAATTTCAATTTTTCACGTGACATTTTTAAGGCAATAAGATTAAATGACAATTTTATACATTTGACATAACTTTAATTTAGGATCAATGACTTTTTCTTTTTTTATAATATTTAATTTCAGCTTTTCACGTGACATTTTTAAGGCAATAAGATTAAATGACAATTTTATACATTTGACATAATTTTAATTTAGGATCACAAGATTCAAATTTTTTTTTTATTTTCTTAAACTTCGTGTTAAGTTAAACTAAATCATTTTTTGTGAAACAGGGAGTATTTTTTATTCTATACATTGATTACGTGAGACCTTTTCACCTATAAATAGTGATTTTTTATTCCCTCTGAAGTATTCAAATTTAGAAAAAATGGGAAGTGTGAAATAGTATAAATAGTGGTTTTTTCTTTGTGGAGTATTCAAATTTAGTAAAAATGAGAAGTGTGAAATAATATTTTAGTGTATAGTTGATGATGAAGACGCACCTCAATCAGAGATACTTGTAAGTTGATCTACTGCTTTTCACCTTTTATTAATCGAAAACGGTCTTTCTATTTTTTAAAATATGAACAAGATAAGATTGTGTACATATTGTTCTTTACAAATTTCACTTGTGAATTTATATTGAGCCTACACTATATAAAAAATTATCTTAAGCGATAATTAATAAAAAAATAATAGTTTAGTTGCTGTTAAAAACACTATTTATAAATGTCTCTAAGATTATAGCGATAATGAATTCAATAGCAATTAACTAAATCACTTTTCCCTCTTGTAGACGAATGATTCGAGAGAGTAATTGATTATGACGTTCAAACTCCACATGAATATGCCTTTATTAAAACAGCAGCGCTGTTGGGTTACGGACCTGAACCACTAAGGCAATAACCCCATTAATCATAGAATATTGAATAATTATAAAAACAACAAACCAATAATATGAACCACTAACCTAACAATCTTATTATCTATTCGAATTATTAGTTTGACTCAAATAAGATGATCTCTTAAAAAGAGAACAATAAACAAAAAACGTTATACGCATCGGACGGTGGAAAACACATCATCTTCCATACTTGCCCTTTTCAATAAGCCGCTTTATTCATTACGCCACCAGCACTCTTTCTCACTCTCAACTCCCCCCGATCTTTGTCTCGTGAACCCGTCCTTTTCCCGCCTATTAAACAAAGCCCTCCAAATGCAGATGCAAATCCTTTCTCTATCTCCCCGCAACTCTTTACCTCTTTCCTCATCAATCTCTGCATTCTCCGGCTGTAATAGCCGGAAAATCGTCTCCGGTTCGCTTGCTTTTCCACATTCCGATATCAATTCGTTTCCGATTTCGCACGGAATCAAATTGGCGTCGCTTATGATGACTTCGAATTGTGTGCTCCCTAATCAAGCACAGATTGCTGATTTAGGAGTTGAGGACTCAGACCTCGACAAATTCGCAGCTGTTAGTAACAAAATTGCTGATGCTGCTGGTGAAGTCATTTGCAAATACTTCCGGAAGAGCTTCGATATTCTCGATAAAGAAGATTTAAGTGAGTTTTTAGTTGATTTTACGCGGATAAATTGCTTGCGGAGTTCAGTTTTCCAGTGATTTTTTTTTATAAATTTGTGGTTAAGGTCCGGTGACAATTGCTGATCAAGCGGCGGAGGAATCCATGGTGAAGATAATTCAAGAGAATTTCCCTTCCCATGCAATGTGAGTTAGTTAAGCTCGCACAAGTTTTGATAGTGCCAGTATGATAGTATTTGATTTCTAATGCGTGTTTGTAAAAATTAAAACTTCCCTATTTTAGTAATTCAATTGACGGAGCTGAAAGTGGCCTGTGGTAGGAATGAGCATTTTCAGCTTGGCCTCGCTGTTGCTTTAGTATCACTGTTAGCATACGATACTTGTGATTTGCGAATATAATCTTATATTTGCCATTCGAGAAAGGTCACCATCTCGTTTTGGTTATGCACTTGCTGTAAACTTATTTTGTGATATGCCTATGTGTCTCTACCGAGAACCAAAGTTGTCTAGAAAAAGTAGAGATACTGTAGAGTTATATGATCTTAGTCAGTGAAACCAGTTAGTGAAGGTCTTTTTGGCTTGCAACAAATATCAAGAAGCCAAAAGCTTTGTATAATCTTTGACATTTTCCTTCCCCTGAATTGACCTTTTTCAACATTTGCCTCTGAACTTTGATAAGGCTGTAGTAGAATACAAGTGAGGTCTCCGTAAGTTTTAAGTTTTAACTGGTACAGTTCAGTCTATTTACTTGTATGATGCCGATACAGAAGGTCAGAATTGAGAAAAGAGCATTCATTCGAGATGATAAGATAATCCTTGTAGTAGTTGAATACCTTCCACACTTCTAGGAGCTCCACAAGCTAGAGATGCCTACTCCGACATATTTGTTCTAAAATCTAAGGAAAACGACTTAATTTGACAGATACGAGTCAATGCAACTCTTATAGATCCGTATATGTTCTTGATATTTTGCAATGTGTCATGGCCAGTGTGTTGTCTATATTTGATTTATTTCGTCTCTATTTCATATATCAAGCCATATATGTATGTTTGTATGTTGAAAACTTGCATTTAAACTGCTTGGTGATAGTTATGGAGAGGAGAAGGGATGGAGGTGTCAAGAGGAAACTGCAGAGTATGTTTGGGTTTTAGATCCAATAGATGGTACTAAGAGTTTCATTACAGGTACCTGCTTGTCTTTCTCATATCAACTCTGTTCAACTTATAGTTCAAATATTCCTTCATATGGATACCTTTTACTTGCAGGGAAACCTGTGTTTGGCACTCTTATTGCTCTGTTGTACAAAGGTAAACCGGTATGAATCGCCAGCCAGTTGATTGTATTTATATCAATAAAAAACCTTTCTCGCTACTAGATCAATGAAAGCCTGCTTTTTAGTCCTGTCAACTTTCAATGTTTCTCCCAAATTCTGTTGGCATTGTGACAGCATTTGTTGGTGGGAAGCCTAGTCAAGTATTTACACTAAGAAGGCTTCTGTTGGCATACTTTTGATTTGTAACTGTAGCTAACAAAATTTGCTCTTAGTAGAACCTATAATCATGTTTAACTTATAAACAAGTAAAAGGAGATAGGTACTCATAATTTATAACAGAAAGTAACAGAGAAAGGAAAATTGAGCCCATGATATTTTGTGTTTGGTGGACTAAATACAACTGAATGTCCATTTTTAGAACATGCTTAATCACCTCTTCGTTTTGTTTGTCTCACAATAGTAAAGTTCTAAATCATTTGGTATATGCATAGTTCCTGAATGTATTGTATGATTGTATAGACGTTCCCTTGTCCTGAATTTAGAATATTGATGTTTATTTAAGAAATTAGCAATATCATGTAGATTCTTGTATTTTATATCTTAGTAGTTGTCAATGCAATATCGTGTAGGTGTTTTTTTTCCCTATTGCCATCTGGGCTCGCTCGTGTTAGGAGTATTGTGTTTGGCTCTTGAACCACTTTGTTTAGCTTTCCCTTGATGTAATGAGAGTTCCAGCCTATGATACCATAGGTAATCTCCTTTTATATTATGCTACGGTAAGACTGTGCTCACTATGCAGGTAATCTGTGGTTTCGAAAGTAGGTCTATACATGATCTTCTCTTCATTTCTGCTTTTCTAGATTCTTGGCGTTATTGACCAGCCTGTACTGAGAGAGAGGTGGATTGGTTTAAGTGGGCGACGAACTACCTTGAATGGGCAAGAAATATCCACACGCAACTGTTCAAGTCTTTCAAAAGCCTACATGTATGTTTCTCCTTGGAACCCTTTCTCTCCAAAAATACAACATTGTTACTCAGCTTCGTTTATTTCTGAGAAGGTAAATGTTTATAAATAAAGGTACCAAGAAGGTAAAAATACAGCAGACTAAACTACTGCCTGAAGCAGAAAAAGAACTATATGTGTCCCATCTCTTCTAAGAAATTCAAATACTCATCCATGTTTTCCATAACACTTCTTTTACACCAAAAAATAAATTCAAAAGACATCTATGTTTTTATCCTGGATGCATGTTGTTTTGTCCCTTCAGCCATGTTGTCCATAAGAAAGACATGTAGGTAATTCTTCTCCGTATTGACTGCTGACTCTTAGCCATTGTCAGATGTTGCAATTTCTCCAGTAGGCTCCTACATTTGGTTGCATAACGCAATTAATACAAATCCTGTTGAGTAGCTCCCAACACTACCTTGCCTTCACAATGAATGAGATGGCGATTGACTGTTTCTAACTCTTCTTCACACGTGTAGCATCTATACTTAAAATAATGCCTCCCTTCTGTAGATTATCCTGTGTTAGACAAGTTCCTTTGCTTTTGTTTTCCATTGCCAATCTGATTCATACATCCAGTGTTGTTTCTGTAGCATAGTGTAACAACTGTTGACATTGAATTTTCCATCATTACTTGCAGCCCAAAACATTGAATCTTTCTTGTTTCCCTAGAATTTAACACTGTCAAGAATTTGTGAGCAAATTCATCTATTTCCCAATCATTGAGGCCCCTTCTAAAGATTAGCTGCCAACCATTATTTGAGTACTTGTATTCTGTGTATCAGTTCAACTTATCAGGGATACCAATATGTGCTGCATCTACTTTCTCATTTTCGTTCTTTCAAGTTCAGGTACACTACTAGCCCACATTTGTTCGAAGGGGATGCTGAGATTGCCTTTGCTCGTGTTAGAAGCAAGGTATTTAATATTATGGCAAGATGGGCAAAAACTGAGGAAGGGCAACAAGAAGATCTGAGTAGGAGGAAACTAAAGAGGAAGAAGAGAATGAATAAGTTGCACTTTCTTTCCTCCACTATGAATTCTTATCTCTTCCTGTATTTCTGTTACAGGTGAAAGTTCCACTGTACGGATGTGACTGCTATGCTTATGCCCTATTGGCTTCTGGATTTGTGGATCTTGTAATAGAGTCTGGTCTTAAGGTCAGCTACTCTGCTCTCTGCACTATTGCCTAGATTAATAAAGATATGATTAAACTTGCCAAATATGTGTATGAGCTTTTTCCTTCCTTATTGAGGACAGCAACCATATTCTCATTGAACATGTCAAATGGAGTGGTAACTGATTAGAGTTTCGGTATATCAATATATCCCTACTGCCTGATAAATATATTGATGCAGGGTGAAATTTTTGCTGTTTTACATCCCTCAGGCAGTGGGCAGTGACATTAAATTGCTTTTTTAACTTTGATAACTTCTTATGCTGATATTTAAAAAAAAAAACAATTTCAGCCGTACGACTTCCTCTCACTTGTACCAGTAATAGAAGGTGCTGGAGGAACAATAACCGACTGGAAAGGACAACATTTTAATTGGAAAGCTTCTGCTGGTTCACCAGCTACAAGTAATTCTTAGCTCTGTTCTCATTTCAAATTATCATTTCATATACATAAGCTAACCTTTGGATGTCTAAAAATATGCCCTCCAATTCGATATGTGAATTGTATCCTAACTTCGCTTAGCAGGTTTTAATGTAGTGGCAGCCGGTGATAAACAAGTTCACCAACAAGCTTTGGATGCATTGCAGTGGCACTAGAGGCTGCTGTGTTTCACTGTGTTGGCTCAAATCGTCTTTGGTGAATATCATAGTTATTGATTACTTTGCTGCTGAGTCTCTACATCAATTTTAAATTTTGAATTGAATTATGGTGGTACTCTGTTGTTAGTTATTTAATCAGAATGACTACTTGTTATTTTACAACAAAATATAAAATTGGAAGAGAACACAAAATACTGGGTTTCACAATTAATTAATCGCTTGTGCTTCCTCAGTTTTAATTATACTACCAAAGATCCTGAGCTAAACAGAGTTGATTGGATCCCTCTGCTGTATTACTCTTGTATTTTTCAAACCTGTAGTGAAAATAATTTTTTTATTGAATAGCGTGTGTACCAAGAACAACCTTTGTAAAGCTAAGAGATAAGATAATGCATACACCCCATCCTTTCCAGACCCACTTGTGGGGTATACACTAGGTTGTTGTTAAAACTTTTTTTTTGGGCCTAATGCCAATCAGAATTCAGTACATAGCAACGAAAAAACAGTAAATAAACATCCACCGTATTCTATTCTACCAATCCTTCAACAAACATCATGAGAATGAAAACGCAATAAATGCAGCTGCTTTCAGAGAAAGAGGTTTCTGCATTACATAATTTAAAAGACAGAATAAACAAACTCAAATGGTACAGCAAACCAAAGACCGCATCCGGCGCTATCATACCATTGAAATTGGTCCATGGCATTCACCCACATGCTTATTCCTTACCAAAATCAGCACTGTAGTGAGCACTTGATTCAAGTTTCTTTGCTTCATTCAGTTTCCTTACAGCCTACAAGAAAGTTGTCTCAGGCAATGGAAGATGAAAAATTATACTCATTAAGTACTAGAAAACACAAGGTATCTCTCTGGAACAAAGTTCAAATAATGACAAATAGGAAAAAGAAATTAACTCATAATACTATCATAGTATAAACAACATCTCTTCCGAAACAAAGTTCCAATGTGAAATATACGACTTACTGATCTACATTCCTAAGAGAAAGAATTTCAAGCGTTCTTTAATTAAAATAAGAAATTAAGGGGTCATTTGGTAGGGTCTACAAAAATAATGCTAAATAGAGTTTATACTGGTACATTTGTGTTAGTAAAATGCTTGTATTAGACATTAGTTATACATAGATTATTTCTTATGCACTGTTTGGTTTGGTGTATTCAAATAGCATGCATTGCATAAAAAAAAATTATTTACTAAGATACCCTCCACAATTGTGGTGAAAAAAATGTAAAAAAACTTTGAGGGGCAATGAGGTCTTTAATTATGCTAAATGCAAGCATTACTAATACCATGAATTTCCATATATTAGAAAAATACACACCTCAATACACAATAGAGTGTAACTAATGCAAGCATTAGTTATACATAGGTTGACAAAGTGTACCAAACAAGGTACTCCTATTATACAAAGCTAATGCATGCATTATTCTTTAAAATTATGCACTCTACCAAACGACTCCTAAGCGTGGTACACAGGGTAGTTGTACAAAATCTAAACCAGAGTGCTTCGCATAATAGCATGTGAATATAGAATTACCATGAATCACTAAATTTCTCTTTTAATTAACACCACCAACATTTTGGTAGCGTGAAGACCTCAATAGAGTGGAACTCAAAAAACAGTCTGTCGGTGAAATTAAAAAATTACCGATTTCCTAACAGAAATTTCATAAGAAAAGAAAAAATTACCTTCATGAAATCCTCATGGATGACATAATCACGCTCTGCACGAATTGCAAACATACCGGCTTCAGTGCAAACATTCCGCATATCAGCCCCATTAAATCCCTGAGGTAAAACAATCATCAGAAACTTTGATGCAATAGAAGCAGTACAATAGTGTTTCTTGTTAGCATCATTAGCAAACCTCAGCGAGCTTAATAGCAGCCTCATAATCAATTTCACCATGTTTGGCAATCCCAGCAGCATGGATCTTGAGGATTTCCATTCTTGATTGTTCATTAGGCAAGGGTATTTCTATCTTTCTATCTAATCGACCAGGACGAAGAAGAGCTGGGTCCAAAACATCAGGTCTATTTGTTGCCATAATCATTTTTACCTGAAAAAAGAATAAATGATTAAATAGGTTCAGGTGAACAAACAATATCTTCCTCCTGTTTCATGCATTCTACTCTTCTTTAGGAGTATGTTAAAAAATTACTGTGTAATTCTGTGCTTGAAATTTCAAGAGTTGAAAATAAAAAAAAATCTAAGCCCTAATGTCACCCCCGCCCCCCAAAAAACCAAAAAAAAAAGAAGAAAAAAACCCAAGAAAGAAAACATAAGCATAGGGTCATTTAAATGATGTATCATTTTATGCACAGATTCCAACAGTATATTTATAAGTGACTAATCTCCTGCCTTAATAAAAAAAACCAACTTGAAGAATTCTTTTTGATACGGCAGGGAAAATCAAACTAAGAGAGTTCAAAGAGAAACTTGAAAGCACGCACATCTTCGATCATGGAATATCACAACACATTTTCTTGGAAGTATACATTTAAGATCAATACAGACCTTTCCAAGCTGGTCAAATCCATCCAACTGATTGAGCAACTCCATGAGCGTTCTTTGGATTTCACGGTCTGCACTGGTTCCCTCACTAAAACGACGTCCACCAATTGCGTCTATCTCATCCATGAATATGATGCAGGGCTACAAATAAAGATAGCAAGTGTCAACATTTTAAGGCAACTCCGGAATCATTCATCAAGTCGAACACTCCCAATATATGCAGCAAATCTATTTGAAGTCTTACTTGGTGATCACGAGCATAGTTAAACATTTCCCGAATTAATCTTGCACTCTCACCAATGTACTTATCAATAATGGCACTTGATACAACCTGCAGCAATCACCAATTGTAAAAGGCCACATAATGAGATGCTATTAGACTGGAGATATTACTAAAACTCTAGTACACAGACCTTTAAGAAATTGGCATCTATGTTGCTAGCGATTGCCCTGGCTAACAATGTCTTGCCTGTTCCAGGTGGCCCGTAGAGAAGAACACCCTGAGAAAAAAACCTCGGTTGCCTCAGAAGTGATATTACAAGCAAAAGCATTTCTGTCCATGCCGACAAATGTATAATAACGCGGAAAAATTATGTTGAATGATTTACCTTTGGAGGCTTAATCCCAACCCGGAGGAAAAGCTCAGGGTTCATTAGAGGTAACTCAATGGATTCTCTCAGCTCCCTGATCTGATCTGACAGTCCACCCACGGCAGAGTAACTGATGTTGCCAGGATCTTCATGAAGCATGTTGTATACAACAGGATCAACCTGCCATTAATTTCTCATCATAAGGTATTGGGGATGGACAAATGTAATAATTTTAAATGTAGGCCCAGACGTTTAACGCTTGCTAGAAAAATAGAACTACTAACTTCACGGGGGAGTGCCCGCATGATTGTAAGTGTTGTCATATCGAGAACCACTCGTGTGCCTGAAGTCAGTTTTTCCTTGTCAACTTTACTGCGACAGCCAACCACATACCTCGGACCGCTGCTAGCTTTTACTATCACTGAAAAGGTAATGGAAGATACTGATTAGTCCCATAGCTGCATGCTAGTTTCTTAGCAACTTATTTCATGTAAAAAAAAAAAAGGAAAATAAGCACTTTGTGATCAATAGTGCATTCCTTGGAGCAAGAAAGTAAATAAATATTAGTTAGGATATAGGGTACTTACAACGCTCATTATCTAGAGGTCGGAGCACTTCTCCTATGATCTGTCCAACACTCTGAAGTGACTTCAAATCATCTTCTGTTTTAGCATATTCCTTTTTGGTAGCCCGCAAGTTCTCTCTCACTGAGAAGAGTAACTTTATAATCAGTAATAGAAGATCAAAAAGAATATAAATATTATGAAGACCAAGAATTAAGTTGCTTATTAGATTATGGAACACAACATAATAGAAGGAAGAAATAGCAAGGAACAACACTCAAGGGTGTGACCTAGTGGTCAACGAAATGGGTTAAGAGCCATGAGGTTTCAAGTTCAAAACTGTCAAATCCTAGCAGAGACAAAAAAAAACACTAAGTGATTTCTTCTCATCTGTCCTAGCCTTGGTGGACTAAGTTACCTGGCACCTGTTGCTGATGGTAGGCGGCAGGTATCCCGTGGAATTAGTCAAGGTGTGAAAAACAATAAAAAATCAAGGAACGGTCATGAAGTACTACAAAATGTATCACTAGCCCCGGATCACTAATAACAAAAAACTGATCCATATTTCTCAATCTCTGATGTATAACAAACGAGGTTATACAAACTCCAAGAAACAAAGGCCAAAGTCGGAGAATATATTGGGCGAGCACATGCATACGCTCCCATTTCCAAATAAGAAGCTTTGGTTTATGAGGGTTCTATAGTAGGGATCTGTATCAGAATAGCTACACCACCCTTTCTGAACAAAAGGATAGATGATTTTATTATATTAAAATACGTCAAAGCATGCTTAAATAAATCATCGGGCTATACTTGGTTGACTGATGAAGTATGGCAACCCAACCCAGTGGCACTTGTACTTAGTGGAGTAGAAAGGCATAATAGTGAAGAAACAAAATCTAACAAATGGAAACACCAAACAAATTGGCATGATCTAGCCAATGGTTTCCCCCAAAAAGATGCCATTAATTATCAGAAAAGGAATCTATTGTCCGACGAACAAGAATTCTAGACAACTACGAAAAGATATGAACATTTGTTAAATTCAATCTTTATGAATCATTCTTACAGTAGGCCACCTTTACATGTAGTTTAATGGACTTATTCACTTGCATTGTCTTGTCTTATTTGGTTTTTCACAATTTTTATCACCAAAAGCTTTGCCTAAAGATAAATACAGACTAATTACCCCTATGCTAATCATTTATGATCTACTTACCTGAAGCAAGTAAAAAGTGTAATCATTGGTAATTTGAATTGTTGGAAACTGGTAGCGTGATAGCATCCAAGGGAGCATGCATAGAAGATGACCTAGAAGGCTTGGAAATACTTTACAAATACTTTCATGTGCTAATGTTATTGGAAGATGACATGGTAGTCATACGAAGGATCAAAGAAACCAAAATTAGTGTTAAAGTGCATTAAACTTGAAACTATAGCACGTATTTGTGCCGCAGCACAAAATGTGTTGCACAAAGTAGAAAAGTTCAGTCAAGTGATTTGGGCCGTGGGGCAAAAATGGAGTGGGATGGTTCCTACTAGACCTTGAACTTCTAGTTTAAGGATATTTTGGTCTTTTTCAGCATTCCCATTTGCTCATTATTATATATACTTCTAATCATCCCACTGATTAGGATCTTAATTTTTGCTTTGGAGAAGTTGAATTATGAGAAGCTTAGCCTAAATTTAACCCTTCCAAAACACAATAAAAGTTGTGCGTCAATAATCCTGCATTATATTACAAACATTAAAAGTTGTGTGTCAATAATCAATATGTTTACTCTTTTGCCACAGAAAACACAATATCTAATATTACCTACAATAAAAGAAACATCGAAAGAACAAAAACCCTAAGCATCGGAACTGAATTTCAATATTCGCGAATTTACAACATTTAGGAGTAAATAATAGTAATTGATGATAAGAAAAGTCCTAAGCATCGATAATGAATTTTAATATCCATGAAATTTACCACATTTAGGAGTAAATAATAGCAATTAGTGATATTAAAACTACAAAAAATATTTCAGCCACCGAAATCAATGTCAGAAAAAGAGAACTAGGGTTTAAGATTTCTGAGAACGGCACCTGTCCGAACCCGAGCATCAAGCTCCTTGTGCTGAAGGAGCTTTTTCCGATAATCGGCTAGTGCAGTACGGCGTCGGACGGCGTCTTCTTCGGTCGCCATGGCGCTTAAGCTCAAAGATCTGAACTGATTTCTGATATCCGAGTGACCTCTCGACTTGAGGACCAAGAAACGTATAGATCCCTGTTAAGAAAATACCAATTTATTTGCCGCTGTTTGTAAATATATAATCTTCTAATTATACTATTCGTAAGGAAATAATACGGAGCAGCTTTCTTGTTGGGCCGTGAGGTTGCGCAATTTTATTCAGGCCCAGTGCAGAGCCCAATAAAGGGGAAAGAACGAACTCATTTGCACTTTTGCCCTTGTGTTGTCATCATCTTTAATTTTCGCCCCTCAAGATGAATAATTTTTTGTGTGGGACATAAATTTATATTTTTTATTCATAATATTCTACAAGTTATGTCCGCTCGCCCACCATAAGATCAATTCCTAAATATTAAAATTAAAAATTAACTCATTTGAAAGATAAAACATGTTAAGAGAAGTGATCAAAAATAAAATTATAAAAAAGTTTCTCTGGTTTATATATTTTATATTTTAAACTTATTTTTCAACACACAGGGTTTTGTTATCTCATATTGTCGATTTGGAAAAAAATAATCTTCTTTTATATTATGAAATAACTTAATTTTGCCCAAAAAAATAGAAAGAGAAGTGTAACATGATTTGCTTCGAATTTGAACTTTTGATTTACTAATAGAGTAATAGAAAATGCCGGAATCAAATGTGCTCATGTTATATTCGGAATGATTAAGTTTTGCTCTCTATTAGACTTTTGTCCATTCAAACTCTTGTATGGAATAGTAAATTGTCTTGAATTTATATTTACTGTTAAAAGAGTTCTAACTTAAAATGAAGTAGGCCCTATATATCTTAAATTTCTTCATGAAGACCACTATTTTAGACTAGGATTCTCAATTGGAGCTCCATTATGGATCAAGGGTAAAAATAAGACTTTTTTGCAGTGAAATAAGATCCTATCGAAAATTTAATGCAGAGTGAAGTTGTTCAATTTATTTTATCATAATACATGAACATAATTGACCAATTTTACTATAATTTTGCGAACTTCTTTTCTTAGACGCTAATGAAAACGAACAACGGAGAGAAAAGACCGGCTGATTAAGCATTTCAACCACTAAAACATTGTAAAGCTTAAAGAAAAATAATTGCGCCAACGGTAACAGAAACTCGAAACCAAAGCCAAAAATCTCCACACCCCACAAATATGGCGATAATATTGGCAAAAATAGACTGATTTCAATTCCTTTTTTTCTCTTTCATACTCCCTCCATAGTATTAGACATTTTTTTCTCAATTTTCATCCCCAAATCCTCGTCAGGAGGGGCTGGAGATGAAAAAAATGCCAAGAGGATCACCATCACCACCACCATCGTCTACAATAATGGCTAATATCCTCGTGGCGTTTGTTTGCCTCATTTTCATCGGCCCCTCGAGTGTTATTCCAGTTTCTGCACAATCAGATTCTACTGAACCTGCGAAATCTTTTCCAGCATTCACACCTTCAGATAACTACCTTATTAATTGTGGATCTACTTCTCCTACTACTCTTCCAGGAAATCGCGCATTTCAACCAGATGAAACCACAGCTAAATATTTAGCCTATAGCGGACGTGACCTTCACATTTCTGCACCTGACAATAAAAATGTACCTTCACCTATGTACCTTAGCGCGAAAATTTTCGATAGTGAAGCTACTTATACATTTCATGTAACCAGTCCAGGCTTGCATTGGATCCGTCTTTATTTTTACCCTTTACAAAACAATGAATTTAATCTCCAAACAGCCAAATTCTCTGTTTCAGTGGATACATTAGTTCTCCTCCGAGACTACCAAATGGAGAAAAACGAACCAGTTATGAAAGAGTTTCTTGTAAATGTCACAACAGAGCGTTATGCCATCAAATTTGCACCTTCCCAAGGCTCAATTGCATTCGCCAACGCCATTGAGTTTGTTACTGCACCAGGCAAATTACTCGACTATTCTGTCCCTCTCCTTTTCCCCGTTTCACAGAAATTTGATCTTTCCACTAGTAATTTCGAAACAACCTATAGGCTTAATGTTGGAGGTGCATACCTTGATGCAACAAATGACACTTTAGGGAGAAGTTGGTTATCCGATGAACCATTCCGTAATAGTGCCACAGGACAGGCGGTTACTGTTCAGCCTTCTGTGATTCAGTATCCAACGGCAGGAGGGTCGCCTTTAATTGCTCCTCCTACAGTTTACAGTTCAGCAGTGAAAATGGCTGATTCAGAAACTACCATTCCCAACTTCAACATATCATGGACGATGGATATTGATACCTCATATACATACCTCATTCGCCTTCACTTCTGTGATATCATTAGCAAATCACTCAATGAACTGTATTTCAACGTGTACATTAATGATAAGATGGCAATTTCCGGGCTAGACTTGTCATCTTTGACACAGCGGTTGTCCACAGCATTTTACAAGGACTTTGTGATAGATGCCTCTTCAGCATCTAATCCTCTTAGTGTAAAGGTTTCACCGGTGAACGATGTCCAAGGATTCAAGAATGCAATCCTGAATGGGCTTGAGGTTTTTCGGATGAATAATTCTATGGGTAGTCTTGATGGGCAATATGGTGTTGATGGAACGAAGAGTAGTGGCCCAAGCAAAACAGTGGCTTATGTTGGTTTTGCTATGATGTTCGGAGCATTTGTAGGATTGGGTGCTATAGTTTTCAAGTGGCAAAAGAGGCCTCAAGATTGGCAAAAAAGGAACAGTTTCTCCTCTTGGTTGCTTCCACTTCATGCTGGAGATACAAGCTTTATGGCGGGAAGCAAGGCTTCATTGTCGCGCAAGAGCCAATTTTTCTCTTCAAACATGGGGCTAGGCCGATACTTTTCATTTGCTGAGTTGTCAGACGCCACCAACAATTGGGAATCGACTGCCATAATTGGTGTTGGTGGCTTTGGCAATGTCTATTATGGAGAAATCGATGATGGAACAAAAGTAGCTGTCAAGAGAGGAAATCCACAATCTGAGCAAGGTATCAATGAGTTCCAGACTGAAATTCAGATGTTATCTAAGCTCAGACATCGCCATCTGGTGTCGTTGATTGGTTATTGTGATGAAAACACAGAGATGATACTGGTTTATGAGTTCATGCAAAATGGTCCTTTCAGAGATCATCTCTATGGCAAGAACTTTCCACCTTTGACATGGAAGCAGAGGCTAGAAATCTGCATTGGCTCAGCTCGTGGGCTTCATTACCTCCATACAGGTGCATCTACAGCAATTATCCACAGAGATGTCAAAACCACCAACATTCTTCTTGATGAGAACTTGGTCGCTAAAATGGCTGACTTTGGGCTGTCAAAAGATTGCCTTGCCAACGAGACTCACGTAAGTACAGCTGTGAAGGGAAGTTTTGGGTACCTCGATCCTGAGTACTTCCGTAAACAGCAGTTAACAGACAAGTCTGATGTGTACTCATTTGGAGTGGTACTTCTAGAGGCCTTGTGCGCTCGTCCTGCCATTAATCCATCACTTCCAAGAGAGCAAGTGAATTTAGCAGAATGGGGAATGCAATGGAAGAAAAAAGGTTTGTTGGACAAGATCATTGATCCTACTCTTGTGGGACAAATTAACCCAGAGTCAATGAAGAAATTTGGTGAAGCAGCAGAAAAGTGTTTGGCAGAATATGGTACTGATAGACCTAGCATGGGTGATGTGCTGTGGAACTTGGAATATGCTTTGCAGCTACAAGAAGCGTCATTACAAGGGAAGGCTGAAGAAGAAAACAAAGCATCTTCTTCCCCAGTCTCTCCTGCTATAGTTGCCCCTACTCCTGCCCCCGTCCCTGCTCCTTCGACTCCTGACAACAGACCAGTTTCTACACCTGAGCAGACTAGAAATCCTGCTGAACTTCAAACAATTGACGATCATTCAGGAACAAAAATGTTTGATCAATTTGGTGCACTTAACGGGCGATGATAGCCATGATCACTTTGACTCAGATGATATTACAAAAATGTCAATTGGTATGTCCCAGGTGAATTATATGTATATGTAGTTGAAGCCAGCCCTTTTACTGATGACTTTTCTGCTGTTTTTGTTGGAGTTTTGCTTCCAAGAATGCGTTACAATAGCTAGAGGTTATCTTTTTGATTGTTTTGTATTCCTAACATTAAAATGCTGGATGTGTAGATGAAAAAAAAAATTGCGTACTGAATAATAACGTGTTATTGTATATATTATTAACTTCATAGTTTCTCTTGCACTCTCTATGCATTTCACAGTTTTGATTGGTCTAATGCTCATTGAATGTGACTATTTGCACTGAAAGGCTCTTGAGTACATAGAATCACATTTTGCTACCATTTTCAGTTTGTTATTCAAGGTCTGTTGCAACTTTCTTGAGGCCATCAAATGGAGTTTTCTACTGCTAGTATAATTCATACAGCCAATATAAACATTAAACATGCGAAGAGGAAAAAAGATGAAAAGGCAAGGCAGTCATGACAGACTAACAGTAACTTAAGGCAGGAAACACAATAGCAAGTCACCTGATTTGAGAGTACCATGTAAAATAGTGAGAATCACATTCTTTAGACGGTTATGTCTGTCAGGTTGGAATCAAGACAGCTCCAAGTGAGAAAATTAGAACTGGAGTCACTGAAGGCATCATGCCAGTATCAAAACTTTATAAAGTTTGCACCTAAAGAACAACTCATAAGTTAGGAAGTGGGCAAAGAATCAATGTTTCTCCCTATATTGTACAAAGTTAGACATGCACAGCTAAAATTAAGATGTAAGAAAAAGTTATTGCACCCTCTTTTTCTTGTTGGGGTCTAAATTTCCATCAACCATCACAATATCATTATGACTATCATCCTCTTCCCACCTTCCGTTTAGTCAGCACTTCACCAGTGACACTGAATATCTCTGAATCGACAGCAACTGAAACATCAGACGACTTTCTTTTCTTCCCAGCAGCAAGAATTTCAGGGTCTTTGAGAATAATTTCTATCTCATCATTATCCTCTGACTTCAGCGGAACTGTCTGAGATGCATTAGACGAGCTCGGGCCATTGTCCGATGTCTTGGTCTTTTCTGCTGCAAGAGCTGGTGTCCATCCTGAGAGAACCATTCCATCAGGTTCTTTCTCTTCATCAAACTCCTCTCTGCAAAAAATTAATCATAAAACAGTTCAAATGAGGCTGTGGAGCAAACGAATGGGAAAAGTAAATAATCTTCAGGATATTAGATCAATGGATGAAATAAAGACAGTAAGCAAGTACTTGCCACTGAATGCCCTCAATTATGTTCATTAGCAATGTAACAACACACCAAGACAAGTCCCCCAAAAGGAATACAGAAGGAAAGAGATCAAACCATCCACTACACACAACTTCCGAATGCATCACGTCTCATATTATAAAATGGGTGAGCTTCGGAAGCAAAATGAAAACATCAAAGCAGAAAATGGAACAAACAATTACACCAAAGCACAACCACATGACTTGGGCCATAGCACCAAGTTGGTGAAGAAGCATCTACCCTATGTATACATATGGAAAAAAAAATTGACAAATCCAGCAGTGATTAGCGCAATTCGCAACAAAAAATATCTAATCAAAGAAGTCACTGCCGATAGCTTCCTAGAGTAATATTCTTCATGGCAATAATGGGAAATCTCTTTACAGGGAAAACCGAGATCACAAAATCCCTAAATAAGCTATGAACATGTCAATCAAAACTGAATCGAGTCAAGACAGAAATTCCAGCTTCCTTTCTAATATGTAAAGCTCATAGTAGAGTATATCATAATCTAGTGGATAGTGACATGTTAACGTATTTTATTTAATAAGTGAATTAAAAATGTTAAAGGCCCATTCATTTGGTAGCATCTTAATAAAACATCTAACCTATTTCCCATTTTAATTATTAGTTTAACTTCACAACTAGACATACTGCCTTGACTGTATTCAATTAGATAAGAGGATATGTTTATAAAATATGGGGCAATGCCCATTATACAAGAAGTCTACCAAAAGAGATTTCCAGTATCAAGGTCCTATTTAAGAATTAGGAGGCCCAGCCATTTATATATCGATGAAATTGAACTTTTCTTAAAATATGAGTCCTGCCCAATCAATTATTGACGAGTAGTTAAGCTGTTAAGCTTGAATCACCTATCACGTCAAGTTTCACCAACAGCTTAACTTCTGAAAGATCATCAGCTAACTCTATTGCTAATACCAAATAACATTACGAAAAGTAGAAATCAAAGTGAAGGCAAATTGGAGGAAATACACTACAGTTCTCTTTCCTCCATTAAGCAAGATAAGTCTACAAACACATAATAAGAACAAGGAGGACCTGTGCTTAATATTGATGCTGCACTTAAGCTCTTGCTGAAGATCCTCAACTGTGAGAATTGTGCCACCAGTAACCGGAGAAGGAAGCTCAGATAGAACCTAAGGGTTTTGTATTCACACAGACAGGTGTCTTATCAGCCAATAACAATAAAGTTACTTCACATATGTACAAAGACATGACAGTGTCTTACCTTGTCAAGGTTTGCTGCATAATTTGCAACCTCATCTTCCTCAAGATCATCGCCCACCTCATAAAGAAGTGCCACCCCATGCATGATCAATGGGAGGCTCATGCCAAGTTTTGCTTTGACAATCTTCTCAACAAAATCCCTCAACTTCGAACGATGAGTATTAATCTCAAGCGTTAAAGGTGTCTGTTCATTGATTTGCATTCAATCAAAAAGTAGTGGCTAAAATAAAATTCCATAAGGTAGCACAGGTGGGAACACAATCTATTGTACATTACAGTAGATCATACCTCGGAACAAACATAACAAGACTTGTTTGGCTCGAAGGGCTCCACTGGCATGAGAAGCATCTTTCTCGAGGGATGTTCAAGGCAATAAGTCATCCTGCAAGGAAGTGCACATGATATTATAAAACAGTACCAAACAAAATGACATAGTCCTCATTGTTCCATGTACCACACTTCTATACAGCACAAGAAGTTCTCAAAGCTCAACTACTTGATAGATTAGTTTAGATAGGAATTTTGTTTTTATTTTGTTAACCAATAACATAAAGTAAAAGAAGGGTTAAGTAAACTCTTTGGAGAGACATTAGGTAAAATCCATTTTTGACAACTCCTTGCAGTAAATGGTAAGTTGTTTTTCTTAAAAATGGTAACAGATAAATGGTAAGTTGTTTCCCAAGTATTTTGATAGTTTTCCTTCTTTTAGCTTTTACAAGGCATTGAAAGGTTGCTAAGTTTTACTTTTTCTGAATGGGAAGGGGGGAAGGTTGGCATAACGAAAAATAGGATGGCATGCATTGAACGACACTTCAAAAAGGTACCTTTTCAATTTTCTACAGTTTTACCATTTGCTAAAAAATGCAATTAGTTTTATTTAGTTAGTATATTTTAGCAAATGCTACTAGTTATTTTTTAACATGGCATTCAGGCCAGCTGGTGCACACCTCAACTATTCTATTTGTACATGCTACCTTCCATCAACACAATACTTTGCTCACCAAGGCTAAGACAGGCGGAGAGAAATCACTTGATGTGGTTTGTCTCTATTAGGATGAATCTTAGTCTCCAAAGTTTGCACTGACTCCATTGACCATTATGTCACATCCTTTAGTGCAAAACATCTATTAGATATTAATTTGATTTGGTGCACTATTTTCCATAGTGATTAATCAAGTATATGATTTAACAAATCCTCAATCACACATTAGTTGGGATCCACTATATGAATCCTCTATATGCAAGCACTATTTGGGGCCATTTCATTCCATCCAAATTTTTCAAAACTATAGATTCTCTACTTCTCAGACTTATCTCTACATTGGCATAAGTGACAATAAACAGTTTTCACCAATCACGTTGCATTCATGTACTTCAATTACTATTTCTAGTACTATATACAAATTGTTCTTGAAACCCCCTTTCACCATTAAATTTAGAAAGAAAACTACATTACTATTTCATACTCCCTCAGTTACAAAAAGAATGACCTAGTTTGACTTGACACGGAGTTTAAGAAAATAAAGAAGACTTTTGAATCTTGTGGTCCTAAATTAAAGTTATGTCAAATGTACAAAACTGCCTTTTAATCTTGTGGTCTTAAACATGCCACGTGGAAAGCTAAAATTAAAATGTTACCAAAAAAAAAGAAAGAGGTCATTCTTTTTTAAACAAACTAAAAAGGAAAGGAGGTCATTCTTTTTTAAACAGAAGGAGTATTTCAGTTACAACTTAAAATTGTTTTTCACTTTCCTATCAGTTCTGCATCAAAGAGACCAAGTTCCAATTTCTAGAAAGATGTTTTGATAGATTATTAAGAATTAATAAATTATGGTTCAAGACCTCGAAAATACTTATAAAAGAAATACTCTTTTTCACAGTTTAAAGCCTTAAAATTTTTAGCTTGGGCCACACACTTCAACTCATAGATCATGCAGAAGTCCTAAGTTCGAGTCTCACCACTGGTTAACAAAAATATCTCCATACCAAACAGAAAAATCATGATCACATTAGCAGACATGTTGCAAACATAAAATAGATAATAGAAGTGTCATCATTCCTTTCTAACAGTTTAAACTTTTTTATTAGATGGTCACTCACTTCAGTAATCGTAATTATTACTTATTAAACCACTGAATTTATTGCTTCCCTGAATGATTAATTGTTGGAGAGTTGATTAAATTGTTTTTCACTTGATCTCTATCAGATGAAAAAAGCTGCACTTCCACAAATTTAATCAAAAATAAAAAGGAAAATGCAGTGGGAAGTGGGAAGTGGGAAAAGAGGACTGGAAGCATTGTCGAGATCGCTTTTATAAAAATCATGTGGAGATCAGTCACAGCTGGCAAGAGTATCTGATATCTTGGTCATTTTAACTGATCTCCAAAATATAATTATCTGCGTCGAAATAAAGAGAACTGCAGTAAAAGCAGAGATAATGGAACCAACCATACCTGTAGCTTTTTACATCGTTTTGCAATACCTTGATTGCCTCAAGCACAATCAAGCCTGCAATGATGGCATTTGTTGTTGCAACGGCATGAACGATATTGCCAGCAATACCTTTAGCTTCAAAAAGGCTATGTAACGGAATCCCAAAAGAAGCGGCACGAATGTTTGCTGCAGAAGTGACAAACTCTACAGCCAACTGGTCGTCCTTATCAAAACCCAACTGGCCAATTTCCTGCAACAGTGGTAAAGACAGAAATAATTTGAACATATACTAAATGAAAAAGAAATCCAAGCATATATGCAAGAAAAGAGAATCAGGAGGTGGGAATGGGATCAAATGAAATGGCATTTTTTTCCTTTTTCTAATAAAA
This sequence comes from Solanum commersonii, assembly GCA_029007595.1. Lineage (NCBI taxonomy): Eukaryota > Viridiplantae > Streptophyta > Magnoliopsida > Solanales > Solanaceae > Solanum > Solanum commersonii. Next base: position 768,210 of record JAJTWQ010000132.1, read on the forward strand.
TTTGATTACTTTATCAAAAAAGAATCAGAAGGTGGGAATGGGATCAAAACCTTCTCTCTTTTCAAGAAAAAGAGCCTTAACGCCTCGAGAAATACTTCAGAATTTTCCTTAAGACTCCACAAATCCTGAGGATTTTTAAGGCCTAGAGATGCCATTGCAGAGACTGAAGAGGGGTCACCGGTTGAAGCTTTATCCTTGTTACCATTCTGTCCAACTGGTCGTAGTGGCAATACATCTCTGGTGTATACAGGCCTAGGCTTGTTACGGTTCTTCCACGTCTCTTCATTACGTAATGCAACTTCGATGTTGTAACCAAAAACATGATCATATATTCTCCTCCCATATTGCTCAAAATCTTCATCGGCTCTACGTTCAAAAACATCCTCTGAATGTTCTGATGAGCTCGAAGCATCAGTAGAACGCACATTAAGGTCATTTTCCTGATTCTTGTTCCCAAAAAGCTTTGCAAACAGCAGATCTTTTGCCCATACGATGCAGTGAACAAACTAAAGCAGAAAACAATATTCAAAGCAAAATGTTAGCCAAAAACGCTTGAGATTGTGAGAGAGTCAGTAAAGGAATGATATTTAAATAAATACAGATACACAGATTGGCTCAGCTCAAATTTACATTAAGAAAAAAGAAAAGGATTAAGGACATGTCAGTACCTTTGTTGGAGTACTTGTGATTGTACAGACAGGGTAAGTTTTTGGAGCTGGTTTAGACTGACATTCATAGCATTCTGTTTTACCCTTCACATGTACTGTGACCTGTCACAAAAAAAGATTCGACAATGAGAATCACAGAACTAGTAAGAGTCAAAAAGGAGATTCAGTCGGTTGATAAACAGAAACAGCAGAACACAGTAATACACTATGGAACCAAAACCCAAAAAAAGAGCAACCAGACAAGAGCGTTTGACCTTTAACAACATAAATAAAGCTACAGGACAATGTATTTCCCCTATGATCTTTGAGGGTGCATAAACAGGTTGACCTTTTGGCTAGAAGGTCTGAATCAAGATAAAAGCTGAAAATTGCTCCATCCTTCAAAAGAATGAGGTGAATGAGAAACTTGTTAGCATGAAGAGCAAGTTTTTGCACGAGTTCTTTTGAATAAGACATATAATCTGATCAAATTTGGCTAACTCCACCCAAGTAGCGAATGTTCCAATTTTCCAAGCAAGTCTTGGAAGAAAGGAATCAAAACTTACTGGCTGTAACAAGTGTAACAATGATCAACATGCATATTCAATAAGTTTCTGTAAAATAGTTACAAAACTCTTGATATATCTTACTACAAACAGAGTTTCTTTTCCATTCAAACTTAGCAGTCTGCTTTTCTAAGTCTCACATGGTACATTCGACATCAAAATATTGGAATTATAACAGCTTATTTTCACTAGAAGATGCAAATAAAAGTGAGTACTGAGTAGCAACTTCCAATTGATAATAACTAAATAACCACAACAATCTACGACCCAAGAATACCACATTCAAGAAATATGGATTTTTCACATTTTCTTTAATTGTATTTCAAGTAACTTCCTTTATAACATTTTAGGCTGGTCACGGTTAGTTTGAATGTTGCTAAGAGATCTTAAGATGTCAAGAAATATACAGACTAGCAAATATATAAGATAGAAACAGAAGTATGCCAAATGAAATTTCGTTGCCTGATCCCCATCAAATAAAACTGAAAATCTAAATTTTACCTGGCCAAGGAAGCCTGTAGTCCCACTTTCAACTAATGGGACACCGGATGCCAAACAAAGTCGATTCACATGTCGCCTAGCATCTAGATTGTCAAGTCCATTAAGCACAACATTGAATTGCTTGAAAAAATCAACATTGAACTCTGGATCTTTTACATTTGCATGGTATGGTGTAATTTTAATATGAGGCCTAAACTTTAGGACAGCTTCTCTAGCAACCTGGTAAAATTTTGAGAGTATGCTATTAAGGATTCAAAATCGGCATGAAAAATGAAATCGGAAAAATATTGATGTGATTTCCTTACTTTAGCCTTAGATTGACCAACATGTTTTTGTCGAAACAAGAATTGTCTATTTAAGTTACTGACTTCTATTGTATCCATGTCAATCTGCAAATAGATAAAATGACATAAAACCAGGTTAGAAAGCCCCATGCAAGCATAGTGCAATACAATGGACTCACATAATATAAATGGCAAGACTCTGTTTTAAGAAGCATTTACTAAATAAACTTATATTAATCCACAAGGAAACAGGACAGTGAAATGCGAATCAAAATAAGATGAGGCAGACCCCCCACCACACAGTGCAGAAGCCCTCTCATCCTTTTGCAGAATCAAAATGTACATTTGAATAGCCTGAGAGCAATAGAATGATAAAAGATAAGTGGTTGAGTATACCCCTAAAAGTCAAAGCACCTACAACCCCCCCCCCCCCTCTCTCTCAGCCTGAGATGCAGGGATTCTATTTTTTTCAAGAAAATCTGCAATCAGCAGCCTTCCACAACCTACCAAGCAACATAGTGGAATCTCACTCAAGCAAGCCTTGAGTCTTGTAAATTCCAACGGCAGCACCCATCTAACAATGGAAATCATGTATAAAAAACATAAAGACAAACTCTTTCCTATTTGCAGAACAAAGATGATCAGATTGTATGCATATATTTCTAACAGCTATTAAAACTCTAGGAATCTAACGCAAGCTGTAGCCAGATATATTCAAGCTAAAATAGGCACAGCTACAACACTTAATATTTATTATTAATATTAAACATCTTAACAGGTACAACACTTAATATAACTTTTTTGTAATATCGATTTGCTTAGAAAGCATGAAAACTGTGCTAGTCAATAATCCAACAAAGAGAAATGTTTGTTAACCACATAGTAAATCTCTCTACACAGTGCCACCAGGATTGCTCATGTAACCAAGGCTAATCTGTAACTTTCACAAGCATGTCCCTTCATTCCCAAACCATGACAACCATAACCAATGAATTATGCAAATATAGAATCCCAAGGAAGGTATAATTGGGTTCAAATTTCTAACAATCTTGAGGAGAAAATGTCAAATGCAGCAACTGCTCTCTTGAAGCAGTTGGTCAGGTTCTCTAAATACATACCAATTCTAATGGATTTTCACATATATACAAGGTCGGAGCCAAAGCTTTTCACTAGGTAAGCCCCAGTACAAAAACAACACTTTCTCCTCATGCACAGCCCGCAAAGGAATAACTTGCAAAAACCCTAACAATCACAAGGCAAACTAAACGTATTCAAGAAACCCTAGCAAAGTTGCCATAAATTTTCTTGACCAAAACTTTAATCATCAAAGACTACTTTTGAACAGTAAATATAAAAAACGAAAAGGCAAATCTTACTTTGGATGTGAAGTTTATTTCTCTCTTTTATTACTATATCAATTTGCTTAGAAAGCATGAAAACTGTGCTAGTCATTAATCCAACAAAGAGAGATGTTTGCTAACCCCATAGTAAATCTCTCTACACAGTGCAAATATAGAATCCCAGGGAGGGTCCCATTGGGTTCAAATTACTAACAATCTTGAGGAGAAAATGTCGAATGCAGTAACTTCTCTGTTGAAGTTGTCGGTCAGGTTCTCTTAATACATACCAATTCTAATGGATTTTCACATATATTCAATGTCCGAGACGAAAGCTTTTCACTATGTCACCCCCAGTACAAAAAACAACACTTTCTCCTCATGCACAGCCCACAGTGGAATAACCCGCAAAACCCCTAACAATCACATGGCAACTAAACGTATTCAAGAAACCCTAGGAAAGAAGCCCTAAATTTTCTTGACCCAAAATTTAATCATCATAAACTACATATAAAAAGTAAATATCAAAAACAAAAGGCAAATCTTACTTACGATGTGAATGTCTTCGAACCCAGAAAGAGCAAGGGTTTTAAGCAACTCACACCCAATACCACCAGCACCAACCATGAGCACTTTAGCACCCTAATAAAAAACAAGAAAAGAACATCAAGAACTAACAAAACCCATCAAGATTATCCAAGAAAGGGTACCCAAAACATCAAGAAAAACTCAATTTTCTTGCAGACAAGACATATGCATACCTTAATTGCAGACAACTGTTCCTCGGAAGCCATTTGAGAAGAGAGATAGATACTGAAGAGAAATAAGTTATGCTTTATGAAAACAGTATGAGTTGACTACATAGAAAAAAGGGAGAAGGGGAATGGGAATTGGAAGCGAGAAAGAGGGTTAACAGTGAGAGGAATCTTGAGGGATTTTAGCGGAAAGGGCGCCAAAGTGAAAAAAAACGAAGTTACTTGGGAGTATAAGAAGAACCTCTGTGGTTCGTGCTGCTCCTCTTGGACTCTATTTTAACCTATGGCCTTCGACATAACCTATGTTCTTTTTTTCTTTTTTTTGGGTCATCAATTAATGGCATAACGTGTGAATAGGGGTGTGTTTTTGTGTTTGAACTTCGAAGTGATAAATATTTTGCAACGAATTTTCTTACGTGTGCAAAAATTCGTCTTTTAAACTTTATGAAGACCTAATCTTTTTTATTAATTCCTTACTTTATGTTTGACTGGTTATAACATATTATTTCATAATTTATATTCAACATATTTCTCCGATAGAACCTTCTTATGGTCCAGCTAGAAATCGTGCTGCTTCATTGCATACTTTATCAATAGTTATATCTGCAGAAAAACAAAAAATTAAAATTGATCCTTGGTTAAACATTGTTCAAACAAATGATAAATCATCTGATGTTTTTTATAAGGATATTCCTTCTGTATCCGAGATGGATTTTAATCTTAATGATGCTTAATGATGAGGGAACATCAAATTGATTTTAGTCCATGTTCATTGGCAAGAAAATATATTCAAAACGAATTTTTAAATGAAAAATGGAACTGGTTTAAAACTTGGTTTTTTGATACTTACAGTGGAGAAGATTCAAATAATATTTCTCAAGAATTTTATGAAAGTTGTGCATTACATAATCATATTATGTTCTTTGTGCCTTGGTTTATAACCACTTATTTACTTTTATTCATCAACGTTCTTGAACTATCTTACAAAGATGAATCAGGTAATATTATTCAATCCATTTATCCTCCTCAACCTCCGTTTATTTTACCAAATAATATTGGTATTACTTTTACTGTTTTTCATAAATTTATTGATAATGAGGTGGCTGCAGTAAGTATTAATGAGATTAATCGACTTATTTCTCAAAATAATTATTTGGGTTTGTATGTTAAAGTCATTGGTGAACATATTTGTTCTTTAGATAAGAAGTTAGATAATCTAATTAATATGATTATTCAAATTGATGACAAGTTAAAATCAGCGAAACAAGTCTCTGAACAGGCTTCTACGTCCAAACAGCCTGATGTTCCTATTCAAAGACCTCATGAGATTCAGGATTTTATTCTTAGACCTCTTCATGATCTTGAAAGCCTTTTAGATAAAAAGTTTTCAGAATTTGGTGCAAGTGCGAAATCGATAAGCCTTGCTAAAGATTTTACAGATGAAATGGAAGCCACTTTCGATTTCAAGACACGAGTGGAAATGGAAGTTAATAAACTTCATGGTTATCCAAAGAAGAATAGTGGTAATACGTATGCTAGAAAACCTAGTATGCAAACTTACTATTATCCCAGACTAACTCCTCAAGATGTCTTAATAAAGGAAAGAGATTGGAATCAAACTAACACCTCTTATAGTAGAAGCGAGATTTATGAATTGAATCTCGATGGTTTGACTGATAGACAGTTAACTATTTTAGGTCATAGGATGCTCGTGTATGCTATCATTTGTAAGAGTGTTAATAACACTGACAGGACTATTTGCAAAATGATTATTGCAAGTTTTATGGGTCAATTAAGAGATTGGTGGGATAATTATATGACCCTTGATGCAAAGGCAGCAGTAATAAACGCTAAGGCTACAGCCAAAGGAGTTGATAACCTAGGATTTGCTTAGTCAAAAATAGAGAAAACGTTGTTTATACTTTAGTCTTGACCCTCCTAGAACATTTTAGTGGTAGATTTACCAATCAATATGAAACCATTAAATCTTTACTAAATGGTCTTAGATGTAGACATTTAGGTGAGTTTAGATGGTATAAAGACACTTATTTAAGTCGGGGTAATGGAACTTTCCGAAAATGGCTTAGAATTCTGGAAAGCCAAATTTATTGATGGTTTACCTTCTTTATTTGCAGAAAGAGTGAAAAAGACTCTTAGAGATCCGCAAGAAATTATTTCCTATAGTAATTTTACCTATGGAAAACTTATTGGGGCTTGTACGCAAGAAGGCATAAGTTTGTGCAATGAGTTAAAACTCTCATTTATTCTTAGATGGTATAAAGACACTTATTTAAGTCGGGGTAATGGAACTTCTCGAAAATGGCTTAGAATTTTGGAAGGCCAAATTTATTGATGGTTTACCTTTTTTATTTGTAGAAATAGTGAAAAAGACTCTTAGAGATCCGCAAGGAATTATTCCCTATAGTAATTTTACCTATGGAAAGTTTATTGGGGCTTGTACGCAAGAAGGCATAAATTTGTACAATGAGTTAAAACTCTCAAGACAGCTTAAGATGGATAAGCTTAGAGAAAAGTCTCAATTGGGAGATTTTTGTACTCAGTTCGGTTTACCATATGCTTCTAAAGGTACCAATCGAGAAACTTTTAAATCAGAATCTCATAGATCTCATCACAAAAAAAAAAAAAGATCTAGGAGAAGGACTAGAGAAGAAAGAGATAAGCATAGGGCTCATCGTAAATCTCATAGATTTACCAAGAATAGGTCAAGACGAGATCTTGATGAGATTAACTGTTATAAATGTGGAAAATTTAGGCATATAGCTCCAAATTGTAAGCTGGAAAAGTTTAAGACTCTAGAACTTGATAATGATATTCAAGAGAAGATTTATAGTTTTCTATATACTTCTGGTTCCGAATCAGATTATGATGATTCTGAAGCAAGTTATACAACAGAGGATGAGCAACTTGAGTCTTCTAAGTTTCATCAAGATTCGAATGATGCTTGCAAATGTCATGGTGATATTTGTCACTGTGAACATAATGAATTCTACAAGCTGTAATCTCAGTTCGAAGACATGAATATGTTCACTATCACTGCAGACAATGTGATAGAACTTCTAAAAGAAATTACCGATAATACTCTTCGTAAAAAGATCATCCAATTAGCTGCTAGTAAAACTAGCTCTTCAACTAGTATTCCTAGTGATAAAAAGGTTAAAGATGAATTTAATTATTCTGCTCCTTACTCCTTGTCTGAAGTGCATAATAAACTCTCTTCTAAACAAACCATGGTTATTCGTGATACCTTTTTTGATGATTTAAAAGGAGAAAATGAACATTTAAAGAAAGAATTTCTTAAACAAAATCATATTATCTGGGATCACCGTCTTACTCAGATTGAGTCTGCTAATAGCAAAGGTAAAAATAAGGTCGATGAATCTACTGCTGCAGAAAATACTCGGGCCAACACTTTGAATATTGATCCAAAACAAAATATGTTTTTAGGAATGATGCAAATTGTTACAGCTCATAAATGGTATGTTAAATGTACTATGTTAATTGATAATATTTTTTCTATAACTAATATTGCTATGATTGATAGCGGAGCTGATGTGAGTTGCATTCAAGAAGGTCTACTACCTACTAAATATTTTGAGAAAACAACTCATATGGTAAAATCTGCATCTGGTCATGCTTTAGATATAAAGTATAAATTATCTAATACTCTTATTGGCCAGAATAAAGTTTGTATTCCCCACTTATTTTTCTTGGTAAAAAATCAGTTATACTCTCCTATTATTCTAGGAACTCTGTTTATAAATGCAATTTATCCTTTTATCAATATAAATGCTAAAGGATTTTCTGCTACTTATAAAAAACAAGATATCAGTTATACTTTTATCACTGAGCCTATTTCTCGAGATATTAATGCTTTGATTGAAATGAAGCAAAAACATGTGGAATATTTACAACTTAAGATCTTTAGTACGAATATATTCGATACTTTAAAATCTACTAAAGTACAGGAAAAAATTAAGCTCATTTTTGAACAAATGACCATTGATATTTGTGTTGATCATCCTAGTGCTTTTTGGAATCGAAAAAAATATATTGTGACTCTTCCATATGAAGATGATTTCTCTGAGGAAAATATTCCTACCAAATCCCGTCCTTGCCAGATGAATACCGAATTGGTCGACTTCTGCAAAAAGGAAATTGATAATTTATTGCAAAATGATTTGATAAAACATTTCAAGACGCCATGGTCATGTACTGCATTTTATGTTAATAACGTAGCAAAAAAAGAACGTGGTGTTCCCAAGCTAGTTATAAATTATAAACCTTTAAATAAATATTTAAAATGAATTAGGTATCCTATTCCAAACAAAAGAGATCTATTAACAAGGTTATATGATGCTAATATCTTTGATTTAAATTCTGGATATTGGCAGATCCAAATATTTAGAGCCCATTCTTATAAAACGGCATTTAATATTCCGTTTGGACAACACGAATGGAATGTAATGCCTTTTGGGTTAAAAAATGCTCCCTCAGAATTTCAAAAGATAATGAATGATATTTTTAATCTCTATTTGGATTTCATCATAATTTATATTGATGATATTTTGGTATACTCAAAGACTCTTCAAATGCATATTAAGCATTTAGACATTTTTAAGAAAATAGTTATTCAAAATGGTTTGGTCATATTTAAACCTAAAATGAGTCTTTTTCAAATAGAAGTTAGATTTTTGGGTCATTTGATTTGTCAAGGAAAAATGACTCATATTCAGCGATCTATTGAATTCGCATCGAAATTCCCTGATATTATTAAAGATAGGACGCAATTGCAGCAGTTTCTGGAAAGTTTAAACTACATTTCCCCATTCTACAAGGATTTGTCTCGAGATTTAGCTCTCTGTTATATGACAGGCTAAAAAATGATCATAAGAAGCCTTGGACTAATAGTCTCACAGATCTTGTAAAGACTATTAAAGAAAGAGTTAAATCTTTACCTTGTTTAACCCTTGCTAATCCTGCTTGGCCAAAGATTGTAGAGACGGATGTGTCTAATAATGGGTATGGAGGTATATTGAAACAAATTAATATGTATGATAAAAATGAATATCTTATTCGATTTCATTCAGGAAATAGAGCGATGCTTAAAAAAAATATGTGACGGTACCTCATGAAATGTTAATTATCGTTAAGTGCGTATTAAAATTTCAAGATGATTTATATAATAAAAAATTCTTGATAAAAACTGATGCTCAGTCAGTCAAATATATGTTTGATAAAGATTTTAAACTTGATGCGTCTAAGTTAATATTTGCTAGGTGGCAGGCACAATTAACCCCTTTTGATTTTGAAATTCATTATAAAAAGGGAAGTGATAATTCCCTCCCAAACTTCTTATCAAGAGAATATCTTTCTTCTTATGGGTTTTCTTGACTTCTTTCCTAATAAAGATTTGGTTACAATTTTGAAGGCAATTCCTCTTAATAGAGATTTAAAGGAACATATATTATGGAGAATTATAGACGGAATGGTGATGGATATCGTCAATGATTACATGATTGAACAAGAGCTTTATGAAAGATTTAATTGTAATGAAGTTTATAACCTCTTGAATGATTAAAAATATAACCTTTTGAATGATTAAAACTAAATGCTATGTTTGCAGGATGAATCCTCTTTGGATAACCAAGGTGTAACACCCCGACTTTTAAAAACGTCTAAATTAACTCGTATCTTCGTGGAAAGACAAAAAGGGTGAGTAATAAATTAAAAATGATGTGTTATGTGATATTTTAAGTGTTCATGTGTGGTATCTCAAGTTTTGAAGTTAGGTAAGTGACAAAATAAAAGTTGGCGAAAGTTACCGCAAATTCTTTTTTAAAGATTTGTCTGAAATTTGAGTCTAATATATCGGACATTTTCTCCCAATCTATTAAGAGTTATGGTCCCCGCGAGCTATGAAATCGAAGGTCTACGAGTCTAGTTTCCAACGCATCAAACCGTTCGTTCATACGACTTCAGAATAGACAGATATTCGCATTTTCGTGGGACTGCGTAAGTAGGCACGTGAGGTGGGGCCCTAAGTCGGTGGAATGTTACATATATCTTCTTCTTCGACCTTTTTCACCATTTTAAGCTAAACAAATCAGAGAAACTAGAGAAACCCATTTCTAGGATCAAGTGAAATATAGGTTTTCTCGACTTAAGTCCTTGACGAAAGTTATTCTACGCGTTGGGCTCATCATCGTGGTATAATTTGTTTTATCGATTGCATAGCATATCACACTTTACTGTTGGGACAACAAGGGTTTGAATATATTTGAAGGTTTTGAAGTGTATTACGACCTTAAGATCGAGGTAAGACCCTTTTTTCATCGACTTTAGCTTTTATAAGCAGTAAATAGCAATTTGCGACGGAAATACATATATTTTATCATATTGTCATGGTATCTTTTATTTTTGTGTGTTGATGATTATGGTCCTACCTTGTTGTAGTATCGAGGGAGTATTGAGTAAAAGTCATTAGTCCACGTGAGTTTAGCGAAAAAGGTATGTTAAGGCTATTCCCTACTTACGACATATTTCATTAAAGCTTAAAAGCAATATATTTGGGTTGTTATCCTTGATATACTTGTAGCCGTGATTGTTGATTGTTGATTGTTGATTGCTCGAGTTGATATAATCCTCTCTTGTCGGGATTGTTATTCAGTTAGTAGCGTCCCTATGTTGGACACGACTTAGAGGCTATTTGTATAGGTTGCTTCTAACTAAATTGCTCGTTTTTAGCAGTTGGATTGTTATTATTGTCGTTAGGGCTATTATGGTTAGCTTTGCAGAAATGTGATCTATGCCTAAAAGGACTATGTTCTGCCTACAGGGCTATATGGATTGCCTAATAGGGCTATGAGTTGCCTACAGGGCTATATTGACGCCTAAGAAGGCTATGTGCTTCCTACAGGGCCATGTTGTTGCCTAAGAGGGCTATGTGACTGCCTACGGGGCTAGGAGACTACTGATAGGGGTATATAGGCTAATTGGCACCTTCCGGGCTTATGGGGGCCTGAGTAGGTGGTCTTGTGTGCTGTTTGTACCTGCCGAGCTTATGGGGGCTTGGTTAGGTTGTTGTTTTATTATTTTTAATAAGTTTAGATTTATGAGCAGATCAGTACACTTATCTTAGCCTTGATTTATCTATTAGATTATTCCAGTATATCAGGATACCTTATCATAGTCTATTGCCTTTCATACTCTGTACATTATTTTGTATTGACGCCCCATAGCCTTGGGGGCGCTGCATTCATGCATGCAGGTCCTAACAAACGACTGAGTAGACCACCTCAGCAGCATGATTGACTTTTATCCGGTTGGCTAGCCCCTTTCCTCCGGAGCTGCCAAAGTTGGGAGGTTTATTACTTTTTGTTGTAAATATCTTTATGGGTAGGCTGGGGCTCTGTCCCACAATTTTTTAATACTCCTAGAGGCTTGCAGACTAGTGTGTGGGGTTTATAGCTACGTTATGGCCATGCTGGACTATGTTGTTGGTTTGCGGAAGCTGGTGAGCTGTTTGATGTATTGTATTGATATATACCTGTTTTTAGTTTTGGTATAGATATCATGGTGGCCTCGACGGCCCAATAATTACTTTTGTGTTAGTTGACTATTTATTTATATGATCTCCTGGGAGTAGCTATTTCTTTTATAAATCAATTGACAAGGGCCTTGCCGGCCGATGGATTAGTTTTAAGTCGAGATATACTTATTTGATTTCTTGATTTCATGTGGCTGCCATGCGCTAGTAGCAAATGGTTCAGCAGGGTCGGTTCGGGCCTGAGTTTCGGCATTAGGAGTCAGTTGTGCCCCTCAAGTTTGGGGCGTGACACAAGGCTAGAGGTAAAGGCAGTTATACTCGCAAAAGGGAAAGATCATCCCCAAGTTCATCAAGATTGTCATACGGATCTTCATCATCTAGTACTCCAATTATACAAAAAAAAAGGAATGAGTTTATAAAACTTAAACTCTAGAGCATAAGAAAAACTTTATCATCAATACATCTGGAAGATATTCCAGAAAGTGATCCATTATATGCTAAACTATAGGAGTTTCTAACTCATAAGCAAGGTGACACTTTTGGTTCAATCGTCAAAGAAGAAGTTGATGATATAAAAACATATGAAAAGGTAGAGAAAAGAAAAATGATATTTCTCTTAGAAAACTCTGACATACAGATAAAAGAAGAACCTTGGAAGATATTTCAGAGGTATTTAGTTAATGAGCTTTATTTTCCGGATGAGTCATACAAAACTCGAAAATATTATGAGACTCTGCTGATAAGCACAGGTGTTGAATTTCAACATTTTTCAGGATATAATACAAGTGAGAATGTTTATAACTTCTCTAAAATGATTATAAAACACGTCATTCATATTGAAGATTGGGACTATATTCAGACATTTAATAAAGTCCTCTGTTATAACAATGAGAGACATAAACATACTTGGTTTATAAAAGTATGTGCCAAGATATTTGTTAACCCTATACCAAATTGGTTTTTAAACTGGTGGTCATACCACGGGCCAACCATAAAAATATTGCTCGAACCATTTCTTAAGTTATACAAAAAATGGGTCAAGATTTCCCCAAATCTCAACAAGTTATATCATCAAGAACATATTTGTTATTTTCAACAAATTGAACAAATATATTTTTTTATAGAATTCTCTGTTCCATAGATTCATAAATGGGTTCCTGAAATAGATTTCACTGAGGAACAAATCCCTTGCTTATACATAACTTATTATAATAATTTTTGGGACAAATTGATGAAGAAAGATCCTCAAACAAAGTCTATATACGAACAAGAACTGCTAAATCTAATAACGAAAACCATACACGATTATAAATCAATTCCTAATAAAGGAATTATGACTGATGACTCAACCTCCGTAAAACATATGGCTAGAAAAATTTCTAATCATGATGAAAGAGAACAACATGAAATGATTATGAAGTATCTAGAAGAAGTAAATAATTTTTTTTTTCTAAATGTAAGTCATTACGCAAAATCAGATTTATCAATGCATAGTGAAACAAGTGAAGATATGCATGAGCTCAACCATATGAAGAAGAAAGTCCAGTAGATACACTGAAGAAAATCGAAGATTTTTTGGCAAAACTAAAGGACAAGATGTAACAGTGTTAAACTTTTCCGAAACAGTAAAATGCCCGGACTACTGTAGCAACACTGTAGCTCAACAGTAGATACACTGTTATCAGGACCTAGATAAGGGCCCAGTATCCTGTACAAAGATGCTTTCTTTTCCTATAAATAAGTTTGTTTTTCTTTAATTAGGGAGTAGGTTTTAGAAACCCTCTCTTCCGTTTTGCACTCTCTCTCTTTCTTGTAAACTTTTCTTACTAAGTTTTGTAAGCTTGTCGGATTTTGGCCGGAATAATAAAGTGTGCGGTTTGGTAACAACAAGGTACTTTCTTTTCTCATTTTTCCTCTTTTTTACTTTTATAAATTCTCCGATCTAAGCCGCGACTCTGTCCGGCTAAAAAATTATATCTATGCCGGATAACTAACTTCTCTCTTATATAGACTATGAACAGATCTAAGTTTTATTTAAATATAGAAGAATTTTAGTATGGCTTCTTGACTTGGTTCTGAGATTGAGGTACAATCGGATCCAGTACTACTTTTATTGGCTTTGTCTTTGTGACTCTATCTAATGAGTCGTGGTTTTTAGCCCGAAAAAAAAGTTTAATAAGTAGGGCGCCTGATACCCGATTAGAACTATCAGACACATGGGCTCAATAAAAGTATGTATTAGCTTCTTGACAGGCCCTTTGCTTGGGTAAAATAATTAAACCATGCAGCCGGAGAAACTATATTAAAATTCTTGTATATTTCAATTCTTATGTAGTTGGACTACCTCTAAGGATATTGACTTGCTTGATCTATGACTAGGCGGACCACCGCCAGATCAGTGATCCTGTATCGTTGGATAATTTATTATATTATATTAATAAATATAATATTTGAATAATATTGTTTTCATAAGTTAGATAATATTGTATATGAATAATTAAAAGAATAAAATGAGGGAGGGGTATCAATGTCATCACACCATATTGCTTGTTACATAAAATGAGATTTTTCATTGTTATTTGATGAATTTATGATGCACTATGACTAAATTTAAGTAATAATTAAAATAAATTTTGTAATCAAACTATCAACACAATACAATATACTCCTTCTGTCCCTAATTACTTGTCCACTTTTGAATTGACATACCTATTAAGAAAACAAATAAATTTATCATTTTCCCCCTATTGATTATGAAGTGGATGAATTAAAAATTTAAGAGTTTTAAGAAGTTGTACATTTTTCAAAATAATTAATTGAGGATATAGTAGGTAAAAAAATTATCCTTTCTCGATTTATCAAAATTGACAAGTAATTAGGAATAACTAAAAAATGAATTATGAACAGATAATTAAGGACAGAGGGAGTAACAATCATGTAAACAAATTATAAAGGAGAATGGTAATGTAGACAAGAACAGATGATTGAGATATTTATGGGAAAAAATATTAACATAGGTATATTTTTTACCATTAATTGGAATAAAAAATAATAGAGAGAGTTGGAGAACAAGGATATTCATGTTTTTTCGAATCGATTTTCAGTTGATATCAAAAGCAAACTGAACCAATTTAATCATATATAAAATCAAATCAAATCAAATGTTATACACATTTTTAGTGTTTTTGGTATGATTTAATTTGGCTCAAAATATTTTACTTTTAATTAATTAAAATATGTTAGTTTAGTTCCTAAAGCTAAAAATGGGAAAAAGGTCTGAAAAATACTTTTACTTTGGCCAAAATTATTGTTACGATACCAAACTTTATGGAGGACATTTTATCCCCTGCACTATTTAATAGTGTATTTTAAAGGTATATATGTGTCCACGTGGACACATTACTATTTATAATGATGCAATATTTATGATGTCCACGTGGACATATATACATTTAAAATACACTATTAAATAGTGCAGGGGTAAAAGGTCCTTTTCAAAGTTTGGTATTGTTGCAGCAATTTCGGTCAAAGTTCGGATATATTTCAGACCTTTTTTCCAAAAAAAAAATCAATAACACAAAGTATCTAAAAGAATTTGGGAAAAGGGTCTAAAAAATACTCTAACTTTGGCCGAATTTGCTGTTACGATACCAAACTTTTATGGAGGACCTTTTACCCCCCCGGAATATTTAATAGTGTATTTTAAAGGTATATATATGCCCACGTGGACACATTACTATTTATAATTATGCAATATTTATGATGTCCACGTGGACACATATATACCTTTAAAATACACTATTAAATAGTGCAGGGGGGTAACAGGTCATTTCCAAAGTTTGGTATTGTTACAGCAATTTCGGTTAAAGTTCAGATATATTTCAGACCATTTTCCCAAAGGATATACACAAACGAATAGTTAGAGACGAGAATGCAATATTATATGTAGAGAAAATAGACAAATGCCTCCCTAACCTATTATCGAATTATCAACTACACACTTATACTTTGCGGGGGTCCTATTACCCCCCTGAATTTTTCAAAAATAAAATATATACTACCCTAAAACTAGACAACCACATTCTCAACATGTAGTGATGCCCACTCGCTGCCAGCTGTTATATTTATTTTTTCCTTTTTATCCCCTTTTTCATTAATTACAAAAATATCTTTACCCTTTTATTCCTCCTCCTTCTTCTTTTCTTTTTTGTTTTTCATTTACTTCTTCCAAATTAGTCATCCATGAAAAAAATTGAAGCTATATTTATTATCATTTTTTCATCACTTTAAATCATCATTCAAGCACCTTGACGAGCTTGATTATTCATCTCTTTTCTTTTTTTGAATTTTTTTATTATGTTGTTTCTTTGTCTTCATGACACCAAATTTGTCATATTTTATTTACGAGTTGTCGATGATTAAATTCTTGGGTCTTCACCAAACAACAATAGAGATTGAAGATAAGATCTGATGGTTGATGTATTTTACTGACCTAAAATCGGTGAAAAGGTAGATTAATGGTGTTGATATTTTGAACTAATTTGAGATTGATAAAAATGAAAAAAAATGGATGACCCAGATCATACACCCAAAACTCATGTTTAGTTTGCTTTATGAAATTCATGACCGAAAAAATTTAGTTTATAGTCATAATTGTTTTAATTCACTGAATTTCTTCAATAATTAAAAAAAATCAATAAAAGAATGAATTTTTATGATGGAAGGTGTTTAATAATTCTATTTATTTTTTTAGGTTTTGTTTCTACTATCTTTCTTCTTCTGCTTTTTTTTTTTTTGGTCTTTATTTTGTGATTTTTTTTTGGAATAATGAGATTAAGGACGATTTGATTTTTCCGGCAATATGAGTAATAATTCTAATAATTATTTGATGATTTGCCGTGTTAGTTGTAGAAAATAGTGAAATAAATTGTAAAAAAATATATTATAAGATGGATAAAAAGATGTGGTTAGTGTAGTGATGGTGGTTCAAGGTGGAGGAAATGGTGGTGGGTGAGAAATAAAGGGGAAAAAAAGAAGAAAAAGAAACAAGAAACTTAAAGAGAAGAGCAAAAAATATATAATTAACAAAAAGTCAAACTAAAAATATTATTTATCAATTCTTCTGACTTTCACATGTCTCCAAGAGAGTGATGACACTCTCTGTGCCATGTCAGCATCTAAGGGTGTAATTATTCCGTTTTAAAATAGTCCAAGGGGGTGATAGGACTCCCGTGAAATATAAGTGTATAGTTGGGAATTCGATAATAGGTTGAGGGGGCATTTGACTATTTTCTCATTATATGTATGTAAAAGTTGATCGTTTAACTTTGTGTCTATGCAATATATATGTGTAAATTGATTGTTTAACTCCGTGCCTATGCAATACATATGTGTAAATTGATTGTTTAACATTCGTGCATATGCAATACCTCGCAAACTACACATAAAAGGTAATTCGTATTAGGTAAAGTTTTCAAACTCGAGACCTACAATATGAAAGTTCCAAACTTAAACCATTGAGGCACCCCGAAGGATATAAATACACAGTCAAGTGTGAGACAAATGACAATTTTTTGAGGTGTTAACATTATGAAATTGAATAATGTATTATACTTTCTCCATCCACTTTTTTTGGTTTTGATTTATTTTTAATATAAAACAAAATCAGCTTATTAAAATCAAATAGGAGTGGGGTGTTCGATACTTGATTTCGATAATTTGATAATTAAAATAATTTAATAATTACATATTAAAGAAAAATATATATGTTCATCTTTTATCTAATGTTTAATAACAAAAATCACATAAAAATATTTGATCTTCACTTTTAAGACATCTGAAATCACTTGTTAATGTTAGCAATACATATGATAAACAATTCATTAGAAGTAAACATTGATAAAGTGCTCCCGAACAAATGAAACTCTATATTTAAGGAGACTTGAACCCGAAACCTCTTGATTAAAGTTGAAGAAGTATTTGTCATTCCATCAAAATTCTTACTAATCAATCCAATACATTAATCAAAAGTTAATTCCTAAATTATGTTCAGTTTAATTAATTTAATTTTCGGTGATTTATGTTTACCATTCTTCTACCTATTTAAAGAGGTGTTGTACGGAGAATGGAACAAAATAAAAAGAAGAAAAGGAAAGCTGGGGCCTGGGAGTGAGAGAATAGTCGACGGCACCATTTTAAGCCAAGTGCCAACGCCTTCTGTCACCTGCAAATCTCAGCTATTTTTCTTTATCAGTCTACTCTACCAGTAACTCCTCAGGTTTGTTCAAAATTGATTTCTTCAAATTGAAGCTTCATCCGCTACCTAACTCCTATCCGAATCAGATTCTCTTTCTGTAAAACCCCCTTTTTTTTCTGCTCAAATTGCTGACTATTTTTCTCCAAAATTTCATTTTCGCTTCAAATTTTATCCATCGCTGCGTTTTACAATAGTGAGTGTTTTTTCTTTTAATAAAAGTAAATTTGAATGATGGGTTGTGATGGGGGTTTTGATCATGCATCCATTGGTACAGATGGGGATGTCCTGTGTTGACATTTTGTCATGCATGTGTGTTTTCAGTTAGAAATTATTAGCGACATTGTGTTGATATTTTGTCTTTTTTGTCGAATTAAAGTGAAAATGGACTTAGCAACTGAAGGATGGCGGAACAATTTTGCTAACTCAATGGCGAAAAGGTCTCAGCCGTACAGCCCCAGAGGTAGATTCCCCTATTTTCCCCCTCCGGATACCCATACTATCAATTATACACACATGTGTAAGAGGGTCTTTCTGTACTCACTGTGTGGCATTAAACAAGACCTAGTTTGTCTCGCACCTTTGTTAAAAGTTAAAATCAATCAGTCAATCAATCATGTATCAGCCCCATATTAGTTGGGTCGACCATATGAATGATCCTTATTTAGGTCTATATTCAATTGATTATTCATTTTAATTTAGCCACTTTTACACTGGTCATCAACTCACTACAACCCTCTCATTTAGCTGGACCAAAGGCAAGATCTATGGGTATCTTACATAGATAGAGACTCCATTACAACAACATCAACATCATCATACCCAGTGAAGATAGAGACTCCATTAAGAGTAAATAATTTGACTTAATTTTTACGTTGAGGTTAGTGGAGAAATCAAGTAATACTCCTTCCATCCCATTTTATAACTTAATTTTGACATGACATGATTAGTAGGAAAGAACTAGAAAAGAAGAATTGTTCGAATTGGAGTATTTGTTATGGGTTTGTGCTATGTTGCTTGAACTCTGCAAAAATGCTAACACACTTGTCTTGGATCCTCCAAAAATGCACTACTTTTGAAGGGAGTGACACATTTTTGGAGGATACAACGCACACCCAGTGACATTTTTAAAGAGTACAAGCAACATAGATTTTGTGCACCAAATACTGACTTGTCTTTTGGGAGAAGTATGGAGGTTAAGTTATATTCTTCATTTGTTCAGATTGAATATTTTAAATTTGACTTTGCCTAGAGATTGAGTGAGGAGTTTGAACATTTGAATCATTTGTATTTGTTGAGCAATTGAGAGAAGTAGTTGTATGGAGAAGATAAAGTGGATATCCTGTGATGTTTTAAGTTCTCTTTACAAAGTGGATATTTATTTTTGCATGAGCTATAAGTGGTGGATCTTTAAATCGAAATGAAAGAGTAAGAAATGTTACTGTGCATTCCACTTAACTTTTATTAGTTACAAAACACATTGAAATCATCCTTTTAAAGAGGTGGACTTCATATTGTCACGATGCTAAAAGGAATATAGTACAATGTAAAGAGTAGAATAGTTAGTCCCATTTGCGTGAAAAAATTGTAGCGAGTAATGCATTTGAATTCTGTTTATTCATGCATATCAACAACAACAACAAAGTCCGTGTAATCCCACAAGTGGGGTCTGGGGAGGGTAGGATGTACGCAATCCTTACCCTCACATTGTCATATATTCCATTGTCATCCTGTCTTCTACTCTCATGCCTTGTGATTAAACTTTTATACGTGGAACAGATTTGTTTTCCAAGGGGATAAAAAAGATGAAATTTGATGAAAGTAAAAACCAGAGCAGCCCTACTGCTGCTGCCACTAGTTGGCGGGAAGAATGCGAACATGGAAAAGAAAAGGGGTCTTCAAGAGTTGCCAACCGCTCCGAAACTTTTGCAGTTCCTGACTTGCTCAAAGTGTTAGATTCTGGCAAATTTGGAAGTGTCACCAGAGATATTGAGGACCTTATTGTGCGGCGAATGAAGTTAGTGAACTCTTGTTATGCAAGTGACCATTCACTTCCCAACAAAGTCTTGGAATGGGAAAGGAACTGTGAATGGGCTTTCAAGGGAAATCAGCCTTCCCCCGCTGTGATTGACTTGGAGGATGGACAGGAAACTAACAACATTGCTTTGGGGCCAATGATTTCTGCATGTTTACCTTCAGCTGAGCTGCTGGTTATTATTGATTCAGATGATGAAGACACTCAGAAGGAAACTATTTCTCTATCCCAGGGAATACACTCTCAGATAAACCCCATTTCTCCATTCCAGGGGATGCCCTTGAAGAATGCTGCTATTGATTTCCAAATTAAGGATTTTATGGTAAGTCATTCGAGAATGTTAAATCTTACCTGTTTGAGTTAATCTGACGATTTAATATAAATATGTGGCATCTCTAGGCTAAAAAAGGAATAGGAAGTTTGAAAATACCTATATGTGTGCATAAATATTATAGTGTTTAGACTATCTAGTGGATGATTGAGAAAGAGACTCTCTCTAATGTATTGATTGACAAATCGATCATCTTACATCCTGCATTTGATCCAATAAGAACTCAAAATATGTCTGGAAAATCTGTGAGGTGTGTTTAATATAGGATTGTTGGGAACTTTGTTAGACACTCTTGACCGTCTGAGAGAGCATATTAAAGTTAAGCTGTCTTGAATTGTGTGTTGATGTTTCCTATCCCAATAAATTCAGTTGCTATTTACATTTGGTATTGAGTTTTAGTCCTACATTATGGAGGTCAACTGAGGGTAAAGGTGCAGAGCTGTGAAAGGTCATTTGCTAATTACTGCTATACTAGTCTGATGAACACCAGATCATTATGATTTCTTGGTGATGAATACTGAGTTTTTCCCTGTTCTCTGTGATCTTGAGCTCAGGAAATTATTTCTCAAGAACTATCACTCTTGGCCTGTACACCTAGTAGCAGACTTGTTTTTTAATGAAAGGTAAAATATTATCTAATAAACAGTACCAAGGAGTTACCGGAGTTTTACAAAAGATGTTGGTGCAAATGGCATGCTCTTTCTAAGCCTTCAAGGGGTCCACAAGTTCGAGGATATCACATATATCAGTTCATCTTCCTTATACTCTAGCAATATAAATTCTGGATACATTTTTATGTAACATGAGAAATGCAATCACAATCATTAACCCTTCAAACATCCTCCTATTCCATTCTACCCATATAGCCCACAATACACACAACAGAATATTATTCTATACTCGTCTAAATTTCTATTTAGTTTCTCAGTCTTCTGTTCATTTCAGCTATAAAGCAGTTGCTCCACATTCCTAGTCATCACCTACTGCATTCCATAAAGATTAAAGAACATATTCCATACATTCCAGGCCAAATTGCAGTGAATAGGTGGAGCTAGCGTTTTCCAAATTAGATTCCAAGGCCAATTTCTGCGTCTAGGCTCATCTTGTTTCAATAACATCTAATAAAAAGATCGGGCTGAAATTTTTCCTTTATTTCTCCTAAATATATGACTTCTCCACACAATTTTAGGGCGTGATTTATGTATTTTTTCTATTCCCACAACACAAGTGATCCTTAGTGCTCTTCTCTCCCCTGCACCCAATGCCTCCATTATTCCTAAGATAGCAAAGAGCGGGTGGAGGTTGAACTTCAAAGGGTTATCACCACAAAGCCAATTGATTGTTAACTCTTCCCCTTTCGCTTCCTCGCTCCTAGAACTGCAGAATACGCGGAAAATCTGCTTTAACTTGAGATCCTTCTCCCTTTTAGAAGAGTCTAGGACACTTTAACATGTTCAGTCAATACTGCTCTTTTCTCCTCCAAACCCACTTCTCCTTCTTCTCAATAGTGATATTACAGATTCTTGAGGGCCAATCAAAAAAGAATGCAACACCATCTTGCTTTATATATTGTTGTTTATGATTGATCTGAGGTCCTTGTGTCATTTTTATCCAGTCATATTTCTTATTCTTTGCTAAACTTTCTGAATAATACAGGGCAGGGATTATGGTGAAAGACAGATTTCGGTAGAAGCTGTAAGCCTTGCTGGCGAAGCTGAATTAGAGAAAGATAAAGGTGTTTATGTCGGTGTAGAAGATGATGACGAGATTGATGACGGTGCCGAACAGCCTGATGAAGGTTTGACAGACATATGGAATGAGATGTCATTTGCTCTTGAATTCTCAAAGGTACATTTATTTGATATCGTATTCCGCTCCACAATCAGAACTTTGATAATTTTGACCAATATTGCCATGAAAAATTCTCTTCTTTGCTAGATTCTTGCCACTATATATGTGAGATTAAAGTGTGTTCTGGATAATTTCTAGCAATTTAGGACAGACTTGATAATTCTTTGTGCAGATAATTCTAGTTTATCAGCTTCTTTTGGGTGTTTCCATTGTTTATTATGTACCATTGTTTTCCCTGCTAAGATTTTAAGCCTGAGCATGCAATTTTTATAGGCATATCACTTCATCAGAAAAGGCTATCAACTTTCCAGTTGCTCCAACTTTCAAATGCATCCTTGATGTTTAGCACCGTAATCTGTATGCACTTCTGAAATCATATTAGAATATATTGCTTGCAGTGCCTTTCTGGTAGCATCTTTAAGAAGCATTTGCTGTATCGGCGTTAATCTATTTACTAAATCACCCTACAGTTGATTTTTTAAACCACACGTGGAGTTGTTTGTACATTTGATCACATCAAAACACACTTGCTGTTGCAATTTAAAGAGAGTATTTCTTCTAATGTTTAGAGTCAACCGTTTACCTTTCTGTTTATCTAAATTGATTCTTTCCTGCCAATCAGATATTTATATTAATATTAATATTTGAACTCTGTTGCATGTAAAATAGGATGTTGCTGATGAACCTTCACCAGATGAGCATACAGTTGAAGAGGAGGACGAGTGTGATCATTCCTTCATCTTGAAAGATGATATTGGTTACGTGTGTCGTATATGTGGAGTCATTAAGAGAAGTATTGAAACCATCATAGAATTTCAGTATTCGAAGGTCTGGCTGTCAATCCTAGATCATCTTTTGCTTTGGATCTTGTTCTTTACGCCTTTTAGAAGCATGGAAAAAATTAGTGCATTGATCATGCTTATTCTGTGTTAACTGTTTGGTTGCTAAATCATCTGAACTGCTTTTGACTGATATTATGTTGTGTAACATCTGTCATTTGGTGTCACCTAGTTTGTTGTCGTCTTTGATTGTCCAAGGAGTGCACATTTTTTGGTATTTCATTCACTAGAAAATGGAACTTTTTATATTTTTAGAAAACTACAACATCAGAAGGAAATGAATGATGATTTTGTTACTAAAGTAGAAATTGTATGGCTTCTTTCACAAGTGATATGGGTGTTGAACAAGAATTTTCTGGGAGGTGGTTAAGTTATCAAAATCTTTGATTAGCTCATTGCTGTGACCCTGCCTTAACAACTCTTGAGGTAACATTTTGGGCAGGTTTAGTACAAATCATTGACTTAATTAGATGTCTTTTAGTCCAAGTATCTGGAATTTTTTTCAAGGGCATAATTTTTGATTTTTTTAACAGGCCGCCAGGAGTACAAGAACATATCACTACGAAGGTCGGTCGGTAAAGGATATAGGGCCTACTGAACTCCTCCCTGATGGCATCATTCCATCTGATGACATTGATATGACTGAAATTTGTGTTCATCCAAGACATAGGAAACAAATGAAATCTCACCAAGTTGAGGGATTTAATTTTCTTGTTAGCAACTTGTTGAGAGATAAAGGAGGCTGTATCATGGCTCACGCCCCTGGATCTGGCAAGACTTTCATGATAATCAGCTTCCTACAAAGCTTCATGGCTAATAATGATAGAGCTAGGCCTTTGGTTGTGTTACCTAGAGGAATCTTAGGTACATGGAAGAAAGAGTTCTTGAGGTGGCAGGTGGATGAAATTCCCCTCTATGACTTCTACTCAGTAAAAGCGGATAATAGATCTCAACAATTGGAAGTTCTGAAGCAATGGTCACAGGAAAGAAGTGTTCTGTTTCTAGGCTATAAGCAGTTCTCAACAATTGTGTGTGACAATGTTGGTAGTGCGACTGCAGCTGCTTGTCAGGAGATTCTGCTGAAGTGCCCGTCAATTCTCATTCTTGATGAAGGGCACACTCCGCGCAACCAAGACACTGATGTTTTGACTTCACTTGAGAAGGTCCAGACACGCCTGAAGGTGGTGCTTTCTGGCACATTATACCAAAATCATGTTAAAGAGGTCTTTAACATTCTGAACCTTGTGCGTCCAAAATTTCTCAAGCTGGAAACATCCAGAAGCATTAAAAGGACAATCCTAAGCAAAGTGGCAAGCTCAAATAGAAGGAACCTCCTGAAGAAAAGTAATGACAATGATTTTTATGAGCTGGTGGAGCATACACTGTTAAAGGATGACAATTTCTCAAGGAAGAGTGCTGTCATACTAGGTCTGCGGAAAATGACCGAAAAAGTGCTTCATTATTACAAGGGAGATTTCCTTGAAGAACTTCCAGGATTGGTGGATTACACTGTCCTTCTAAAGCTCCATCCTAAGCAGAAAAGTGAAGTTGCAGAGCTGAAAAAACTGGGAAGGAAGTTCAAAATCAGCTCTGAAGGAAGTGCACTGTATGTGCACCCACAATTGAAGAGCCTTTCAAGAAACTGTTCTGTAAAAGATAGAGTTGATGAAGAGAAGATTGATACTTTATTAGAGAATTTGGAATTGAGGGAAGGAGTAAAGGCCAAATTCTACCTGAATCTGCTGCAGCTGTGTGAAACAAAAGGTGAAAAAATGCTAGTGTTTAGCCAGTACCTCTTGCCTTTGAAATTCTTGGAGAGGTTGACTGTTAAGACTAAGGGTTACAGTTTGGGGAAGGAATTATTTATGATCACTGGTGATACAGACGGGGACGTCAGGGAGTCCTCAATGGAGCGATTTAACACTTCACCGGATGCTCGTGTTTTCTTTGGTTCAATTAAGGCATGTGGTGAAGGAATATCACTTGTTGGGGCATCGCGAATTATCATATTGGATGTGCATCTCAACCCATCAGTAACCCGTCAAGCAATAGGGCGTGCATTCCGACCAGGGCAGGAGAGGAAAGTATACACTTACAGATTGGTGGCCTCAGAGTCACCTGAGGAGGAAGATCATGCAACTTGTTTTAAAAAGGAGTCTATTGCAAAGTTATGGTTCGAGTGGAGTGAGAATTATGCTCAGCCCGATTTTGAGATGGAGACTGTCGATATCAACAACTGTGAAGATTTGTTCTTGGAATCATCACGTCTTAATGAAGATTTGGTGGCTCTGTACAAAAGGTCAGTGAGAGCTACTTCCTCCTAATGAAAACTTACTATGTTATTTTGAAGTTTATTTCTGATTTCTTTCTTCATTTTCAGGTAGATAGTGATTGAAAAGTATCAAACAGCTCCTCAAGTGCAGATGTGGTCGTCTAACAAATGGTGGATCCATTATGCCATTGAAAGCTTTAGAGATCTGACAGGAAATGTTGTGTTATTAGTTGCAGACTGCATGTTAACTATCTGACAATTAGTTTTGTTCAAATTATGTCGAAGTTCAAACTGATTGTAAATATTTTTCCATTTCTAAAACTTCTTGTTTTGTTTAAATCTCTTCATTGCGCCTCCTCTTTAGCATTATTCTCTAAAAGATGCTAGAGATAGAAATCTGAAATGAAATTAGTAGCCTTTCACCAAGGTTCCTTTGCTATTGCTTCCCTCTCTCTTTGTTATTATTTTTGCGCCTCGAAAGGACTGGTTTGAATCATGTGGTTTATTAAGCTTGATCAACAGAGAGAGATCTATCACCCTGAAATTTTATCCTAACCCTCTTGGTAAACAGTGGAAACACAAGATTTGGTATGAACCTGTCTCTCAAACTTCTGCTTGGGGATAAAAAAGAAGAAGAAGAGACTATGTGGGACTAGGTTGAGGGTAAGATATAAGAAAATGTAGTATATAACCCAACTAAACTACAACAGTTACGCGTCAAATATTGGGATTGACTATATAATAAACTCCACCTATCAAAAATTATAACATCTTTCACACCTTTTACAGACTTTACAGATTTTAACAACTTATACCCAACCAATAATTTGATATATTACAACAGTGATCAATGAGACTGTTACTGTAAGGTTCAAACTAAGCATCCAATGGAAGATGAATGTTGATGTACTCAAAACTTGCAGTTTAATTCTACAACACATATACAAAATCATGTAGCAGATGGTAGGAGCCAAAATGGTTGCTGCCTATTCCCAGAATCTAAGCAGTTGAATTCTGCTGTTTCAGGGACCATAGTAGTAGGTGCTGTACTATACATGTCATCTGCCCTTAATGGTACATAACTAATGTGAGACTCGATGGACATAGGTAGGTTGCTTCCTTCACCTTGCTGCAGCCCCAGTGTAAGTGAAACTCCATTGGGTAGTACATTTCCACTTCCAAAACTACCAAATTCTGAGAATCTATCGTTGCTTTGAACAAATGCGTCCTGAAAAAGGGTGCAATTATCCATAGCAGGCAGGGGTTCGCCTGTTTGATTTTCCATTCCAGATTGACTTTGAGTTTCTGCAGTACTTGCTCCCTCCATTTCTACATCAGCTTCATGGTTAGATTTTGACTCCAGGATTTGGCCACTATTGTACTGCTCAAATTCTGAAGCTGCATTCTGGTGCAATTCTCCTCTTTCTTCAACTTTTGAGTCTTTTGTTGCAAGTCTGGGGGTAACATCCGATAAAGAATTTGAGTCTATTTTAGCATCACCAGCCTCTTCTTTGTACATTTCCTCAACCATGGGTTTCCAAAGACGCACCCGTGCATTTATGAACCAATTTGATACCTGAAACATGACACCCATTCATCAATGAAATATTGAGCCACGACCAAATGTCCATTAACACAAATGAACCAAATGCATATGATTTTTGTGATTGGCAAATGCCTGCTATTTTTGAACCAAATGAACTTTTCTTTAAGAAACTATTGACTTTGTTCTGTGCACAAAAGTCAAATTTAAGAACTTTGTGTTACTGTACTGATGCAGGAAGGAGCCCTCTGCCACATGATTCAGTTGACTTAAAATTTTAGAACTCATCTTCAGTAAATTTCCCGTCTGTTAAAACCAATCATTCTTAAGAAACGAATGAACATCTAAAGATTTTATACAAACTCAGCATTTTACGGTGCTCATGGTAAGAAAAGTGAAGTTTCAACATGTGTATACACTCTTTGCATGAACAAAAAATTTGGCTCCAGTTTCCAGACCATCCTTTAAGTTAATCCAATGTATGGAATAATCCATGTGCCTGAGTTCTGTAGGTTCAAAATAGGATAAATGTACTCACTAAAGTAAGACTAATGGAAAATGTTCCAGATACAAAAAATACACATGCTGAAGAAAATATGTCAGAAAGACCTTATACCTGACTTCTCGTTAAGCCAGTTTGCCTTGCTAGCATAATTTTGTCAGAATCTTTCGGGTAGCTGGAAAAGAGAAACAATTACAAATTAGACAACCAAAGTTCTTTTAAGGGGATAAATTGGATGACTGAAGTCTCCTAACAATACAAATTCAAGAAAAAGCTTAATAACGTGTGCTAGATGCTGTCTAAATTATCAACTTACGGATGAAGAAAGTGCTCAAAGAGCCAAGCACGCAAAACTGAAACAGAGCTTTCAGGCAATCCCCTCTGAGGCCTCCAGGCATGTTGTTGCATCATACCAAGCTGCTGCAGGGCTCTCTGCTGTCTAATATGCTGATCCACAAAACGCAGGCGTGATATTCCAATCGCTTTGCTGTTTTCTGAAGCATCTTGCTCTCCAAGACTTCTTCGTGATGTTCGAATCTGATCGCAGATTGCATCACGCAAGCAACGGAAGTGTCGGGAAATTGTCTGGAGTGCAAGAGCTGTGTATGGTTTAGCTGCTCCTTCTCCAGCTACCACATCAAATGATGAAACCACTATTTGCATCTGATGATAATATTGTCTGTACCTTCTATCAATCTGTGACAATACACCATAGTTCAACTTCCACTTTATGCAAATTACAGATGGCAACAACAATAACATACCAGTGTAATCCCACAAGTGGGGTCTGGGAAGAGTAGGATGTACACAGACCTTATCCCTACCTTTGTGGGGTAGAGAGGTTTGTTTCTGATGGACCCTTGGTTCAAAATATAAATGCAATATCATGATAAAAAGAAAAAATTGACAGCAAAATAGCAAGATAAACCGAACAAATGAAACAACAGGTAATAGCGAAAATTAGGAGAAAAACATACTACGCCTATACTACCTAATACTACAACGCTTGGCTACCTATACCCTTCTATCCTTACCCGACCTCTAAATTTTCCTATCTAAGGTCATGTCTTCAATATGCAAATCTCAGAACTCTCTTTTATTCTGGACGTTTGCCCCTAAATTACAAATCTAGACACGTACTAGAGCAATTGAAGGAAGAATATACATTCAGGAATAATACCTGCTACAAAGGTATAAACTGCAGCCTAATTGTGAACTCTCAGTACCATCGGTGCATTCATAAACTTAATTACTAGAAACTCTGACAGAAGTGGACAAGTAAAAAGAAGGATGCCAATATACTAGAAATTCCCTTCATTAACTGAACACAAATAACCTCTCTACCTCCCAAGGTAGAGGCAAGGTCTGCGCGTACACACTACCCTTACCAGACCCGGCTTGTGGGATTACACTGTATGTTATTGTAACTTAACATAAATAACCATTATCCTACACTAGGAATTGACTATTTTCCCAAGATAGATACAACACCATGGTATCACCCATGTTTCCATCATGTGCTCAAGAAACTGAACATTTTGCAGGCCTTTCCACAAATTTATGCCACTGAGATTAGCTACCAAGCTACACTTTTAGTGTCATTCTAGCAGCAGGGAGAAAAGAAAGGGAGGGGGGAAAGGAAAATAAATAACTGTAGCTGTTTTTGAATTAACGTTCCTTGGTGCAGATTTCTTCAACCATCATTGCCAACATCTCCAGGTAAATCTGAGGACCCAAGAGTACATCTTATATCATACTGCAGTTAGTCATGCCTTATAATCATTAACTTTACCATTTTAGAGAAGCTACCCATTGGAAATATAGTAATGATACTGTTATAAGTTATAACAGTTAACACTCTATTAGTATCCCTATGAAGAAAACTAAGTTATTGTATAACCAAATTCATGAAAATATAGGTAAGAACAGCTTTCTAAATGCTGTATGGAAGTTGAAGTTACTCGTCGAAGTTCCATCAGATAATATGCTTTATTCATGGTAATTTCCTGTGTCAGATAATAGTATATCTATTTCATCACAGTTAAAGGTCCTCTCAGACAAGTTAGTCAACGGAAAGATGAATGTGGACCGTCGAAGAAGTTCTTAACCTACTGCAGCCACTACTTTGACTCCTTTTACGCAATTATCAATTGAAATAAGAAAATAAAATTTGTGATGAAGAGGATTAGAACCTCGAAAACCACCAAAATTGATACACAAAAAAATATTTTCCATGGGTCATACCTCATCCAGCATTGACAGAAGTTTGGTCAGTTTGTTCTGCACTTCTTGCTTCTCAGTAGGTGAAAGTTCACTTTGGTTGTTTTTGGACTCATGAGAATTTGAACCCCCATTTACAGGAGTATCTGATGATATATTTTTTGAGTCCACATCAGACTCTCTGGAATCCTTTGTCAACTCTTTCTTAGAATTTTGCTCCTTGATGGCCTTTCTGACACTAACAACCTCATCAAGCAAATATTGAGCTGCTTTCAAATACTTCGAGCTGGGAATGGTCCTTGCAATACTCGACGTACCATATGGAGAATTATACCCTTTCATAGCATCCAAGTCCCTTCCAGGATTATCCGGAGGAAAATAATCTGCATTTCTTTGTTCTTTTGGTTGGGAATTATCACCATCTCCAAAGGACATGTTAAAACCGCCACCTTGGTTAGGATTTTGAGATTGGACATGTGAAATTCCAATTCCAGATGGTATATTGGAGCCAAGACTGAGGGATAATCCTTGACCCTGCACATTTTGTGCAACTTGA
Organism: Solanum commersonii; assembly: GCA_029007595.1. Lineage (NCBI taxonomy): Eukaryota > Viridiplantae > Streptophyta > Magnoliopsida > Solanales > Solanaceae > Solanum > Solanum commersonii. The sequence continues at coordinate 798,269 of JAJTWQ010000132.1, forward strand.
AAGACATTATCAGCTAGCATCTCATTTCTGCTATCTCTCCATGAAGAAAAATCCTGAATCCCCATCTGCGATCCTCCAAGATTTGACAATATTTCTTGTTGGGATGTGTTGGAAGACGTGGCTCCTATAGATGGGATATCGATGCAGCTGTGTTGTTGTTGGGAAGTACCCGTCAACATATCTGAATATGCCCCAGAAGAAGAATAGTTCATGAATACCATCATGTTTTCTGGAGCATTTGAAGCTTCTGAATAAGACTCAGGCAAAGATTGCCTAAAATATTGAAATGTCTGATCAGCATCTCTTTGATTGTTTGGACTAGGAAAATAAGTCGCCATCTGTGGTACTTTTCTCAATAACCTTTTTACTTGGAGATGATTAACTATCGAGTTTCAAATACAAGGTTGACTATCAAATTACAAACTCCTGCAAACAGAAAGTTAAAGATTTCATTGACATGAAAATGACGAGCACTATGTCACTAAACTATGTAGAAACATGAAATTAATTAGTTAACACATTGATAGGGGTAAGCTCTGCGTACATTCTATCCTCCCCAAACTCTACTTGTGATTATATTTTGGGTATCTTGTTGTTGTTTGTTGTATTGGTTGAACTCTTATCCATGTTTTACACGATTTGCCAATTTCAAACTCTAGGAAGATGATCCGAAAACATGATCAAAGACAACGACGAATGTCAAACATCAAATCTGTTGCAACTGCTGCACATGTTTATTTATATATGCTTCACTTTTTCATGCTCTTCAGTAAGCGATTTCCAATCAAAATTCAAACCCAACTAACAACAACATAATAACGCAAATGGAGTCTGGGACGGGTAGGATATACGATGACCTTACCCTACCTTTAGAGAAATTAAAAATCAACTCAAACATTAATAATAACCAATAACATATTGAAACACCCATCTTTCCCAATTCTTATACCTTCCAAAACTCCAAGCCTAAGCAGACAACAAAACAAAATATCCATACCAAAAAGTTGAGAATCCATTAAACAAAAATAAACCCTTAACAACATAATCTGTTCTGAAATCTGAACCCATTCAATAATAAAAGTCAGCAGCAACCATTTCCCAATAATAGTCACTTTTTTTATTAAAAAAAATATAATTGGGGGGAGAGGATTACAAGATAGTGAACCTAACTAATACCAATAAAATTGAAAATTCAGATATCAAAGAGCTAGTAAAATTTCCAAATAACAACAGTAACATGAAAGCAACAAATTGGGAATTACTAAATTACTACTACTATTATGTAGTACTATTTCTTTTCTTCTTTACTTGCCATTGACAAGAATCCATTTGTTTTGTGAACAAAGTCAAAATAGAGAAAATATTTAAGTATAAATACTAATCTTTTACCTGAAAACCTGCAATATTTGTGCTTCTCTGGGGAACAGAAAAGCCTCAATTGACCAAATTGAAAACAAAAAATCTGATCCCTATACTCAAATTATCATATTTTTTTCTACTTCTCAGGCATAACACAAATCAAAATGACCAAAAAATAAGAAACTTCAAAGACCCCCAAAAAAAATGAAAAGAAAAATTAAATCTTTAATACAAAGTAGTAGTACAAGAAATCATCACTCCTGTAGTACTCTTGTAACTTATCATATATTCTCTATCCATCATTTTATCTATATTTTCACACGTGAGAGTTTCACAGAACCATACAAAATATCACACGTGTACACATCTCTCTCTAAATTCACTTTTCTTTCTCTCTCTATATCTACATGACAGCTCCAAATAATGTTCTTTATCAAGAAAAAAAAAAAAACCTTTCCTAGGAAAAAATTATGAACTTTCACTTTCAATCTCTATCTTTTTTCCTTAATGGGGTTTTTATCCTTCAACTTTTTTGTTGTTGTTGTTGTTAACTTGTTAGTTTTAGTTTCTTCAATTATTATTATTTAATGTTTGGTTAAGGTGTGCAATCTCTAACTACCAGTTGGTATGTAGACCTAAAATTAAACCTGCCTTGGCTTCTTTTTCTTATCTTTTAGTATATTTTTATTTCTAAGTTTCTGTTATGTTCCTCTCATCTTAAGCATGTATAGAAGGTATGTTTTGTTGCAATATCCACTATACATAACTTCCCTAATATGTTTACAAGAGATAAGGATAATAATCTCGAGATATAATTTAGGGTTTACATTTGATTTGGGATTATTCAGCATATCGTTATTAAGTTGAGATATATCATAAGTGTAACTATAAGCTAATTACATCATTTAACTAGTTTGGAATATAATAATTCTGAAACTAATTAATACTCATAATCAAACTTACAACAAAATAATCTCATATTTTATCTCAAAAATATCTGCACTATAAGATATTTCAATTCCCACCATCGTACCAAACGACCCCTTAATTTAATTTTAACCATGAGGGGCCAAAGTTTTTTAAGTTTAATACATATATAAACATGGATCAACAAGTTGAAATATTATTAAAGAGTTGATCGACACTCTTTATATATGAAAGAGCTTTTATGTTCACGAGATTTAAACTTGAGATTTTTAATTAACGGTGGAGCAATCTCATTTATAAGAAGCCTTGCTACTAATCAGAGTATTAAATAAAAGTCCTATTTGTGAAATTTGTTTATTATTATTTGTGTACTACTAAGGTCATATTAATTTTTTCTTGTACTATTTGAAATTCATGCCAAGTCAAAACGGGATTAAAGAAGATCCTTTTTCAATCAATGAGTCATTATTAGTACTACAGTAATTTTACTGTCACTCTTTTTCTTCCATAATAAGACAATAAATCAAGAACTCCAAGGTGTGTAAAATTAGATAATATCACATTTAATTGAACTTTAAGATATTTGTTACATATTTTTCTCGAATATTAAGTAGCAAAAGGCGGCTTCAACTAAAATTAGTTAACTGGATAATTAATTACGTGATCTAGAGACCCATTATAGCATCTTGCTGGTTGCTACTTTATCTAGCTCCATCATTTTGATTCAGATAATATTGTACTTTTGTTACTTTTTGTACATGGAAATATCATGTATTAATATGTGTTCGAGCTACTCTTAAAATTTGACAGTATATAATATGAATTGTAACTCAAGTTTTTGATTTTTTTGGTTACGCCAAACACAACTCAATTAACATCTTCTATATACTAAGTACGTGTTAAGGATCTAATAATGATAAGTAATTTGGTAACATGTTAAATTGATGCTCCACTAATTTGCTATTACGATAATGTAAAGAAAAAAAAATTAGATTATCATTGGATATATAAGTTAAATCCACTGATTAATTTCCCTCTATCAGACTACCACAATATGACGTAGTAGAAAAAAACAAATGCATATTGTCAATTGAAGCACACCATCTATACGTATCTATTGATATAAAGGTTTAAAACAAGCAATTAATTAAATGAATTTAGTAGAGTTAGTTGAGTGTTGATACCAAACACCATTATATAAATTCATGCACCTTAATTAAGATATGCCTAAAGGCCGGCATTTTAGCTTATTATAAATTCAAATAAAAACATTAAATAAAACCACTATGACTTTGTCTTGAATATTTCTGTTAAATTATTGATATGATTGTCGGTTTTTCAACTAAAACGGGATTATAAGTATGTAAAAAATTTAAAACATGGCCACCTTAACATGAATACTCATAACTCAACCAAATTGATTAAACACGTGGCGGCAATCAATTGGAAATAGTGTTTTTGATTACCTACTTGGGGGAGTTTGTCTCATTTAATTAGAAGTAATTAATATTTTCGATTTCAACCTTCTTGGTGAGATATTGGGACCCGTTAAAACAAGAAGACCACTATATGTGTAGGTGAATTCGTGTTATGTTGAAGGCAAATACTACTATGCAGGCTGCTCGGTTGATGTGTATAATTGAGGGCCAATTTGCGTCAGTTTGGATCGTTTGGTACGGAGTATTAGAAAAAATAGTTCATGTATTATGTATGATATTATTTAGTGTTATATTTGGTAGGAATTTTGGGTCTATGTATAATTAATTTATGGATTAGTTATAACTTATACGTCCTACATGATATTATAGGATGTATAACTAATATCTTTTATTCGGTGGTATTAGTGATACATAAATATCATGAGATTAATCTATATAAAGACAAAAATAACCCTCAAATCCTTTTAAGTTTAACCATTTTGTTTACTTTCTTGATTTTATGTTTATATTTGTACTTAGTTATTTAAATAAATTAGCTTACAAATTTTATTATTTAGAGAGTTGTTTATTGCTAAAATAAATCCAACACATCTTAATACAATATTTGAAATGTGAGTTGTTTAACATTTAAAAATTGAAAAGTCAAATATACCACCACAAATGTTGTGATCTTAATGAATGTATTATTTGTTGATATATATATATATGTGTGTGTGTGTGTGGTTTTCTAATTATTTGTATTTTAAACAATTTCTAAAATTGCATACATATTAAAATTACAACTTGCAATTTTTATGTGTAAATGTACATGGCTTATTCGATTTTACTATTGTTTACCGTCTTTTCGGTTTTAAAAGTAGATGGTCTATCTTTTTTAAATTGAAAATTGACGTTTTGTGATTGATCAATTTATTAAGATGGCAATTATTTACCCAGAAATAATATTCAAGTCAGAAAATAGCAAACATGACAACAAAATTTTCTTCTATTAGCTAGTTAGAAGGCCATAAAAAATAATATTGTCTAACAATTATCTATCTTGACCCAATTACATGAAATAAAAAAAATTGATAATAATTTGAGGGTATATTGAAAAGAGGTTTTTTTTTTTTTTATAGAGTTTTAATCCAAACACAAAATGAGATGGAAAATAATGAACCAAACATTTGATAAAATAAAATAAAATTTGCATTAATAATTCATGCACTACTACTCCCTGCATTGCTAATCTATGCATCCCTATTCCTGCATTATTAATCATTGTACAAATGACCCCTTAGAGTCAATGGGCTTATTTGAATCCTCTTTGACGAAAATTATATTACTATTTTATATATTTAACAAAATTATTTTTTTGAGGAAATGACACATATATACAACTGATAGTTATAATTAGCAATAAATAGCCCAACAATAATTAGCATTTAATAGACAAATAAAAAATAAGCACAAAATGGCCCAAATTAATAAATGACATTTTAATAATTTTTTTTTTGTTTTCCTTGTATAACCAATCATCACTAAACAACAAAAATAACGAAAACATAAAAAAATTATATATACAATACGTAACCACCTAAAAACGTAAATTATGTATTTTCATATGTTTTTTTATTCGTTACTTGATAAAAAAAATTCCAATTGTATACTTGATGATTGTATATAGGTAAAAGAATGGTGTATTCATTCACTTAGTATATTAGTATACAATTATAGCTATGTTATCCCTTCCAGTGTATACATATTAAAAAATCAGTGCATACATATTAAAAAATCAAACACTTCATATATGCATTGCATTCATGTATACATATTCGTGTATTCATTCCCTCAAAATTTGTATACATTTCAGATTCTTTATTCATTGTGTAAATGAGGATTGCACATTAAATTTAAAATGCTCAATAGCAAACACACAAGTTGAATCGGATAACGAGAAGAACTTACATGGCTAAAATTTAGAGTTGTTGATGGAGAATCCACAAAATTAGAATGAAAGTCCTTTTTTTTTAAGAATAATCCTAGGGATAACTTTCTTAAACATGACAATTGATACCTACAATCAATTATTGTTATGTAAGTTTTTGCCTAAATTAGATATACCTTAAATTTCAAAAATTAAAACTCCCAAAAAATTGAACGACAATACAAGAGGGGGATCAAACATAGGCTAACAGTTAGAGAAATTGACGAGTAGACATCAACAAACCATAAAAAATTTAAAAGCGGAAGAGAAAAAATAGACACTATGAACGAATATTTTTATAGAACTCAAATATGTAAAACTAATAAACAAAAGTAAATCATCTTTTATTCAAAGTAATGAAGAAGAAGAAGAAGAAGAAGAAGAAGAAGAAGAAGAAAGAATTAATAAAAAAAAACACAATTCAAAAGAATCATGTGTGTATGGAAAAGAAGATAAAAAATAGGAAGAAAAAAACCACTTCCCAATAAAAAAGGCTGCCCACCTTCTAAAATTATTTAATTTAATTAAAAATGAACTTCCCAATACGTGGGCTACTAATTGCAAAATTTAATTTTCAATTATTTTTTTTGTCAAAAAAATAAAAGAAGGCTATATGCTGCCAATTTGTAAAATGGGATGTTATGTTGTGCCATTTTTTTTATTTTTTATGCATATATATTTTTTCATTTGATGTCTAGTTCTTGCATTGGAGTCCGACTATTTCAAATTCACTTCGCGAAGAGGCCCATTAAGGAGAAGCATTCACCAACAAGGATTTTTCATATACATGGCTTCAACCGGAGACATGTGATCGAAGGAAGAAAAACCTTATCTCTGTTGCACCTTTATATTGTTGAAATCTTATGCAAATATTAAAGTATTAATTATTCTTATTTCCAAAATCAAACACTTAAACCTTTTATACACTGGCTAGTAGTTGATATATTTAATTAAGTAATGTATGATCATCTCTTATTGAGGAGCTCGAAAAGAATAAAAGATACATATAACACTACAATGTTTGTTCTCATTTAAAGACAATTATGTGAATTAAAATTTTCAACACGAATGTTTATTCTCTTTCTTAGATTTCACAAAATTGAATCATAGGGATATTTTGTTTGTAATTTTTTTTGTTCTTTACTAATAATTATTTTTAATTATTTAGATATAAATAAACTTCGTATTTTCAAAACTAAACATTTTAATTGTCTTATAAATAAAAGTATTACTTAAAACCAATATTTGTGTAGAATTTTAGGGGTCGTTTGATTGGGAACAAGTTATCCCAGGATTAGTTATAATGGGATTACCTATCCTAGGATAACTTATCCCAGCATGTATATGGGATATCTTATCCCATTACGATGATATAAATGGTGGGATAAGTTATCTCAAACATATCAACCAAACAAGATACGAAAATTTATCCCATCACTATTTATTTTTTGGAAAAACTTTAGAATATGACAAACATCCATATATATTCAAGAAAAATAGCTACATTTTATTTTTTCATGTTATATGGATATAATTAGATTATAAATAGCAAACTTAATTATATACAAATAAATATTTTTTTTTATATATATATTTGATATAATAAATAAATATTAAATAGGAAAGCAATTATTGAATGTCTAATTAATTATGGCAGGCACATTTGTGATCTTTTCCCATGTCTACCATCATCAAATTTTTCTCTTTCATCAATATTCATACATCACATACTTTTTGATTTTTTTCCCCTCAAATTCATTCAAATTCAAGATCCTTTACATCACTGCTAGAGTAATTTTTGTGATTTTGTATCCATCAGATATCTTCTAATTGCATATTTATCTCGTTTTTATGAACATTATATATCTATACATCTACGCTTTCTTCTATTTTCATAGGGTGCTTGAAAAAATCGAACATGCAAAATTAATAAAGAAGAAAAAAGGTTCAAAAGTGAAAACTAATCTTGGAAAAAAGGAGAAAAGTCAACAATATTGATTCAAGTGGGTGTGAAAAAAGAGCAGTCGAGCAGGAACAAGAGGAAAATGAAATTGAGATTTGTATGTTTTATTTTTTTTAGTTTAATGTCATTTACTTATATATCTCAACACATGTATTGTGTGCCATTGTCATTATATTATGGATTGTCCTCTTGTATTAAAATTGTTAGAAAATTTGATTTCGTATGCATGTATATAGTTGTTAAAAAATGAGTACAAGAAGAACATGAACAAAAATGAGATTGAGGGTTCTTTGATTGTCAATTTTGTATATAGTAGAATACTTATATACATAGACATTTGTATCATTATATAACCACAAGTTGAATTGTTGATCTGTGAATACAATTATATTTGAATACATAAGTACTCTGTCAAATTTAAAAGTTGATTAGGGAATTCAAGTATAGTTGGATACATCAATACAATATTGTTGGCCTTTTCAAAAATTTATTTACAAGAATACTTATACAATTTGATACCTACAAATTGTATCTTTTTTTGCTCGTGTGTCCAATGTATCCATACTTATACAGTTTGATACACACAAATTGTATCTTTTTTGCTCGTTTGTCTAATGTATCCATATTTTTGCTTACCAACAGTGTTGAATGTATCCATATTTATATACATAGATACTTGTATTGTTATATAAGCACAAGTTGAAATGTTGATTTGCGAATACAATTATATCTAGATAGATAAGTACTATATTCAAGATAAAAAGTTGATTAGGAAATACAAGTATAGTTGTATCCAACGCATTCATTTTTGTGAACAACAACGTATTCATTGTATTCTATATTGGTGCATTCATTTTTTGTTTAACAACAAGTGTATCTATTGCCATGTAGTTCACCTATTCAAAATCGAAATACTTAACCTTCATTCACAAATTCAACAATTTGCTTACATACAATAACTTGAATTAACAAAAAAAAATATTAATACCTTTACGACGCCTTGTAATAAGAATTATGAAGACAACAAGAAAATTGAGTATGATGTATCACAATTTTTGTTAAACTGATAAAGAATATAATATGATATGTCTTTAAATGAGTAATTTTCAGTTATAAAGTTAATTATGGGAAGTTGCTCATTGTATGGACGTAATGTAAGGATAGTGGGTTATATTTAGAGTCAATTTCTTATTTGGTTTGTTGTACTTAAGGATGTATTAATGTATAAATAAAAAAAAATAAAAATCTATACAAAAATACAGCAAAAAAGTGATATAAATTATAGTTATTTATTGTAAATAACATACTTATAACTATTGGTATTCATTAACCCTATAAATATAGTTATTTTTGTAAGTTTTATCCCTCACACAAGTATCAATTCCTCCCCATTGGCCCATTGGGTGATGTGAGTAATGATGTGGATAAATTTTGTTTCCTTAGTCAGCTCATAAAATCATAATTTGTTCAATCTGTTTATCTTTTGACAGGTTAATAATCTGCTTATTTTATTAATTGGATTCATTTTAATCCGCTTAGTTCAGTCCATTTTAAATCTGGATGGATATTTAGCCCAAATTAATTCATGAGAATTTTTGACTGAAGAATTTTAAGGATTAGGTATTCAATATTTGTACTTTGTGTTTTCAAGTTGCAACCGTAATGTCGGCCCACTTTTTATTGAGCGTGTTGGGTTTATATTGGCCCACAACTATAAATAAGTACATTCTAGGTCAAGCCCAATTCACTTCAGACCCAATTGCCCTCCTGACCCGAAATCGAAAAACCCCTCTTCCATAAACCCCTAAAAATCTTGTTTAGCGCAGAAACGCCATTGCTTCTTGTCCAGGTTCTTGACAATCGTATAGATGGGAAAGAACAAGAAGACGATGTCTGGTGGCGATAGCCAACACTCACCTTCCACTATTTTTGTTAACAATTTGCCTTATTCTTTCACTAATGCTCAGGTAATTTCTTCTTCTTTCCTAATTTAAAGATTCTAAACATTGCGTACTTACCAAGCTACTAATCATCTGCAGTTGGAGGAAACTTTCAGTGAAGTTGGACCAATTAGGCGGTGTTTTATGGTTACCAATAAAGGTAATTTCTATTGAAAATTTTGTAATTCAAGAAGTGGTTTTGTTTTTCAGTTGCCTATTACTAGGTATCAGTCTTTCTTGAAACTAATTAAGTCTCCATCTCAAGTTTCTGGTATCTTGATGACGTTTCTTGTCCAATTTTCTTTACTTTTATGTGCATAGGTTCAAGCGAGCACCGAGGTTTTGGCTTTGTCCAATTGTAAGTACTACTTTTTTTTTCTTTTCTGTTGGAGTGTCTTGGCCTTCTCAAAATTATTGATCTCATTCTTGACATTAATGGTGTAGTTTGGCAATGGAATGCGAAGAATTACAGGGTTCTTGTCCTTTGCTCATTATCTGCATAGAATATATTACTTTGTTCTAAACTATTCAGCATTCTTGTTCTTGAACTTTTTCCGAAATTTATTTTCTATTATTTTTGAACGTGAGGTTCCAACTTTACATGATTTGACATTATAATTAAGTTATAGATTGAAGCATTGCTTCGTAGTTGATAAAGTTACATAAGAGAATTATGTTCAGTGGTACTTTTTTCCCATCTTGTGTATGTGGCTCATATATTCTGCAACTTATGCTTCCTCATACATGTTGTCATAGTGCATCTGTAGACGATGCTAACCGTTCCATCGAGCTAAAGAATGGATCAGTGGTTGGAGGAAGGAAAATTGGCGTTAAACAGGCTATGCAGCGTGCGCCTCGTGAACAACGGCAATCTAAGGGGGATCAAGGTTTGTGCTACTTTAGTTTTCAAATGGAAAATTGTGCCATGTTCAATAAGGACAACTGCACTAACAAAAAATACCCCAATGTTGCTAGTCTGACTTTTCTATCAATTATATTATTTAGAAAGCACTGCAAAAGCAAAAGACGGCAAGGATGGTCCTTCTGCTGAATCAGTTGAGGACAAACAAGCTTCAAACCTGGAGGGATCAGGTACTTTAGTTTCAAATGGAAATTTGGGCCACATTTCAATAAAGACAATTACACCAACAGAAAATACTCCAATTTCTTTGACTTTTCTATCAATTATATTATTTAGAAAGTACTGCACAAGCAAAAGACGGCGAAGATGGTCCTTCTACTGAACCAGCTAAGCACAAACAAGCTTCAAACCCACGAAGTACTGCACAAGCAAAAGACGGAAAAGATGGTTCTTCTACTGAAGCAGCTAAGCACAAACAAGCTTCAAACCCGCCGGGAACAGGTTCTGAGCTATAGCATATGGGTGTTGTTTTCAATATAAATGTAGCTCTTTAGTACCTAGTTGCTGCCTGAGAACCCAATGATGCACTAAAACTGAATGCCTCAAGCTGTTAGATATTAAACGTGTTTGATGACAGAACCAAAGGATCTCTTAATACATTCAATGCACGTCTTTTATACATACCTTTCCAACCAACTTAGCTTTTCACTAATTTGATAATGGCTGTTAATGAGTCATGACTTGCCATATAACATGCCTCAATAATGTATGAACTCAAATATAAGAGACATCATATTTTAGATATCAGTTAATACAATTCTTTTTTGACATTTATAGAAATATATACTTCAATAAGTATTTTGAGATTCTTGAACCAATACTTATGTTTGAATAAACGTTTATAGGTTTCTACTTCTTTCGGTATACCTCTTGTATGCGGCCGATTTTGGCAATGTTTATAGGTTTTCTACTCCTTTCGGTGTACCTCTTGTATGCGGCCGATTTTGGCCCATTCATCATTAATAATAATTTTTACTTGATAAAAAAAATATAGAATAGATAATATATAAGACTTCTAATCTAAAAGAAAATACTTTGCATGCGTTTTGTATTTATTCATTGAGTGAAAACTATTTTACTTTTATTTCTTAAAAAAAGAAGAGATGATTTACTTTTAGATTCCATGATAAGTATCATATGAGTTAATAATTTCTGTATTTAATGTTCATTGGTGATTTAGATTAATCAGTAATACAATCACGTCGTGGGATTTCACTTTATCAACACATCCCCTGACAATGTAAGTTATTGTTGTCAGAGAACTCAGGGAAACCCACTAGGAAAAAAAAGGCTACATTGCTTTCCAATGGTGCAGCTGATGAAGGAAATTATTCAGGAAAGCAGAGGTAATTTGTTGTGTATTTGATATTCCGCGCTTCCATTTGTTAAATTTCGCTATTGATCTTGATTATGAAAATATTCTGCTGAACCTACTTATAAATATCGATTTGCACTATGTCAATTTCTGTTGATAATAATTTTGGTACTGCGATGACAACAACGGTTTCTCAGTCCAAAATAAGTTGTATTCTAGAGTTTATGTTAGCACTATTATTTATTGACCAATTATGAAGTACTAAAACTGAAGGGACTGGTGAATTAATCTTCTGTAAATTGCTGTAGGATGATAATTGTTGTGCTATATTATCCATTATTGCTCTAGATTCTTTTCATTTTTGGTGGATTAGGGCTCTAATTTCTTGTCTTGCTTGCCTAATTTTGAAGTTCTTGTGTCAGACATGATGCTGGTGTCTTTCTAGGCACTACTTAGGTTCTAAGGTATTATGACCTTCGTCTAAATTAACAATCACTTGTGACCTTTTTAATCTCCCTCATTTTACCAAATATAAAATTTTATGGGTGCTCTTTGTCAATTTTTTTTTTATGTGTGCTCACACAGTTTTTTGAGAGGCAAAGTCTGTAGCTGCATATTCATGTAGAATTTGTCTAGAAGTGATTATTGGCTTTCAAGAGAATTTTCCGTGAGCTTAAATTGTCTAATTAAAGATTCAGGCATGTAACACTTTTGAGGGGGGTGATAAAGGATCTTGTATAGCTCAGAGATAACCTTTTATAATGCACCCATGAAGTTCCTGTTTAAATGGTTCGAGTGTCTTTTTTCTAAAGAACCATATTCTTGTCTTGGTGCTATATGGCTATACCTTTTGTACCACTCGTGGGAGTTTTCCCCCCACGTCAACTAATATTATTTATCAAAAGAGTCACAGCCATGTGACATCACTGTTTGGCAATTGAAGTTATGCATTTGCATGTTGAATTTGTGATTGTGTTGTTTTTCCTTTCCTGTATTTGACTGGTATAAATCGTCCTTTTTTTTTTTTTTTAAAACTTTCTTATGTCTTCCTCATGTTGAACAGGGTCGCCAGGACAGTTATAGTAGGAGGAATTGTAAATGCAAATATGGCAAAAGAGGCTCACCAGCTTGCGGTGGAGTGTGGCACTGTATGTTCTGTTACTTATCCTCTTCCAAAAGAAGAGATTGAAAATCATGGTAAAAACAATTCAATATGCTTCCCCTTTTCATTTGTTTTGGGCATCCATTTTTGCCCAGATTAATCCCATTGTGACTTTCGTTAACATTAATCTATTCTTAAAAAAACAATGTGCTTGGCAAAAGTGACCCAAGTCTACAATTTTTTAGTTAGTACTACTTAATTTGATTTGTGATCTTAGTGGATTAAATCTGCAAAAAGCTGTTGAGGAATTTTGGCTTTGAAGTGATTACTTTTTTCCCTTAGAAGAAACAAGTTTGATCATGAATTCCAAGGGAAGTTATAAGATACATGTTATTTGAATCAATGGCTAATATATTTTACAAATCATGAATATTCTAGGGCTAGCACACGATGGTTGTAAAATGGATGCTTCATCTGTACTTTTCACTAGCGTCAAATCAGCTCAAGCTTGTGTTGCATCATTACACCAAAAAGAAGTACATGGAGCAACGCTTTGGGCACGCCAACTTGGTGGAGAGGTTAGGTTGCTGTCATTTTTTTTTAGATAATTGGATGGTTCTGTTTTATTAGCTTTTTGTCATGTGATCTGGCTTTCCAGGAGAAGGTTTAAGCAGTTTTGCAATAGTTGGATATGTCCTAAATTATAATAATCAGTGACTAAAATAGTGGTGGTATGAGATGCTTGGGTCAGTATTGAAATTCAAGTCCTTTGTAGAAATGCCTGAGGGCTGAAGAAGACCCCCCCCCTGGTATTGTACCGATAACACACCCCTAGGGCAGATTTAAAGTCTCCAATTGATATTTTAATTTGCAGCTCGACTTCAGTTTCAATGAGGATATATTTTCTAAAATATCTTCCAAGCTTTCTAAACTAAATTCAGCATCTCAAAGTTCAGCAAACTTGAAAGAAACGGCCAGTGAGTTGAATCTATATTGACAAAGTAAAGGAGTTGACTGATTTCCCTAAAATCTGATCAGGTGGAAAAATTAACAATTCAGAAATATCATTTGAATGCTTGTTGCAATAAAATGAGCATATCTTCTAGAGTATCCTTTTCGACCTTGAAATACGATTTAATATGACTTGATATAGAGATTTGTCCCATTGTTCACTTCTTTGAACGCTGACATCTCTTGAGAAAGATAATGCGTACGGCCGTACGCCTCTGCCCACATCTTTAACTTGTATAAATGGCTTGTGCGACATTCTTGTTTGGAGTTGGTCTTGTTTCATTTTATTGGACACTTTTTTCAAGCTGCCTAATTTTGTAAGGTGTTATATTCAGCTGATCGACTTGCACTTTCTTACTAATACATTTCTTACCAGGGCTCAAAGACTCAAAGGTGGAAGCTTATATTGAGGAATCTTCCTTTTAAGGTCTTTCCTTCTGCTCTTCACTTTATCAGTTCTATTTCATAAGCTAATCCAGATTTAGTGTACCGTTTTCCATTGTATTCATGTGTGCTCACAGAGCTCTGACCTTTGAGCTTGACAATCAAACATAGGCCAAAGTGAATGAGATAAAAGATATGTTTTCAAAAGTTGGCTTCGTGTGGGATGTGTTTATCCCTAAGAATTTTGAGACAGGGTAAGGGACTTCCTGGCACAATTTTAAATTTGTTATTGTTAATTGCCACTAGTAACCATTAGTTAGCATTTTTGCAGGTTATCAAAGGGATTTGCATTTGTCAAATTTACAACGAAGCAGGATGCAGAGAATGTATGAACTCACATTTATATCAAGTAACTTTATTAATTAAGGCTTTAAATTGGTTGATTCAAAGGCTTTGTTCTACTTTGAAATTGAGAAAGCTGTTAAAGTCCGAGAGAAAGTGAACCGTAAAGATAGCAATTTGTGAACTCTTTTCAATTCCACATACCAAAGTGATCTATGTATTATGTAATCTTGGTCTTCTGGCAAGTCTTACTTGGGTTTGATGCACTTGAGCCGAGGGTCTTTCGGAAACCGCCTCTCTACCTTCACGAGGTAGTGGTAAGGTCTACCCTCCCAAGACCCCACGTAATGGGATTTCACTGGGTAAGTTGTTGTTGTGGTCTTCTGGCAAGTTCTCTATAGTGGACCATTGGGAATTTATGAGATAAGACTTTGAACCTGATGGAGGTAAGGTAGGGGTGGGTGAGTGAGTTGGGGGGTGGGGCAATGCACATGGTTTCGGACAGTCAACAGATAGCCGTTTTGGAGATTTCTTGTTTATCAAAAAAGGTATGGTCTAAAGAAGCCTACCTTTGGCTGATTGCAGTTAGGTTTAGTTAGCAATTTGTGAACTCTTTTCAATTCCACAGACCAAAGTGATTATGTATTAGGTAATCTTGGTCTTCTGGCAAGTTCTTTATAGGGGACCGGGTCCCATGAAATGGATGACTTCGAACCCGTTGGAAAACAAGGGTCAGGTAGAATTGTCAATTAACTGCCCATGACATCAGTGTAAAGAGGAAGGAGACAGGAGAGAGTTCAATTGACATTGACCTCTCACTGTAAGATTTGGTGTAATACCACAACTAAATTTAGCTGCTCTCCTTGTTTACTCTTTATGCATAGGGTGCTTTTGTGATATCACATAATTTTTTGTAGCACAAATTAGTACATGATCTCAAACATAACCATTACATGCCCTAAGGCTTAGTGAACATTGTGTTTGTTATAGTGAAAATCTTACTTTTTTCTGCAGTTTACATCTTTGAATAAGTATGATCAGAATTTCTCTTTTATAAGGAATATATGTAAATGGTAAAAGTCACAATGTGCTTCCAATTTATGCTTACAATGTATGGGATGAGCTTACACCACTGAAGTTTTTCTGGGTTGTACCTTTGGATTCTTATCTAGTCTAACCCTTATTTTTGTTTTTTCTATCTCTTTTTAGGCTATTAAGACATTTAATGGGAAAACAATGAATAAACGAACTATTGCTGTTGATTGGGCCGTTTCCAAAAAGGTTTATGCATCTGGTGGTAAATCTTCAGTAACTGCAATAGATGGTAAGCCTCTTTCTTTTTGTCTGAGAATATCCTGTTATATTTTGCTAGATATGTTGTCATTTTCCTAATCTAATCATATTGAGCAAATTTATCTTAGTCATGGAAATGAAGTACTAATGTGGCATCCACTTCTTAGCGTACTTCATATATTCAGACCTATTTGTGCCCAGATTTTGATAAAATTATTTACATTATCAAACTCTGAAGTTAATACACCATTGAACCAAGTCAGGATTTAGATTAGGCTGTTCACATTATTCTTTAAAATTCTTTGGCTTTATTTGTCTTATTATTTTTAGTGAGTGTACTTGAGAAATCACCAATTTGATAATAATATTCTATTGAGCAGACCTGAGTGGGAAAATTATCGCGGATGATCTGTATGTGGTGCTTTTTAACTTTTAGAAAATCCCTCGAGCCATAGTTTTTCATCTTCTTCTCCTTGCTCCAAGTCAAGGTCTTTTTCAAGTGGTATGTGTACTAGAGTTTGCACAAGATGAGGGAAAAAAAGGCAATTTTGCATACAGTGCAATGGACTCAGACCCTGTCTAGATTAAGCTGAAACTAAAATGCTCTAATTTTGCTTTATTAGTTGTTGCATGCTTCGGGCTATAATTTATAATTAAAATACTTCAGCTCCTGCTACAAAGTTGGATGATCACTTCTTAACGTATCTTAGATGCTTTGGCTGTATTAGTCAAATGTGTTTGGAATGCTAATTTCATTTCATATGCCTCATTAAAATCTTCATGTCTCAAATTGAGTTCAGTTCTAATTTGTTGAATATAAGATCTATTTGTGCAGGTCTTGCTTTGCTTGGTGACTTGAGAAGTTCCGGTTCCAAAATTTCTCCTTTCTATATAGGAAACGATCTAAGTTTATTGAGGACTGAAGTTGAATGAACGTAAATTTACTTCGGTGTTTGGGTACCTAATGTGTGATGAGTGGTTACTTGTACAGACCTGTAAGCAATAGTTTAGGTATTTTGGGTTTTATTCCACAAGAGCTTATCATTATTGTTTGATCATGCTTTTAGAGCTTCCTATTCCTTTTTTTTTTATTTATTATGACAAGGGAAACCCGTAGCCACTACCCTTTGTGTGCGCACAGGGTAAAACCCCCGCTCCTATGCAATAACTCGCAAACCACATAGGAGAGGTAACCCGCACTAGCAAGCCCAGTGCGACGAGCTCGACCAGAAGGCAAACCCCTTACTTTCGTTGGCAAGGGTCTTCCTATTCCTTTTTTCCCTTCAAAATGTTTCTCTTTTTCCTTCTATCGTAACTCGGAAGTATCTTTTTAGCAGCCCATCAACATATTAGCCAACCTCCTTAAATTGACCTTGAAATTGCCAACTACAACACCATTGTATAGGTGCTGTGTCATTTCTTCTTCCTAATGTTCAAGGGTACAATTAAGGACAGTCCTCTCGCTATTTTCTTTTTTAAACCTTTGTTAGGACTGATCTTGAGAATGTTGAATTCTTGATGGTTGTCACTTCATATTCATCTAAACTGTTCTGCAGCTAGTTCTTCCTTTTTTTATTTTTATTTTTATTTTTTATAATGATGGTTGGTGATGATGTTTTAATGCTATGCCAGTTACTTTGTTTATGCTCTTAAATGTGTTGTTTCATGAGTTCTAGAATAATGCAATCTACACTATTGCTTCTGCAGAACAGAGCGCAAAAGATGATAGTGGTAGTGATACGGAGGATGAAGACATTGATATTGATGGAAAATCTCAGCAAGCTGAGGGGGACGAAGATGACTCTGACCTTTTAGAAGAAGATAATCAGACCGAAGTTAACTTTGATGAGGAAGCAGACATTGCGAAAAAAATTCTTCAGAACTTTATTTCTCCAACTTCAATAGGGACAGTTACTTCCGCTAATGATATTTCAAGCCCCCAAAAGAAGGGTAAGGAAGTTGAAACTATTCTCCCCCTGGATGCATCTACTCCGAATAAAGCACTAGATGACATTTTGGGTAAGGACAAAGAGATTAAAGCTATGCAGAGTGAGGGAGCAGATGATCTGCAGGGGACAGTTTTCATTAGCAACCTTCCTTTTGATGTTGATTATGGAGAAGTCAAACAACGGTTTTCAGCTTTTGGTGAAGTGGAGTACTTTGCTCCAGTTCTTGAACAAGTCACCAAGTATGAGCTCAACTACATGTTTACTCTTTGCTGTTTAATAACTCCATTGAACTTATTCTACATGTTGCAGACGACCAAGGGGTACTGGATTTCTCAAATTTAAAACAGCAGCATCTGCTGAAGCTGCTATTTCCGCTGCCAGTGTTGTGGATGGTTTAGGTGTCTTTCTGAAGGGTCGGCAATTGAAGATTTTAAAGGCCTTGGACAAGAAAGCTGCTAATGATAAGGAGTTGCAGAAGACCAAAAAGGAGGATAATGACCATCGCAACCTTTACCTGGCAAAGGTTGGATTCTATTGCTAATGCCGTCTCGGCATTTAACATCTTACAAGATATTTCTAGGTAATGTGATGTAATCTTATTCTGTTCTGTAACAGGAGGGTCTTATTTTGGAGGGTACCCCAGCTGCTGAAGGTGTTTCAGTGAGTGATATGTCAAAGCGCAAGGGGTAAGTCTCACAAAAGTTTTCTTATATTCAAAATGGTGAATCTTGAAAGGTTAACATGGTTTTGATATGCATAGCCTAACAATTGACCTCATATCAGCTGAGTTGAACTATAGTTTTTTGGAGACTTGAAACTGCGCCCTTTCTTTCTAGACTGTAACTTCTTTTTGACAAAAGCTTCTTTAACATGATATGGGACAATGATTCATAGATCAAGAGTGATCCTTTAAAAGAAGTCTATTTGTCCAGAGCGTAAACGTAATATATGATAGGGGTAGATAGATGAACTTGTGATAATAATAATAATAATAATAATAATATGTTAAAAAATCTTCATAAAAAATAAAATAAAATTATATGTTAAAGAATTGGAGCTCCTCATTAAGACAATGAAAGGTGATGTTGCTTATTTTGAAGATATTCAGTTTGTCTCCGCAGGCCACATTTCATTTGGTGGTTACTTCTTTTTTAATAATTCTAGCAGGGTGTCTGCATTCAACGGTTACCAAGTGATCTCCTCTTTATTTATATTTTGATCTGCTGGTGCGATTAACCTCGAACTATCTATTCCATTCCTTTCACTTTATGTTGTGAAAATGAATTGATTAGCAAATAAATTAGGGAAGATATAGTTACTTTACCTTCTTACTTCTTTTGATGGGCCTTGCAACACTTTTTGCTAATCAATGAGTTGTTTTTGCCATTTAATACATCAAATGGGTTTTTTTGCTAATCAACACTTTAGCAAATAAAAGAACTCATTTGATGCAGAATGCTTTTATTGGCTTGACATGAGTTTAAATGGAGTAACATGGTCAATGAGGATTCATATTGTTAACCACTACTTGTTTGGGATTGAGGTGTAGTGGTAGTTGTTGTATTAGATGCAGAATGCTTTAGAAAGTTCTGGAGCTGTTCTATTGCAGTTTTAAAATGTTATGTAAGTTCCTGCATAGCTTGCAATGCTAACGTTGTTCATTGCGTAGGCTGCAAGAAAAGAAGATTATCAAGCTGAAGTCCCCAAATTTCCATGTGTCAAGGACACGGCTGATTATGTACAATATTCCCAAGTCAATGACTGAAAAACAGCTGAAGACACTTTGCATTGATGCAGTTACTTCTCGTGCTACTAAGCAAAAGCCTGTTATCCGGCAGGTGAGCTTTCTTTTGAAGTTTAGCCTTAGCAGTTTTGCTATAATATTCTTGCAACTTCATTATACTTCCCTATGTTGCAGATAAAGTTTTTGAAGGACGTCAAAAAAGGACAAGCAGTGGCAAAGAATCATTCTCGTGGAGTAGCTTTTCTTGAGTTCTCAGAGCATGAACATGCACTTGTGGCTTTGAGAGTTCTTAACAACAATCCTGGTATGTGCCTTTAGTTTGTTAGATATTGCATACCTATTTCTGGCGACTTTAGCATTTTAGGTTTCTGGCTTATCTGAGTACTTATCTATTTGTAGAGACTTTTGGTCCCGAGCATCGACCAATAGTGGAGTTTGCTCTTGATAATATCCAAACAATGAAGCTTCGTCAGAAATTTCAGCAGCAAGGTTTTAACAGGAACAAAGAAGATTTGCAGAAGAATGACAATACAAATGAATGGGATCCCCGCGATAAACAGTCAAGAAAACGAAAGGCAACAGGAGAAGATGAAGCAAATAACAAGCGTGTCAGAGGTGCCACTTCAAGGGAAGGCAATGTGTCGTCAGTTTCAGGTAGTAAAGATGGAGATCAACCGAAAAACAAAGGTGTTAAAGGAGCCACCTTCTCTGCAGAAGAAAGAGATGAGAAGAACAAGAAGAAGGAAGGTAGAAAGCTAGGAGCTGCAAAAGAGAAACTAAAAGATAATCAAGAAGGAAAAAGGCATGGTGGCTTTGGTAGTGAAAAATCAGGTAATGCTACTCCCAAGGTTGGACATAAAGAAGATGTTGCAGCAAGAGCTACAAAGAGGAAATTTGAAGATAAAACTAACCAACAAAAACAAAGCATCAGTTTACAGAACAGGAAAAAGGATAAAAAGAAGAAAGACGCAGTTGGACGAGATGGAGTAGACAAGCTAGATATGCTTATTGAACAATATACATCCAAATTCACTCGCAACAGTTCTAATCAAACTGATAGTAACCAGCAGCGCTCTAAGCAGCTTAAGAGATGGTTCCAATCCTAAACCATTCACAGGTTTTTGTGTAGCTTAATTTTATGGTGATATTAAGAAGAGGTGAGAGTCATCGTTTGTGGTTTGTATTTTTTGTTGTATTTTCCCCGTAAAATATCTCATAACAATTTTAGTTTTAAAATATGGGATTACAATTTTGGTCAAAGATTTTCTTCCTTTTTTGCAGTTGTGTTTTGTTCTCTTCCTAGCCCCTAAGACGAGGGACTTGCAGGATTTGAGACGAAGGGATTGAAAATATGCAAAAATGTCCCAGTCGAGAGTTAGAACCTATTCCTTGTAACATTTTTTGAACTACCTTCACTGCTATGTTGGTAATTTTCTGGTGTTAACGAGCTGATATCAACGTGTAATTTTCTGGATGCCCTGTGGCATTTCGACCTAGTATAAGTTAAGTAGATAAAACGGAGTAGCGTTTGGTTTGGACAATGTCATAATGTAGATGTGATATATTATGATCGATCGCTTGCATGTGGTCATAATAATGGGTACACATATATCGTTGATAACATAACATCATATTCACTGCTCGAATGGTGACAGTTTGCTTATCCAATTTTCTCTTTCGAAAACTTATCCATGAATTAATCGAAACTTGTAAAGATAATCAAGGCACGTCAATAACTCTTATCCAAAACGTTTTAAGGTCAAATTACTTGTCATCTTTGTCTGTCTTTTGCCCCTTTTGTTTGACGTATTATTTGATCATATTCATGATGATGTTGATAACAACATTTTATATGTCCCTTTAAATCCCTTTGAAAATATATACTAATATTATTTTTTTTGCCTCCACATAATCCTCATCCACCTTTTCCAACTGAAAGCAATAAATTCTCACAAAATAAATGAAGAAAGTTCACTACGGCACTCTATAGCTTTTTGTACGAAAAGGGGTACTGCCCCCACACATTATTTTACTAATAGTCACATGCAATAATATAAACACTAGCTGCCAAGTTGCAAAAGCAGACCGACAATGATACCATATAATTTAGTACAATCTTTTTTCTTTATTGGAATACAAATTTTCACATTATTTACTCTTGCGTGTAGAAAACATTACATTATACAATTCGAGGTTATGAGTCCTTACTCGTAAATTGTAATTGTCTGAAAACATTAAGCTGTTGAATTGGGACATATTAGAGAGTCTGGCAATAAAGCTCTCACTCCGTTAATTTATTCAAGGGAATTACAATAAAATGGTTGGGCCATAATCCGTCCATTTTAAGCCCATTTATTTCGGCCTTTCCTGAACTTGGTTCTGCCCTAATCCTACTAAATAAAATGGGCAAAAACATAATAGGCAACAAGCGCCGTGAGATCAAAATCGGGAACACAAACTCTCTCGCAATCATGGACGTAAGGTATTCTGAAATGAAGCATTCATTAGATTATTGTTAAATTTACCAATTATTGAACGTCTTTTTAACAGGAAGAACCGCCCAGAAAGGATTTTGAAAGGACGTAACTCTGACGATGCACTATTATGGCTCAAAGACTTTCCTGTTCACGGTGATGTATGTACTTCATTTAGATTCCCATAGTCGTGATAGTTTGTATCTAATTTCGCCTACTTAATTTTTTGGTTGATCGAATCCTTTATTGGACTGTTGAACAGTCTTATTTTTTTAGTTGATTCGCATGATCTGTGACCAGTGGCGGACCCAGGATTTTCACGAAGTGGGTTCAAGATATAAAAAATAAATAAGCAAAAATGCAAACAAAACAAATTTTGATTAATTAACATATGTCATTACAATTCTATTCTACGAGTTTTCATTTCTTGAAACCTATTCATAATACTCTCATCAGAAATAGTATTAAATATTCTTTTCTCTACATAAGGCACCATACAACTACTCGTAAAATCATCATCCATTCGATTTCGCATTCACTCTTGATCAACTTCATTGCCGAGAAAGCTCTTTCAACTCAAAGTGCAGCAACCTGCACAGGAGCAATGCAAATTTTATAAGGCGAAACACAAGAGGATAATTTAAATGCTTCTTTACCTTAACTAGCATTTCAGAAGATCGCCAAGTCCTTTTAAGTTGGAGAACCTTTTATCAACATCACTGACATCAACTATATAAGTCTCTAGCCGATTCCTAAGAGTAACTATTACATTTTCACCAAAATCATCGATATAATTCACCATTCTCAATATGTTCTTGATGTCAAAACTAGAAAATGAGTCAACCTGGATTTAAGCAAGCAACTCCAATAAGCAACTGTTCTAACCTCATTAAAATGATCATTGAGTTCTTGAAGCCGCCAATCAATAATCTTAAAAATACTTCCACACGATAGTGATGTGAAATAGTATACTCAAGAACTTTACATCGAGATCTTCCAAAATTAACATAGAACTCATCAAAATTAGGTATCAAAATATCATACTTGACACAAAAATGCGCACACATTCTCGATAAGTGAATCCCATCCTTCATTCCTTAAATCTTGCAATCGTTTCTTCACCACTTTAACAAGTAGAATGGCATTTGCAATATCTTGTTCTTTCTTTTGTAAAGACTCATTAAGCTCATTTGTGATCGCTAAAATATCTCTCATTAAATGCAATATGAAAGCAATCTCAAATGTTTGACAAACTTTAAGATATCCTATTGCCTTAGCTTTTTCTTCAACAACATTCGTAATCAACAACAATAGTATCAAGAACATCGTAACAGAGCCAAACATACTAATGAAATTCTTAAAAGATTTGTAATGTGAACCCCACCGAGTATTGGCAGCTCTAGCAAGACCAAGTTCTTAATTCAATCCCTTACCACTTTCAACTCACCCATATCAAGTGCCACTTGAACTTTTTTGCTTCGAGATTCTCGAAGTTCATCCATACGTTTAAAAGAACCTCCCACTACATTTAAGACATTAGAAACCAACAATACAAGTTCTCCAACTTGAAGACATTTTTTAGATACCCCAACAAGAGTTAACCAAGTTGGTGAGCAAAACAATGAATTGCATGAGCCGATTTACTTTGTTGTTGAATCAAAACTTTAAGGCCACTTAAACGCCCTTGCATGTTGCTAGCTCCATCATAGCATTGCCCCCGTATAAAAGATAAACTCAAAGAATGTTGCGCAAGATAGTTAACAATAGCTTCTTTCAAACATAAAGCACTAGTATCATGAACATGAATAATTCCTATGAACCTTTCCACCACGAGCCCTTTCTATCAACATAACGCAAAACAATTGCCATTTGCTCCTTACGTGATATATCACAAGATTCATCAACTAACAATGAAAAATAGTCACCATTTAGATCCTCCATAATAGCTTTAATTGTTTCAAGCTTACATGCAGTGACTATATCTTTTTGAATTTTATGAGAAGTCATCTCGGTCATTTTTTGGAGCCTTTTTCAACACAAGTTCATCAATTTTATCACACCGCTTCGCATACCATGAAAGAATTTCAAGAAAGTTACCTTTGTTTAGTGATGATTCATCTTCACGATGTCCACGAAATGCCAATCCTTGATTCAAGAGAAGTCTCGCCACTTCAATTGAAGCCTTTAAGCGAATTTTGTGCTCAAGCTTGGTTTGATTTGATAGCTTAACAAATGCGGCTTGAATTGATTGTTCTTGTCGCATTAGATCTTCACACTTCTTCTTTGCCCGATTGTGAACACCGTTTGACTTACCAATATGCGTATCTAATCTTTTCTTTTTTGTGCCAACTCCGAACCCTATACTTGAAAATGTTTCACCTCCACCTTGATGAATGCTTTCATCTTGAAATAAATAACAACACAAACAATAAGCCGCATCTTCGGTCACACTATACTCCAACCAATCATGATATTTTTTAAACCATTTGCGATTAAAACGGCGTTTTAATCCAAAAAAAAAAAGATCACTTTGAGGAAACTCGCGAGGTCGAGGTTGATGAGGACCTCTTTGGATATATGCTCGTCTAATCTCATCACGTTCATCCGGATGATAGTCTCGAATGTGTATTCTTTTCTTTGGATCTGCCGGTAAAGAATCAAAATCCACCCCTTGTTTAAATCTTTTAGCGGAATGATGAGTTTCGTCTAATTGGTTCAAGTTTTGTTCCACCTGAGGAGCATTTTGAGCGGATGAACTTGATTGTGGCAACTTGGAGGATATAGGAGAGAAAAATCTCTTCATTTGATATTCAACTTGTATAACCAAATTAAAATTCTAATTAGAAAGTAACTAAACAAAGCGTTGTTAAATAAATGGAATTTCAATTAAATGATCTTGCAATTTGCATTGTTTAACTTTAATAAATTGCCATAGCATCTTATTAACTTGACATTACTATGTCGAAAGCATTCTCCTCAAGTTAGATCAATAAAACAAAAGACTACAATTTAGATAATGCCCTTTTATGAGGCTAACATCATACATATCTAACTATACTAAACAATGTTAATATATTTGAAAAAAATTACATTGACTTATGAATATTGAGACGGTAAATAACAAGATGGATGAAAACTAGGCTTCAATATAAACTAAGAAGATAAAAGAATATTATGAATGATTTCTCTTCATTCAACATTTAACAAATAAAAACAAAATATTAAACAAATAATTATAACCTTAATTTCATAATCGAATACATAGAAATATACCTAATATTATTTGTAATTTTTTGTTGATTTTAGAATGATAAGGGATTTTTTAGTTGAAGAAATAAAAAATAACCACAATAATCATATATGTATAATAAAGACTAGAATCAAGAGCGAAAAACATACTTGTGCGAGATTTGAGAGACGAGGAGAGTTTTTTTCTTTCAACAAAAAAATATACTCAAAATTTTGGGGGGAAAAGTAAGAGAGGTTCAAAGAAGATTTCAACAAAGAAGAAGATAAAAGAGTTTTTAGAATTGAGAATAATAGGGATTAGTGCCTTTTTGGTTGAGTTTTTTTTTTTTTTAAAAAAAAACTAAAAACAATATATATAAAAAAATGAATTAAAAATAAAATGTGGCTATAGGGATTCGATCCCGGGTTGGCTGGGAAAATTGAACCCCCTCAACCACTCGGCTATGCTTCAAACTTGTATTAGTGGGTTCAAAATTTAATATATACATATAAAATTTTAAAAACTGATTAAATATACATATATATACAGTGTTATTTTTCAACCAAGTGGGTTCATATGAACCCACTTGAACCACTGTAGGTCCGCCCCTGGTCACAACCCATTGGAAAAGCACAACCTTTCAAACGGTCACAACCCTTTAGAAAAGGCACAACCTTTCATAAAGGTCACAACCCTCCGGTAAAGTCACAACCCTTCATTTCCTATTCACACCTTTAAAACCCAACAATCCCCACATGAATAAGGAATGACTATTGTTAAAACATATGCATGAAAAATTGTGTGATTTGTAGGTAATGATTTATTGCATTTGGATAAGTGGGTTTCCCTTTGAACTTTCCATAGTGAACATATATCAGATATACTCGATCAATCGGTAGATTAGATATCTTAGAACCGTCGAGCTTTGGTGTATACCTAGACAACATAAGTCACACAATCAACCCATGAACTGTTTTTGGTTCTCATTGTTTTGATCGTTTCGTCCATGAACACGTCTTGATTTATAAGTGCGTAGAGAACTGACCTTACCGGATTCTCCTTGAAGCGGCTTACACTTCACACTTACATAGGTGATTTCTAAATGTGTTATCCCGTAGATACACCATTGGATATACCATGTATCAAACTTAGAAACCATTAAAAAGTTCTAATGCCTTTATCCTTGTTACTGAACATTGTCTTATAATGCAAATGAACTAAAAAAAAGTATTTTGACAATGTTGAACCGTCATCAATGGCTTTGTTTGATCTCCTAGAACCTAGATCTTGGGATCTCCAGTCTTCTAGGTAGAGTTACCGCACAATGTCTTGTCCTCGGTGATAGTCTCATTCCCTTTGATAATTTATCAACCCCCTTTGTAAGTGGATCCGACACATTATCCTTTGACTCTACATAATCAATTATGATTGTTGACACCCAATTTTTACCCTCCACAATCTAAATCACCGAACTTCTTCAAATTCAACAATTTAAAATAATTAGTTTAAGAAAATTTCAAAAAAATAATAATGTAGTTTGCAAGTTATTTTAAATAGTTGTATCGTCTCAAAAAGATTTTACTTTTTTTTTTATATTTTATTAAATTTTAAAGTGATGGCTATAATCTTGAATTAATTAGTTTTTATGGAATTCAAAATATTTTTCAAGTTATTTTTAAAGTAATTTTGTCATTTTTTAAATAATTTTAATTATTTTGAAATATCTATATTTTTACAATTATGTATATAATCATGTCATTTTATGAATATTCAAAAATCATCTCAAAATATTTTATTTTTTTAGTTAAATATTTTATTAAATTAGTTTAGTTTAAATTATGATTTTTATTCCGAGTCATTTAAGTTTAATTAAGCTTATTATTTTATTTTGTTGAGATTAAGTACGTTAGTTAATTATATTAATTCATCTTATTTAATTACTAGCCAAATTTACTAAAAAAATCATTTTAGCTACAATTTAAATTCATTTGGTCATAGGGCTTGTTAAAACTATTGCCTCAAAAATGGGCTTGTACCACGTGACTATTGTTATTAGGGCAAATTACAGAAATCACATATTTTTAAGGCAAAATTACAATTTATCCCTTAAAAGTTTATAATTACAGAAATCCCTCAATCGAATACAGTAATATAAGCGTTTATACTGTAATTTGATGTGCGAGATACATTAATCGTTAAGTAAGATACATTACATTTTATACATGATACACTAATCTGATGTACATTTTATACATGATACACTAATATGATGCGCGAGATACACTAATCTGATGCGCGAGATACATTAATATGATGCGTGAGATACACTAATATGATGTGCAAAAATGAGGGATTTTGGAGATTTGTAAAACTTATAGGGGATAATGGTAATAAGTGAACTAAAATGTGGGATTTTTGTAAGCCAAAAGGTGTATAAAATTACAAAAAAAAATGAGTTCAGGGGTGATAGGACCTTAGTTTAGTTAAGGTGTATTTCTGTGATTTCAGTCATAGTCTAGGGGATACTTGTGCCTTATCCCTAAAAAGAAATATAACATTTCAAAATTTCGATTATATTTCATCCCCTTTTTCAAAGAGAAAGAATAACACATCCTATTTCATTTGACTATTTGTCTTTAACAATTGACTTAACTAAGACTTTATAAGAAGAAATATAGCCTTTCAGCGTGGTCTTACAAAGTATGATCATGGAAGGGTAGATGTACGTACAGTTTATCCCTACCTAAGAGGTAGAGAGATTCAGAAAAACCCTCTGCTCAAGAAAAAATAGTCGAAAGCACTAGTAGTCCAGAAAATGAAGTGTACAACAAAACATTCTAAAAAATAACTAAAGGAAATAATATGACAATTGAGGTACAAGAAACAACAAATAGTACTAAAAATCAAAGGACAAAAACCTACCTGAGCAATACTAGACTTAGTAGTATGGATGGATAGCAAAACAACTCATTACTATCTACTAACATTCTACCGTAATCGGTATCCTCTGCAACCTCCAAAGTGTCTTTCAGATAAACTGGTGCCTATTTAGCCCGGTCATTGTACAAACTAAGTCGTTGAATAAAGTTTCTGGTTTCTTCCACTCTTATCAACTCATTATGAGAGCCACATGTCAATTCCATTACTGAAAGCTTGCATCGAAACCCCAGAGAGGCATGTTAAAACTGTGATGTACCAACCATCAAAGACAACATTAGCTCCTGCAAGATATAAAATGACGAAATCATCAAACTGAATTCATCACATGCAGGATCTTTACACAAAAAGTCTAAAATGATGAAATCATCAATCTGCCCGGACTCTTCAAAGGTACCTCCGGGTCTGTGTCGGATCTTTCAAAAATGCATATATTTGAAGGATCTGACATGGGTGTGACAACATTTTGGAGAGTCCAAGCAAAAGTTACATGGATAGTGAGGATATATATGCCAACTACAACTAGCTAGAGATCGAAGTGTAATTGTTGTTGTAGAGTTATTTTCATGCTAAAAGAAAACAACAACTCACTTGTATACAATGACTTCGACTTTTCCTTCTTTCTGAGCCTCTGATTCATCAGTCACTTGATTTACATCAGGAGTACATATACAATCACACTCTGAAATTTTCTTCTAAATCTCACGAGAAATATTTGATCTTTTAGCCTGCTGTTGAACTTCAGAACAACTGCTAACTTCATCGATTGTTGAGAATGCTACATCAGAGGGACAAGTAAACTCAATTGGATTTTCCACATATGACTTGCACCTAGAAATAAGAGGGAGAAATGCGAAAGCAATGGTGGCTTACTCTGCTATCTCAATGTGGATGGAAAAGAGATGTTTTCTTCTTTCAAATTTCAGGTGGAGCCAAAGTCATCTCCCAAATTTAAGTGAACCAACATATATGTGTGGAATATGAGCTATGTTTCTCCATTTCATACCTCTTTTCTTGCAAAGCCTTTCAAGATGAGGACAGTCTTGAATTGACAAATGCTGAAGAGCATTGAGGTACTTCATTCCTTCTGGCAATGATATCAAATATTCGCAATTTGAAATTGCGAGAGATCTAAGAGAGGAAAGTTTAGCAAGCCGGGTCAGAAGATCGTGAGATGAGGACTGCTATGGATTACCAGACTTTGCAACGTAGTGATATATTGAAGGCTAACTGGCAATGGGTATAATTCAGGGCAGGATATAATACTCAAGTTCCGTAGAGACGAGAGATTCTGGAAACTATCTCTAGATAAAGTTAACTGAGGGAAACCCATGATGGAGAGCTGTTCAAAGACTGTGAGATGGAGGAACCCACTTGAAAGACAAATCGGGTTGCTGCAATTCTCAATTGACAAACTCTTTAGGGAGTTGAAACCTGCAAATTCTTCTGATGGCAATGACTCTAAGCTGTGGCACCCGTTGATCTCAAGGAACTCGAAAGCTTGCAGCTTTCGGATTCCTGTTGGCAAATGGGTTAGTTTTTCACAGTAGCTAAAGGTCAGTGACTTTAGATAAGTGAGATGCTCTATCTCTTGAGGAGGAGAAATGAAACTTTTGCATGAAAGTATTTCCATAGTCTCCAGCGATTTGTTATTCTCCAGCAATTTCCCTGAAAGGTGCACTAAACCTTGAAGCGCATCAATCACAAGATTGGAGAGTGAAGACATGTTTTCCACGGACTCTAAGATCTTTGGATGGCAATCACGGAGCTCCAAATAAAGAAGAGATTGAAATGTTGGAGCAGGGATAAGATTAGGAATTTATCTACAACTAACTTTTGCAAGAGAGGAAATACTGCTGCTCTATTCCTTATGCAAGACCATTCTTTTAAGCAAGGAAGGTCCTTGATTGTTAGGTCTTCCAGGGATGGGAATTTCAGGGGTTCGCTTCCATAAAATTCTTCAACGATATGTGTAACTCCATCCATCCCTTGTAGATAACGTGTTTTGAGAAATGAAAGCTTCCCAAAGATAGGTAAAGTATCACATCCCCTGCAGTTGATCAAAACAATCAGAACTAGATTAGGGAGGTCCCAATCTAGAAATCTGAATCCAGGATATCCCTTGATATATAGTTTTTTTGAGGTTTACATGTGGGTCGAAGACACTCAATGATCCCCTCCACAACATTGTCATTATCCCTTGATAGTGATCTTGATATACCATCAACTTCTCTGCAAACCTCGTATGAAGTAGACCCTGTTGACATCCTCACTATGTTCTCGCTTCCCCATTGAAGTCTTAACAATTCGACATATTTCTTCGCCCTTATATTAGCCAGTGTAGCTTCTTTTTTGTCTCTGATGTTCTCCAAACACCTTATACTCAATTCACCTCTTATGTGGGGAGAACTGATTTCAGAGATGCTTTCTCCAATCCCTTTGCCCACAATGTATAAAGGCAAAGTTTGAAGCTGAACCAAAATCCTGCCAGCAGGAGGCGAGTCAGTCCATTACATCCCACTATGTTAAGGTGCCTTAAGCCAGTTATATTAGCCAATCCAAAAGGTATCTACATTACGTTTCCACAAAACGAGAGGTTCAGGGTTTGCAAATTAAAAAGGTTGCAAATAGTATGAGGAAGTGTTTGAATAGAGGTTCTGGAGAGATCAAGGTATCTCAAACATATTGTAACGACCCTCAAAATGAAGTAGGATAACGTAGAGCCTCACATGCGTTTTATGTGTCAGTTTTAAAGAGTTTGGAAGTCAAACATCAAGGGACGACCAAGACGTTCGGAAACTAGTCTTTTACGTGTTGGTGTGTTCTAGTATGTTGTTCATGTTTTTATGTGTTGTTTGGAGTCTAAAATCAGTGAAGGTGACCCTAGTGTCTTAATAAATGTTTTCATGGTCAAAACGTTCAAATACGACACCCCGTGGGCCACCCTAAGGGACCCCGAAAGGGACCCCAACCTTGGCCAAGCAATCTGCCAAGGCAGCTTGAAGTTGTACATAGAGGGAGCATGTCCGCGTCGCAGACTAGCTCCACCATAGGCCAAAAGTTTGGTCCGCATCGCGGACATGTCGCGAACTCCACTGTCTCAGAATTTAATTAATGAAATCTTGAGGGAACACCTCCGCGTCGCGAACTTGTTTCCCAACGAAATCTGCGAAAATAAAACATAAGTTTAACTTGTTTATAAAGGTCCAACTAAGTAAGGGTTAGTTTGGGTACTTTGGAGAATTATTATAAACGGTTATTATACCTGTTTTAGGGTATTTTAAGTTGGTTAAAACCCCCAAAACCTAGAACTAGACCCCATTCTTCAAATTGATCATTCCCTTTTAAAAATAGATTCTCTCAAAAACTCCATTGAAGACCTTGATGAAGCTCAAGCTAGAAGATGGGTGTAATGACCCTCCAGGTCATTTCTGTGTCTTGCCTTCTATGTGTCGCTTAGAGCGTTCCTGTAGCGACCCTAAGTCATTTATGACTTGCTGTGGTCGTTCGTTTGGTCTTAGTGCGAGTTTTTGTGTTTTGGAGCTTATGAACCTTGAACGATCATTTTCGATCAAAAGTTCAAGAAGATGACATCAGAATCCAATTCTAATGATTCAATCAGCTCCGGAAGGGTCATTTTAGGCTAGAAGCATGGTCGACATAACTCCCGAGGTTTTCAGTGTGAGTCGGTGCAATTAGGCGTTTTAATTTTAAGTTTAAGCCTAAGTTTGACTTTGGTCAACATTCTGGATAAACGCGCTCGGATGAGAATTCTGTCAGTGTGGTTAGCTCTGGAATGTCGAGTTTGGTCTAGATTTACCCTTCTTTTGTATCCCGAGATTTTTGATATCTTTTCGAGCCCTTTTGTGGGTTTTGACTTAAAATGACTTTTGGAAGTGGGACCCACTTTTTATCGAGATAACCTCTGATGGAAATTTTGACTGCACCGTTGAGTCCGAAATATCAAATTTGGTATGATTGCATATCTTGTTTGCGTGCACGGTGTTTCGAATGAGATCGGAGCACCCCGTCGGAGTTTTTGGTTTTGGAAATTATTGCAGAAAATCTGCAATAAATGCAGAAAAACAGCAGCATATTTCCAAACTTCAAACTCTCATAACTCTCTCATCTCTCAACCGATTTGGGCGATTCAAAAGGTAAAGTTGTGATATTTTTCGAGGACAATGCGTTGGTGAGCTCGGATAGTGATTTGGGGTTCCCGTTTGAGGTAATTTTAGTAAAATACCTGCTGCCACGACCCTTTATTTTGAGACTTGTTTTCTCAGCCTTTCTAGGTCCGATTTCAGTGATTTTTGAGGCTATATTGAGTGGTTTTTCGAGGAGAACGTCGTGGTGTTGTCACATTTCACTGTAGACCTCCACTTTCTGGTAAATACACTGATTCAACCGCTGTCCCATTTCTAGTTTTTGAGAAAATTTGGGTTTTGATTGCATGCTGATATTGTGTTATTCTCGAGCCCCGAATTGTGTCCCATGTTGGGACATGAGCTGGGAGAACTAGTTAGGACCCACTTTTGGGGTTAATTCCAGAATTTCCAATGCAGGTCCCACTTTCCCCGTTACAACTCCAAAATTGACCCGTCTCCGTTTGTTGTGATTTTGGTGTCTAAACGACCGTAATAATATTGTGACTCTATTTTTGATAGCGGAGCAGCGTTTCGAGGTCGTTCGGATAGGAAAAGCTCCGGTAAAGTGATTTGGAGAGTGCGTGATCGGCCTTAAGGTAGGCTATGACTTCCTTTCTTTTAGATTGAGCTTAATTGTGTAAAAACATGTCGATTGGAGTGAATTGGGGGTGGGTACCAGTTTACTACCTTTGATTAGATACCTTATGTTAGGATCGATTGGCCACATTTTAGGTATAGTATCATGTTAACTGGTTTAGTAGAGTTGCATGCTTATGTGCTAAATGTTGTTGTATGCTTGTATGCTATGTATTGCATGCCTTGTTCATCCTTAACCGTAAGTATGATGTCCTTAGTCTAGGTTAGGCTAGCATTGCCTTAGATTTATGACCCGTATGGGCTGGATAGCCTTGACTTGCTTTTGCCGTCGTTCGGATGACTTAGCTCCTTGTAGACTGGAATAGCAGCCTAGAGTCTGATAGTTTGAGCCTTATATTATGCGTTATCGCTACTTGCTGCACTTCTGTATCTTCTCCCTCTCATTTTGCGGTTCCGACGCATTCTCGAAGGTTTGGTGCATCACTCGAGGCGTGAGATTGAGATAGTATAGGCATGGAGCCTTTTCTGTGATGTCTTAGAGAAAATTACGCGTATAAGATAACATATAATAGTTAATTACCTAACATAGCTATAGTTTGCCTTAATTACAATTCGCGGCCTACTTTTAGCTATAATTACGTAGCTCAGTTTTTTAGTTTTGTATAATTCACACGTTTGTATAATTCAAAATTTGTATAATATAATTTGTATGACTTTTGTATAATTCGGAATTTGTATAATATAATTTGTATTAACTATTTACACTTCTGATGTTTGTAATTGTATAAATTTATTATTTCGAGTTTATACAAAAATAACTGAATTATACAAATGTATCCGCGAATTTTACAAACCTGTGAATTTATACAAATCCGCGAATTATACAAACGAGATAGCTTAAATTGTAGCTACATCCTATAAATATGCAAACTATAGCTATGGAGCATAATTTAGTTTATTATAGTGGCTATTTGTGAAAGTTCCTCTTTATTTTAGTATTATTTTGCTAGTTTTAGGACATGTGAAATAGGGTCTGAAGCCCCCAAAAAAATTACTTTTTTTTTTGTGATAGTCTAGGACAAGTACAAATGGACTAAAAGGCCCAGAAATGAAATAAGGTCCAAGTACTGGTCCAAGCAGACAGATCCAGATTTGAGCCCAAATCCTCTTTCCCTATTTACTTAATTGTCATTATGTGTTTATCTGTTAAAATTAATTTTAAGGTTTCAATAAATTCAAATCCCCAAAAGATACCCATTTTGAATTAATCACTTAACGAAAGCATTCGTCTCTTACTTGACTTAATAAATAAATAAATAAATAATTTTACAAAAATACTTCACTTAGATAATATTTCAATATTTTTCTTTTTCTCCCCTAAAAATGGTCTTGACTATAAAATTATTCAAATCAAATAAAGTCGAATAAAAATTAGCCAAATAGTTAATTACTGGATAATTTCGGGTGCTTTCAAACCCTTCCCGAAATGCTAATAAGAACTTTGAACCCCCTTTAAATATCTTTCAATTGATTTCCTGTTTTAATCTTTTGAAGAATCAGTTTTCTTAATTTCCCTATAAAAATTAAGTGGCGACTCTTAA
This sequence comes from Solanum commersonii, assembly GCA_029007595.1. Lineage (NCBI taxonomy): Eukaryota > Viridiplantae > Streptophyta > Magnoliopsida > Solanales > Solanaceae > Solanum > Solanum commersonii. Next base: position 832,911 of record JAJTWQ010000132.1, read on the forward strand.
AATCAGTCTAAATATATTTTTAAATAAAACATCCAGAATTGCCAACGACTACGCATTTTCTAAAGGGAAAAGGGTTTGATATACCCCTTAACTTTGTCATTTGGAGTTGATATGCCCCTCGTTATGAAAGTGGCTCATATATATTCTTACCGTTATACAAACAGCTCACATATACCCCTATCGTTACAAAATGAGCTCACATATACCCTTCATTTAACGGGAGTGAAAAAATTAGTTTTAAATTTATATATTTAACCTTTAATTTTTTTAAAAATTATTTAGGGGTATATATGATCCTTCTAACAAAGTTCAAGGTATATTTTAATCTTTTTCATACATAAAATATTTTTTTGACTTCTTTGATTATCATTGTTTGTGTTTCTTATTCTTATTTTATTTTTTCTTTTATTCCTTAATGTAAGAAAAAAATTCAAAACAATTTTTTTTGCTATATTATAATTTAAAACTATTTTTCGGCTATATTGTAATTTAGTTTTTGTATTTGGAAAAAAAAATTGGGTCATCTATAATAAATTTTACAAGAATATTAGTGAAATATAAATAAATTTGACTATCAAAATAATAATTCATTGAAACAAAAAAAAGTCAAAAAATATATGTTTGAGGAGGATTAAGTATACCCATATGGGATTATATTTTGTTTAAAAATATTATTAATAAATTAACTAAAATTAATTATTCACTTCCGTTAGAGAAAAGGGTACATGTGAGCTATTTATATACCAGTAGGGGTACATATGAGCTACTTTCATAACAAGGAGTATATTAGCTCTAAATGACAAAGTTGAGGGGTATATCAGGCCCTTTTCCGTTTTCTAAATTGTCGAGTGCTATTAGCTTCTTTTGAAAACTTGAGTGCAATGATCAGTTATATGAGTAGTCGATTTCAACCCTCAATTAGGGACGCGTTGCTGAAGGTTAAACTGAAAGTGGGATAGAGCAAATCATTTTTCTGTACAAAAGTATGAAAGAAGAGTCTGGACTTCCTGTGAGCTATTGGGGGAAAGTCATGTGCTTAGCAGTTGTTTTTCTTTCCGTTAGTTTTTAACGGTAGTTAACAAAAAGGATGCTTAAGCAAGTTTTGGGATAGTAGAAGGATGTTTTTTGTTCACTATTATATCATAAGGATGTAGCCTAAGTTTGGGTTATACTTAAGGGATGATTTTAGCCAAAAACTCAATGTAAAAATCATAACTACAGAAATATAGATATATCAATTTTTGATGGACTAAAAATGCTTATGACAATAAAGAACTATCAATTGCAACCTTTTATAAACTTGTTGAATGGAGGCATGAATCCATTCATATCACTACTCAATTTGTTCTCTATTTAATGTGACCTTATGGTTTTTTTTTTTTTTTTAGTTTGTTTAAAAAAGTTATGACTCGTTTTTTTTTATATTTATAGTTATAAATAATACACTTTACCTAATCAAACTTCACCACATATGTTAGAATGAAACGAATAGGTTGGAGGAGTAGCGTGGGTAAGATAGCACAGACAAAATGTCTTAAGTATGAATAGCAAGCAAGCGCTTGTAGTCCAACGGTTAGGATAATTGCCTTCCAAGCAATAGACCGGGTATATTTTTTTATTTTAATTTATTTTTTAAAATTACTATATTTCTCAAATTATTATTTATAAATTTAAAAATTATAAATCAATTAAATGTAATAAGAATCCTACAAAATTAAGAAGTAGCTTATTTTTAGCAAAACAAGTACTGCCGTGTCGAAGGAGTATTATTTTGGCAAACAAAATTTTTTGGAAAATTAAAAAATTCATTAAAACTGCCTTAATTTTTGGAAAACAAAAAGTTATAGTTATTTTTGGCAAAGTAAATATGTAAAAGGAATCCTAATAAGTCAAAAAGTGCTTTACTTTTTTTCGTTTTTGGCTAAACATATATTCGTTTGACATGAGCAAGGAATTAAAAAAAAAATATACGTTTCCCTAAAGCTAGTTGTACTAGGAAACAACTATCATATGAATTGAGTTATTATATAAAGAGAGGGATGTATGAATTGGGTTGTTACTTCTGAATAAAACAAGTCAAAAAGATTATCATGGAGACGAACTACTATTCAACAATGTCATCTGTCTGGGCTGAAGAGGAGGCTGAAGAGGAGGACAAAAAATATTTGTCATCAATCACTTCCAAGGAACAAATTGATGTTAACAAGAAGGGCAGATATTGCTTGGCTCGTTGGGACGATTGGGGTTTTTTCATTGACATTTGGGAACCTTTTGTTTGGAACTTCAAATGTCATACCAAAATCATGCTCCCTTATTCCCATCACTGCCATGACTGGATAAGAGAGGTGCTCAAGTGTGTTTTTTCCCCTTCAACACATGTATATTTTCCCTACGACGATAAATACTTATGCAACGTCTCCCTATTCTTTCGCGAAAAACCGTATTGTCTAATTTGTGGTCCTCCTTTTTATAAAAAGTGGGTAAAGGTAAAATTGTATGATAACAGGTTGATTGATGCAGTCACGTTCTGCAGTGGTGAAAAAATATGCACTCTGTTTCAGGAAGGGAAACTAGGCATAATACAAATGATCCCCGAAATAACTAAAACTACTTGTCTGTCTCCTGTCACAACATTCAGGGCACCGATAGATGCCACTGCTATGCATCGACGCATACACTTGGTTTCGTGGCAAGACCAATTGCTTCTAGTTCAACAAAAAGTCGGATCACCTTCTATCTTTGAGGTTTGGGAGGTCGACTTTGAAACTAATCAATTCAACAGATTACTCAAATTGGATGGATTTATTATTTTTCTAAGTGGACAATTCTCTGCTGCAACTTCTTCATCTCTACCTCAAGAAAAAAATCAGATCTATTTCACACAGGGCAGTGATTACGACACTTTATATACCTTTCACATTGGCGAACAAAGCTTGTCAACCACTAAGCAATTTTGTGTCTATAGTCCTCCCAATTCGGTTCCTCTATTCGCCAGGTAATTAATTTAGATACTTGTTTAATTTCATTGTCTACGTTAAAAGTTTGTGAATATTGTTCATAACATTTGATTTTGGTAACTTATTTAGGTCAAGAAGGGCCAAAATTCAACATAACACTAGTACTAATACTAAAAGCGACAAGTTGAAAAAGCGTCCATCCCGTATTAATAGCAAGCGTGCGCCTGTAGACAGGAACATTTGCATCCATCTTTCTCAAGACCTTCAAAGGGAAATTTCTCGTTATCTAATTTCTCAAGAAGCATACATGAATTTTCGCTTGGTTTGTAAATTATGGAGATCCGTTGCTCCTCCACTACGTTGGAAAGTGGTTGTTGATGATCATGCGGCTCCTTCTTATCATCAAGACTCCATGTGGCTTTTATCTCTAAACCAAGTCGATGGTTTGTGCACCTTCTATAACCCCTTTAGAAATTTCAACGGTTATATGAGCAACAACGATTTAGTAGGCTGTGAAATTCGGTATGCAAAAGATGGATGGCTTCTTGTGTCTAAGGGAAAGTCTCTCTTCTTACTTGAGCCTTCTGGGAAGCAAATAATCCATCTCCCACAAAATACAGACGATTATTTCTGTGACATTATGTCATTCTCAGCTTCTCCAATTAATTCTTCTGCCTGGGTAATCTTTGGTATAGCTTTATTAAACTTGTTTCAAGTGAGGATTTCATATTTGAGACAAGGGGATGATAAATGGACTACTATCACAAGGGACAGTGAGGTGCCATTCATACTTTCATCTTCTAGTCCGGTCTACTTTGGTGAAGAATTTTGTGTCATTGGCCAATACGGTGGTGATGTTGGTGTATTTGGCTTCTTTAAAGATGGAACCCCTTACTGGGTTATCCATCAACTTTCTGAACTATATTCACCTCCTATTTCTGCTGCTTGCCGTTTGTTTTTAGTTCAACAGGATCAAAATGTGCTACATTCCGTGGTTGTGACACCACAACATGATGTTCATGTTTATGAACTAGATTTTGGAGGGAACGTTATAGTCAAATTAGTAAAAGAAGTTAAAAATTGGCTTTTTTTCACTAGCGAAGCCTCATCTATTGCTGTTTGTGGCATGAACGTAAATGTGGATAATGCAGTTTTCTTCCCCACTTTCAACACTTGTAATGACTATACCTACTACTCTATGGAAGATGTCGCGTTCAAGGTATTGAAAGACAATTGTACGGATAAAACGCAACAGAAAGAGCTTTTAAATCGTGTTTGGATCCGCTGTGAACTAACAAAGAATTGATCTTAATTTCTACTCTCTTATGTATTGCAGTAGTTTTCTTTCTTGATCTTTCTACCCTCTCTTACATGTTTTTTTCTTTTTTGTTGAAGTGAATATATTAGTCTTACTTAGAAGGATAATTTGCTTAGCTTTTTAAGTTTCTTTCTTTAGTGGTATGGGTTTGTTGACTAAAATTTCTTTTTTAATGTTTGTCAGAGAATATAGAGTAAAAAGAAAGTTAAAGTTCGTCACTTTATATTTAGTTTGCTTTTTGATTTGAGATTATAATTTGAAATTTTAAAATCTCAAAAAAAATATATATATATAATTTGGGATTTCATTTTTTTTTTAAATGTAAAAACTTGAACCAAATATGTGAAGATTCATAGTTTGAGGAATTAAAAGTGCACTTATAAATTAATCGAAAGTTAAATATGCATAACAAAAATCACAATGTTACAAAAATTAGAGTTTAGAAATTTTTGATGTACTAAAAATGCTACAGGCAAGTGTTTGTAGTCCAACGGTTCTGTCTTTTAAGCAATAGACGGGTTCGACTCTTGACAGATTATTTTTCTAAACTCTTATGAGTGTTTATTGATTTTGATGGACTTGACTTAAGATTATAATAGTTAGGTTGAAATTTAGTTAATTCAAATTTAATAAAATATTTATATTTTATTTAAATAATTATAATATATATATATATATAATTTCTCGGTTTGTTTTAGCTATATTTGCGACTTTTCTTTTAGTACAACCAAACCAAATAGTGTCCGTTTTCAAAATTTAAAATAAAAATTAATCAAAGCAAATCAAATACTATCAATTTTCTTAATCAGTTTGGTTCTGATTGAGTTTGGTTTAATTTTTTTTAATCATAACAATGAACAAGCCTACTCCTGACACCTATACTGGCATACATATTCTCTTGAAAGATTAAAAGTGCACTTACAAATTAATCAAAAGTTAAATATGGATACACAAAAATCACGACTACAATTTTTTTTTTTTAGAATATATCAATTTTTGATGGACTAAAAATGCTTGTGACAATGAAGAAGTATCAATTGCAACCTTTTATTAACTTATTGAATGGAGGCACGAATCCATTCATATCACTACTCAATTTGTTCTCTATTTAATGTGACATTTTTTTTTCTTTTAGTTTGTTTAAAAAACCTATGATTCATTTTTATATTTATAGTTATAAATAGTTTAATTTTAATATTTTATTGTATTTTTAATTATGAGATGACTTATGTTTATACAAATATCATTCTTATTTTAGATTAAAACTTCAAAAACAGATTTTTTTTATATATATGATTATTGCCTAATCAAACTTCACCATATAAATTGGAATAAAAATAGATCGGAGGAGTAGTGTGGGTAAGATAGAACGGACAAATTTAATGTCTAAGTACAAATAATTATCAAGCGTTTGTAGTCCAAGGTTAGGACAATTGCCTTAATTTTTTTATCTATTGATACTTTCTTTCCGTATTTACTATTACAATAGGAATTTGTCCGTGCTTCGCGCGGTGGTTAAATTTTAAAGGGATAATTTTACAAAACTCACCTTTCTTGTGGTTTACAATATTACATATATCTTTCTTATTTTGATTTTTTTTTAACCATTCTTGAAATTTATTTAAAATTGATATAAATTATTTATAATTTGATAACTTTGTCCTTTTGTATTAATTTCTTCATATTAATTCACATCATTTTTAAAAATGACTTATATAATGAAAATTTTAAAAATAAATCAATATGAAGAAGTGTGATTCTTTGTTTGGTAAAAAAGAATATGCTTATATATATTTATATAATATATATTATAGTATAAACTTATTTGTGTTGATTTATTTTCAAAGTATTTATTAAATAAGTCATGTTTTTAATAGTATGCATTAATATGAAGAAATTAATACAAATAATGACAAATTTGTCAAGTTATAATCGATTTATATTTATTTTAAAGAATTTTAAAGAATGGTTAAAAAAAATTAAAATAAGGGAGTAACACCATTAATTGTTCTAATTATAGTATTTTATCAAGATAAATACCAACAAGATTTTTTTATGTTAAACTTAACAATTAATAGAGAGAATTCATTCTTAAGCATTAAGCTATAATATATATATCCTTTAATTAATTTCATTTCTATTGTACATAGCAAATATTTCGTAGTAAATTATTACACATACATACAATCATTTATTGGCAATTGACCCTTTAAATTTCTTTTAATCTAAATAAAAGGTAAAAAATATTTTTTATAATTGTGAGTAGATAAAATAAAAATGAAATGAAAATTAAAAAGAAACTAAAACAACCATTGAATTACATTTTTTTTGGCATATACTTTTTTCCTGTCGTTTATCCTTTACTAATGCCTCTACTATTGTTTTGTTCTTTTTTCTCCCTATATGTTGTACAACTAAAAGAACACACATGCCTCTACTATTGTTTTGTTCTTTTTTCTCCCTATATCACACACACAATATATATATATATATATATATATATAAAGGTAAAAGAATTGTACTATACAAACTACAAAGTAGTAGTAATTCAACTTTAATAAATTAAAGTTTGTTAATAATTACTTTTAACAATGGAAGAAATGAAACAAATATGTTACTGATTAAAATGTTAAGTATTGATGTCTATTACCCAATAAAAACTAATCTCCTCCTCATAATTAAGACTCATAAATATGTTATAGTGAAAGTTGTAATTCATAATTATTTATAACAAAAATATTATAATGAGGATAAAGAAATAAAAATATTATAATACCGATATTTTGATATAAAAACAGCTATGAAAAGAGAATCATATACCTTTTTATAGATGTATTACAACAAAATTTTGAAAAATTTGTCAATTGAAGAACAAAAGTTAATATTTATTTCCAAGAAAATAAGAGTAGCATAAGTCTTTCAGCCTTGTGTTCTAATTTAGACGGTGTTCATATATTTATATTAGTAATTGTAATTTAATTTTATATATATATATATATATATATATATATATATAGAGGTTATTTTGTGTTGTTTGGTTATAATATATATTATTATATCTTTAATTTTATTACTTTTTTTATCGACATTTTTATGAGGAAAAATAAGAGACCAAATTATATAAGTAGAAATTATACAACAAATAACTCTCATACTTCTAAAATTCAATTACTCGTGCTTCGAATTTAATTTTAAGTTTGTATAAAAATTATACTTAAGAGCATCATAAAGATACACAAGAAATAAAAAAAGAAAGAAAGAAAAATGTAATACAATACACATATCATTGTGACTTTAATCATTAAAATTAAAAATAGAAGGAAAAACAAAATCAACACATAGTTGTCTAAGATCTTTTCATATCCACTTCACAATCCTATCAATATTCAAAGCTTTCTTCTACTTTTTCAAGTCAAACAAAGGTAGAGAGGCATCATTATTGTTGATATTCACTTTACAAATTTATCACTATTCAAAAGCTTTCTTCACATAAAAATTAAATTAAGAGGCATCATAGAGATATGAGAATAAAAAGAGAGGAAAAATAAAGAAAGAAAAAAAAAGTACAATACACATATCATTAAAAATAGAAGGGAAAAGAAATCAATACATAATTATCTAAGTTCTTGTCAATATCCACTTCAAAAGCCTATCACTATTCAAGAGCCTTCTTCTTCTTCTTCTTCTTCTTCTTCTTCTTCTTCTTCTTCTTCTTCAAGACAAATAAAAGCATGAATATAATACTATGGTGAAAATGAAGGGTAACTTTGGATAGAATATCATGAAACAAAAAAATATAAATTTATATAGAAAATAATGGAGGAATATCATAAGGTTTCATATTTAATATTTAAGGGTTATGAATATGAAAAGTTGAAAATTATGAGAGTTATGAATATATGCACATTATATCTAATAAATAAGATATATTATAGTGAGAGATGAAGAGTTGAGTACTTGAATATAAAAACTTTATGAGATATTAAAAATAAAATAATTAATTAAATTAAGAAAAATGGTCAATAAAGGATTAAAAAAATAAAAAATGAATGGAGGTCATAGAGAGGTGTAATATCACCTTGTCTATGGTCCTCCTTTATATATATATATATATATAGAGAGAGAGAGAGAGAGAAAGAGAGAGAGAGAGAGAGAGAGATTAGAAAGAGCTTGTTTCAACATAGCTGCTTAATGTCTTTTAACGTATTTACTTGGAAACCTATTTCATCGATGACTATATAACAATAAAGTGCTTTGATGATAGAAGTAGACCTTAGACGAAGAGAGCGTCCAACCAATCACGACAAGCAGCCCTGCACTAAGCATTAATGTCTTTTAACGTATTTACTTAATATTATATTAGAAAGAGCTTGTTTCAACATGGTTGCTTAATGTCTTTTAAGTTAAACTTGAGGATATTTTTGTCTTTTCATGCTTCATTGTAACTTACGTGTCTTGTAGAGGTGTTTTCAATGGACACATCATTAGCTTCATCTTCCAATTTTCTCCCTTCACCGCTCTCTCTCTGCATCTTTTGTTTTCCCCAATTCATCTTAGGCAAGACTCCTTCAAATTATTTCTATGATTTTTTCTGACAATATTGTCTTTTTTTGCTTCTTGTAGTTGTAATTGTTATTCTCTATTTTTTCCCCTCTTTCCAGTTATTCCATTTAGTTGAAACCCTAGCCCATATTGTCATGGGTTGTTTCGGTTGAGCAACTAGTTAAATGTACAGGTGTTGATTAGTTAGAAGTTAGTTAGAATAAATTAATAAATTATGAGTCACTGTTAGTTAGTTAGTGTTAGTACTTTTCCCTTCTGTATAAATAGATAGCTTGTAATAGATTTCATTAATTCAATATAATTTTCCTTTTCACTTTCATTGATCTTAACACGGTATCAAAGCAGGGAAGGCGATTCTAGGAATTTATCAGGAATTGAAGATAGATCGAGAGATTCTGCCGAAATTGTTTCAGAATGGTGAATGAGGATGGATTGACGGGAGCATCTACTGACAGAGCTTCTACAGATCGTGATAATGGACAGGCATGGAGAATTACACATTATGGAGTCGCGCAATGGAGATTGCTCTGCTTGGACGAAACAAATTGGGATTCATTGATGGCTCTGTTTTACGAAGTGATTTCGATGGACCTTTGAAGAAAATCTGGAATCGTTGCAATGCGATTGTGATCACCTGGCTTACTTGTAATGTGAGTAAAGACTTGCTCAGTGGTATTCTCTATTCTTTAAGTGCAAATCAGGTATGGCTTGATCTCAAGAAACGATTTGACAAAATCAATGGATCTAGGCTTTTCCAATTGCATAGAAACATCTTCACTCTCACACAAAGAACTTTGACTGTGTCTGTTTATTTTACTAAATTGAAGAGTCTATGGGATGAGTATGATTTGATTTTACCTCCACCTAGTTGTGACTGTCATAAAGCAAAGGATTATGTTGAACAAATGCAATATCAGAAATTGCTCCAATTTCTAATGGGGCTGAATGACAATTATTCACAGGCAAGAGGTCACATTCTGATGATGTCCTGCCTTCCTAGTGTAAATCAAGCATATGCATTAATCATACAGGATGAAAGTAAAAAAGGAATTGCTGGTTCTATTCATGAGGGAATGGAATCCTTAGCTATGTACTCTGGTAGAGCTACTGGGTCACCACAATTTAATAACTACAGGCAGTCATATCCTATAAGGAATTTTCATTCCTTGTATTGTGATTTCTGCAACATGAAGGGGGCATGTTAGAGCAGATTGTAATAAACTGAAGAAGTGTGATAATTGTAATGCAATTGGTCATGTGAAGGACAATTGTTATTTGCTTATTGGATATCCTGATAACTTCAAGGGTAAGAGGAAAGTCAATACAGTGATAGGAAATTGTACTAACACACAAAGACATATGCAAAATATGCAGGATCATATGCAGGATCACATGGAATGGAAAGCACACACAGCCATGGGGGAGCAATCATAAGGAGCTAGGAGGTCAAGTCACACAAGAGCAATTACTGAAAATGATGAAGAACTCATCACCAACACAACTTAATCAGATCTTCAATGTATTGAATGAGAACAACAAGATAATGGAGAATTCTCAGACAAGTGCTTGTATGGCAGGTAATCCCACTTCCACTTCCATTTCTTCCTTGAAATGGATTATAGACACTGGGGCTACTGATCATATGATTCATAATCACAATCATTTACATTTTAAGACCATGGTGAGAAGCTTAGGAAAGGTGGAGTTACCTACAGGATAGAGTGTCTCATATTGGAAATCTGCAGATTAATGAGAATGATTTGATCACAAATGTGTTGTGTATACCAACATTCAAGTTTAATCTGCAGACTTCCAATATGAGACACTATAGCTGATTCACATGTAGGTAACTCCACATTTCCTAAGCTTCTCACCATGGTCTTAGAATGTAAATTATTATGATTATGAATCATATGATTAGTAGCCCCAGTGTCTATAATCCATTGCAAGGAAGAAATGGAAGTGGAAGTGGGATTACCTGCCTTACAAACACTTTTCTGAGAATTCTCCATTATCTTGTTGTTCTCATTCAATACATTGAAGATCTGATTAAGTTGTGTTGGTGATGAGTTCTTCATCATTTTCAGCTATAGTGTCTCATATTGGAAGTCTATAGATTAATGAGAATGATTTGATCACAAATGTGTTGTGTATACCAACATTCAAGTTTAATCTCTTGTTTGTCTCTAAACTGACAAAAGAATTGAACTGTAGTGTTATTTTTTTTCCTACATACTGTGTGTTTCAGGACCTCTTGTCTGGGAAGTTCAAGGGGATTGGTGATGTAGAGGATGGATTGTATGTACTAAACTGGAATGCAGATCAACAGCAGGCAAAGATTCAAACTATGTCTGCAGTTAGAACAAATAATGGAGATTCAACACTTTGGCACAAGAGACTATGACACGTTCCTATGGGAGTAATTAGGAAAATAAAAGAATTTAGTTGTAGTAGTTTTCACATTGATCAATGTCTTATCTGTCCACAAGCTAGGCAGACTAGAGTCTCATTTCTTGTGAGTCATACTGTAGTAGATGAGATTTTTGACTTGATACATAAGGATGTTTGGGGTCCCTATAAGGTGACTACTTACAATGGGATGAAATACTTTCTCACTTTAGTTAATGATAAGTCTAGATGGACATGGACATTCTTACTGGCTTTAAAGTCTGATGTAATTGTTGTTTTGAGACATTTTTGTTGATGATAAAGACCAATTTGAGAAATGTGTCAAAGTTTTCAGGTCAGATAATGGAGGTGAATTTTTGAATTCCATTTGTCATGAATTGTTTGAATTCCATTCATCAAAGATCCTGTCCACATACTCCACAACAAAATGGAGTAGTGGAAAGGAAACACAGGCATTTGTTAGAAACTACAAGGGCTATTAAATTCCAAGGATGTTTGCCTAATAGATTTTGGGGAGATTGTGTGGAAGCTGCCACTTATATCATAAAAAAAAATACCTTTGTCTGTGCTTGGAAATAAGTCCTCATATGAGCTTTTCTATCACAAGTCACCTTCTCTAGCTCACATTAGAGTAATTGGTTGCTTGGCATTAGCTACGAATCTTAGAAGGAATGATAAATTTACTCCTAAGGTCAAGAAAGCAGTGTTTTTGGGATATGCTGTAAATAAAAAAGGATACAAACTATTGGATATTGAGTCCAAACTTGTTTTTGTCAGCAGAGATGTTTTATTCTTTGAAGGTATATTTCATTTTCAAGCTACAGGGTTGGATGAGGCAAATGAGCTTGAACCTACTATGTTTACACATACAGATGATGGCCTTACACCATGTGTTATCTTCAAGAATATGGTACAAACTGATCAACATGGGGCTGATGATACTGTAGACCATGATTCATTTATCCCTACTGAGCCCTCCATAGAAACACACACATTTGCTTATTCTCCGGATCAGAATCAGCTGACCTCAGTACAACCTGCACCTACTCAGATTGATTCTCAGGATCAGAATCAAGTTCCATTAGTACAGTCTATTCTTAATCATATTGTTGTGACCAGAAGATCCAACAGGCCTGCTAAGCCTCCTATCTGGCATACAAACTACATATTGACAAAGAAGAAGACCACTTCTGGAGATTGCTCTCACTCCATTGCTAATGTAGTAGACTATCAAAGCATCTCACCAGCTTATAGAAGTTATGTGACCAAGTTCTCTCAGGAAAGGGAACCACTTTCATATAAGGAGGCCCTACAAGATTCTAGATGGATTCAAGCTATGAAAGATGAGATACAAACACTGAAAAATAATCACACATGGGAGATTGTTGAGTTGCCTGAGGACAAGAGGGCCATAGGATGTAAATGGGTATACAAAATAAAGTATAAGGATGATGGTGAGGTTGATAGGTTCAAAGCTAGGCTGGTAGCCAAGGGTTACAATCAAAAGGAAGGGCTGGACTATGAAGAGACTTTCTCACCTGTAGTAAAAATGGGAACTGTCAGGGTTGTCATAAGTTTGGCTGTTGCACATCATTGGCAAATCTATCAAATGGATGTGTTCAATGCATTTCTTCAAGGAGATTTGAATGAAGAAGTATACATGGAGTTACCTCTGGGATTTGTTCACCAAGGGGAGAAGGGGACAGTGTGCAAGCTCATCAAGTCACTCTATGGACTCAAACAAGCTAGCAGACAATGAAATATTAAACTAACTACAGCTCTAATTGATTCTGGTTTTCAGCAGAGTCACTATGACTACTCATTATTCACCAAGCACAAATGACAGAGTTTAGTGATGGTGTTGATATATGTTGATGACTTGCTTGTTACAGGAATGATCACAAGTTGATATTGGAAACAAAAGATATTCTCAAGGACAGGTTCAAGATTAAAGGCTTGGGTGAATTGAGATATTTTTTGGGAATCGAATTTGCCAGAAATGAATCAGGGATCCTTATGCATCAAAGGAAATACTGTCTTGAGCTAATCTCAAACATGAGATTGTCTAACTCAAAGACAGTTGGAGCTCCTATTGAGCTGAATCAGAAGCTCACAACTACAGAATTTGACTTACATTTTCCTACTGGTAATGGAGATGATAGGGTGCTGGATGATCCTAGTGTGTATCATAAGTTGGTAGGAAGGTTGCTTTACCTAACAACAACAAGACCAGACATAGCCTTTACAGTACAACTCCAAAGCCAATTCATGCATAGCCCTAAAACATCTCATATGGAAGCAGCAATGAGGGTAGTAAGATATGTCAAACAAGCACCAGGGATGGGAATACTTATGACAGTCAATACAACTAACCAGTTAATTGCATATTGTGATGCAGATTGAGCTACATGTCCAAACAACATGAAATCAATCACTGGTTACATGGTTACATATGGAGGTTCTTTGATCTCATGGAAGTCAAAAAAGCAGGATACAATTTCAAGAAGCTCAGTTGAATCTGTGTATAGAAGCTTGGCTTCAACAGTTGCAGAAATTATATGGCTGGTTGGTCTCTTTAAGGAGTTAGGGGTGGAACTAAAGTTGCCAGTGCCTAGATAGAGTGACAGCAAATCTGCCATACAGATTGCAGCCAATCCAGTTTTCCATGAACGAACCAAACACATAGACATCGACTGTCATTTCATAAGGGAAAAGGTACAACAGGGAATGGTTCAGCCTATGTGTCTGAAGACAACAGAACAGCTTGCAGATTTATTCACTAAGGGACTCAGTCATCTACAACACACATATTTGCTTACCAAGCTAGGAATGAAGAATGTTTTCCATATTCCTAGCTTGAGGGAGGATGTTGAGCAACTAGTTAAATGTACAGGTGTTGATTAGTTAGAAGTTAGTTAGAATAAATTAACAAATTGTGAATCACTGTTAGTTAGTTAGTGTCAGTACTTTTCCCTTCTGTATAAATAGATAGCTTGTAACAGATTTCATTAATTCAATATAATTTTCCTCTTTCACTTTCACTGATCTTAACAGTTTTTGCCGTTAATTTGTTCTAAATCTCTACTATTTGGTTGTATTGAAATCAAGTTACTAGCTTTTTATGTTTTGTTGATGAAATTTGATCTGGGTGTCTTCATAGTTTTTTTTTTAATTATTTGGGTTTGTTGTTTGATGCTCAAGTTTGTTTTTGCTTAGGAGACCCTTGAAGCTTCGATTTTTGTTTAGTTATTTCGTCTTTTCATTCGCCCATGTTGCATTTTAAAGCTTTCTTGAACATGCAATAATTTATATGGTCTTTTGTCTGTTTATATGGGTTTCTGATGTAATTAATCAGAAGAAATTTTTTTGAAAGATTTGATTCCGACTGAATCAACTAACTGGGGTTGTCAGTTTTGGTCTTCTGTTGTTGTAGGTTGCATGACGTTTTGAAATTATTTTTCCTTGCAGAGGTGAAGTTAAGGGCAGCTACAGTTACCTTTACCGGAATTTCAGCTACAGGTATGTCTGTCAAATCATGCATCAGTTTTATCTATCTTTATTGAGTTTTGTAGAAAATGGTTTGGTTAGTTATCATTATTTTAATGTGTCTCTGTGAATTTATTTTACTCTGTGCACTGAATAAGTAACAAACAATTTCTCCAGCATTAGAGATGTTGAGTCTTGACTATGTAAAAGTGCTGAAGGTTAAAATCTTGGAAAAAACGTTATTTCTACTCGTGTCTGACTCTCTGAAGCTCAAGTACTATCTTCAGTTTCATTTTAGTTAATTCTGATCATATGGATTAAAAAATGTGAAAGTTATCCTAATCTATTGAATGAAGATGTAAAAAATTAAAAACAATATCCTTAAAGAGTAAAGACTAGTGTTGTGCCTTGGATTGCAGTGGAGTATCATGACTCTGCCATCAGCATGGCTTCAACCTCTAGCTTTTGTGGCTGAGTAGTAGTTTCAACTGTTTTAGACCTATTTGGTAGCTATTGGATATCTCTGATGGAGTCAGCAAAATTGGTTTCATTTGTTTCCTTCCAATCATATTTTTCTCAACTTTCAGATTCCTGAAAGAGGAATATTGATCTTTATAGGAAATGCCAAATATTGGATGCAATTTATTGTTAAAATGGAATGCAGCAGTATGTATCCCATACCATAAAAGATTAGTTAAAAGTAAAGTTTTCAGAAGTCAAAAGAGGAGACCTATGCACTTCAGTAACGGTTGAGAGGTTAAAAGAATAATATTAAATAGGTTCCCACTAGATGATATCATCTCCTTTTACCTGAAAAAAGATATCATAAATATCAGATATTCCCCTAAAACAGTAACAATCCAGTGTAATAGTATAAGTGGGGTTTAGGGAGGGTGGAGTGTACCCAGACTTTACCCCTACCCTTTATCACATGAATATCATTTCAACATACCTCAAGTTTTTCACTGTCTTCCATATGGGTCGATATTACATAATCACTAAGTTTTGCAATGTGATGCTCATCAAGCAATATACTATCTGTCTTCACACTATTGCTAAATGAAGGAGGGATTACACCCGTGTGGAGAAAGTGCGCAGCCTTGGCAACAACAATCAAAATCGCCAATCTGTCTGACCATGTGAAGACCTTTCTTGGAGTAGTTCCGCAAGTAAATATGATGATTTACCCAAGCTCAGCATGTATTCCCTATAGTTCGTTGGACATATTGGTATAAATAAAATGAACAACACAAAAAAAGTTGGTCTAAACATTTTGCTGTGCAAGTGTCGACCAACAGACCATGCAATAAACATACAATCAAATATTCTCGACAAATCAATGAAATGCTTAACATAGATTGCTTCATCAAACTATATTAATTGCATTTCACTTTGTTGTAAAATTTCAGATCGGAAGCTTGGATAAATAGACGGAAAGAAACTACCTAGAAGATAACAATACTCTATATTTGTACTTACTAGCTACTCCCTCCGTCCACAATTAATTGTCATGGTTTCCTTTTTTAGAGTCAAACAATAAGAACTTTGACCAACATTTTACGATGTATATTTTCATCATATTGATATGCAAAAAATTGTAACTTATAGTACTTTTCGTATAGTTTTTGAATATCTATTTTTTTTAAAAAAAATATCGAATTAACGTAATCTAATTTAACTTTAAAAATTAGTCAAATTGACTTTCGAAAAGCACAACATGACAAATAAAAGTGGACAGAGGGAGTAATAAACAACGTAAAATGCGAAAAAATCATTGTGTTTCTTCTCCTTTAATCCCCTTTCCGCACACAATATTTTAAAATAAAAGCGTAAAAGACGGATTCACCAACAATGATATACTAATCACTAATCAGTTAAGCACAACTGAAGATAATTCTTTTTTACTCTTCATTAGGGAGCTTGTAAATATAGAGTAGATTTTCAAAAAGTAGTCTTTTTCTTTGATATTTGATCTCGCACTAAGAATGATTATTTAAAACTAGCTTGTTCAGAAAATTGTGTATGTAGTAATAATACAGGGTAAATTTCCAAAGGATTAAGACGACCCCCATACCTGATATCTGTACTTTTCTGTCGATTGCCTACATACGTTTGTCATTAATGTTGCGGGTGTTCATGGAATTCGCTGCAGGTAGTTAATTTTATTTTTCCAACAATCTTAATTCGCTACTACTATCTGCTTTGAGGTTAAAAGGTTCAGAAGAGGAAAGTGTTGGACATGAAGAATAAGTTTGGCTTGATTTTTGGGGACGAAATATTCGACTCCAACTACTGACTTACACTCTAAGTGAGAGTCAAAATTCATGGTAAGATCAATTTGTCTCCTGTCTGAGGTAAGAACATTATTCTCAATAGATGATCATAAGTTACCAACGTGTCTAGAAAATAGGCTTTGCACTTTTATAAAGCTTGTTTTACAGATTTGATTGTCGTATAAATTTAAGTTATGCAACTGTGTTTCTTGTTTTCATGAACAAATATGTGTTAAACTTTATTCCCCAAAAATCTCTACCTGCTTTGAGATAATCATTAGTATAATACTTTCTCTTCACTCATCTCTTTCTGAATTTCTTAATGTACTATCTCTATTTTAATTTGTTTGTCTTATAGTTTGACTTGACATGAAACTTTTAAATTTTGTGGTCATAAACTTAAGTTGTATAATGTACCAACATGTCTTTTGACTGAAATACGTCATGTAGAATATTGGGCATAAGAATTACTAAATATAAGAAGTGCATAATTTATTAAGCAAACTTAAAGAAAATAAGACATAAATTGAAACAGAAGTACAAATTTCTAAAGAAGGGAATATATTTAAATACATATCTCATGTGTGAATTCCTTGTTCTGTAGAGCTCCACTGATCCTTTATGATTTTTGTATACTTTAATAGTATGAAATAATTTCCTCTTCGGCATGAATTATTTTTCTCTCAGGCACCAACAAAAAGAGATCTATTTATTATATGATTTTTTTACGTTACTCATTATCATTTTCATCAGATTTTGCTATATTGAGTGTAAATTCCATTTGTTATATAGTAAAGAGTGCCTTTGTTGTTTTGTCTGTATATTGTTTGGATGGTTGGTATGTATTGTTTCGTAAAATATATGTATTGTGTAGTTGTGAAGTATATTATTTTAACAAACGTCATTATATTTGAATAGATCATATAATTTTTCATCGTTGCAACTTTTCATGCATGATGGAATCTTGCCAGCAATTAAATCGCTTTATAGTGCTTTAGCAACCGCAAATATACAGACTGATCAAATCAAGATTTCAACCCGAAATCCTGCTTCCATTATTAATGTTGACCCTGTTCCACCTTCCCAAGTCTTTTAATCAGCCATAAGCTATGTCCTTTCAAAATTACTGCAATTTTTGTGAACGCAGTCACCTATGATGATGAATTTGTACCCTTGTTATGTGTTATTTCGATGACACAATTCCCTGAATTATAGTTACATCTATTATATCATTAAGTAAATTGTATTCCTTTATCAATGATGTTGGCCTATGTTTCTCTATTTGTATATTTCAACTTCAGCTTCCAGGCATGGCAGAAAGACACTTATCAACAAAGTCACCTTGAGCAAAGAAGAATGGACTTGTAAAGTCCAGATAGTAGATAAATGCTATTCCTTATTTCTACATTTGCTGGTTATTTTGAGGTTTCATTAGGCTATTTGGTGCTTTTTATCTTGAGGTTTTCTCTAATTATTCAAAGCATGATTTTTGTGAATCGAACATACTAATTTATCAATTTCTTGATTTCTACCGATCATTTCCCCTTCTTTTGAATTGAGAACACGTAATTGCTATCATCATTAAAGTAACTGATTTCCACCTGTCATTTTTTCTTTGGTTGCCAGTGAAATAGGTACCACCATTTTATGTGTGTGCATTTAGCTCAAAAAATTCTTTCAACGTTGGGCCCGTGCTTGCTCGGGCCATCCCTTCCTAGTAGGACTAATAAATAGAATATATATTTTAATATTACTTTGGTTGTAGGGCAACACAAATTAGCCTCTTTACTTCTTTAATGTGATACTTTATGCCATCTCCACACAATTTAGCGATCGTTTGGTAGGTCGCATTAGAAGAAATAGTCTATGTATTATTTGATATTATGTTTGGTAGGAACTTGGCCTATGTATAACTAATTCACAGATTAGTTATACCTCCTACATGGTATTATTGGATGTATTACTAATACCTTTTATATTTGGAGGTATTAGTGATTCATAGGATATAATATCATGAGATAAGTCTATGTGAAGACAAAAATATCCCTCAAATCATTTTAATTATTTTGTTTATTTTCTTGATTTTATGATTTTTATTTATACTAGCAAATTTATTTAAATAAATTAGCTTACAAATTATTTTGAGAGAGTTGTTTGTTACTAAATAAATCCAATACAAATCAATACAAATTTGAAATGTGAATTATTTAAGCTCTGTCTGTATATATATATATATATATTTGTGTGGTTTTCTTATTAATTGTATTTTGAACAATTAAAAAAATTACATACATATTAAAATTACAACTTGCAATTTTTATGTGTAAATGTAGATGGTTTATTCAATTTTACGATTGTTGACCGTCTTTTCGATTTTAAAAGTAGATGGTTTATCTTTTTCAAATTGAAAAATGACATTTTGTGAGTGATCAATTTATTAAGATGACAATTATTTATCCTCAAATAATTCAAGTGAAAAAGTAGCAAACATGACAACAAAATTGTTGTTCTCATAGCTAGTTAGAAGGCCATAAAAAAAAAATATATTGTCCGGCAATTATCTACATTGACCCACTTAAAAAATAATTCAAGGGTATGATTGGAAAGAAGTTTTTTATAGAGTTTTAATCCAAACACAAGATGAGGTGGGAAAGAATGAACCAAACATTTGATAAAAATAAGCATTGCATTACTAATTCATGCACTACTAATCCCTGCATTATTAGTCCATGCATTACTAATTCCTGTGTTATTAATCTTTGTACCAAACGACCCCTTAGTCTGCAATTTATTACATGTGTTATATTCTTTATTGTGATTATATTCTTTATTGTGATACTTTATCATTCTCGACACAAATTAGTCTGCAATTTATTACATGTGTTATATTCATATGCATTTGTTATAAGAAAATTATATTGTATATTTTTTTGTTTCAATTTATTTTTTAAAATTACTATATTTCTCAAATGATTAATCTCTTTATATTTTTTATATTATTAATTATTAATAGTTAATTAATTTTATTGCAGTTCCTTTTTAAAAATTAGTAATTATCAATTACACAAATTTAGAAATTTACATCGATTACAGTTCCTTAATAATTATCATTACACTCCAAACCACCCATTCACGTTACCCCCCCCCCCCCCCCCCACCTATCCAATACTACACGCCATCACCCCACTAACCCACCTTCACAATCGTCCCTCCCATATCTCTCACCACCCCCACTACCCCAACTTCACAATCATCCCTCCCATTCCGTTTCTCATCATCATCTTGTCGAAGAAAGCGATTGTAACGCCTCGAAAGAATCCTCAATTAGTTGAAACAACTTCTACGGATGAAGTACATGCTCCTACATTCAACATATTGACTCAAACCCAGCCGCTAAAATATGTTGAAATTCCGGCAAAGGGTGGTTCCTCTCAATCGAAGAATCAAAAGGAGAAAAAAAAACTAAGCAAAGAAAACGGTAAGTTCTGCAAATCAAAAGGGAAAATGGAGGAAGGGGGAAATTGTAGAAACTCATTCAGATTCGGATTTTGTAAGTGAGATAAAAAAAAAGAAAAAAAAAGCAACAAATGTCGAAGTTGCTCAATCTTCAAAACCATCAACAAGAAGAACAACAAAAAAGAAGGAACCAATATCCAAAAAAGGCAAAAAAATTGTTAGGGTAAGTATTATATTCAATTTATTTTCACATTATTCAAATTAGTGATTTTCTTGCTAAAAATATTGCATTATGCTAATTGTTGTTACGAAATTTTTATTTGGGTGAAACTTGTACGAAATGTGAATAATATTTGTATGAATCTGACTTTAATATATGTTTTTTGAATATTGTAATGTGATATAATATTGGTATGCAAATGTTATGAAATGTATTTTGACATTGGTATGAAATTGGTTTGATATCAGTAGCCCAATTTGTTGATTTTAGCAGTTTATTAAATTACTCTGTTTTGTATGAATTATGACTAATATTGATATGAAATTGAGAATATTTCTAATAGGAATGTTTCTTTTTCAATTTCTCCATTAATGAATTTAAATTTTTAACATTGGTATGAAAATCGTATAAATTGATATTAAATGTTGTTTTGAAAATTAATTTTATTGTAGTTGGATAAATTTATGAAAGTAGCTTGTTAAATGCCACAGTGCACATGAATCTGATATGATGTTTGAATAATATTGATGTGAATTTTTTTCAAATCGGTATGACGTATTACTAAAATTTATGTATATGCATGTGAATGAAACATGAATAATATTGGTATGATATTTTTATATATGTTTTTATAAATGTTGATATGAAATTGATTTATTTTTGGTATAATTTTTGTGATTTTTTTATATAATTTTAATGAATTTCTGGTGGCTTATTCAGCCTTTTATTTAATAAAAAAAGGAAGCATAATCCTGTACAAGACCTATGGCCCAAATAAAAAAAAAATTAAAAAATTAAAAATAAAATATTTGTACAGTCCAAAAGACCCGACCCAACTAATATCACGTGCCTTTGAGATAGGATAACTAGGGGTGCGCATCGGTCGGTTCGGTTCGGTTTTAGGTGTTATTGGTTCGGTTTATCGGTTTTCGGTTTGTAAATACTTCAAACCGATAACCAAACCAATAACATATTTCTTATCGATTTATGGTACTTAACGGTTCGGTTTTCAGTTTAACCAATAAGAAAATACCATACGATTTTTCCAACATTTGGCATGAAAGTAATAATCATAAAAGTAACAATCATTTTTCTTGCAAGTTTAGACACTAGACACATTCAAAGGAAAAAGTGTGAAAGTAACAATCGTTTAACCATTAACAAAAAGTGTGAAAGTAACAATCGTTTAACCATTAACAATAAGACTAGTAAATTTAGTATAGTCTTATTGGGTTATCGGTTTAACCATTAACAAAAATTATAAAACCGGAAACCGAACCAATAACCCAATAAAAAATTTTGCAAAACCGTTTAAAAACCGTTAGCCCAATAACCCAATATCAATAAACCAATAGTGTTTTTTTCGGTTTGGTTTATTGGTTAAATCGGTTTTTGCACACCCCTAAGGATAACTGTCACTTTTGGAAAGTAATCTTATCAAAACAGAAAGCTTTCTTCCTGCCTTGAAAATTCTCTTTGAAATTCAGATGCAGTTCCGCCATTCTCCACCATTTTGAAGCTATATCTACAATGTCAGTGCTCTCTTCCATATTAATTCTTTTCTTGTTCTTGATTCCTCTACTCTCGGATTTTTCCATCTTTTTTCCAGGTTATTGGTTAACTCCATCTCCACTGAGCTAAAGGAAAGATTTGCTAATCGATTTGGAAACAAGCTTGTCTGTGATTGAAGTTCATAGCTGAGTTAACTTCTTCTCGATCTGCATAGCCCCTTTGCCCCCTTAGATTTGTCGTTATTTTTTATACCTTCGGTGGTAGTTATCTTTGTGTACCCAACTGTGTCTTGGTGACAAGACCAACTATCTACTATGTTATGCTTTCTCCTACTGATCCACTCATGTTTGATGATCCTGCTGTTACTTTCTAGAATTATTATGAAGATGTGATATTCCTTGCCCTGTAATTGTCCTCGTGTATGTTGAGTGTTAACTGTTGTTGATCTTGTGTGATTTCTGGCCTGAACTAAACTCATTGTTGAATGATTGTGCGTGTCTTAATTCTAAGGGTAGGAATTTGTGATTTGTATGCGTTTAGAATCCTTCTTTCTTTCAGTGGTAGCTCATGGAAACAACCATATTGATGTTCTGCTTGTGTTTTTATAACTATATTAGCTAAAGATCTGTCAAACTATTACCCTCTCTAAAAATATGTGTAATTGTTGCTCCAATCCTCTCCATTATCTCTCTTATTTCTTCCACTTATTATGAACAAAATATTGCTTATACAAAAAACATCACAACTTAAATCTAGTATACATAATACAAAGCAATAATAAATATGTTGTATTTATATTAACTGTTCATACCAAGATAATACAAATTTCATCAACAACTTCATTTTACTCACACAAAATTATACACAGTCGTCATTACTTATTCATACCTATATCATTCCAAACAGTATACCAGAATTCATACCATAAAACACATTTCATAAAAAAAATACCATTTCACATTTCATACCAACTTAATACACATTTCATACAAATCATTATACTTCTTACTCATATTTTTTACACAATACTGAATAATTTTTCATAGCAATATCATTCTTCTCACACAAATTTATACAAATCGCCACTACTTATTCATACCAATATCATTCCAAACAGTCTATCAGAATTCACACCATAAAACACATTATATAAAAAATAACATTTCACATTTCATACCAACTTAATATACTTTTCATACAAATCATCATACTTCTTACTTATATTTTTTACACAATAGCGAATACATTTTCATACCAATATCATTCCAGTTACACTACCAAATTCATTCCAACCTATACATTTTATTTCTATTTAAAAAAAAAAAGTAATCCATATTATAAATTTCATTCTGCATACCGAAATCATCTCATTATTATTATTATTATTATTATTATTATTATCAAATTGACTAAAGAAATATCAGTTTCATAACAATATTACAATAAATTTCATACTTTTTTTTCCACAGATTCCATAACTTTACAACGATAATATATTAATATTCTATACATTTGTTCTCAAATCATTCATATATTAAGCCAATTTCACACGAAATCATGGTATAGTCAGTATACAAAATAATAATAATAAAAAAACTAGAAACGTACCAACAAAATCAGAGAATGTCATTAACTATAGTTTCACAAAAATTATTACGTATTATGGACAAAATATTGTTTATACAAAAAACGTCACAACTTAAATCTACTATACGTAAACAAAATCACAAGATATGATTTACAGTTTCATTGCTCTTTTTTTTTACGTTTCAGTAATATACAAATACAAATAATAAATCATAAAAAATACTAACTTGAAGGATCCCAACTACCACCATGTTTAATTAATATAGATAAAAAGTCGTCCATCACAACAAAATGAAGATTTTTCAAATAAAAAAAAACTGGATTTATTCGCCAGGGACAAGAATTCTGAAGAAAAAAAATGAAGAGAGAAAAACTTTGAAGAAAATGGATAAAATCAATTTTTTAAATTAATTTTAACATATTAGAGTGAATTAAGAAAAATAAATATTTCTAATTAGTTTGAATCTCCTAAATTTATGTTAATTAACAATTATCATCAATGAATTCAAAATTAATTAATACACCTATTTTAGTTTTTTCTTCTTCTTTTTTTCTTCAAAATCAATTTATTTTCCTTTTTTATCTTTTTCTTTTATTCAAAACAGATTTTTACAATTACTTTAAACATCTTTTTTTAAAATAAAATGTTACAACCTGAAATTTTTTATTGTTACAACTTGAAAGTTTTATTCTACTACTATAACTTGAAATAGTCTAATAAATGTCATATATAAAAATTTTACTAATTTTATTCATCAAGATTGCGGGTACAATTTTGTTCCTCCCTTGATTTTTTTCTCATAAGATATTTATTCTAATTCGAGGGTCGTTAGTGACGTATTTCTTGAACTAGGATGATTTAGATTTGACCTCTATATGAATGTTTCATGAATTTGCGGAATATTTGAGATATTCAATCTCTCTATGAATTTGTGGAATATTTGAGATTTTGATCTCTTCAAGAATTGTAATTGAAATTGAACACACCTTCTAAAGTTTCAATTGGAATTGAACACGTCTTGTAGAGTTTCACAAAATTTCAATGTCTACAAAATTAATTTGTGTTCGTTTATTTAAAATTTGACTTCGAAAAAATACTATATAAGGATAGAATGATATACCTAGTTTCTCAAGGAATGTGAAATCTAAAATAGTGATATATATAACTATTAATTTGTGAAAGGTGTACAAAAATGCATGGTAGATAAACAAGTTTCGCTATTTTAAAATTAAATTTATCTTTATACACGCTCTCAGACTTTTCCAACCAACTATTATCAAAATTTATAAACATAAGTTAAACAGACAAAAGAGAAAAGAAAAAATAGTCAAAAGGAAAATAATTTGGTGGAAGTCCTTCACGGGACCAATTTATTCCCGAAAAGCAGATTAATAAAGAAGTCTAGGAAAGCACAACAACACACACTGTACCAGCATGTCTCCTTAGATAGTGGTACTTCGCCGGAACTTTGCCTTTGCCGGTCACCGGTAATTTTTCTTGAAAACCCTTGTACTCTTTTCCCATCTTTCGACTACTTGTGAAGATTTACTTCATGGATCACTTCCTTTTGTTTTCTTGTTTGTTAGTTTGTATCTTGGTTTCTTGTTATTTGCATATGTGAAAATTGAAGTTATTAATTATGAGAAATCATACAACTGCCACTTAAAAACATGTTTTTTTGGCAAACATGAATTTTTAGAGAGAGTGGGGTTTATAAAGAAAATCTTGCTTTATTTTGGAATTTCTTTTCTTGGTGATTTTAGTATGGTGAGTACAGAGGAGTTCAGGATTTATGTATTGTTCTCCCATCATGTGGATAGTTCAGTATTAGTTTGAAAAGGGATTCACGTGTTGGTTATGATTTCAAATCTTGATCTGAAATCAGTGTAAAATCAGGTTGATTTGAAGTTGAGATTTTTTTTTATAATTAATTTTAAACTTTCCATACTCTTATACTCCTTTGTTTCAATTTATTTGTCTTGTTTTGACTTTTCTAGAAAACTCTTTTCTTGAATATTATTCAAGAAAATTTGGATTGCCCAGTATTCCATGAATTAGTAAACCCAAGATTCCAAACATTTATTAAGTGAGAAAAATCCACCTGGGAAAAAATTCCATTGATGCAAGATAGAAAAGAGGAGTGAATGCTTTCTTTTATGCCATTTTTAAATCTGTGAATTGTTAATAAACCCATTTGCACACTTTATGCAATCAATATTTCTTACACATGAGTCTTATGCATGATATCAAACTTAGGAATCTTATTTTTTGTGTGTGTGATTTTGTGGTTGTTTTTTGAATCTAAAGTACAGAAATAGGCTAAGAATTCACTTCAAATGACATGGTGTTCAAGAATACAAAAATAGGCAAAGTTGGAGTGTGTAACAACAATTTCGATCAAAGTTTATTTGTGTTTTGAACCATTTTCCGATTTAAATTTATGGGTGTTCTCTTGTAAAATATGGACTTATGGGTCAAGTTCTTTTATTAAAAAAATAATTTGAAATCACAATTTGGAATTCCATATCCTACTTTTGGAGAATTTGGGATTTGAAATTATGATTTGAATTGGAAGTTGAAATTTTGTGCAGTTTTCACAAACAAAAGCTGATTTGCAATCAGTCTCCCAAATCCTATGGCCGAATACCTACTTAGTTTTAACCCCACCTGGTTTAAGGTTCCACCAATTTGAAGTATCATTTCGTTGTAGTTTCTTGCTAGACTTCAATGTGATGATCACTGGACTTGCTCAAATAGGATGAATGGTGTTCTGTTCTGGTTCCAGATTCGCTATGTTGGTTAGTCATTCCGCTTCATACAGGCATGCCTCTGGTGGCATTGCTTCTTTATGTGCATAGAACCAATAATGGTTCTAGTTTTTGGAAACTGATGGAAATACTAATGATATCAAATAAGATATTCCTTTATGTTGTTTTAAGTTTTATATATAATAATGGCGGAGAGAAGGGGTAGGAAATAGAGTATGGCTATCTGAACCTTTACAAACATGGTAAGGTGGTTAAAATCATCTCGTAAAATATACTCTAATCTCGTTTGGATGATTTCCTTCGCTTGATGTGAGTAGAGCATGTAGCTGGACATTAACAGAAAGTATTCAATTATATTTCTAGTAAGTTCCCGTAGCTCAATGGATAATTAGTTCATTACCTCTTTTGTCAACCTGGATATGAGTTTCGTTGCAATTGTAACTTTAATTTTCTCCCTCTAAAATTCTTTAATGTATCAATTGTTATAACTCTCAGCACCTTGCTCAGACAGTTTTGGCTGTTGCAAGCTGTTGTTACCCGAAAATTTCTGCATAGAAAACTTCCTACTAGATGGCGTAACATAATCTGACTGTTCAAATCATGTCTTGCTCCTAATATTTGAGATGCAAGCTTAAACTTGCTCGTTATGGAGCTATCTAAGAATAACCACCTGAGAAATCAGTTGATATGTCCAGTTGGATTAGTCCAGCATATCTGTTCAAAATATGTCTCAGTTTGAGGATCTTGGAGTCATGGGCTCTAAATGCTCTGAGGTTTAGAGTATGGTCAGCCATGGATTTTTTCGTAAGTTCAAAATGCCATATCTTGTAATTCTTGCATCTTCTTGATGCTGTTATTAGTACCACTTAATTTTTTTAAAAAAAAAAAAGGAATATAGAATGTGGAGTTCAGACTTTTTTTAGCTTTGGTCAAAATTGATTCTTTTTCAAGGAAGACACTCTGGGAAAGGAATTCGTAAACTCAACAAGTCATTTAAATCCACCATCTTTAATTTGTTCAAAAGTTTGAATAATAGTGATTGCTTGATAGTACCTTACATGGTCTGCCAAGTATAGATATGTGTGTAGTGGGATATTGAGTTCATATGATAACTTTATATAAGCTAAGTTCAGTGTGAGCTTTCCTCCTTTCCATTCTATTGGCATGTATTGTGATCAGGGCCGTCTTAACCACTAGGCCACTAAAGCCATTGCTTGGGGTCCCGATTTTAAAAAAAAAGTACTTATACATATTATTAAAAAAATTATATTAATTTTTTGAAAAAATAAATGTGTAAGAGGTTTTATAGTTTTTCTTGAAAAATTGTTATTGTTGATATTCTTAAGTATGTGTAAATTGTTTTAATTATTATTAAAATTTATTTAATTTTAATATGTCAACTAGAAAACATGATTCCGATTTTGCAAAAAAGAGAGAAAACTTGAAGAATTAAATAAATCTTAAAAAGAGTCCTTGATAGATTTTAAAAAAATAATAAATATTTCAAATAAAAAAATATTGGAGGATGTTCTTCAAATGAACAAGTCATCAATAGAATTGAGTTAGATGATAATAATATCCAAGAATAAAATCTAGAAGAAGTTGGTGAAAATGTGATATTGTTCCCGATATCAAGAACTTCTAAATAATTTAAATAGTTGCATATCCCTAGAAATATATATGATCCAAGTTAATGGAATAATGTAGATACAAAATTGAGAGATCTATTTGTAGAAAAGGGACCATTTAGAATGACTGATATAAATTTTCCACAAGATTAATACGTACAACATTCTACAACACATTATATTCAAAAATTGGTAAACGGAGAAAAGCATGAAAGAAAATGATTAATCTACTCTAAAGATTTGGATAAATTTTTTTTTGTTTTTGTTGTAAATTATTTAGCACAACTTCTATTACTTGTAATAGTAAACTAGCTAGTGAAGGTAGTAATGAGTGGAGAAATATTAGTTACGCTCAAAGTCCATGAAGTAAAGAATGAACACATTATTAATAATATGAGCTCGTGTATTGATTTAGAAATGAGTTTGCATTAGAAAACAATTGATAAAGTTGTGCAGGAACAAATTGATAGAGATAAAGTGCAGTGAAAAAATGTATTGTCAAGAATTATTGACGTGATCACAACTCTTTGGAAAAATAATTTAGCATTTAGGGGAACAAATAGAAAGATCTATCAAAGGTCTAAATCGAATTTTAGAAGGGCATTATGGTCTTTTCCTTACCCAAGTATTTTATTTCGTTTTTGGGTAATTAATTGGGAACTGATCTTAGTCAGTTTACGCTTTTGGAAAACGAGTTAGGGTTTTGAGAGAAGAGAAAAGAAGAGGAGAAAAGAGGAGAAGAAGCAAGAATGGTCAAGATCGTTCAAGTTTGATCGTGGATTTCATCAAGGGGTGATCTCTACGAGGTATGTGAGTCTTTCATAGCGTTGGAGTCGTTCACCTACGCGCCAATCATGTTTATTTCAGTGAAGCTTGTTCTAGAAAGTTGATGAATCTTGAATGTTGTTCTTGAAATTGGCCTTCGTTCTTGAGTTAGGTTGAGATTGAGGAGTTCCTTGAGGTTAAAATGTTGTTTCCTTGAGTTGTTTGAGTTAGATTCTTGTATATACATGTTGAATATCTGAATCTAAAGAAAAATTGAGAAGAGTAGTCAAGTTTGGGTGAATTGGGACTGGAAAATGGAAGAAGGAAAAAGTCGGGTAAATCTGGTGCCCCAGGCCGCGTCGCGGACCTGCCCCTCAGTTTCCAAAAATTTATCCTCACATTGCGGAGCAGTCACGGACTGTTCTGCCTCAAAAAATATTTTTTCGACCAAAATTTAAATACACCTCCGCATCGCGGACTAGTTTCTAGGCAGTGATTTCTTGATCATTTTTCATGTTTAGTTATCTAAAAACACTCCTAAACATCATGAGATCTTTCCTATCACAAATCTCAATTCTTGAATCCATAATTCAATTTAAGGATCAGTTAAGAGTCAATTCAAGTTCAGTTAAGAGCCAAGTCAAGAGAAGTTCATACAATTTTTCAAAAGTCTTTTACAAATGTTGTAACTTTGTTTTAAGACTTGAGTTTTGAGATGAATAAAGAGTAAAATTTGAAGTTCATTTCTTCAAAAGAGTATATTGGGACTATGTACTCCCAAAGAGTAAAATGTTTTCTCATTTAAAGAAGAAAGGAAACCTTGATTTCCAAAAGAGCCTTTGAGCTGATTTTCAGTTAAAGAGTAAATGTTTTTCACATTTGAGCAAGAAAGGAAACTTTGATTTTCAAGATAGCCGTTGAGCTAGTTTTCAGTAAATAGTAAATGCTTTCACAATTAAGTAATAGAGGAAACTGAGATTTTCAAGATAGCTTTTGAGCAATTATCTCAAATCACATAAAGAAGTTATGCTTTAAACCATAAAGAGCTAGTATATTTTGAGAGTAGTATTGAGCACCGATATGGGGGAGAGTTCAGAAAACTCCGAGCCACCATAAACTATGTAGTCATCATGTGTAGAAAATGGCCATACTTTTTAGATGATTACTTTAGTGCTTTTTAGCATAGACTAGTGGATTCACTTAGTAGTTCAGGTTCTATACTCATGACAAGGTATAGGACGACCTTGACAGCGTGAAGCAAAACGCTGTATCATCACGATAACTCTTAAGTGATGGTTGTCGGTTAGAGAAACTTTCACAGTAGTATTTTATATTTTTATATACATTAGAGATATTTGGATTTTCATATACAAACAGAGTTCATATTGTATCTTTGCATACATATAGAGTTATTATTGTATTTTGGAATACACAGAGTTGAAAAACCATGTTTTAAAGCCTTTCTTTATACTGCATTTATTTACATTGCTTTATATTGAAATGAGTTCAATTAAGTTGAGTTGTGTTGAGCCAGGTAAGTACTTCAGTTCTTTTCAAGTTTATGTCTTGTTTAGCATTCTAACTCGCATACTTTTACATTCAATGTACTGACAGTGGCGGACATATGTAGTGATTTATGGGTGCTTAAGCACCCATTGCCTTTCGTGACAACATTATTATTTATGTACAAAATTTAGTAATTCATTAAAATATATTAACTAAGCATCCATTATATGTAGCAATTTTCGAGCTAAAAATAGTTGAGCACCCATGATTCAAAATTTCTAGATCCGCCACTGTGTACTGATGCCAGTTGGCATGCATCGTCTTATGATGCAGACGCAGATAACCAGGATCAACATTCAGCGCCTCGTTGATCAGGTTGAGCACTCAGAGTCTGGTGGTGAGTCTTTTTGCTTTTTCGGAGGATCCCTTTTATTGCTTTTCGTATTTTAGTTCATTAGGATTTCGTTAGTCTTGTCCCGACGTTCATCTCAGTTGTTTAGAGGCTTCATAGACAGAGTCAAAAATGTTAGTTCATGAGTCTTTTCTTTTCCTTTTTAGTTAAGTTGAGACTCGAGTTGCTATTTTGGCAGTGAATGTTATTATAATATATTCTAAGTGATGTTTTGAGTCGTTCAGTTTACTTGTTTTAAAATATTTATCTTGAGTAAAGTCTTCCGCTGAGTAAGTAAGTCAGGCCAAGGGTTCGTTTGGGGCCAACAATGGTTCTCGAGTGCAAGTCATGCCTAAGGTGTAGGCTCGGGGCGTGACAAACTTGGTATCAGAGCACAGAGTTTAAGAGTCCTAGGGAGTCTATGAAGCCGTGTCTGTAGAGTCTTAATTATCGGTGTGAAGCGCGCTACATCTATAATTAGGAGGCTGCAACATTTAGGAACTATCTCACTTCTTTCATACTCATTTTGTGCGATAGAGTTCATCTCTATACAGTTTCTTTCCAACTCGTGCTTATGCGTAACCGATTGTGAGTTAGCCTATGGTCGAGATTGCCGTTATGAGACATTTCTTTCTTTGTGAGCTAAGAGAATCGAATAGATGGTTGCTGATATGAGGAGAAGGAAGAGTTTACTCGTTGTTGGGTTGACTCGTTTGTCAAGTAAGAAAAGTAAGGCAGCCATGCTAATAAGTGACATGGGCATAGCAAGGTCGATGATCCATGTGCAACGAGTTGAGGAGGACAAGCTGAGGGATAGAAAAGAGTTTAAGAATAAGAGGGCTAAGACATCAGGGAATGAATCCGTGCAGCAAAAGAGTAATGTGAATCAATCTTCTTTCCAACATAAGCAGAAAGGACCTGCTCCATCATCTGCTAGTGCAACTACACCAAGGAACAAAAGTGAGTACAATAGTTAGAATTTTTGAGCTAAGCTTGCCTATTCTCAGGGTAGTATGGCCCAAAGGGGTAGTAAGCCTCCTGCCTGCGCTAAGTGTGGTAGGAATCACTCAGGTACTTGTCGTGAGGGATCCACTGGTTGTGTCAAGTGTTGCCAGAATGGACATTTAATGCGAGAGTGTCCAAAGAACAAGCAGGGTAATGGAAATAAAGCCCAGTCTTCTTCAGTTGCTCCACCATACAAAGTTGCACCTAGAGGAGCTACTCAGGTACTGGCGGAGGAGCAAACCGCCTATATGTTATCACCAGTCGCCAAGAGCAAGATGATTCGCCAGATGTTGTCACTGGTAGGATCCAAGTCTTCAATTTTGATGTTCCTGAGCAACTTCTTGAGCCTTTCAGTGTTTCTACACCTATTGGGGAATCTATTCTAGCAGAGAGAGTCTATCGTGATTGCCCCGTTTTCGTCAATCACAAGAGTACCATGGCTGATCTAGTTGAGTTAGACATGGTAGATTTTGATGTCATTCTTGGTGTGGACGGGCTTCATGCCTGTTACGTCTCAGTTGATTGTATAACTCGAGTTGTCAAGTTCCAATTTTCCAATGAACCAGTTATAAAGTGGAAAAGCAGTTCAGTAGTGCCTAAGGGTCGTTTTATTTTGTACCTTAAGGTGAGAAAGTTAGTTTCCAAAGTTGTGTCTATCACTTAGTCCGATTTAATGACTCTAGTGTTGAGATACCTCATATTCAGTCAATTTCAGTAGTAAGAGAGTTTCCAGATGATATTCTCGGAGTCCCTCTTGAGATAGAGATAGACTTCGGTATAGACCTTTTTCTAGATACTCGTCCTATATCTATTCCGCCATACAGAATGGCACCAACAGAGTGAAAAGAGTTGAATGAGCAATTGAAATATCTCCTTGATAAGGGCTTTATTCGACTAAGTGTTTCACCTTGGAGCACTCCGGTCTTAGTTGTGAGGAAGAATAATGGTTCCCTTAGGATGTGTATAGATTACCGTCAGTTGAACAAGGTTACCATCAAGAACAAGTATCCTCTTTCGAGAATCGATGATCTTTTCGATCAGCTTCTGGGTGCCACCTGTTTCTCTAAGATAGATCTCAGATCTGGATACCATCAGTTAAGAGTAAAGGAATATGACATTCTAAAGACAGCTTTCAGAACCAGTTATGGCCATTATGAGTTTCTGGTTATGTCCTTTGGTTTGATCAATGTGTCTGCAACATTCATGGACCTTATGAATAGAGTATTCAAACCTTATTTAGATATGACATACTAATGTATTCAAGGAATGAAGAAGATCATGCTAGTCATTTCAGAATAGTTCTCCAGACTCTAAAAGTTAGAGAGTTGTATGTCAAGTTCTTAAGTGTAAGTTTTGGCTCGAGTTTGTGGCATTATTAGCCCACATTGTGTCTGGAGAGGGAATTAAAGTTGAAACTCAGAAAATTGAGGCAGTGCAGAATTGGCTTAGACCCACATCTCCAACTGACATTAGGAGTTTCTTGGGTTTGGCTGGCTATTATAGAATGTTCATAGAGAGGTTCTCGTCTATTTCGTCTCCTTTGACAAAGTTGACTAAAAATACTGTGAAGTTTCAATGGTCTGAAGCTTGTGAGAAAAGATTTCAGGAATTGAAAAAGAGGTTGACTACTGCCCCATTATTGACCTTACCAGAAGGTATGCAAGGCTTTGTTGTTTATTGTGATGCGTTTAGAGTTGGTTTGGGTTGTGTGTAAATGCAGAATGACAAAGTTATAGCTTATGCCTCCAGATAGTTGAAAGTCATGAGAAAAATTACCCAATCCATGATCTAGAGTTGACTGCCGTAGTATTTTCTTTAAAAGTATGGCGACATTATCTTTATGGTGTTCATGTGGATGTGTTCATCGATCACAAGAGTTTTCAGCATGTGTTTAGTCAGAAAGAGCTTAATCTCAAACAGAGGAGGTGGTTAGAAAAACTCAAGGATTATGACACGAGTATTCTTTATCACCCAGGTAAGGCTAATGTTGTTACTGATGCCTTGAGCAAGTTGTCTATGGGTAGTACTACCAATTTTGAGAAAGATAAGAAAGAGTTAGCAAAAGAGGTGCATCGACTTGCACGACTAGGAGTTCGACTAATGAATTCCACATAAGGAGGAGTAGTGGTGATGGATGGGGCTAAATCATCATTAGTGTCAGAAGTAAAAAGAGAAGCAAGACCAAGATCCTTTGTTACTTGAGTTAAAGGCAAGTGTTTATAAGCAAAAAGGTGATGACTTTTGAACAAAGGGGAGATGGTGTTTTGAGGTATCAAGGTAGATTAAGTGATTGATTTCAAGGGTAATTAAGATGATCACCTACCTCTCATTGAGTTTGCTTATAACAATAGTTACCACTCTAGCATCCAGATGACTCCTTATGAAGCTCTTTGTGGGAGAAGATGCAAATCTCCTATTAGATGGTTTAAAGTTGGTGAAACAAGGTTGATATGATCAGACTTAGTTTATCAAGCTATGGAGAAGGTAAAAGTGATTCAAAAGAGGTTGAAAACGGCACAGAGTCGTCAGAAATCCTACACTGATGTTAGGAGAATGGAGCTAGAGTTTGAAGTAGATTATTGGGTCTACTTGAAAGTTCCACCCATGAAGGGTGTTATGTGATTTGGTAAAAAGGGGAAACTTAGCCCCCGGTATATTAGTCCTGATCGGATATCGAAAAGGGTCGGTAATGTAGCTTATGAGTTGGAGCTACTACAAGAGTTAGCAGCGGTTCATTCGATTTTTCACGTCTCCATGTTGAAGTAGTGCATGAGCGATCCTTCATTGATCATACCAATTGAATATATTGGGATCAATGATAGCTTATCTTATGAGGAGATTCCTGTCCAGATTCTAAATCGCCAAGTTCGCAAGTTGAGGACTAAGGAAGTAGCATCAGTCAAAGTCCTTTGGAGGAACCAATTTATTGAGAAAGCTACTTGGGAAGCTGATGAGGATATGAAGAAGAGATATCCACATCTCTTCGAATCTAGAGAAGTTCTAAATTAAAGTACTAATCCTTTACTTGGCATTTTATTTACAAGTTGGCATGTTTTGTTTGCTTTGCGTTTTAGGTGTTTAAACTACATGTTAGATGCGCCCTTAATCTACTAAGAGTAATCTCATTCGAGGACGAATGTTCCCAAGGGGGAGATATTGTAACACCCCGTAACTAGAAAGAGCTAAAAAATTAGAAAGAGTGATTTTTGGAAATGATAAAAATCTGGAAATTGGTTAAGTTTGGGGTTTTGGTTAACTTCAAACAACCATAACTTTTAGCTCAGGATGAGTTAGGTGTGTTTCCAGATATCGTAGGAAAGATCTTGGAATAATCTTTCCAACGCTGTCGAGTTTGCGCGATTCCAAGTTCGTATGAGTGAGATATGCCCATTTAAAGTTGGGCTGTTCAAATAAGGAAGGTCTAAACCGGATTTTAGAAGGGCATTATGGTCTTTTCCTTACCCAAGTATTTTATTTCGTTTTTGGGTAATTAATTGGGGTCCAAACTGATCTTATTCAGTTTACGATTTTGAAAAAAGAGTTAGGGTCAAGATCGTTCAAGTTTGATCGTGGATTTCATCAAAGGGTGATCCCTACGAGGTATGTGAGTCTTTCATAGCATTGGGTTCGTTCACCCACGTGCCAATCATGTTTATTTTAGCGAAGTTTGTTCTAGAAAGTTGATGAATCTTGAATGGTGTTCTTGAAATTGGCCTTCGTTCTTGAGTTAGGTTGAGATTGAGGAGTTCCTTGAGGTTAAAATGTTGTTTCCTTGAGTTGTTTGAGTTAGATTCTTGTATATACATGTTGAATATCTGAATCTAAAGAAAAATTGAGAAGAATAGTCGAGTTTGGGTGAATTGGGACTGAAAAACGAAAGAAGGAAAGAGTCGGGCAAATCTGGTCCCAGGCCACGTCGCGGACTTAACCCTCAGTTTTAAAAAATTTATCCTCGCATCGCGGAGCGGTCACGGACCGTTCTGCCCCAAAAAGTATTTTTGCAACCAAAATTTAAATACACCTACGCGTCGCGGCCTAGTTTCTAGGCAATGATTTCTTGATCATTTCTCATGTTTAGCTATCTAAAAACACTCCTAAACATCATGAGATCTTTTCAATCACAAATCTCAATTCTTGAATCCATAATTCAATTCAAGGATCAGTTGAGAATCAAGTCAAGATCAGTTAAGAGCCAAGTCAAAATCAGTTAAGAGTTAAGTCAAGAGAAGTTAAGAGTCAAGTCAAGAGAAGTTCATATAGTTTTCCAAAAGTCTTTTACAAATGTTTTAACTCTGTTTTAAGACTTGATTTTTGAGATGGTAAAGAGGAAAGTTTGAAGTTCATTTCTTCAAAAGAGTATATTGGGACTATGTACTCCCAAAGAGTAAAATGTTTTCACATTTAAAGAAGAAAGGAAACCTTGATTTCCAAAAGAGTCTTTGAGCTAGTTTTCAGTTGAAGAGTAAATGTTTTTCACATTTGAGCAAGAAAGGAAACTTTGATTTCCAAGATAGCCTTTGAGCTAGTTTTCAGTAAACAGTAAATGCTTTCACAATCCAAGATAGTCTTTGAACTAAGTTTTGAGCAATTACCTCAAACCACATAAAGAAGCTATGTTTTTAGACATAAAGAGCTAGTATATTTTGGGAGTAGTATTGAGCAACGATATGTGGAAGAGTTCAGAAATCTCTGAGCCACCATAAATCAAGTAGCCATCATGGGTAGAAAAGGGTCAATACTTTTTAGATGATTCCTTCAGTGTTTTTTAGCATAGACTAGTGGATCCACTTAGTAGTTCAGTTTTTATACTCATGACAAGGTATAGGATGACCCTGGCAGTATGAGGCAAAACGATGTATCATCACGATAGCTCTTAAATGATGGTTGTCGGTTAGAGAAACTTCCACATCAGTATTTTGTATTTTTATATACATAAGAGATATTTGTATTTTCATATACAAACATAGTAAATATTGTATCTTTGCATACATACAGAGTTATTATTGTATTTTTAAATATATAGAGTTGAAAAATCATATTTTAAAGCCTTTCTTTATACTGCATTTATTTACACTGCTTTATATTGAAATGAGTTCAGTTAAGTTGAGTTGAGTTGAGCCGAGTAAGTTCTTCAGTTCCTTTCAAGTTTATGTCTTGTTTAGCATTACAACTCGCATAACTCGTACATTCAATGTATTGATGTCAGTTGGCCTGCATCGTCTTATGATGCAGATGCAGGTAACTAGGATCAGCATTCAACACCTCGTTGATCAGGTTGAGCACTCAGATTCTGGTGGTGAGCCTTCTTGCTTTTCGGAGGATCCCTTTTATTGCTTTCAGTATTTTAGTTCATTAGGATGTCGTGGGTCTTGTCCCGACGTCCATCTCAGTTGTTTAGAGGCTTCATAGACAGAGTCAATGATGTTAGTTCATGAGTCTTTTATTTTCTTTTCAGTTAATTTGAGACTCGAGTTGCCATTTTGGCAGTGAATGTTATTATAATACATTATAAGTTATGTTTTGAGCAATTCAATTTATTTGTTTTAAAAGTATTTATCTTGAGTAAAGTCTTCCGCTGAGTAAGTAAGTTAGACTGAGGGTTCGCTTGGAGCCAGCAATGGTTCTCGAGTGCCGGCCACGCCCAGGGTGTAGGCTTGGGGCGTGACATCACCCCTCCCTTCTTTTCCATATTTATTTGCTGATTTGCTTACTCTGTCTTCCTGCAATTTGTCTGCAGTGGTCACCTAATTAGGACATTTGCGGATGTGCAATATGGGAACCATCATCTGACTACAGTTGAGACTGTCTATAATGTTATTTCTTTCATTATAGCAATTGTCACCATAGTGGCTTTCACAGTCTACGGCAAGAGGACTCTGAGGCAACTTGAAAGTGAAGAAGAAAACAATGGTGAAGGTTGTACCGCTAATCTTGGGAAGTTAGAATTGGAGACTCTTCCAATGCAAAAATCCAAAATGCCTAGTGTTTGGTCAACTTTGTAGTAAGAGGAATGTTAACCTTGGACTTCATCGAGATAACTAGTGTGTAAATAATTTGAGCTAAAGAGGGAAATGTTTTATGCATCCCTCCATATTTGTAACTAGAAAATTGGGAGATGCTTATTGGAAAAGAACAAAAAAAAAAAAGGTGTTGTGTAATTAGAGATGATGCCTGGACTAATTGATATTAGAAAATGATGACAACATTTGATTAGGCAGCATGAACATCTCTCCCTGTCTCATTGAAAAGTTAACAATGTTTACTCTTTAAAAAATAATGTATTGTTCATCCTTATTCTTTTACACTAAAGAAAAACCAGTAACTGTACAATTAAGGAGTAGTATGAGGCTTGTTTGGATAAGAAAGTTCAATAGTTGATGAAATGTCTTGAATTTCATTGCATGCAGGTCTGTTAGAAACAGTGATGCTTTCTACTGTTTCTGTGACCATCCTATTGTGGGATGATGAACCAGCCCATATCCTCAGAGAATCTTCTGTCTGCCCACCAAATATTCCTCCCTTATATGTGGTTCCCATCTGTGTCCAAGTCAAATATGCACTTGTTTAAAAATAGAAAAAAATAGTCTTCGATAAGAAAGAGGCGTCTGAGTAAACAAAATTGAGACAGGTATTTACCTGTGTGACAAGAGCATATAAGGGCAAAGTACTGTAACTGCAAAGAACTTGAACAATCACCCTGTCACACCACAAAATTTACATGGTCACTTTCAGCCAGAAACATATTACTATATCTCTTATGGGATTTGAGGAGTTTACCCAATAATAAGTTTTGGAATAATGAAACCCAATTCTTCCATGATGCATGATTTGAATCCATGAGTACACTGGAGAATTGTCAAATAACATAGTTTTTTCATGTTAGAAAAGAAGCAAAGTGATTGAAGTTAAGTTGAAAGAAGTTAAAAGTTATTACCCAAATCCAGACAAAGAAAGCAATCTCAAAGGAGTTTTGGAACAAAATGAAGTGGATTAGGTAAAGGACAAGAGTTGGACTGTCAAACCAAAACAACTCATCAGAAGGTTTAATTGGTGTGATTTCATCTACTACTGATGACCTCTCTGAAACCTCTTGAGCTAATTCTGTTCTTATGTGCTCCAATTTTGTTCCCACTAGAAGTAGTAGCTCCATAAATTTTATCAGAAATATATATATCGTCAAATGAAACATTATGGACGATGGTGATTTGTTCAAGATTGAAATGATAAAATGGATGGAACAACCCAGTTTTTCTTTTGGGAAAGAAAAGAATGGTCACTTACAACAAGAGGTAAAAATGATAGCCAAAACCCAAAAGTAAGAGTGCCATCCTGCATATTTTAAACCATACATTAGTAGGAATATTTCATTTTTCAAAGTGAAACATATATAATAGGATATTTAAAATAAATTAGCAAAATTTAGGAGTAAGATTTAATAGTACTTAGGATAAAAAATTAAAACCTGCAATGTTAATCAACAAAAACAGAACAACAAAAAGCCACAAGTACCAGCTGTTCAAGATCAATTTCCAAAAAGGGTAAAATTAGCTTGATTAAACATAATTAAATATAAATTACCAAGTAATTATCCTATATATAATTAATATATGTAGTGTTAATTTACCTGATTCCGACAATCTTTTTGAAATCATGCTCCAGTGTCCGCAATATGTATTGGTGAAAATTATACTTAGGATTGGATGGACAATGTTTCTACTCTATTATCATACGATAAAAAAGAATTATAATTCCAACTAAATAAGATCATAGAATTGACACAAAGTAATTGTAAAAATGAAAGATAAATAGAAAGAATTAAGTATTGCTTACCTTGATAAATCCAGTCCGCAAGACAATATAGTCCGACTTTGTTACTGAACCATAAAATTGTATGAAAAATGCTACCTATATTATATTCATACACATGAAAAATCGTCCCTTTTTTTTTTTGAGTAATACATAATCATTATCGATCTTTAAGAAATAAAATATCGTACCATCAAACTAGTGCCGGCAAAATAAGTCTATATTTTGGTAACCCGTCCAATCCGTTCATAGTTGATAAGTTGGGTGAGTGACTTTTTACATGGATAAACTATGGGTTGATACCCATAATCAACCCATAAAAATATGGGTCATATGGATAAAATATGGATTAACCAAATGAGTTAAGTTTCTAACATTTATTCACTCAAAACTCATGATATTACCAAATATATTGTAACTTCTCTTCCTTTTTATGTTCTTCTATAAAACTAATTATTTTTCTCTATGATTGAATTTGTGAAATCTTTGGCCCTCCAAAAATATCTATTTTAAATCTACATTTCTTTTATTAATTATAATTATATATTTTCTTATTTGTTTAATTTTATATTGGATAATAAATAGTAGTGTAAAATAAGCAAATCATGTACTAATATTAACATTGCTTAAACTGCATTAAGCATGTTTTAGGGTGTGTTTGGTATGAAGGAAAACATTTTCACCCCTCCCCACCCCTTACCAGCCTCCACACCCAAAAAAATATTTTAGTTTATTTTTAAAAAATATTTTGAACTTCAAAATTTCATTTTTTTTACTTTTATGATACAATAAAACTAAATGAAGCATTTTCAACATATTTCATCTAAAAAAAGACTAAAATGTTTTTTCCATGTTGAATTCATAAGTAGAGTACTATTTACTCATGAAAATATGGGTAAAATATGGGTAAACTAGTATTTTGCCCAACCCATTTGTTACCCAATCCATTTTTACCCATATCAAATATGGATGAATTGAATTATTACCCATTTTATGTTGACCCATTTTCAACCCGCCCAAATTTGACCCAACCCGCCCATTTGCCACCACTACGTCAAACTAATGAGAGCGTACTTTCTCCAACGTCTACCAGCTCTATCCACGAATGACTGAATATGGAGAACATGCACTACACATCATGGTAATAATAATTCGTTAAAAAAAATTCAGGAAATTACAGACAAAAGTGTATAAACAATAATTAACTAATATAATTATACCATGACGTGGTTTTGATTGCTTTTGAATTGAGTTCTCCCAGTGTCTCCATTATTGTACTATTTGAGGCCCCAAAAAAAAGAATAGAGAAGTAATTAAGTGTTAAGTGGTTAGTTTTATATTACACAGTCGAATATTAATGTAATTGTTATTGACTAGGGAAAAAGTGCTACCAATATTTATAACTGCAAGTGTGTTGAATAAAACAAATAAATAAAAGTTGACACCAATGTAAGGTCATGATTCATGAACATAATTTGATTAATGAGACTTTATAAGCAAAGTTTCGCTTAGTTATTTGGATACAATTTTACGTGAATCGGCTCTTTATACCAAACGAATAAATGCATAACATGTTTTATATATATTGCGCTCTATAATTATGTTTAAAGAAATAAAAGACACGGCATAAGATAAAATACATATTTTTACGCACCACAATATGGTTAAAGAAAGAAAAGACAGGCGCGTTAGTTAATTATTGCATATTTTACTTCATTAAATCACTTACACATGATAATTTTAATTAATTTGATATATATATATATATATATATATATATATATATATATATATATATATATATAATCATTTACTGGTACCATAAACAATATTTTTCTGATTTGAATTAAAAAGAAAATATTTCTGACAAAATCCCTTTAAGGCAATCTTAATGAAATATTCATCAGAAATTCACGATTTTTTAGTAATGTGAATTAATAGATGTATTCTGATTTCTGAATATGTTTGTTTAGAAATTGGGTAAGAAATTGAAAATGAATTAATTCTTAATTATTTTCTTTGGAAAGATACCTTAGCCCCTCCAAGAACCATGGTGGTGGCACAGAAGATAACATGTGTGACTGCCAATACAAATATGAAAATGTGTAGTTGATGCAATGCCTCCAACGATAATAGTGAAACTTTTCCCTACAACTTAGTAGGTCTACTGTATGTTCTGGCATAATCCAATTTAGGCTCTTTATATTGGTGAATAGAACCCATACTTGTGCTGTTACTTTGCAGTGGAGAAACTGATGATTGTTGATTTCTAGAGCCTCTTTACAAAGATAACATCTTGAGGCAATAATTTTTCCCCTCTTTTGAAGTTTATCATGTGTCAGCCAAGCTCTCCTAGTTACCAACCAAGTGAAACACTTCACCTCAGCACAAATCCTTGCTGACCTGTATATTATATACAGTAAGTGGAAAAACCTTAG
Source organism: Solanum commersonii (assembly GCA_029007595.1). NCBI lineage: Eukaryota > Viridiplantae > Streptophyta > Magnoliopsida > Solanales > Solanaceae > Solanum > Solanum commersonii. Next base: position 875,000 of record JAJTWQ010000132.1, read on the forward strand.
TCTGGGATTTTTAGAGAGGGGATGACGCGCTTCTTAATTGTCCATTTGCATTGCCCTCATAGCTTTAACGTCTGTATTGGGAGTATCTTCTTCAATCTCTCTCTTTGCACATGGCTCTCTTACTCCCCCCTTTTTTAGATGTTTTATTAATGCCTAAGTGATTCCGCCCTGGTGACTTTACAAGGTGTAGTCGATCTCGTTCGGTAGGTTGACAATCAACATAAAATAGTCCAACTATGATAATCTTTTCAATTTTTATAAGAACATAGTGAATACACAGAATTCATATAGCCAAACAATCCGAGCCCAGTCAATTTGATATTAAAGCATAGTTGATTGATTGATGTACCCTGGAAGTAATTTGACACTATGATTAATAGTACTTTTGGAAGGTCAATAGCCAGAAGAAGGGTAGGGGTTTCCGTGGGAAGAGAACAACATTCTTGTCAATATCAAAATCTCTTGAATGTGTGAGACTTCAAGATTCATGAGAAAAAGTTGCTTTGACTATTGAAAGACTGAGATATGATTTTATTTAAGAGGTGATACGTCAACAGATTATTTAAGTGGGAATTAGGAAGGAGGCCATATGAATGTTATTGACGTCTAAAGTAATAGAACTTGATATCCTTCTGCATGAACTGATATGCACTAGGAGTTATGTTCATAAGGAGTGGTGGATGTTGCAAATGAGAACTCTCATCCTACTGCATTTGATTGGTAAGGATTATGGGAGGGGGAGGGAAGGGGGGGTTATGAGCTGGTGATGCTATTGTTTTAGTTTCCTATTGGATGTTGTGTTTGAGATTCTAAATTCTAGTGGTGCTGTTCAAATGTATATTCACTCTATGAATTTGACCTTTTAAGGTTGGAGTAAATCAGTGAGAATTGGCTCACAGACCACAGTATTGAACAAAATATGCATTCGACTGAGGTGCAATGCATGTTGTGGGTAGTGGGCTAACTAACCCTATAGGAGTCCATAATTGTTTTTGCACGTTGGTGGCTCACTTTACTCATGTTAGTGAATTATATTGCATGATGCATTTTCAAAAGAGTAATCCTTTAGAATATCATATAGTCCTTAGTCATCTATCTTTTGAAACTTCTCTTTATATTTGAATGCAGAGCCTAGAGGAAACCTACAGAAGCCATACGAGGTGGGAGGTAATTGATGCTTACCTCAGACTTCCATATTTTTCCAGTTTTCGTAGTGTCTTTGTTGAGTCTTACTATGCCATTTTGGTGCATGGTTCAAGTGTAAAGCAGGTTAGCTTTTACCATGATGATGTACGCTTTTGGCAACTCTGGCGTAATCAGTCTGCTGCTGCCGAGTCTCCAGCAGCTGCTGGTCATGTCACTTCAACTTTTACTTCTCCTGCTGCATCAACCAAAGGGCGCCATTTTCTTGTTATTTCTTGTGAGAATAAAGCTATTTTTTTGGACTTGGTGACGATGCGTGGTCGCGATGTTCCGAAGCAGGAACTTGACAACAGATCACTTCTATGGCAGTCTTAAATCCATCAAGTTCTTTTTTTGTGTTATCCAGCCTTTTGGACTTTTATAGTTTTTAACAAATTTAATCTTCTTGAATCCGCCCAAAAGTTAAACTATCTTTTTGCAACTATTTTTTAAGACGGCCATTTCCTACGAAATTAAGTTTTCTAGGCTACTATTTGATACAACCCCTTGGGGTTATCCTGCACTTGGAAGAAGAAGTAGAAAAAGGAATAAATATAGTGATAATTTGATTCTTCGTCACCGTAGTAAATAGGGGAGAAAATAGAATTTAATTCTTCGTTTTTACAAAAACTTAACAAAAATAAAATAGGAGAAAGCTTGTGACACGTTCACTAAAAAAAATCCCTTTGTGATTCCCCTGCTACATTACAATACCTTGCTCCTTATATAGGAGCAGCTCTGGCTGAATATTTTATGTATCGTGAATGACACACTTTAATCATTTATGATGATCTCTCCAAACAAGCGCAAGCTTATCGCCAAATGTCTCTTCTATTACATGAATCTGTGTTGCCAACTACCAGTAAAGTTAGAGCATCTCAAGTTTGTCTCACTTAATCAATGGTTCACTTATCGTGCTTACTATCCTTCCTTTTAGTCATTACAGAAATTGCTCTTCAGCTGGTGTATACTTCTTTATCAAACTGGTGTTTAGTGTTCTGCTGACAAAAATTGTTCTCTGGGTTATAGAATGTTGGAAAAATGCATATCTGATTATCTTAATTTGCTTGGTCTTATGAATTTCTTGCAGTATGGTGTTCCTGTCTAAAACAACTGCTGTTGATGGCCCTCTTGTGGCTTTTGGAGGGTCAGATGGTGTAATTAGAGTTCTTTCAATGATAACATGGAAGGTCTTTGGTTTGTCAAGTCTTTCTGCTATTCGTTCCATTCATTGTCAAAATGAGTAGATGAATAACTCTCCCGCTTCTGCTGTGCAGCTTGCACGAAGATACACAGGAGGTCACAAGGGAGCAATTTCTTGTTTGATGAATTTCATGGCTGCTTCTGGCAAGGTACTTGTTATGCTTCCAGTGGATATTTAGATCCCCTTTTTATCACCCTACACTATGTAGGACTTGAATTATTTTAGTACTTCATCTTTTTATCCTGAACCTAGTATTTCCATCTATAATTCAAGATATAGGCTGGGCTTCTAAAGTGTGTCCTTGATTTATACTTGGCTATATAGAGTCTGTAGGTGTTTGGACATGATTTAGTTGAAGTTTGAAAATAAAGAAGAGTATTTGAAGTTGAAGTTAGAAAAGGGTTTTTGTTAGTTTTGGTCTAGCTGGTCTTCATCAAAAAAAAAAAAAAAATGTTTGGTCTAGCTGGTTTCCTTTTTTTGATGTGCTGGAAATTTTCCTCTTCTCGTTTCTCAATAGATTTTGAGATGTGTATTTTGATAAAAAGATGGTACTGTTCAGGCCAAGATATAGTGCATCGTTTGCAGCTTTTATATGAGTTAAACTTGCAATTTGCGTGCATTTATTAAAGTTACCAGTTTCAAAAAATAAAAATAAATTGCGTGCATATATCTTCTTTGTGCAGAGGAATCAGCCAAAAGAGATTGAGTATCACATCTCTCTTTTAGACTTCTAAGGCTTGTTAGCTAAGAACAAAGTGAGTGTCCTGAGTGCTATTCCTAGTAAAGGAAACATAGTGGCAGCATAGATCTTCAACATAGCTAACATATTTTTTTCCCCTATCCTTAGTGTGTCGAATTACTTCAATATGAGTTCATTACTCAACAGTTGTGTGTTTAGTACCCCAGAAAAATAATAATAGATCTTGATTGTGAAAAGTATGTTTTCCAGTTTTTATGAGATAATCCGGAGAGCTGAAAGTAAATTTCATCTACAATAAAGTACTTCAACTTGAAGAATGGTGTTCTCTATCTAACAACTTTAAACATTTTTTTGACGAGTAACAACTTTCACTTTTAGATGTGGTGATTCATACATTTCAATTGAAGTGGACTTAGGTTCTCTTGAGTATTTCTTGCCTTGGCAATTCATTTACTGTCAGATAGAAAATCTTAAATGAAGCTAATGATTTGTCAGGATAATAGAGGTCTTTCTGTCAGAGAGAAGCTAGGGAAAAAAGGGAAACATCTATCTAAGGTCCTTGGCTTGTATGGTTCTGTACCTAGTTCACTTTGCAGTTAATACATTTTAAAATGGAACTGGATTACAGAAAGTTACCATTCTCAAAAAAATGAAACTGGATTACAGAAGCATATGTGCTTGCTCTCCATCTATTCAACATCTGAATGTCTCTTGTATTTCCTTTCTCGATATGTAAATTGAGAAAAAGTAATTGAAGTTCGATAAAAGAAACCAAATTGTTGTTATGATGAATATGGAAATTTTACTTTTGAGATTTGTTACTGTCGACAGAACTGCTGGAAGTGACAATTTTGTGTTTTTGTATAATTTACACAAATGAATGACTAGGACTGTTGCACTTCTAATATTTTCCTTTTGATATCTCATTGCAATTTCCTTTGCTATGTATATGCAGTCTCTTCTAGTTTCTGGTGGTAGTGACGGATTGCTTGTACTTTGGAGTGCAGACAACGCTCTTGATTCAAGAGAGCTTGTTCCTAAGCTCAGCTCAAAAGTATCTTCTTATTCCTTTAGTTTTTATCCTTTTAAATATCTACTGCAATTTAATTTCATCAAGTAAGATTTTCAATTGTCGATGCTAAAAGCACAAATGAGAACAATTCAGTCTGTGGAAGAATAGACCAAATAAACAAGGTTGGTGTTCCATTTGATGTGTTTCCACTCATTTACCAACTTGTAGTTCCTAGTATTAGATGAGGAGAACCCCCTCCCCCAACCCCCACTCCCCACGCACACACAGGGACACAAGAAGGAAGCATAAAAAAACCTAGCGTATTACTATTTTTTGGTATACTTCTTGTATATGGGTGTTTCTTGCCCGAACATCAATAGAACTTATTTCTTTATCCCAAAAATACAAAAGTATGAAAGTTTGAAAGAATTGAGTAGAAAGACTGGTCTGCTGGTGCCCAACTCTGCCTCTTTTAACACAGAAACAGCATTTTATCGGAAGTCTTTATCTTTCATAGCATTCATAGTCCTTTCATAGTTCAAAAATTTGTTCTGTTATTTTGCATTTCATTATTAACCACTTGGTCCTTTTGCATGGATTGCATCTGGAAAACCAATGACAGATGAAAGTTGATTGAACTGCAAATCCTTGCATGCTTTTATCAAATCCTTGAAGCTTTTCTTGACCTTCCAATGTTATACTTTATAGGCTCATGATGGTGGGGCTATTGCTGTTGAGCTCTCCATAGTTATTGGTAATGCACCACAGTTCATTTCTATTGGTGCTGATAAAACATTAGCAATCTGGGACACCGTCTCTTTTAAGGTATGGTACTAGATCTGTTGGATTTGTTGCTTTACACACAGCGAAAATAATTCTGATAATATTAATTTCCACCCAATTGCAGGAATTGCGTCGAATAAAACCTGTTCCAAAACTAGCTTGTCATAGTGTAGCATCGTGGTGCCACCCACGGGCTCCCAACCTTGATATCTTGACGTGTGTCAAAGATTCCCATATATGGTAGGCATACTTCACAGACCTTCCTTGGTTGGAGTTTTGTTTACACTGCTTGTAGTCTTCCCTTTCTGGGCAGAACATGATACTCTCTTGCAACTTTGCAGGGCAGTTGAGCACCCCACCTATTCTGCTCTTACAAGGCTGTTGTGTGAACTTTCTGCACTAGTACCACCACAATTACTTGTCTCTCACAAGAAGCTGAAGGTGAAACTACTATAGATAAACAATGTGGTTTATCTTAACATTTTCCTTGCTATAAATCTTGTCTTTCAAATCTTACCTATTTTTCCTTATGCAACTTCTTAGTTTTTGGAAGATTGATAATTTGAAGTGTTAAATCTACACTATGAATTATGATGGCGGGAAAAATGAATAACCAATAAATGTTTATTATTTTAGGACGAGCAAAGCCTTCCTGTTTGAAGTTCGGCTATTGTTATAGCTTACAGTATCTCTTTAATAAGAAGAATTTATACTAGTTTCTTCTACTAGATGATTTTGAGGATTGTTTACACACTCCATCATGTCTTATAGGGTTAAGATTCTATATCGGAAGGCATCTAATCATTTGATTTTTTGAAGATGACTAGACTACAATTTTTTTATGTTTTCCTCTCTGGCCTTGTAGGTTTATTCTATGGTTGCACATCCTTTACAGCCACACCTTGTAGCTACTGGAACCAATATTGGCATTATTCTCTGTGAATTTGATCAGAAGTCTCTTCCTCCTGTAGCAGTACTGCCAACACCAACAGAAAGTCGTGAACATACTGCTGTCTATGTAGTTGAAAGGGAATTGAAGCTGTTGCAATTTCCGTTATCTAACACCACTGCTCCAGCACTCGGAAGTAATGGGTCTTTGAGTGCCACAGGAAGGTTCAGAGGAGAGATTCCTGAGCAACTCCACGACAAACAAACCAAAAAGCATATTACTACTCCAGCTCCGCACGATTCTTACTCAGTTCTTTCTGTTAGCAGTTCTGGGAAGTAAGTGGTTCCCAGACATCAGGCTTAGCATAGCAGCCGGCATCTAGTATCTTCAACATTGTCTTGATTCATCTTGTTGCCTCATATTGTTCCATCATCTCTATAATATTTTTTAAAAACTTCTATTATCCTGTTTTACATGGTTTCGAACGGTAATGTTTTGCAGGTATCTAGCAATTTTATGGCCTGATATACCCTACTTCTCTATCTACAAAGTCAGTGATTGGTCAATTGTTGATTCTGGAAGTGCAAGGCTTTTGGCTTGGGATACTTGTTGAGATAGGTTTGCTTTGTTGGAGTCTGCACTTCCTCCTAGAATTCCCATCATTCCAAAAGGTTCATCAAAAAAAGCGAAGGAAGCTGCTGCAGCTGCAGCACAGGCAGCAGCAGCTGCTGCTTCTGCTGCTTCTTCTGCCACTGTTCAAGTTCGTATATTGCGGGATGACGGGACATCAAATGTATTAATGAAGTCGGTGGGAAGCCAGAGTGAACCAGTTATTGGCTTGCATGGAGGGGCATTACTTGGTGTGGCCTATCGAACTTCTCGAAGGGTTAGTGCTGCTGCTGCTACAGCAATTTCAACAATTCAATCTATGCCATTATCAGGCTATGGAGGTAGTTCTGTATCTTCATTTAGCACTATGGAAGACGGTTCTCAAAAGTCTGCAGCTGAAGCAGCACCTCAGAACTTCCAACTATATAGCTGGGAAACATTTCAACCAGTGGGTGGTCTTCTTCCTCAACCAGATTGGACCGCATGGGATCAAACAGTTGAGTATTGTGCTTTTGGTTATCCACAGCACATTGTCATATGTTCCTTGCGTCCACAGTCAGATACTTGGGGGACGTTGCAATTCCTTTTGCCACTGGGGCAGTTTGGCAGCGAAGGCAGTTATTTGTTGCTACACCTACTAGTGTTGAGTGTGTTTTTGTGGATGCCGGGGTTGCGCCTATTGACATAGAAACGAAACGAAACGAAGAAAAGAGGAAATGAAACTTAAAGAAGCACAGTCAAGAGCTATTGCTGAACATGGAGAATTAGCCTTGATAACAGTCGACAATCAACAATCAAATCCACAAGAGAGGATAGCATTGAGACCCCCAATATTACAAGTTGTGCGATTGGCTTCTTTTCAGCATGCACCCTCTATTCCTCCATTTCTGTCATTACCTAGACAGTCAAAAGTTGATGGCGATGCCTCGAGTGTGCTCAAGGAGATGGAAGCTCGTAAGGCTAATGAGGTGGCAGTTGGTGGTGGTGGGGTTGCAGTAGCTGTCACTCGTTTTCCTGCAGAGCAAGCACGTCCAGTTGGACCTCTTGTTATTGTAGGTGTTCGAGATGGTGTTCTTTGTCTAATTGATCGATACATGTGTGCTCATGCAATATCCCTTAGCCATCCTGGTATCCATTGTCGATGTTTGGCAGCTTATGGAGATGCTGTTAGTGCTGTAAAATGGGCCAGTCGACTTGGCAGAGAACATCATGATGATTTAGCGCAATTTATGCTTGGGATGGGTTATGCTACTGAAGCACTTCATTTACCTGGAATATCCAAGAGGTTAGAGTTTGATCTGGCCCTGCAGAGTAATGATTTGAAAAGAGCGCTTCAGTGCCTTCTACCATGAGCAACAGCAGAGATATTGGGCAAGAAACTGTTGGATTGGATCTGAACGATCTTATGAACATGACTAAGAAAAAGGAAAATGTTGTTGAAGCTGTTCAAGGAGTAGTTAAATTTGCCAAGGAGTTTATGGAAGCTCATTGATGCTGCAGATGCTACAGCACAAGCTGATATTGCTCGTGAAGCTCTTAAAAGACTAGCTGCTGCTGGTTCTATAAAGGGAGCTCTACGAGGTCAGGAATTAAGAGGCGTTGCTTTACGGCTTGCAAATCATGGGGAGTTAACACGACTCAGTGTATGTCACTTGCTTTGTTTCTGATTTTGTTTCCAATTGGCTATATACATGACTTTTTCTTTTTTAAGTAAATCTACTAGGCAGGGTACCTAGTAGCTCATTTTAATTGATTTTCTCAAATAAACCCTTTACAATGTGGAAATAAAAGGAGGTGCAAAACATAAAGCTACAACTAAATTCGGACTTATTGAGTGTCCTAACTTGACAATGAGGTCTAAATTCGCTAAGTAAATTATGAATGAGCTACCGTATGTGTAACTAATATGTGTGACCTATCCATTGACCAACACTGGACCATAGCTAGTACTTCAATTCTGGGCAGTGGCATAAGTGTGTCCCAACTAACAGGATCCAAACTGGACATTAGAGTTAGGCAAACAAATAGCTTGATTGTGAATTCCATCATCATCTTCTGGAAGCTTAAACTCTCGACTGTGGCCATTGAGTGTGTTACCTGCTTTTTTTTTCAGATGCTCATATACATTTGAATTTTTAGCTGGCTTTTGGCTCCTTTATACCTTTTCGCTTGATAATAATTTTCCCCAAGACTGAATTTATCATATATGCTATCAGATTTAAATTAGTTTAACCTAGAAGATTAACCATTGATTTACATTTCTGCATTATATTATTTTCCTATAATTCTTGGTCTTAAGGAATCAAGAAAGCAGTCAAACTCAAAGGATCATTCAGTTTTTCTGCTTCTAGTGTATTATGTCCCCCCTCCACTTGACTCTGCTAACATGATAGGAGTTCCTTATGATATTTGAGATTGATTGGATCAGTTGCATGACATGGTTCAGTGTATATTTACTAAAGATTTTAAGAGAATCATTTCCTCATATAGTGACGAATAAATCTTTTGCAGAACTTGGTAAACAACTTGATATCAGTTGGTGCGGGACGGGAGGCTGCATTTGCAGCTGCACTTTTGGGAGACAATGTACTTATGGAGAAAGCATGGCAGGAAACTGGGATGCTTGCTGAGGCTGTACTACATGCACATGTAAAATTTCGTTTTCTAAATGTTTGATTTGTGTTTGACCTATGAGTTAGGGCTTCAAGTAGTAGTGTCCATCTTCTACCTTATAGATTCTATCTCTTGATTTAGTATTTGTTACTTATGGTCTCATTTTTTCAGGCTCATGGCCGACCTTCAATGAGAACCTTGGTCCAGTCATGGAACAAAATGTTGCAGAAGGAGATGGAACACACTCCATCAATGAAAACTGATGCCGCAGCTGCATTTCTGGCTTCTCTCGAGGGGCCTAAGCTCACAAGTTTGGCAGATGCTGCGACGAAGCCACCAATTGAAATATTGCCACCTGGTATGTCCCGGTCAAGCCAAACCTCTTTTGGGGAAGCGGGGTTGCCACAACCTGGCAAACCACTACTTCTGGAAGGATCTAAAACGACAGCGCCAATTACTTCTGTTCCTGCTGGAAGCAACACATCTGCAACATCAGAATCAGGTGTTCCTCCTAAATCAGAAAATGGGGCTTCCACTACACCAGAATCAAGTAATCCACCTGCGTCAGACTCTGGTGCTGCACCTGCAGCAGACTCTGGTGCTGCACCCCCATCAGAAACTGGCGCTGCACCCACGACAGAAACTGGTGCTGCACCACCTGCGACAGAAACTGGTGCTACACCACCCGTGATAGAATCTGGTGCTGCACCCACAACAGAAACCGGTGCCAGTCCTGCAGAATCAAGTACAATCCAAACATCAAACTTGGATTCTTCAGTTGCTGCTGATGCAATTGTGCCTGCTACACCAGCATTGAATGAATCAGACTATCTGGCGTTGGTCCCATCAACATCAGCTCTGTAGAACCAACTACAATTGGCGCAATTGTTCCATCAACTTCAGCCACGGGTCCACCACCTGCAACAGATAACAAGAAACCAAGTATTCCTGATGAACGTCTAATGATTGATTTTTCTTGACGTTACTCTTACTGCACGCTCACCTTTCCATGCAGATTCTCTGCCGTACGAGTGGTATGGATTCCTTGCATTACAATTCTAATTGTGGAGTAGAATATCCATCTATACTCGTTTATATGCTTATAGCACTACACTTGCTGCAGTTGAATCTGTGAGTTGATAGGATTGTTATATTATAGTAGGTGTTAGGTTTGTTTTGTTAATATCAGTTTGTCCTGTCTGATCCTTATTCTTTGATTTGGTGGATTTTGCCAATCCACGTTATCTTGTGCTCCGTTTTCTTTTGATTTTGTAACCTTTATGTTTTCATGTAATTTGATTATTCCCCTCATTTTGTGCTGCGGCTTCCTTTTTCTTGGATAGACTTATTTTTATTTGGTTGAAATTCTTAGGGATAAAATGCCCGTGAGTTGTGACAACTCTAATTCCGGGGCTTATTACTCTTTCAGCATTTCATTGCTTCTGTATTCACCGTCTGTTTCATGGTATTTAAGTTGATCTCCAGATTTTAATTTTATCACTATAAAATGTTGTTTGAGATTTGAACCAATCAAATAGTTTTTTTTAAAAAAAAAAGGAAAATAAGAGACATCGTCAAAATATTGGATGGGGAAGTTTCTATTTATGTTCAGAACTAATCAATATTTTTGAGTCTTTTGTCAAGTTTGACCGTAGTTGGAGTTTCAAAACGGCCACAGTTTTGAATCTTTATGGTATGTCTTCCAACTAACATTGCACTTATTTCTTTCCCATCTGCTTTTAAGATGCATGAAAAATAGACGTCAAAAGTTGACCGCTTGAATGTGAAATAGGATTTTCTTTTTATTTGAAGCAACCATGAAATTCGAGTTCTCACCTAAATGATTAAGTTTGTATACTTTCTCAGTTATCATGTAAAGAAGTTTATCTTGCACCAACTTCAGGTATTAATTTGGTCATGCAATTATCTTTTTCTAATTTAAATAAAGTTGTATGATTACAATGACTTATTTTCTTGTTTTAATGAATCGAAGTGATTCAAATATCTTAGTATCAATAGCTCGATTGTAAAATAATTACTAATATCTTTAATAATTTGTTTCCATGTTTTAGACAATCAATGTTGCGAATTATCTGCCAATCGTATTTTCTGTTTACCAAAAAAAGAGAAAAAAAAAATTCATTCCTAGTGGGATGGGACCATGTGCTTCAATGGGTCAGTTGAACTTTGGTAACTTCGGTTCAAATTCTATATTTGTATTGAAAAATGTAATGAATATGCTTAAACTACTTAAATGGACCAGAACTTTGAACCTCATAAACTTCAAATTTTGATTTGCCTCTAGTCACTCTATTTAAATGGACCAGAATCTTGAACCCATAAACATTTAATTGAAAATATGCCGTACTTATATAAACATAAACGGAACTTTAGTCATTAGAATTAAAATGGATGTAGAATAAGGATCTCCCAGACCCATTGTGAAGCACCAAAGGAGCTAGAATTAGACAAAAGAATAAAGGAAAAGAGAACTTAAATTGAACAAATTCCAAAATATAGGAGGATTTTACTTTCAAGTTGGATGGAGAGGGAAGTGGAAAAGCACAAAATGTGGACAAAAATTTACTCTATGACATAAAAGCACTTGGAGAATCTTATCACATGTTTATGGGCTGAGAATAAGATTGGGCGGAATACAAATCGCACGTATAAAATGTAAAGATTATGAGAGTTAATTCTGTCAATTTAAGTAAGGCCAAATGGCCTAATTGCCCCTTAAAGCGTGATTACACTATTTTGCCTTTAAATTATTTATCAAAAATAATAAGATAATATTTTCAACAATATTACCTATGATTTTTTTTATACGTAAAAAATTGTTGTGCTAAATTACTTGTTCCCAAAAGAGAGTTGAATAAATTCCTCAATATGTGTTCAAATTTTAAATGTATTAGGTGGTCCCTATTTCTTTCGAGACGGTGACACATTTAATTTAAGTTTTATTTGAAAAAACAAAATAGAAGTGGAGACAGAGAACAAAATAAACATGGCATCTAGAATTGGGTGTGCATTATTTTTGTTAATAATCAAGTCTTTGGAAAATTAATTGAGGAAAAGTAGCATACTTAATTAGTCTTTAAGAAAATGTGTTATGGGTTTCATGTGTAGTATTGTTTTTTTATTCCTTTCTAATAGCTCTTATTTTATTTTTTTGCAAGTGATTCAAGTCCACGACTGGTGAATGATGTTTGCGACGTGAGCAATTTCTCATATTTTATTTGTAGGGTTAAGAGGGGATTAAAGTGTTCATTCAAACCTCCTAAAAAAGTTTTATATATATAGTAAGTAGGGATGGCAATAGGGAGAACCTTGTGGATACAGAGTTGGTTGAGGCTTAACCCATACAAATTTCAATCTACCCCACTTTTTATTTTTAGTGGTATGTATAGATTTTGAATCACACGAACACTAGATTTAAGATTTTAAGTTCAAATTTTAGACATTATATTTTTATTTTTATAAAAAAAATAAAATTGACATCGCACTAAAAAGTTAAATTGACTTGGTTTTTAATTTTTAAAAATAATATCTTGGTTGAATTATGAATACAAAAAATAATTTTTACAAATATTTTTGTAGTAGTTTTTATTTTTCTTTGAAAAAGATTTTTTTTGTAAATGTAACCGCAAAAAAGCTAACTTGTTCTTGAAGAAGAAGCCAAAGTAATGAAAATATAACAACTAAAGGTGTCTCCATAACTCCAAAGTCGTTGGACTCGAAGCAAACGCCATATAACACGTTGCTCGCTCTCTTTCCTTTTTGTTCCCTCATTTTCCCAGAAAACAAACCCTTGTTGCAGCGGTGTGTCAAAACCTAACCTCAATTCAATAATTATCGAACAGACTTGTGTTGGCTAAAACAACATGACTTGTGTTGGTTTGGCACTGATGACGTGGCTGCATCTCCACCCTCTAATCTCATTAATCTACATCTAATCTGGACTGTTGCTTCTACCCGATAGTTATAACTACTTATTGGAAGCCAAGGTCATGACAATTCCCTCCCTTGCAAAGCATCCTTGTCCTCAAGGATTAATAACAAAATTAGGAAACTTGGCCTTGATGAAATGATAATCTTCCCATGTAGCATCTTCAGGAGGTAGATTCGACCACTGTATAAACAATTTCACATTGGCTCGATTGTTCAACTTCGTTATTTGCCGCTGAAGAACCGCCACTGGTCGAACCAAAAACTGACCATCCTGCCTAGTAATTGGTAGAATGGATTGCACCACATCTCTATCCCCTATCTTCTTTTTGAGAAGCAATACATGGAACACTGGATGCACTTTAGAAGTATGTGGAAGATCTAGCTTATAGGCTACAGGTCCAATCCTTGCTAGAATCTTGTATGGGCCATAGTATTTGGAGCTGAGCTTCAAATTTCTTCGTAGAGCAATGGATGAATGTCTGTAAGGTTGAAGCTTGAGGTATACCATCTCACCAGGTTGAAACTCCCTTTCGGACCCATGTAGATCAACATAGTACTTCATTCTTTCTTAAGCTTTCAACAAATTGTCCTTAAGAATTTGTTGCATCTGTTGCCTCTTCATGATCAAATCTTCAGTAGTAGCAGGCACCACAGTATTCATCATTAGTCCCATCGATAGTTGAGAATGTGAGTACCCATACTGAGCTTCAAAATGGGTGCATTGCAAGCTTTTGTGGTACTTGGTGTTGTACCACCACTCAATTAGGTGCAACCACTGCTTCCACTGATGAGGTCTGTGACTAGTCATGCACCTCAAGTTGTCACGCCCAGAGCCTACACCCTAGACGTGGCTGACACTCGAAGACCATTGCTGGCCCCAAGCGAACCCTTGGCTTGGCTTACTTAACTCAGTGGAAGACAATATTCGTACTTATAACGATCAATAACACTTAACTGAACTGAATAATAAAATAACTGAGAATGTTTAAAGGTTAAACATTCAACTTGACCAAAAGTGGTAACCCAAGTCTTAGCAATAAGAAATGATAATGAAAAGACTCAAAGAACTAACATCTGACTGTCTATGAAGCCTCTAATAACAACTGAGATGGATGTTGGGACAAACCCCACAACATCCTAATGAACTAAACTAGAAAGCAATGAAATGGATCCTCCGGAAAGCTAGAAGGCTCACCAACAGACTCTGAACTGTTCACTGGATCAACAATGCACCGAAATGCCGATCCTAGTTACCAGTGTCTGCATCATAATACGATGCAGGCGAACTGACATCAGTACAAAATGTACGAGTATGCGAGTTGGAATGCTAAAACAACATAGGCTTGAAAAAGATTCTGAAAGAAACACTTACCTTGGCTCTTCACATCTCATGAATACTTAACTAAACTCACTTTAATATAAAGCAGTTTAAAGATATGTGCACTATAATGAAAAGATATTTAAAACATGGTTCTCAACTCTGTGTATTTATAAATACAATAATAACTCTGTATGTATGCAAAAATACAATATGAACTCTGAGATGTATGTAGGAATACAAAATAAACTGATGTATGTAAAATACAATAACTTCTGTGGGAGTTTCTCTAACCGACAACCAACACATAAAAGCTATAGTGATGATACAACGATCTTCCTCACGCTGCCAGCACATCCTATACCCGGCTAAAGGTATAGGACCTGAACTACTAAGTGGATCCACTAGTCTATATGAAAAGGATTCATCTAAAAAGTATGACCCTTTCTACCCATGGTGGCTACATGGTTTTATGGAGACGTGAGTTATATGAACTCATGCTCACCCCCAATTCGGTGCTCAATACTACTCCCAAAATATACTAGCTCTTATGTTTTAAAAACATACTTCTTCTGTGATTTGAGATTAGTGCTCAAAAACTTAGATCAAAGGCTATCTTGGAAATCAAAGTTTACTCTCTTGCTTTATTTAGAAAGCGATTACTCTTTTCTGAAAACTAGCACAAAGGCTTATTGGAAATCTTAGTTTCCGTTCATATTTAAATGTGAAAACATTTTAAATCTCTTTGGAAATACTTAGTCCCCATATACTTTTTAAAGAAATGAACTTCAAACTTTACTCCTTACTTTTCACTCAACTTGAACTTTAAGTCTTAAAACAAAGTTAAAACATTTGGAAAAGACTTTTGGAAAACTCTAAGAACTTATCTTGACTTGACTCTTACTTCTCTTGACTTTGATCTTAACTTTCCTTGAATTGGATTATGGATTCAAGGTTCATGATCTCATGTTTATGGATGATTTCACGATGTTTAGATGTACCTTAGAGTGTTGGAATCAACTAGGAAATGTAGATATATCACTAAGGAACACGTACTAAAAGATGGGGAACAAATGGGGAGAACTGGCGTCCTTGGCGCTCTGAGAGGCGCGAGGCACCAACCCTCAATATTCAGAGACTACTCTGGGGCGCACTGTCTGGCGCGGGCAAGAGACTGCTCTAGGCTTCACTGTCTGGCGCGGCACCCCAAGGGTGAAAGATCATAAACACTTTTGGGGCGCGATGGCTGGCGCGACGCCCCACCCCTATCCCCAGGTGTTTTGACGACTTTTCTTCTCTGATTTTCATCCCTAAACCCTCTAAGCTTCAATGGTTCTTTCCCCAAACACTTAGAATCATTTATACCTTCAATATACATCAGATTCTACTCAAAAAATGCAACTAAAAACATGAATCAATCTCAAGAAAACTCCAACAACTCAACTTACAAGAATTCAAACGAATATCATCAAGAACTCAAGGATTTACTTTCAAATCTAATAACTTCGCTGAAATTGAATCATGATTGGCGCGTGGGTGAACTAACCCAATGCTATATAATCTCACATACCTTGTAGGTATCACCCCAGATGAAATCCACAAGCAAAGCTCCAAGAAATCGACAAATCTTGAGCGTTCTTCTTCTTTCTCCTCTTCTTTTCTGTTCTCTCAAAACCCTAAACTTTTTTCTAAAAGTGTAGACTGACTAAGATCAGTTTAGACCCCTAAGTAATTACCAAAAACGAATTAAAATAAAAGTGCAACGAAAAGACCAAACTACCCTTTCAAAAGTCGGATTGGACATTTCCTTAATCCAACAGCCCAACTTCCAAAGGGGATATCTTACTCATACGAATTTGGAATCGCGCAAATTTGGTGGCGTTGGAAAGATCATTCCAAGAGCTTTACAACCATACCTAGAATTTCACTTAAATCATCCTGAGCTAGGAATTATGATCATTTGAAGTTGACCAAAAGCTCAACTTTAACTTACCTAAAAATTTCCAGATTTCCTTATACTTTCCAAAAAATGATTATTTCAAGTTCTTAGCTTCTTTCTAACTATTTCAAATTGTGAGATGTTACACAAGTAATTTTCTATACACCAATCAACCCTCTCCGTTTTCCCATCTGTTTGAGGATGCTATGAAGAACTACATAAGAGTTAAATGCCACTCAATTTGAAAAGAGCTTGCCAGATATTACTCAAAAATATCCTATCTCGATCAGAAATAATGGACTCAGGTGCACCATGAAGAGTGTGTACTCTCTTCCAGAATTTAGTTGCTACTTGCAAAGCTGTGAAAAGGTGGGATAGAGCTATAAAATGAGCACCTTTAGTGAGCCTATCAACTACTACAAAAATAACATTTTTGCCTGAGAATTTAGGCAAACCTTCAATAAAATCCAAACTTTTGTGTCTTCATGACTAATCATGAATGGGCAAGGGTTGCAGTAAACCTGGATAGAGAACATTCGCATCCTTGCTCCAATGACAAACCTCACATTCAGATACAAATTGCACCACCATTTGTTTCATTGAGGCAAATAGAATAATAGAGACAACCTTTTGAAAGTTCCAAGTTGACTTGAGTGCCCCCTTAAGTTAGAAGCATAGAAGGTCTGGATCAACTGATGCAGAAGAGGTCCATTGGAGCCCACATAAATCTTCCCATTCCTTCTCAATACTCCTGAGTAGAACTGACACAAGTTAGGACCATCAGTATCTACTGTCAATTGTGTAATGAGCTCCACGTCCATATGATCTCCTTCATAGCTGGTTGCAACCTATTGGACCCACAATGGAACTGCTACACTAATAGCATGGAACTGGCATTCTTCACGCAAGTGGTTTTCCTCTTGTAGGTGAAACATTATATCAGCTTCACTCAAGATAACCCCTTCATACTACCTTGAGAGTGCATCAACCACTCTATTCTCTACTCCTTTCTTATATTGGACCTCATAATCTAACCCCAACAATTTGGCCAGACCTCTTTGTTGCACTGATGTAGTAACCTTATGTTCAAGCAAATATTTGAGGCTATGATGGTCAGTCTTGACCACAAATGCTCGTATTGAAGGTATAATGTCGCCACTTGTCTATTGCATTCAACAGAGCTAAATATTCTTTCTCGTAGATGGATTTATCTCTATGTTTCATAGTCAATACCTTACTAAAATAAGCTATTGGACTTCTCCTTTGTAATAGCACATCTCCGATTCCTGAATGACATCAGACTCTACTACAATTTTTTCATCATAATTTGTCAAGGCAACCACTGATATGGTAGACATAACCCTTTTAAGTGCCGCAAAAGATTGATCAGCTTCCTCAGTCCACACAAAAGCATCTTTCTTCAGCAAGTCGGATAGTGGTCTACTTATGCTTCCATAATTAACTACATACTTTCTATAATAGCCTGTTAAGCCCAGAAATCCCCTCAAAGCTTTCACAGTTGTAGGGGTAGGCCATTCTTTCATAGCTTTCACCTTCAAAGGATCAGTTGACACCCTTCCGTATTAATAACATGTCCTAAGTACTCTACTTTAGATTGACCAAAAAAGCACATGGACCTTTTTGCATACAATGAATGGAATAATAAGGTGTTGAACACCAACAGTAAATGCTCTACATGCTCAGACAATGATTTACTACAAATGAGGATATCATCAAAAAACACCAAAATAAACTTCCTGAAGTACAATTGAAAGATCCAATTTATTAGGGCATGAAAGGTAGCGGGGGCATTGGTAAGCCCAAAGGGCATAACCTTAAACTCATAATGCCATATGTGAGTTCTGAATGCCGTTTTGTACAAATCTTCAGCCTTCATTCTGATTTGATGATAACCCGCCCTGAGATCAATTTTGGAAAAGACCACTGCTCCATGTACTCATCTAAAAGGTCATCAACGATGGAAATTAGGTGCTTATCCTTTATTGTGATCTCATTCAACCCTCTATAGTCTACACAAAACCGCCAGGTGCCATCCTTTTTCTTAACTAATAGAGCTGGTGAGAAAAAGGGAGATTGGCTATGACTAATAATCCCATTAGTAAGCATCTCTGAAAGTTGCTTTTCTAATTCCTCCTTTTGGTAGTGATTGTATAAGGTCTTAAACTAACTGGTGAGGCTCCAGGCTTTAAGTTTATAGCATGGTCCAGTTGTCTCATTGGTGGTAAAGACTTTGACTCAGCAAATACAGATTGGTACTTGTCCAACACTTCTTGTATAATGGCATCAATCTGCTCCTGCTCATTGTAGGACTTTGCTCCCATCATGAATAAATGATCCATTAGTGTTTGACCCTTTTTTATAAGCCTTCCCATGGCACTACCACTGATCATACTCAAACTATCGTCAACTGGAATAACATGTAGAATGGTTTTGTTTCCCTTTCTGCCAATTATCACACACTTTTTGTCATAATCGAACTTGGGAGGATAATTCTTCTTCATCCAATAATTTCCTAGCACTAGATAACATCCTTCTAAGTTGATGATTCTCAGATCATCCTTGAAGGCTTTTCCTTCCATTTTCCATTTAAAACCAGCGCAACTAGTATGACACATCACATAATTTCCATAACAATAGTGACCTTCATAGGAAGGCTATACTCAGCCACATAACTGATACGCTCAAATTACACCTCCCTAAAGAAGTATAAGCGATCGTTATCAAGTAAAGAACCCAACTTGTAGGTTAGGGTCGATCCCACGAGAAAAATGGTTTAGACTTTACTTTAACCAATAATTATATTCAATTAGCCAAAGTACTTCCAGAAACAAGTAATAAAAAGGGGGGAATTTGTGAAACAAATTGTAAGAATTCAGTAAGTAATCAGTAAACAAAAGTCAATTTCGGTTGTTATCAAGATGAGAAAATTAACTAGGGTATGCGTGTTCACCACAAGCTCATAACTCAGTAATCCTAATAACAGTAACCCTTTCCTAGTGAATTACATGCAAAGTGATAAGTTAGGTATCTCTAAATCATTGGTCCGGCATCTAGAGAATTTCACCCCGCACCTTGGTCCGGCTACATGTGTATAATTTACTAACCCTTACCTTTACCTCATATTAGACATTATAATCGATGTTTGGCTTAGTTATTACTTCGCACCAATCGACACTAGCCTATTAGATAGTATCACACTAAATCTATGTTGATAATTCTTTTTTTGTTGATTACCTCCTTGGTCCGGCAAGTAGCAACAAGGCGAGTTCTAACGCGGGTATGTAATACCCCAGAAATTTTTTTGAACTAAGACTCGAACCGTTCATCGTAGTGAGTGAGATTTTACCGAGGAATTAAAAATTTTTAAGTGTTAAGGTCACTAGATATAGCACCTTGAGTTCCAAAAAGAATTAAATTGGAAATAGCAAAATCTGAAATTTTACTAGTTAAGCTAAGTATGAGTTTTGGGTTGACTTCAAACGACCATAACTCTTAGCTCAGGATGATTTAGGCGTTCTACCAGATACCGTAGGAAACATCTTTGAATTATCTTTCCAACGCCGCCGAGTTTGATAAGTTTCGAGGTCGGATGAGTGAGCTATGACCTTTTGAAGTTAGGTTGTCCAGTTAAGGAAAGTCAAAACCGGGTTTTAGAGGGGTAGTTTGGTCTTTTCCTTACCCAATCAGATTTATTTCATTTTTAGTAATATTTTAAGGGTATAATCCTATTAGGTTCAGTTTTATAATCCTAAAATACGCCTAGGGTTTTAGTTGAGAATTCAAGAAGAGAAAAGAAGAAGAGAAAAGAGGAGAAAAGAGAAAGGATGAAAGCGTTCGTCGAGATTCTTGCAACTTGTTGCGGATTTTCGCCATGGGTTTAATCCCTAAGAGGTATGTAAGCTTCCATAGTGTTGGGTTCTTTCACCCACACGCCAATCATGATTTATTCAGCGTAATTTCGTTCTTGAAATTTAAAGATTAGAGTTCTTGATGAGTTCTTGATAAGTGTTCTTGAAGTTTCATTAAGTTTTGAAGTAAGATTCTGCTTTGGTCAACTTTAAACGACCATATCTCTTAGAATATTAAGAGTTACGTGAGCCATAACCTATCCAATTAAAGGTAATTGAATCTACTTTCCAACCCCACCAGTTTCACGTCAATCCAATATCTGAGTAAAAAGCTATGACTATTTTAGTAACCTATACAGTGCTGTTACGAATTAGCCGACGGGAAAATATTAAAAAGAGTCATTTTTGTCTTTTTACCTCCAAGAAAACCATAAACGAATTTATTGACTAATAAAAGGCTCAAAACAATCAGATTTTCATCTTCACTAATGAAAATCATAATTCTTGGCCATAGAGATTTCAAGAAACTAATTCAAAAATCTCAAGAAAGGTTTTCTTGATTGTTTACCTTCAAGCTAGGGTTTCAAGGCTTCTAATCAAGTTCTTCTTCAAGATTCTTAAAGATTCTTAAAGATTCTTCAGGAATCTTGTTCTTCTAGGTATGTAAGGCTATCATAGTGTTGGACTAGTTCGTCCTCACGCCCTACATCTACTTTCAGATCAAAAAAATAGTAATCTAGGATACTTTCCCTAGATTTGAGTATTCTTGATATAAGTTGATTTTGAGTTCATGAATTCATGTTTCTTTTAAAAGTTCTATTCCTAATTATCGAATAGCTATATTGTTGTTGAGATCCTTCATATCATGAATCATAACTCTTGAATTCATAATTCAAATTCAAGAGAGAGTTAAGAGTAGAGTTCAAGGATGCCTTTGAGTTCAATTGTGAATCCTTGAGATCAACTATCGATTTGAACTAAGTTTTGAGGAAGTAAGTCAGAGAATGAGAAGAGTCACATACATGAGTTTTATAATGCTATGTAGACCTACGAGTCAAGTCGTTCATGCCCATAAATTCCGCATGAACTCCAGAAGTTGAGTATCTTTGAGAGGAGTAGTATCTTCAAGTTCTAAAGTCTTGAGTATTGAGTTCCTAATCCCTTTTGAGATTATATTTCTAAATATGGGACTATTACATGTTACCCATAAAGTCTTTGAGTTGAATTGTTCATGCCCATAATTCCGCATGAATCCTATAAGTCGAGCAGTCTTGAGAAGAGAAGTATCTTTGAGTCCTTGAGAACCCTCTGAGTTGAGCATTCTTGAAGTTAGTAATATCATTGAAGTTCTTGAGTTCCAAGTATTTGAGTTCTATCTATGGTTATTGAAAACCTTGCATTGAGTAGTTCATGTCCATAATTCGGTATGAACCATATTTTAAGAAGTCTTTTACAAACGTTTTAACTTTGTTTTAAGACTTAAGTTTTAAGTTCAGTAAAGGGTAAAGAGTAAAGTTTGAAGTCCTTTTCTTCAAAAGTCTATGGGGACTAAGTATTCCGAAAGAGTTTATAAATGTTTTCACATTTAAATAAGAACGGAAACTGAGATTTCCAAAGGGCCTTCGGGCTAGTTTTCAGAAAAGAGTAATAGCTTTTTAAATGAAGCAAGCAGGGAAACTGAGATTTCCAAGATAGCCTTTGAGCTAAGTTTTTGAGCAATTATCTCAAATCAGCAAAAAGAAGTATGTTTTTAAAACATAAGAGCTAGTATATTTTTGGGAGTAGTATTGAGCAACGATATGGGGGAGAGTTTAGACAACTCACAGCCTCCATAAACCATGTAGCCACCATGGGTAGAAAAGGGTCATACTTTTTAGATGAACCTTTTTCAAAATAGACTAGTGGATCCATTAGGCAGTTCAGGTCCTATACCTTTGGCCGGGTATAGGATGCGCTGGCAGCGTGAGGTAGATCGCTGTATCTCAGAAAATTGCATCATCACTAGTTTGTCTACCAAAAAGGTGATCTTAACGGCTAGAAGACAGAAAAACATGTATGTGGCAGCACTGGAAACAGTTCATGGAGACGATCAGACATGCATGAGTGCTCAAAGTGCAAATTCCGACTTGTGGCATAGGAGGTTAGGTCATGTGAGCTCATTTTTACTGAACAAGCTGGTTTCTAGGGACCTGGTCCGTGGCTTGCCAAAATTGAAGTTCGGTTATAATAAAGTGTGTGATGCATATGTCAAAGGGAAGTAGACCAGATCCTCATTCAAACCAAAGAAGCAAGTAAGCTCTTCAATATTTCTTGAACTGATGCACATGAATCTATGTGGGCCTGTGAAAATCCAAAGTCGAAATGGAAAGAAGTATATTATGGTGATAGTGGATGACTACTCAAGATTCACGTGGACTATGTTTCTCAAGTCAAAGTCAGAGACTGCTGACGTGCTGATGATTTTCTTCAAAATGATCCAAACCAAGCTAAATTGCTTGATTGCAGGGATCAGGTCTGACCATGGAACGGAATTCAAAAATGTTAAGCTTGATGTTTTCTATGCAAAAAATGGTATCAATCATAACTTCTCAGCACCCAAAACTCATCAGCAAAACGGTGTGGTGGAAAGAAAGAACAGAACTCTGGTTGATATCTCCAGAACCATGCTTATCGAGTCAAATTTGCCTCAAAACTTCTGGGCTGAAGCAATCAACACTGCATGTTATGTGACTAACAAGTGCTTGATCAGGTCTCTTCTGAACAAAACACCATATAAATTGTTGAACAACAAGAAGCCCAAGCTCAGTTATCTAAAGACATTTGGCTGCAAATATTTTGTGTTGAACAATGGCAAGGATGATCTACGAAAGTTTGATCCCAGAAGTGATGAAGGTGTGTTTGTGGGGTACTCATCCTCAAGCAAAGCTTACAGGGTTTTCAACAAAAGAACATTGTGTATTAAGGAAAGTGTTCATGTGGTCTTCGATGAAATTGGTGATTTGAAGAGCTTGGAGATGAAGAATGATGATGATTTTAACGAGCTATTTAAAATCCAGAATAATGAAGCTATCTTGCCTGAAGCTGAAGGAAATCAAGATTTCAATAGCACAGATTCTGGTCCATCTGAGAAGATAAATGAAGATGACCAGCCTATTGAAGGACTTGGTTTGTCTGATGTTGTAAGTCAAGAAGAAACTCATTATCCTGAGAATGATGACTCTGAAGAAGAAGTAGTAGAACAGACGAATCAGCCCCAACCATTGGTATCTAAACCTAGATGGAAGCACAGTTCATCTCACCCCCTTAAGAATCTCATTTCCCCCATTAAACTCTGGAATGCAAACCAGGTCCAAATCAAGAAATCTGGCTGCATTCTTAGCATTCATCTCTTCTATTAAGCCTAAGAATGTGAAAGAAGCCCTGAAAGATGCTAACTAGGTCAATTTAATGCAAGAAGAGCTACATCAGTTTGAGCAGAGCAATGTGTGGTACCTGGCCCCCAAACCTGCTGACAGAACTATCATAGGGACCAGGTGGGTTTTCATAAACAAGCTTGATGAAGGGGGTGTCATAACAAGAAACAAATCTAGACTGGTTGCTCAAAGGTACAATTAAGAGGAAGGGATCGACTATGTTGAAACATTTGCCCATGTTGCTCTGATGGAGGCCATCAGAATTCTTATAGCTTTTGCAGCCTTCATGGGATTCAAGCTTTTCCAAATGGATGTCAAAAGTGCCTTTTTGAATAGAGACCTGAAAGAAGAGGTGTATGTGAAACAGCCACCTGGATTTGAGAATGTTGACTTACCAAATCATGTGTTCAAGCTGAACAAAGCCCTATATAGATTGAAACAAGCCCCTAGGGCTTGGTATGAAAGGCTATCCAAATTCCTACTGAAAAATGCTTTTAAAAGGGAGAAGATAGCTAACACCTTGTTTCTTATGAAAAGGGAACAAAAACTGTTAATCATCCAAGTGTATGTGGAAGATATCATTTTTGGAGCCACCTTTGAACATTGTGTGATGAATTTGCTACTCTAATGGGGAATGAATTCGAGATGAGCATGATGGGCGAGCTGAATTTTTTCTTGGGTCTGCAGATCAAGCAAACACCAAGTGGTACCTCAATTTGTCAAGAGAAGTACATAAATGAGTTGCTGAAGAAATTTCACATGGTGGACTCCAAACCTATTGATACCCCCATGGATACAAACTCAAAAATGGGAGCATATGAGGCTGATCCATTAGTGAATCAAACTATGTATAAAGGGATTATTGGATCACTGTTGTATCTAACAGCTATCAGACCTGACATTGTCTTCAGTGTAAGAATGTGTGCACGATTCCAAGCATGTCCTAGGGAATCACATCTTAAGGCAGCCAAGCGGATTCTGAGGTATCTAAAGAAGACATGGAACCTGGTCCTTTTTCATCAGGTGCCTCCCTTGAACTAATAGGGTATGCAGATGCTAATTTTGCAGGATATCAGGTTGACAGGAAGAGTACTTCTTAAATGGCACACTTTCTTGGATCCTCACTTATCTCATGGGGTACCAAGAAATAGAATTCAGTAGCTCTTTCAACAGCTGGGCAGAATTCAGTAGCTCTTTCAACAGCTGGGCAGAATATGTAGCTATTGCATCTTATTGTGCTCAACTACTATGGATCAAGCAATAACTTGAAGATTTTGGAGTTCGTACCCATACCATTCCTCTCATGTGTGGCAATACCAGTGTAGTCGACATAGGAAAGAATCCAGTTCAGCACAAAATAACAAAGCACATTGTTGTAAGACATCACTTCTTGAGAGACAATGTTGAAAAGGGAAATATCAGCATGCAATATTGTAGGACAGAAGATCAAATTGTAGATATTTTTATCAATTTGAGAGTAACAGGTTGAAGTTGGGAATGATGAATATGCACTGACCTAATCCCATCCAAAGGCAGTCAATCCTTGTTTTGGCTATGATCTGGAGGGCATGTATCCTCATTACTCGTAATGTATTATTTAAGTGAGATCAACTATGTACCTACTGAAGGTATACACTCGTGGAATAATCATAGAAGCAAAGAATGGTCAGAACCATTCAGGAATTAAATCTCATCTGCAGTTGAAGACCTGGTCTCTCTCAAGGTTAGCATCATGTACATTTTGCTTAAACTGATTGAATGAGAACCGTTGAGATCTCTACGTGTCAATCATCGATCCCTCTGACCATTGTCTCATCACTTTAAGTCCAAGCGACGCATCTACTCAGGGACCTGACACATCGTTTTAAGTTCCTTTTATAAGACTTTTCTTCATTTCATTTCTCCTCATTTCAAATATCCTTCTCTCTAAAGCTTTCCGTCAAAACCCTTATTTTTTCATTTCTCTCATATTTTATCTGTCACTCTTCATCTCTCTCTCTAACAAAATGACTCAATCCCCATCTTCTTCAAAGAAAATACTAGACTCACTGAATGAAATAGACCCTGTGGCATTCTACACATCTTTCGATGCTCCATCTCTTTCCAAAATGTCGACCATCTCTCCGATCAACATTGGTGAAACCAGTCATCTTAATCCCTAGTCTCCCTTAGACCTCAATAACCCAGCACCCGAACCTGGTCCCTGTTCTGTTATGTTGTCAAACCACTTATTTGAGGGAGACCTTCCCAAGAATAAATCGCCTAAGTCAAATATTCTTACAGCTAGTGAGAGCCTAGTCGTCGAGAGTCTAACCTAGATGAGGGAAGGGTTACTAAGCGAAAAAGGAGGACAGTTTGTGGACGAGTTGCTTGGGGGCCCTCAACCAGTGTTTAACCAAACTCATGAGTTTGAAGTGTACCCTTCATCCGATTCTACTGACACTGATGAGGATAGTCGCCCCCTCCGATGGATTGTTCAAAACAAAATGGTCCCTACATCCATAAAAGGAAAGAAGAAGGTCACAAAGGAGACACCTAAAAGAAGGCCTTTTACTAGATCTGATTCAAAGAGACTGATGGGTGATTCTATGAAATATAGTATAACAACGACTATAGAAAGGCGCAAGAAAAGGAAATTGAGTAATGTACTCTTTGAGATACCTAATACTAATATGGTGGATGCTATGAAATCTAGTATAACAACGACTGCAGAAAGGCGCAAGAAATCAAAATCGGGTAATGTACTCTTTGAGATACCTAATACTGATGCAGTGGATGTCTCGATTGAAGATTCTAAACATGAAGGTGTGGGAAAAAGTTCTGAAGAAAAAAGGGAAAACAAGTAAAGAAACCAAGAAAGGGAAAGTCTAAAGCATCTGTGGCAAAAAGGGTTGTGTCCAAAGAGGGGAAGAACAAGAGGAAGAAAGAAACTTTTCCTGTCATCAAACCAACATCTAGAATGGGACCTGGTCCCATGGGAAGTGAGGATGACCACGGAGAAAGCAAATAGTCAATTGTCAACAACCTACGTCTCCAAAAGGTTCTAGGTGGTCGAGTGTTCGACCTGGACACCATCACCAAGCATGGGATGAATTCTATGTATGATCTTGTGGAAATTCAGTCGTGGACTCACTTGTTCCAGACCAAATCACTTGTTTTACATAAAGAAGAGGTATGCGAGTTTTACTATAACATTAAGTTTGAAGAGGACGGTAGCATAAACACCAGAGTAGGGGACAAAAGTTTGCATTTGACTGAGGACCTACTAGGGAAAATACTGGAGGTACCGAGAGAAGGGACTAGGTCCGTCGTTGGAAAAACTTACATTGTGGAGTTTGTCAAAGAATGTTCTAAAATTCCAAACACACGTCGTGCTGGGACTCAAAAGAAACTCATGAAAGGAGAGTACCAGTTGTTGTTTGAATATGTCAACAAGGTGCTTCTTCCTCGAACAGAAAAGTGAACTATCGCTTCTACATCTGATCTGTTCATAATGGAGTCACTTTGCAAGTTTGATCCCATATATCTTCCAGCCCTCATACTAGAACACATGTACAAGACTGTGGTTGAACGCAAGGGAAAACATGGTATGGGCTATAGCTACTTTTGGACCAAGGTGTTTCATCATCTGAGCATACTAGTGGGAGTAGGTAAAATTGGAACTGCTAAACAATCATTCACCCTCAATACGCTGGTCGAATGTGAGTGTATAAAAGGAAAGGGAAATCTATTGAGCAAGGTATCTCAGTTGGTTATGGAACAAGACCAGTTGAAGCATGAACTGGAAGCGATAACTGTGCGAGTAAGCAATAAAAATGTTGAAATTGTCTTACTAAAAGCTGAATTGCTCAAAGCGCAAACTGATGGACCTGGTACCGAAGAGGTTAAGGAACTGAAGAAGCAGAATGAGGAGCTCCTTGCTAAAATTGTTGCTCTGCAAGAGAAAATGATAAAGGATAATGATGCAACAAATTCCAAGCTCACTCTTGTTATCAACTCATTCTCCCATCAGCCTCAATCCTCATAGTCCTCTCCCGTGCCTTTCCTTTTGTGTGGACAGTGTCCAGGGTTCTCAATTTCAGTTTAACTTAAATGTATTGAATGCTGACCTTTGTGCTATGAAATTGATTCATGTTTTGTTGTGACTAATTTAGTCTCTTCATGTTTTTAGACTCATGATGTTGGTGCCTTTGGCTATGATCTTACTTAACAAACATACTTCCTATGTTGGTTTACTGCACTTCTTTTTTATGATGCCGAAAGGGGGAATTCATTGGGTGCTTAGGAAGGTAGAAAGGTATGGTTGTCAGGGTGAATACAGAGAATGAATAGAATAAGGTGTTGTTGATAGGGGGAAGAAATTGTAGGCACTGTATGTATAGTTTGTCATCATCAAAAATGGGGAAAATGTTAGTCGTAGTTTGATGATTTGACAAACCCAGGGACCTGGTAAAGGGACCTGATCACGGGCGCAAATATACACACAACTGTCAGGCTGGAAAAAGTATAATTGGTTGCTGCACAGTCTCCAACTGTGGCAGAAACCTAAGCCAATGGCATGAGTTCGAAGCTTGTGACTATTATTCATAAAGATTATGTCCAATAGTCATAACTTTAGTTTTTGCAACTTAAAAACTCTCAAGAACTCTTGCAAAGGCTAACAAAATTGAAGAATCATCCTCAAGAACAACAGGGACCTGATAGAGCTGCAAGCTTGGTTGTCTTAGGATTATTTACTCTCTAAGTACATTGTAAATCTGTTCTTAAATCTATAAAGGATTCAAATATTGTTGTTTGTTAAAAAGTCCAAACCGATTAGAAGTAACCGATTTGGTGGGAAACATTGCATTGCTGCTTAGTCAAATTCTAAGTCATCTAGTGTTGGGTGGTTTAGTGGGCAACCGGTGTGTTGCTTAGTTGAAATCCTAAGTTGTCTAGTGGTGATCGCTTAGTGGGCAGTGTAGCATCTGCTTAGGCTCTTCAAGTAATAGAGTTATTACTTGGTTGTGAGATTAATAAGTTCTTCTCACTTTGGTTGTAACTGTTGTTCACTTTTGCTTAAAGAAGATTAGTGAAAACAGTTGAAAATCCTGTGTGAGAGGTCGTGGTTTTACTCCCTTGAGCATGGAGGTTTCCACGTAAACTGCTTGTGTTGTGTTTTTACTATTATTCATTCTGAGATATCATTCTTGTTGAGTCAAGGGACCTGGTTCGTTGACTAATAGTGGACGCATCTATTCTATCAGTTTTACTTAAATCCGTTTGCCAAATTTCAATAGATAGGTCTTTGATACCTGAAGCAACATAAATTTCATTAACAACCCAGTTACTGGCGCAAATAATAGCTGGATTTAATTATCTTGCAATTGTAAAGTTAAATGAATAGTCGAATGAAAGTGGGAGAAGCTGGAACCAGCAATCTTAGAGCGACAAAATATCCACAAACTCACGTAGAACTTCACGCAGTTCTTTCGTCGTGAAAGCTGCTTGTGCTACTCCACATCTTCCAAATACACTTTTCTGACAATATTCAAGCATAAGCGTCATCATTTAAATACAAAATGGTTTTTTGGTACATATTTAACTACAACATGTGATAACAAGTAAATTGAAAAAAACCCAAAAAAAAAAAATAGAAGGCAGAAGGCAAACCTAATGGAGCTCTCGCTTAAAGCTGCCAAAGCATGGCAGGAGATATCAGTTGTTGCCAAACCTAATGAAGGAGTACTTACCACTCCGTCACAACCTTTGTTGATTCTTCGCCTTAACTCATATGAAACTATTTGTGTTATAAGAAAAAAAAACAGCTACCAGAGAAAGATTAATCTTCTATTTATTTATTTTTTAGTATTAATTTTGGACTTGAAGTCCTTTTATTAATGCCTTAATGGGCTAAAAGTTCAAACAAAACAAAGAAAAATAGTACATTGTTGGCCCAAAACCCGAACCAGCTCAATTATAACCCTATCAAGTAGAGTTGCCTAATTTGATCCTTCTTTTCTTTCCACTTTTTCAAGTTCTCCATTTCTGCATCTTTGTCCGCCGCTAAAACAATGTTCCCTTGATGCTCTTCAATGATGAAGAATGCTGAAAAATTCAGCTGTCAAAGGTTTGGGTTCCATTTTTCCGGTACTTCTTCCTATTATTCTTTTGATAATCTCACTCTTTCTTTTTGTAGGTGTACTACCCAGTAAGAATTCTTGTCAAGCTCCCAAGAGGGTGTGAGTCTTGCATTCAGCTTTGTAGATCTTTGTAAGTCATCTTGTACCTCTTTCGTCTTCTTCTTCCTTTTCTTCTGCAAACATCTGACCCCTGTTGTATTCCAGTTGAAGCCGAATACGAGTGAACCTAGGAGCTCCCTCGCTTCCTCACCTCGATCTCTCCGTTGGCTGCTCGTTTTGATTCAGATACGGCTCCTAGACTCTCTCATTTTGCTGGTCCATGTATCACTTTTTGCTGGCTGACATAGCTTAGGAAATGTTCCTGTACAACTCTTTTGCTCCAAAAATAGAAACAATCTAAATTGTACATAGCATAGTTGAGGAACCTTGTGACTTTTATGTTGTATCTAAGCATGCTGACCATTGTTGTTGCTGTAAATTTTCATTGTTTTTATCCTAACTGAAGGGACCTGTTGTTTATCAATGTTAAGAATCTTTTTACCTTTGCTTGGAAGCTGATTGAACTGTTGAAATGTTAATTTCTGCTCTGAATTGATCGTTGTATTAGCTATAAAATCTGTTAATTGATTCGCCTCTCTAAAAACATGTCAAACCTGTACATTTATTTTCTGAATGACTTGCTGGATATCTTCCACTTTCTCAATCACCTCCCACGGTATTCTTCAACATCCTTTTATCATATTTTTTTGGGCTAGAGAATCTGTTTCCAATCGAACTTGACTATATCTATTTTCCATACAATACTGTAAAGTTTTCCACACTGCCATTACCTCAGTTTCCATGTTGGTGGCCTCACCTATATTGTGTGCTTCCGCATATATAAGGTCTCCATTTCCATCCATTATACAATACCCATACGAACTCTTTCCCGGATTCCCTTTGCTGGCACCATCAGCATTACACGTAACCCAACCTTTACTTGGTGGATTCCAACTCACCAAATAGTAGTGTAAAGTAGGTTTGTATTTCTGTAGCACCTCTACCATCTCTAGCCACTGAAATGGCATTCTTTTAATACATGGAAATCTTAACCTTACTAACTGATATATAATTAATTGACATTGAATATACATTTTTTTGTAAGTTACTTCTTTTCCATATCTACGAGCATTTCGGCGCTTCCACAGTTCCCACATAATGATTGCTGGAATCGCTTTCAAAATGTGCTCTAACTTGCTCGATGCACTATGCTCCCACCATTTGAAAATGAGTTGTTATAAGGTTAACTCACATATAATGACACCTGCACATGAAGCAAACTGCTTCCATAGCTTTTGGGCTATGGGAGCTGTTAGTAAAAGATGAGACATAGTCTCCGTTTCCCCAATTTCGCAGCAGTAGCATTTTGGAAGCTACTTGAATCCTTCTCATTTTAAGATTATCATCTGTAGCAATTATCCTTCTCCACACTCTCCAAAGAAAGAAACTAATCTTAATTGGCAAACATTTAAGCCACATGAACTTCCTCCATTCTTCTTCTGCCTTTTTGCATCTCACTATATAGAATGTTGATTTAACATTGAATGTTCCATTAGTGTTGCCTCTCCACCAAGCCTTATCAATACATACCTCTGAAACAGTAGGTCTGATGTTTGTAAGTACATGCTGCACCATTTCCTCAGATATAAAATTCCTCAGTTTGTTCTCATTCCATGTTCCATTGTTGATAAAATCTTTCACCTCTAGTGCCCTTTCCCCTTCTGTGTAGTATAAAGCTCCTTGTCTTGTCCAATTATCAAACCAAAAGCTGAAATTTCCTCCCTTGATCTGCCACCAAATTTCATGTTTTACTTCATCTCTAATGTTGATCATTTTCCTTCATACCTGTGATGCACCAAAACTCGTAACCATCACAGGGTGGAGCTTTTTACAGTACTTATTCCACATGTACTTTGCCCATAATAATGTGGACACTCGAAAGTTCCACCATAGTTAAGCAAATAAAGCATCATTGATGTCATGTAATGATCTAAAGCCCAAACCCCCTTCAGCTTTTGGAAAACATAACTCTTTCCATGTCACCCAATGCTTTCTTTTAATTACACCCAAATTTCCCCAAAAGAATTTAGCAAAATTTGTTGTATTTGCTCCAGCACCTTTTTGGGTGGGTTTAACGCGGATAACATGTACACAGGCATGGATTGTAATACATTGTTAATAAGCACCCACTTTCCCCCAAAAGTCAAAAATCTGTTATGCCATGTAAGGACCCTCATGGCAATCTTTTTAACCATGTCTGCATAATAACTGATCTTCCTTCTTCCATAAAAAACTGGGCAGCCCAAATAGGTAAAAGGAAAATCTCCTTGCCTTATTCCTGTTAATCTACGCATTCTAATAGCTACAATCAAAGGAGTCTTATCAAGAAGGTAAAAGAAGTTTTTCTCCTTATTGATCTTTTGACCCGAAACCAATTCATAGTCTCTTAACACCTTCATCATTTTAATAATTAAACCTCTGTCTCCTGAGCCAAATAGAATAGTATCATCTGCATAAGACAGATGATTTATCTCCGGACTCCATTTGGGAAGGCCATAACCCTTCACGCTATCATCCCTGTGTAAATTATTTAACCCTCTGGCTATTACCTCTGCTGTAATAATAAACAGGGTTGGTGATAATGGATCACTTTGCTTCAGTCCTCTCGAGGACTTAAAAAATCCATGTGCTTTGCCATTTATTAATACTGAGTACCATTTGTTGGAAATGATTCTCCATATCATATCAATGATTGCCTCTGTAAAGAAAAATTTTCTCAGAACTTTCGTCAGAAAGATCTAAGAAACTCTGTCATATGCTTGGCCATATCCAACTTGACAACCACATTAATATTTTTGTTCCTCCTGTTAATGTCTTTGATTATTTCTTGAGTCAATAAGATATTTTTTGTAATGTTCCTTCCTTTAACAACGCCTGATTGTGTTGGTGATATAAGATTAGGTAAAACCACTACCATCCTCTCATGAACCATTCTGGATATAACTTTATTTATAAAGGAACTTAGACTTATAAGTTTTATATCAGTGAAATGTTTTGCTGATACCTTTTTGGGTAACAACACCAAGTTTGTATGAGTTACAAACTTGGGCAGTTCTTGGCTACAAAAAAAAAGCCTTCACCACCTTGGTAATATTTTCTCAATTATCTCCCAACAACTTTGAAAGAAATGACCAGTAAAGCCATCTGGCCCACATGCGCTGCTTCCATTTAGCCCAAAAACCACTTTTTTAACTTCATCTTGATCAGGAAGCTTTGTCATTACTTCATTTTCTGCATTGGTTATGCACTTGGGAATATGTTCTAGCATTGAATACTCCTCTACTCTTCTCTCTTCAGAAAATTGATCCTTATAAAATTGAACTGCTGCCTCCCCAATTTCATCATTAGTACTCAGTGTCACTCCTTGCTCTGTGATCATCTCAGCCATGTGTAATTTCTTTCTTCTACCCTTAACATATAAGTTGAAAAATTTAGTATTCTTGTCTCCATCCATGAACCACTTCATTCTCGCTTTCTGTCTCCAAAAATCCTCCTCCAATTTCAAGAATTTTTTTAATTCCGCTTCCACCTTGCTTAGTTCAGCTCTATTAGTTGTTGAAGGTTGTATCTCCAATTGCGCCTCTTTCACCTTAATGATGTCCTCAGTCGTGGCAATTTGTTGAAAAATATCACCAAACATCTCTTTACTCCAAATTGACAGCGCTTTCTTGACCTTTTTCAATTTTGCATCGAATTCGATAAATGGACTTCCAGCAAAATCAACCTTCCAATTCTCCTCTACTATATTCTTGAACTGTTTATGTTTACTCCAAAAGTTTAGAAATATGAAAGGTTTGATAATAGGTTCCTCTTCTGAGTTACATATCATATGGAGCGGTGCATGATCAAACCCTTGTCTGATTAGATAATGGACCTCAGAAGAAGGAAAAACATCCAGAAAAGCTTTGATTCACCAATATTCTATCCAATCTTTTGAAGATGCACGCATCCTCAATTCTTTCATTCCACCAAGTAAATTTACTGCCCAACCATCGCTCTTCAGAAAGTGCACCACTACTAATAAAAGTTGCAAAATCTATGGCTTCATTGGGAGAAAAATCTAAACCTCCCAGCTTTTCCTCCTCATTTAAAATGACATTAAAATCTCCCCCAATAATCGAAGGACATTGCACTCTTTCCGCTATACTCTCTAACTCCTCCCACAACTCCAGTCTCTCTAAAGCATTGCACCTTGCATACATAACTGATTTAATAAACTCCTTATTGTTGTGTTTAAATTGGTTAGTAACTTGTTGAATATTGTCCAATAATATACAGCCCATCCACTCATCTTTCCAAAAGTACCAGATTTTGCCATTACAATTTGTTGCCGCCTTGTCAAAACCTAGTTTCATTTTATACTGTTCTAGCACCGATGGATTCTGAAAAGGCTCCATCAAGGCTATAAATGCATAATGATGTCTTTTATTCAAGTCCATTAATCTCTCAAAAGACTTTTGAGTATTGACGGACCTGATATTCCAAAAGATCATTTTTTCAATCATTGATCACTGTTGGTGCCCCTATCCCTACTGCTCCTTATTTGTACTTGTAATGGAATAAAAGGTCTCCCTTTTCTTGCACCATTTTTCAGATTGTTAGTGTGCCTTGGTGACAAATCTCCCGCCTTACTGATCTGTTGTATATTAAATTATATATCCTCGTCTTCTTCAGTATATTTTCTCTGCTGCATTATTTCCTCATCTTCATCTATTATATCTGGTCCTTTTGGAATGACTGCATTTTTACCTTGATTAACCCTTATCTCTCCTATACTTGTTTCAAACAATTTCCTTGGTGTGGTAACACTATTTCTTCTTGCCATATAACTACTCCCTTCCTCACCACTTTTCAACAATAATTCCTCATTGTGCACCACATGTAAATCTTCAGATTGGATCTCCACATGTTTTGTTATGCTGCCACGATCCACTCCTAACTTATGTTTGTTATGTGTTGTACTTTATTTCTGTGTATTGTCCATACCTTTGTTAGAAGTATTTTCCTCTAGTTCTTTGTTATTACTATTTTGCCTCCCAAGGGAATTTACTTTGGACTGTACACTCTTCTGTTCTGCCTCTTTTTCATTCACCCTCTCCACTACCTGATCTTCCCCTCGAACTAGGTTCCCTGAATCCAACAAGTTTAACTTATTCCCTATTACAATTCCCACTTTGTTCCACACTTTCGCAGGTTCCTTATTTCTTCCAGCTCCCCCCCCCCCCCATTTTCTATGTTTTTGTTCCACGAATTCATCCTCATTTCTCCCATGATGTTGTTCACTTTCCTTCCCCTTTGTGTCATTATCTTTGTTTGTATTTTTGATGTGCTTGCCTTCATCGTATTCTGATTTCTCCCTATTTGGATGCAAATCAGGGTGAACAACATAGCATTGTTCTTCATCATGCCCTTGGATCATACAAGTCTGACAGTATTTGGGAACATAATCGTATTTAATTTTCACCCACTTTTCCACCACCTCATCAGTCTTCATCCTCATACCAATTTTAATTCTTTTTGGGAACTCTCTTAACAAGTCTACCTCCACTTTAACACGTGCACAACTTGGTCTCGTCTGATTCATTGTTGCCATATCTACTTGTAATGGTTTGCCTACAGCTGCTGCTAATGAAAATACTGCCTCTTTGCCAAAAAAAATTGGTGGAAGAGAAGGAAAAGAAATCCAAGCTATCGCAATGGTCGTCTCCTCTTTCGGATTAAACAACGGATCTCACTTCAAGGTTCTCATTGGAAAAGACCAATTATTTTGAGTAATATAGAAGGCATGCTTAGATAACAGATGAACATAATCCTCCAATAATGTTGCCCTGATCAGAACATGTCTATTACTCAAAAGCCCTATATTACAATCTCCCTTCAGCTCACATTGTTTCAGAATGAGTTTCCTTAGATCTTGTATTTATGCCCATCCGTAGGAAAACTTTCCAATCACCGCATATTGAAGATTCTCATTTACAATCATTTGTTCCACCTCTTCTTGTTCCCATATCACTTGTGCTTCTCCATGCAAATATGTTATTGGTTTTAACGGAATGGGTTTAACATGGGCTGTTTTTGTTTTAATTTTTCAGCATACGTGCCTCCAAGAAGCTGGCCTACCTCTGGAGGAGGTTGACCTGTGGTCGTGGCGGTCATGGTAACCGGATCTATGCAAATTGATGATGACAGCTGTAGGGTTTTTGAATTCTAATCAATGTGGGAAATTTTTAACACATGTAACCTAAACTGTGGATACTGAGTTTCGAACCCCTATCTTTTGAGAGTTATTGCCAGAATATTTTTTAAGGGATGACAATCAGTTCTCTATCGGAATACAACAAAGCCGGAAACATATATGCAATTGAATACACTACTTCTGAAAATAAATGCTTCGTATTTATAAAACTAAAAAGATGTCTTTTTATAACTATCATGTTCTTTTATAAATACATGACTTTCCAAAATAATCATGTTCTTTCATGAACAAATGACTTTTCATGAAAGAGTCGGTCCTTTTCTTAATAGACATAGCCTTTAGTTGCTCTGAACAAACAAATTTTTTTGTTGCTCCCTATCTGAACAAACAATTTTTTTTTATTTAATTTAAATATTAAATTCAAATTTTAAATAAAAAATTTATTCAAATTAAATTACCAAAAAATAAATCTTCAAGTTCAAGTCATTTAGATATATATATATTAGACTTATTTAATTAAATAGATTAAATGAGCTATGCCTTAAAAGGACCTAAAAAATGACTTCTCTTATATTGAACTTTTCCTTTCTATTACGACCATCCCAACAGTTTGATTTGATACAAAACTTTTATAAGGTCACTTAACTATGCAGTAAACATAAATATATATGTAATTGATTTATCTCCTTTATATGTACAAGATTACCCGTGACGGTGATGAATAATTGCTCCCGGAGACTTTTTTTACAAATAAATTGTCTAACAAGAGCATTAATCATTTTTATGTCTTTATAATTAACCAATAATTCATTATACTTAAAGATGAACGCTGCTATCTCATGCTTTAAGTTCACAAAGATATTGTGTTCTTTAAAAGGGAAAATGCATAAGTACCCCCTCACCCTATGCCCGAAATCCCAGAGACACACCTAACCTTTACTAAGGTCCTATTACCCCCTCGAACTTAATTTATCTATAATATTCTACCCCTTTTCGGCCTACGTGGCACTATCCTTGAAAAAAATGTCAACATGCGCTAGGCCCACCTGATAGTGCCATGTAGGCCAAAAAAGGGTAGAATATTACATATAAAATAAGTTCGGGGGGGTAATAGGACCTTAATTAAGATTAGGTGTGTCTCTGGGATTTCGGGTATAGGCTGGGGGTACTTATGCATTTTCTCTCTTTAAAATATGAAATTTGGTGAATCACACCAGGAAGGATTGATCCGAAAAAAAATAGGAAGCAGTTGCACCCAATTACCTATTTAATGGAACACATCAAACATGAAAATTAAGTGCTATGTAAATTGTAATGTGCTTAACTTGACATTTAAGTTACTGATCATTCCAAATGAAAGCTTTCAACTACTTAATTAACAAACCTAAATCACAAGCAATCTAACAAAACACCAGTTCAGAAAAAAAAAAACTTACTCACACTCGATATTTATATCGAGCTTAACTTATAATATACAAAATCGTCCTTACATAACATATTTGTTACTCCTACCACATAATCATTGTTAATTTAATACATGTTTTTATATTAATTTCATTACTAACTATAATAAATTAATATAATTTAACATAGGTACGAGCATGAAAATAAATTTAAATTTTGCGTTGCAAGATTTGTGTCATATCATATGTACCAAATTTATACGCGGTGACACTGGCAAAATTATATATCAATGACTGAAATTCCCTCGTCATAAAACATTGCCAAAATTGTCAATCATTAGAATGAGGTCAAAAGCTTCTTCTTTGTTAGAATAAATTAAATATGTACAGAGAAAAGTACATTTACATATATTACGTCTTTTATAATCTTTCAGTTCCAATTCTCTTCATGTTGCCATCATAAATTAGATAATTTAGATATAGATATCTTTTATTTAATATTTGGTGGGCCAATAGAGTAAATGCAATAATTTCAATTCCGTCTTTTTTGTTGAAAAAAGGAAGAAATTATATTATTAAAAGTGAAATTAACGAAGCCTTTTCTATTTTATTTTAATTATATATATCCAAAAGTTATTAAAGCAAACAGTGTTAAGCTTTCATTAATGGATATACTTAAGTAGAAGTGCTATTGTTAAATTAGGTCTTAGGCCTAACTCACACCCCAAAAGTTAGCTCAAAGGGAGGAGGATTGTCCAAGCCTTATAAGGAGTTCACCCATCTCATTAACCACTGATGTGAGACTTTTTGTCATTCTTTAACATCCCACCTCACGTCCAGTGCTTAGCTTCTGGTGCGTGGGCAATTTTGATTTTGGGGGCTCTAACATCGGGTGAGACGGGCCCTGCTCTGATACCATGTAAAGATGGATCTTGGGCCTAACTCAACCTCAAGAGCTAGCTTTTGGGGTGTAAGTTAGGCCCAAGACCTAATTTAACAACTATTAATTTGGAATTGGAACTTTTTTTTCTTTTACATTTTATAATTTATCTTTTGATGTTGAGAAGGGAAGAAAAGAGAAATAGAATATATCTCTACGCTATCCCAAAGGGTAGAGGCGAATTTAGAGTGTTAGCTATAAATTTAATTACATTTACTTGATTTTTTTTATTATTAAAGATGTGTGTACAATAAATTTAAAATAACTTTAAATTTATTAAGTTTAAATCATGAATTTATCTATTTTAAAAAGTGATATGGAGTAGCACCTAATCCCTTCTCTCTTGGTTTAATTAGCATTTAGAGCACCTTTATATTTTTGATAAGGAGTTTTGAATGTAAATACAATTTGAATTAATCATACCAATAATTATAAATTCCAAATAATTTAACAAAAAGGAACTCCATCATGAAGCTCCCACTTA
Source organism: Solanum commersonii (assembly GCA_029007595.1). Taxonomy (NCBI): domain Eukaryota; kingdom Viridiplantae; phylum Streptophyta; class Magnoliopsida; order Solanales; family Solanaceae; genus Solanum; species Solanum commersonii. The sequence continues at coordinate 913,726 of JAJTWQ010000132.1, forward strand.
ATTTTGAATATACAGAAGTACTCCTGAGGGACCTTAGTTTATTAGCTAAAACATATATACAACACTAACAACAACAATATATAGTTAGGGTAATTATATAAGTAGAGTTTGATAAAAGTAGATTATATGCGGACTGTATCTTTATTTTTATAAAAACAAAACGACTATTTTTAATGATTCCTCGTTTCAGATAAAAGGTAGTTACAAGAAACAGAAATATCAACAACAAAATAACAAAATAAATAAATCAACAGGTAATATTGAAACTTGTAAGAATAAGATGCTGAGGTGAATACTAATTTATAGGGAAAAGGGTCAAAAATACCCCTCAACTTTGGTTTATTGTTTGACTATGCCCTCGCCGTTAAAATGAAGTTATTTTTACCCCTCCCGTTACTAACCAAATTTACCCCTCAATTGGATGGAAAACCCAAATCAATTAAAATTATCCAATTTCAATTAAACAACCCAATTTTTTCTCTTTTTAATCCGAACCCGATCCATTTATACCAAATTAAAACCCCAAATCAAGCTCCGACAATCCCCATTCATTTTCTCCGTTTTCCGGCGAAACACCACCAAAAGAACCTCCAAACGACCACCTGAAACCACCACTCAAAACCCCCAAAAACCAGAAACGACATCAAGCAGAAAATTTAAGTAAAACATGCTAGAAAATTCCATTTTTCTTTTTCTCTATGAATGTTTACAAATGATACATCGCATTAGCTAATTAATTCCTACAAGTTGAATGACCATTGAGTTATTCAAAAAAAAAAGGTGTCTATCTTTCACTCTGTATGTACTCTTTTCGTTCCAATATATATAAATAGATTTTTAAAAAAAAAATTAACAGATTGTCAGAGTTAAGTAAACAATAATTGTACTTGTACTATGAGGGAGAGAAAAAGAAGCATAGTGAAAGCTTTTGATGTGAATTAGTTTGTCGGGGAAAAAGGGGAAAAGAGAGTAATCAGCAGTAGGGGAGGGGAGTGACTGAGTATGCTTTACCTCAGCCTTGATTCTCGCCTGATTGTGTTGTTGGTTTGATCTGTTAGCGGTGCTTCAGTTGTTTTCCAATGGGATTTTGGTTGGGGTTTTGTTGGTTGGTTGTTTGGAGGTCAGAGAACTAGTGGTCTGGTGGTCATTTGCTGGTTGTTTTAGCTTGGGTGATGGAGGTCTGGGTTCTGGTGGGCTGAAGTGTGGTTTTACTACTGGATTTTGGCGTGGAGAAGGTGGTGTTTAAGAGTCATTTCGGAGGTCGGTTTCGGGGTTGTTTGAATGATTCCGACGGTGGGTGGTTTGCTTAATGTTGTTCCGGCTTGGGCGGCCGGAAATGGAGAAGAAAGATCTTGTTGTCGTCACTGGAAAGTAGAGGAAAATGGGTTTGTTGTTAATGTTTTCTGCTTGATGTAGTTTCTGGTTTTTAGGGGTTTTGAGTGGTGGTTTCAGGTGGTCGTTTGGAGGTTCTTTTGGTGGTGTTTCGCCGGAAAACAGAGAAAATGAATGGGGATTGCCGAAGCTTGATTTGGGGTTTTAATTTGGTATAAATGGGTCGGGTTCGGATTAAAAAGAGAAAAAATTGGGTTATTTAATTGAAATTGGGTAATTTTAATTGATTTGGATTTTCCATCCAATTGAGGGGTAAATTTGGTGAAATTAGTAACGGGAGGGGTAAAAATAACTTCATTTTAACGGTGAGGGCATAGTCAAACAATGGGCTGGGAACCTAAATAAGCCACAAAAACATAAAAGCGACCAAAATAAGCCATTACTTTAGTAAGTAACTAAAATAAGCTTAGTGGAAGAAAAAATTCCACTTTATCTAATATTCTAAACGTTTTCCGTTAGTCTCATAACGTGTATATTTTAATATATAACGGAATTATTTCCTACACTGTATAAAATGGAACTATTTCTTACACTTTATAAAGTGTAAGTTTTTCTTACACTTTGTAAAGTGGAACTTTTTCTTACACTTTATAAAGTGGAAGAAAATCTTCCACTTTATAAAAAATTACTTTACCTTTTCACTTTCTTCTTCTCCCCTTTCACTTTCATGGCTTCCAAAACTTAACACTTTGAAGATTAATAGTTGATGGTCTCAATCCGACAACTGAAGCGGCCCTACACTAAAAAATCAAAATCTTGAAAGATTGGAGTACAACATAACAATCCGACCCTACAAATTATATAAATTAGGTATTTTTTTTCATCTCATATTTTCATTACTTTAAAATGATGTTGTAATTTGTTCAAAATTTCAAAAGTATAATAGATTAGAAATAAGTTGGAGCTTAGCTTCATTACTCATTTGCTACAAATTATACTACCAAAAGTATTAGACATTTACGTTTCTAATCCCCTAAAATAAGAAATTTATGATATCGGACATTAATTGAATATTTAGCTTTGTGTTTGGGAGGACAATTATAATAAACGGTATTTTCGTCATGTATAATTTCGCCATCCCAATAAATCGAAACTCTAACTTTTGGTTTATAAGACATTTTTTTTTAGATTGAAATGAACAAATATAGAAGAAAAGATGTTGTAGGTGCTATCAAATAGTTGAACTGATCCTTAAATAGAGATTGGAGGATTTTCAGAATAAAAAAATAAAAATACATAGTGTAATAATTTTTTCCGTTTTTATGATATGTCAAATCAATATAATTGTATGACAAACATTTTGCAAACCGTGATCCTCTTTGTAAAGTGGAATTTTTTCTTCCACTTTGTAAAGTGTAAGATTTTCTTCCACTTTATAAAGTGTAAGAAAAAGTTCCACTTTACAAAGTGTAAGTAAAACTTACACTTTATAAAGTGTAAGAAATAGTTCCATTTTATAAAGTGTAGGAAATAGTTTCGTTATATATTAAAATATACACGTTATGAGACTAACGGAAAACGTTTAGAATATTAGATAAAGTGGAGTTTTTTCTTCCACTAAGCCTATTTTAGTTACTTACTAAAATAGTGGCTTATTTTGGTCTCTTTTATATTTTTGTGGCTTATTTAGGTTTCAGCTCCTCAAACAATAAACCAAAGTTGAGGGGTATTTTTGACCCTTTTCCATAATTAATACCATGTGTTCACTTTTCCTTATCACATTTTGACTTGACACACTTATTAAGAAAATGATTATTGATATATATTTTACCAAATTATCCCATGTTTAGTATTAAGTCTTTGAAAATAATTTGAAAAAAAGTATTTAATGTTAAGAGTAAATATGAAAAAAAAATTATTACCTTTTCTTGATGTGTCAAAAACGACAAGTAAAAATGAAAATCTATTTTAGACAAAAATGATAAGGAAAAGTGAACGGAGAGAGTAGTACTAACTTAGAAGAAGATGACAAAAGAAGTCCGACCCTTGTTATTTCTTCCTTTCATTTTTAATTGTCATGTTGCATTTTTTAAAGGTTAATTTGACTCATTTTTAAAGTTAAATTAAATTACATTACATTAATTCGATATTTCAAACAAAAAAATTAGATAATAAAAAACTATACAAAAAATACTATATATATATATTTTTTTTTTGCATATGAATATAATGAAAAAATACATCATTGAAATGTTAGTCAAAATTTTTGTAGTTTGATTTATAAAAAAAAGGAAACCGTGAGAAGTAGAAAATTACTGAACCGTTTAATTTCAAAATTTCAAATTATTAAAGTTTAGGTTAGTCACAAGACTATGACTAAAAAATCTAGAAATTTTGTGTGAGAGAGAAAAGGCATAATTTCTTGAAGAACCAAAAGCGAGAGGTCGGCGGTGTCTGTATCCATAAAGATTAAGACTTGGGAGTGGCATTTGCTGCAAAATACAACCAAAAAAACTCGTAAAATTCATTCGACATTTATGACCATTGAGTATTGTTAAATGCAGAGTAACAAAATCCAAAATACTGTTACTTTTTTTCTTTCTCAGTGTGTGACTATCTGTCACAGATATTCTTAGCCTTTTGTGAATTCTTGTCAGTGTCCTTTTTTGTTTGCACTTTTGCAGGCCTTCTCTCTTTCTTCTTTATTCACATTTTCTCATTTCCCACTTTGCTTTCTCCACCATTGTTGTGAGATAAGCATTTTGCATATTCTTTTTCCAAGTAAAATCAAAATGGTTATCAATACCAAATGGTTCTTGATATTTTTTGTGTTGATTTTTGGGTCCAAGATTTGTTATTGTAGTGTTACTTATGATAAGAAGTCTCTCATTATCAATGGACAAAGAAAAATTCTGTTTTCTGGTTCTGTTCATTACCCAAGAAGCACCCCTGATGTATGGCATTTTCTTTTCTTTTTTTCTGCTCTTTTTTCAAAAAAATTTTGTGGTTCTTGGTTTAACAATGGACAAAATGCAGATGTGGGAGGGGATTATACAGAAGGCTAAAGATGGAGGATTGGATGTTATAGAAACCTATGTGTTTTGGAATCTTCATGAACCTTCACCTGGCAATGTACTTTACTCTTTCTTCTTGTTTAAATTGTTCATTGTGAATATTTTTTCTGTTAAATCTTGATTTTTTTAATCACATATAGTAGTAGTTTCTTTTTCTGAGAAGCATTGGTGAAAATGCTATATTAATGCTTAATTTTTGTGGGTTTATAGTACAACTTTGAGGGGCGTAATGATTTAGTTCGATTCATAAAGTTGATTCAGAAGGCAGGGCTTTATATGCATCTTCGAATTGGGCCTTATGTTTGTGGAGAGTGGAATTTTGGGTAAGTTTGATTTTTGTTATCAAATTACTACTCCTATGCACTTTGATTTATGATTGTATTTACTTTCTGATGCCAAATGCTCTGTATAATTTTTCTTCCTAATTTCAGTGGTTTTCCTGTATGGTTGAAGTATGTTCCTGGAATCAGCTTTAGAACCGATAATGAACCTTTCAAGGTCATTCTCTATCTCTCTCACACACACACACACAAAGGCACACCCTTCAGAAGGGGATTGCATTTATGGCAATGGTTCGACCAGAAAAATTTACTTATGTCTTCATAAATGTTGTGTTTTTGCTTTGGTCTATCGGAAACAACATCTCTACTTGACAAGGTAGGGGTAAGGTATGCGTATACTCTACCATCCCAAGACCCCACGAGTGGGATTACAGTGGATATGCTGTTTTTGTTGGTTCAAGTGGAAAAGTAATATGCTTGGAACATCCTAATGTGTAGTAGAATTTTGGTTAAAGAAAAAGTATAACATTTTGTCTCTCTAATTTCACAATTTAGGGGTAAAGCTGCATATACACCACCCTCCTTAGACCCCGCTTGTTATGAAATTGTTGTTGTTTATCTTGGATGCTAAATCACAGTGGACTGTAATTTCTGTCTTGTAGAGGGAAATGCAAAGATTCACCACGAAAATTGTCCAAATGATGAAGAATGAGAAGCTATTTCAGACCCAAGGTGGTCCTATCATTCTGTCTCAGGTATGATTTTCTACTATTTCACTCATGATAGAAGCCACTTATTGAGGCATCTGGTGTGTACTTAAAGCAATTTAATGACATGTGAGGGAACTCATACACTGGATCATCTGTTTTCTTTCCTCATCCCATGTGCAATATGATGCTTTGCAATGATGAAGCATCATAGATACTTATGTTTAGAAGTGTTGATGCAGATCGAGAACGAGTATGGGTTAGAAATAAAACAATATGGTGCTCCAGGTCATGCGTACATGACTTGGGCGGCTAAAATGGCTGTTGAAATGGGTACTGGGGTCCCATGGGTCATGTGCAAGGAGGATGATGCCCCTGATCCAGTGGTAAGATGTTTTTTTGCACTATACAAGATTGGCTTGGCTTCGTTCATTAAGTAAACTGAGTGCAAAACTCAATTCTTTTGGTTCCTTATTTCAACTTCTTGTTTCGATTTGTCCCTCATATTACCAGATTAGAAAATATTCTTATAGAAAGTACATTATATAGGAAAGCTGATTGTGAGTGCTTGGGATTACCTAATATTATGCTAAACTTAAATCTTCATTTTGGCGACAGATAAACACCTGCAATAGTTTTTATTGTGATTATTTTTCCCCCAACAAACCTAACAAGCCAACGATATGGACAGAGGCATGGAGTGGCTGGTAAATTCAATATACTTTGGCATTTGCTGTGTGATTAATACTTTTCCATGTTGGGATGATTTTACTTAAGTTTCTTCATGTGTAAAGGTTTGATGATTTTGGCGGTCCAGTTCATCATCGACCAGTTGAAGATTTGGCCTTTGCAGTTGCTCGGTTCATTCAAAAAGGTGGCTCTTTGGTGAATTATTATATGGTAGGTGGATTTCCTCCAGCTTTTGAAATCTCGTTACTGCAGCTCCTGTATATGTAATTTAACTAATAACTAGTTCTCTGAAGTTCTATATCAATTGATGATATGCCTGTTGTTTAAAAGTGCATGTCTATTATGTTGATGCATGAAATTTATAATGCAAAATTACCTGTGCTTCGGAAAATAATCTTCTATAGTTATCTGAATGGGTAGGAGGCTCTTTGATAGCAAGGCAGCAACAACCTCTTACGTGGTACAAGGTATATATGTTTGCTTTTGTCTATATGGAGGACAGGACAGAAGAATTTCCAAATTGAATTTCTCTACAGACGATTAGTAAACAAGGAAAAATATCTCATAACAATTTTAGTTTTAAAATATGGGATTACAATTTTGGTTCAAGATTTTCTTCCTTTTTTGCAGTTGTGTTTTGTTCTCTTCCTAGCCCCCAAGACCAGGGACTTGCAGGATTTGAGACGAAGGGATTGAAAATATGCAAAAATGTCCCAGTCGAGAGTTAGAACCTATTCCTTATAACATTTTTTGAACTACCTTCACTGCATGTTGGTAATTTTCTGGCATTAACGAGCTGATATCAATGTGTAATTTTCTGGATGCCCTGTGGCATTTCGATCTAGTATAAGTGAAGTAGATAAAACGGAGTAGCGTTTGGTTTTGGACAATGTCATAATGTAGATGTGATATATTATGATCGATCGCTTGCTGGTCATAATAATGGGTACACAAATATCGTTGATAAGATAACATCATATTCACTGCTCGAATGGTGACAGTTTGCTTATCCAATTTTCTCTTTCGGAAACTTATCCATGAATTAATCGAAACTTGTAAAGATAATCAAGGCACGTCAATAACTCTTATCCAAAACGTTTTAAGGTCAAATTACTTGTCATCTTTGTCTGTCTTTTGCCCCTTTTGTTTGACGTTGTATTATTTGATCATATTTATGATGATGTTGATAACAACATTTTATATGTCCTTTAAATCCCTTTGAAAATATATACTAATATTATTTTTTTTGCCTCCACATAATCCTCATCCACCTTTTCCAACTGAAAGCAATAAATTACCACAAAAATAATGAAGAAAAAGAAAAATGAAGATAGTTCACTACGGCACTCTATAGCTTTTTTGTTTTTCTAAGATAATTATTCACGATAATCATGATTGATGCATTATAAGGAGGATAATAAGAGTGGGCTAGGCTTAAGGGGGTGGGCTATCTTGTTAGATCTCATCTCACTCTGTTTTATATGATTTTTGTTCATTTACAATCTGTCCTGTCGGTTCAATTTAATTATATTAAAGTTTTATAAAAAAAACAACTTTTAAAAAAGAAAAAGATTTCTTCTGCCTGCTTGCATCTAATCATGTTATGTTAAATCTTCGTCTAATTTTTTTTTATTTGTTTTTCTCATAGCATTTAACTAGCGTTTGACTATCTATTTCAAAAATTTATCTTCAAATATCTATTTGACCTTGAAATTCGATCAAATTTTCAAATTATTAATTTTAACTTCAAATCTATGATCAGACGAGAGGTTAGTGCTTGGACCACCATGAAGATTCCTCCAAACCAGCCCCATCTCTGCCCCATTGCCACTGGCATATAATTCAACAATTCAAGAAAAATATGTCACATCATGTAATTTACCAAAAAATAGGAATTGACTATGATGTTCATATATGATAAGGATTGATCCTAATGTCCAGTTCATTTATACTATTTTAAGTAAATAAATATAAGATTTATTGAGTCATGGTGTTAAATTTTGTTACACTTTCAATTCAACTTGATCAATTTTAAGCGGTTGAACATCTTCAAGTCACCAATTTATGCTTAACATAGATAATTCTTTTTCTATGGCTAGCTAACTTTTAATTAGGAAACGTAATTATTGGATTTTGTTATACAATTTAGTGATTAAAACTAACAAACTTAATGAAGATGTCAAGTACCCTTTACTTTCTTGTTTCTCACTATGATTCAATGTTTCATATCCATTTTGAGGTTAAATTAATTTAGATTTGTATGATGGAAATTTCACTTTAAAGATAAAATATCTTTATCTCTACTAAAAATAACTCCATATCGAGAACTCAAATTCAAAAATTTTAATTAAAAATAAAGAAATATTTATCACTCCACCTGATATACGTGAAGATGTCAAGCAGTTGAGTGTACGCAAATGGAATAAAACAAACGAAGAGAAACACTTTAAACATTTTGCAACTGCCCCCACACATTATTTTACTAGTAGTCACATGCAATAATATAAACACTATTTCACGGAGCTGCCAAGTTGCAAAAGCAAACCGACAATGATACCATATAATTTAGTACTATCGTTTTTCTTTATTGAAATACAAATTTTCACATTATTTACTCTAGCGTGTAAAAAACATTACATTATACAATTCGACGTTATAAGTCCATACTCGTAAATTGTAATGTCTGAAAACATTAAGCTGTTGAATTGGGACATATTAGAGAGTCATATAATAGTGCAATAAAGCTCTCGCTCCGTTTAGTACTGACTTGACACACCTATCTACCCAATAATAGTACAACTCTGAAGTTGTTTGTTTGTGACTTGTGACTTAGTGAATACTATTTTTTCCCCTCAACAGATCTGATCAGTAAAATGTGGGCATTGTGAAACTGTAAATGAGGACAAAAAAAATATGGAAGGCCTGTGAACATGTAAGGGTCACATGGGAAGTGGAAAAGTGGGTCATGGTTAATTCCTTTAGCCAAAGTTTTCAAAAAAGTAGTAATTCTTCTTCCATTGATATGAAGGCAAACACATTATATGGGAAGCATCCTATGTCCACCCACTTATGGGCTATACTACTTTCCTCATGACCCCTCTTATATTTCTTTATTCTAAAGTTATGTTATCATTTTTTGTCTGTCATCTTACATTGTTACAACTTACAACTAACCCTCGAATATTAGGATTATGACATTTAATTAATTGTAGTAGCAAGCACAGTAATCTTATAATTTTGTATTCTGTTGACCTTCACCTGCTACTACTCTATAATGTTTCTTCGATTTTTAGACGTTAGTCGATTTCTTATCACAATTCTACTGATATACGGAAAAAATATGTTACTTTTAAGGATTGTCATGTGTCAGCTTTGTCGAAATCTTTTAATATATATATATATATATATATATATATATATATAAATCTTTTAATATATATATATAGTAATAAGTGAAATGAAAATATTAGGTATAAATATAATTTTTAAAAAATGACATTACTTATTATTATGATTTATGTCACGTACGTACTGTCACGGCTGATTTCTCTCAACCAAAAGTATTTAAGAAGACAGTGTGCATTCATAATTATTGCAAAGAATAAACGAATGAAATTTACTGTATATATACGTTATAAAGTGTTAGTTTGACGCTGAGTAAGATTTATTGTATGAGGTAATTATTTGACGATTTGACACGATCTATTCATACTTTAACGCCTAATAAGATATTTTCTTCGCCTTTACCTTACATGAGATACTGGTTGTGTTATAAGAAATAAAATAGCGGAGAAATTAAAGTTTTGATGCATGAAAGATTACTATCTTTCAAGAGTTGTTGTCGGTATATTTTTTAGGGATGACAATCAGTTCTCTATCAGAATACAACAAAGCCAAAAACATATATGCAATTGAACACACTGCTTCTGAAAATGCTTCGTATTTATATAACTTAAAAGATGAACAGACAAACTTTTTGCTCCCTTTCTAAACAGGCAACATACAATTTTTTTTGTTTAATTTAAAATTTAAATATTAAATTCAAATTTTAAATAAACAATTTGTTCAAATTAAATTACGATAAAATAAATCTTCAACTCCAAGTCATTTAGATATATATATATATATATATATATATATATTAAACTTATTCAATTAAATAGATTAAATGAGCTAGGCCTTAAAATTACCTAAAATATGACTTCTCCCATATTGGACTTTCCCTTTATATTACAACAATCCCAACAGTTTAATTTGATACAAAAAAATTTTAAAAAACTTTTATAAGGTCACTTAACTATGTAAACATTAATTTATCTCCTTTATACAAGGTTACCCGTTATGGTGATAAATAATTGCTTCCAGGGACATTTTTTTACAAATAAATTGTCTAACAAGAGCTTAATCATTTTTATGTCTTTATAATTTACCAATAATTCAGTTTACTTAAAATATGAAATTTGGTGAATCACACCAGGAAGGATTGATCCAAAAAAATAGGAAGCAGTTGCACCCAATTACCTATTTAATGGAACCCATCAAACCTGAAATTAAGTAATATGTAAATTGTAATGTGCTTAACTTGACATTTAAGTTCCTGATCATTCCAAATGAAAGCGGAGGAGTAATATGTAAATTTAATGTGCTTAACTTGACATTTAATTATCAAACCCAAATCACAAGCTTAATTAACAAACCTAAATTACAAGCCATCTAACAAAACACCAGTTCACTTACTCACACTCGATATTTATATCATCTTAACTTATAATATACAAAATCCTCTTTACACAACATATTATATTTGTTACTCCTACCACTAAATCATAGTTAATTTAATACATATTTTTATATTAATTTCATAAGTAACTATGATAAATTAATATAATTTAACATAAGTAGGAGCGTGAAAATAAATTGAAATTTTGCGTTGCAAGATTTGTGTCATATTATATGTACCAAATTTATATGCAGTGACACTGGCAAGATTATATCTCAATGCCTGAAATGCCCTCGTCATAAAACATTACCAAAATTCTCAATAATTTGAATGAGGTCAAAAGTTTCTTCTTTGTTAGAATAAATTAAATATGTACAGAGAAAAGTACATTTACATATATTGCGTCTTTTATAATCTTTCAGTTCCAATTCTCTTTATGTTGCCATCATAAATTAGATAACTAGATGGAGATATCTTTTATTTAATGTTTGGTGGACCAAAAGAGTCAATGCAATAATTTCAATTCCGTCTTTTTTGTTGAAAAAAAGGAAGAAAAATTATATTATTACAAGTGAAATTAAAACTTAGACAAAGCCTTTTCAATTACTCGATTATTTTTGTTATAGATATGTGTATATATGTGAAAAACTTTTAAAAAATTACCACGGTATATATTAAGTTTTAAACTCATACTCTTAATGAACTTAAAATAATTTTGAATTTATTAAGTTTAAATCATGAATTTACCTGTTATAAATGATATGGAATAGCATCGAGCCCCCTCCTAAATTTTGATAAGGAGTTTTGAGTTATTTTTTCGCAAGACCTCCTCTACAGTATCATCACCACAATAGAGTTTAACCATCAATCGTTGGTGTGGTTCCTCTACGCCTAGGACACCAGAATATTGAACCATGAACAAAGAAATGCACGAGAGAAAAGCATATTAGCTAGTGATTGGGATGCCCCAATTCTTGATCGGAGGGGACACCAAAGGCCTCTCAGAAAATATGATACTCCATCCGTCCCATTTTATGTGAGACAGTTTGACTTGATACAAAGTTTAAAAAAGAAAAAAAAACTTTTAAAACTTGTGATTTAAAATGAATGATAAAATTTTTTGTGACTATAAATCATTCTAATAAGGATAAAAGTAGATTGTAAGCATACTTTATTCTTAGTTTTATAAAAACAAAAAGACTATTTTCAATAATTCCTCGTTTCAAATAAAAAGTAATCAAAACATGATAGGAACATAACAGAAGACTCACCGTTGTTTCTCCTGCCTAAAGTTTACTGAACCGTTTAATTTCAAATTTTCAAATTATTAAAGTTTAGGTTAGTCACAAGACTATGACTAAAAAATCTAGAAATTTTGTGTGAGAGAGAAAAGACATAATTCTTGAAGAACCAAAAGCGAGAGGTCGGCGGTGTCTGTATCTATAAAAAGATTAAGACTTGGGAGTGGCATTTGCTGCAAAATACAACAAAAAAAAACTCATAAAATTCATTTGACATTTATGACCATTGAGTATTGTTAAATGCAGAGTAACAAAATCCAAAATACTGTTACTTTTTTTCTTTCTCAGTGTGTGATTATCTGTCACAGACATTCTTAGCCTTTTGTGAATTCTTGTCAGTGTCCTTTTTTGTTTGCACTTTTGCAGGCCTTCTCTCTTTCTTCTTTATTCACATTTTATCATTTCCCACTTTGCTTTCTCCACCATTGTTGTGAGATAAGCATTTTGCATATTCTTTTTCCAAGTAAAATCAAAATGGTTATCAATACCAAATGGTTCTTGATATTTTTTGTGTTGATTTTTGGGTCCAAGATTTGTTATTGTAGTGTTACTTATGATAAGAAGTCTCTCATTATCAATGGACAAAGAAAAATTCTGTTTTCTGGTTCTGTTCATTACCCAAGAAGCACCCCTGATGTATGGCATTTTCTTTTTTTTTTTTCCGCTCTTTTTTCAATTTTTTTTTGTGGTTCTTGGTTTAACACTGGAAAAAATGCAGATGTGGGAGGGGATTATACAGAAGGCTAAAGATGGAGGATTGGATGTTATAGAAACCTATGTATTTTGGAATCTTCATGAACCTTCACCTGGCAATGTACTTTACTCTTTCTTCTTGTTTAAATTGTTCATTGTGAATATTTTTTCTGTTAAATCTTGATTTTTTTTTAATCACATATAGTAGTAGTTTCTTTTTCTGAGAAGCATTGGTGAAAATGCTATATTAATGCTTAATTTTTGTGGGTTTATAGTACAACTTTGAGGGGCGTAATGATTTAGTTCGATTCATAAAGTTGATTCAGAAGGCAGGGCTTTATATGCATCTTCGAATTGGGCCTTATGTTTGTGGAGAGTGGAATTTTGGGTAAGTTTGATTTTTGTTATCAAATTACTACTCCTATGAACTTTGATTTATGATTGTATTTACTTTCTGATGCCAAATGCTCTGTATAATTTTTCTTTTTTTTTTCTTCCTAATTTCAGTGGTTTTCCTGTATGGTTGAAGTATGTTCCTGGAATCAGCTTTAGAACCGATAATGAACCTTTCAAGGTCATTCTCTATCTCTTTCTCTCTCTCACACACACAGAGGCACACCCTTCAGAAGGGGATTGCATTTATGGCAATGGTTCGACCAGAAAAGTTTACTTATGTCTTCATAAATGTTGTGTTTTTGCTTTGGTCTATCGGAAACAACATCTCTACTTGACAAGGTAGGGGTAAGGTATGCGTATACTCTACCATCCCAAGACCCCACGAGTGGAATTACAGTGGATATGTTGTTGTTGTTGGTTCAAGTGGAAAAGTAATATGCTTGGAACATCCTAATGTGTAGTAGAATTTTGGTTAAAGAAAAAGTATAACATTTTGTCTCTCTAATTTCACAATTTAGGGGTAAAGCTGCATATACACCACCCTCCTTAGACCCCGCTTGTTATGAAATTGTTGTTGTTTATCTTGGAAGCTAAATCACAGTGGACTGTAATTTCTGTCTTGTAGAGGGAAATGCAAAGATTCACCACGAAAATTGTCCAAATGATGAAGAATGAGAAGCTATTTCAGACCCAAGGTGGTCCTATCATTCTGTCTCAGGTATGATTTTCTACTATTTCACTCATGATAGAAGCCACTTATTGAGGCATCTGGTGTGTACTTAAAGCAATTTAATGACATGTGAGGGAATTCATAGACTGGATCATCTGTTTTCTTTCCTCATCCCATGTGCAATATGATGCTTTGCAATGATGAAGCATCATAGATACTTATGTTTAGAAGTGTTGATGCAGATCGAGAACGAGTATGGGTTAGAAATAAAACAATATGGTGCTCCAGGTCATGCGTACATGACTTGGGCGGCTAAAATGGCTGTTGAAATGGGTACTGGGGTCCCATGGGTCATGTGCAAGGAGGATGATGCCCCTGATCCAGTGGTAAGATGTTTTTTTGCACTATACAAGATTGGCTTGGCTTCGTTCATTAAGTAAACTGAGTGCAAAACTCAATTCTTTTGGTTCCTTATTTCAACTTCTTGTTTCGATTTGTCCCTCATATTACCAGATTAGAAAATATTCTTATAGAAAGTACATTATATAGGAAAGCTGATTGTGAGTGCTTGGGATTACCTAATATTATGCTAAACTTAAATCTTCATTTTGGCGACAGATAAACACCTGCAATGGTTTTTATTGTGATTATTTTTCCCCTAACAAACCTAACAAGCCAACGATATGGACAGAGGCATGGAGTGGCTGGTAAAGTCAATATACTTTGGCATTTGCTGTGTGATTAATACTTTTCCATGTTGGGATGATTTTACTTAAGTTTCTTCATGTGTAAAGGTTTGATGATTTTGGCGGTCCAGTTCATCATCGACCAGTTGAAGATTTGGCCTTTGCAGTTGCTCGGTTCATTCAAAAAGGTGGCTCTTTGGTGAATTATTATATGGTAGGTGGATTTCCTCCAGCGTTTGAAATCTCGTTACTGCAGCTCCTGTATATGTAATTTAACTAATAACTAGTTCTCTGAAGTTCTATATCAATTGATGATATGCCTGTTGTTTAAAAGTGCATGTCTATTATGTTGATGCATGAAATTTATAATGCAAAATTACCTGTGCTTCGGAAAATAATCTTCTATAGCTATCTGAATTTTCATCTTGACCCATCACCAAGTCTAAACTGTTAAATTCAGTGGCTTTTATGTACTTCTCATTCTTCAGACATTACATATTAATGTCTTACCAAATGAATGTAAGAAAATGATATCAAGAGTTCTACACTAGTCATTTCTTAAAAAATAATTGATATAAATAGTTTTACTTATAAAAAATCAAGAGATTTACTGGCGCTATGGAATCAATCATGCGTGCAACTTGTGATGATACTTTTTACCTTCACCGATGTTTCTTTTTTCTCTTTGAACAGTATCATGGGGGAACCAACTTTGGAAGAACAGCTGGAGGGCCTTTTATCACTACCAGCTATGACTATGATGCTCCTATTGATGAATATGGTCAGAGACTGAGCTAGTACCATTTAGATGCACAACTTCACATGTAGTTCAACTTTCCTCGTATATACTAACTAGTTCTCCGTGCTTATTTTATAGGCTTGATTAGGCAGCCAAAGTATGACCATTTGAAGGAGCTTCATAAGGCTGTCAAGTTATGTGAACCAGCACTGATTTCTGCTGATCCTACCGTTACTGTCTTAGGGAACTATGAACAGGTGCCTTTCTTATCTCTTTTCTCTTTCTGTTGACTCTTTTCATCAGATTTTTGGGGGTAGGGGTGTTACTATGAGTAGACAGGGATGCCTGTAGATGCGGAGTACCACCCACCACTACTGCTTTGAGGAAGCAGGTGCAAATTAAAAAGAAATATTGGTTTCTTAAGTACTTCAACTATGAGCGGGTGCAGGCTCACTCGCTATACCATACTTGCATCCGGCCCTGACACAGAGGATGAGTATGCAAATCAATGTTTAAATTTCTAATGACTATAGATGATCAATAATTCTTTGTTTTTTCTTTTTATTACATTGACATTCTTTTACATATCCGATTCATATATGTTTGGCCTTTTAAAATTCTGAAATCATCTCCATTTTGCAGGCACATGTATTTTCTTCCGGCACTGGACATTGTGCTGCTTTTCTTGCAAATTACCATTTGAGTTCAACTGCAAGGGTGACATTTAGGCACCAACATTACGATCTGCCACCTTGGTCAATAAGCATTCTTCCAGACTGTAAAAATGTTGTATATAATACTGCCAGGGTATGTATATATTACAATGGTTACTTACTCCTGTTGTATATCCTCTTCTCTTATTCATTGGTGCTGAAGAGTCATTCACAAATAAATATCTCCCCGTTGCTAACGTTAGATTGTAATCATTCTCAATATACCATCTACTCCCTACTTCCTACGAAAATAATACTTCATAATAGTTGACAATATTGTGTCTACTAAACAACTCTTGGCTTTTTATTCCCATTAACTTGATCTACAAAGATGAGAATTCAAGCTAAGATACATAGGAAGTAATCAGTTGTCAACTTGCAGTCTATTTACTGGAAAATGGTTGTGATGAAATCTTTTGCTCTTCAAATCAGGTTGGAGTTAAGACATCCACTGCACAAATGCTGCCCACAAACGTACAACTGCGCACTTGGGAAACATTTAGCGAGGATGTATCCACCATTGATGTGGATTCAAAGCTCACTGTTGTTGGTCTCTTGGAGCAATTAAATGTTACCAGGGATATGAGTGACTACCTTTGGTACACCACTAGGTATGAAAGAAAACATTTTATATGCCTGCTGACAAACGTGTATATCTGTCTGACCATGTCATTGAACTTTTCAGTGTTGAGATAAATTCAGCTGAATCATTTCTACATCAAGGGCAACATCTGACTCTTACTGTGCAGTCAGCAGGCCATGCCTTACATGTGTATATTAATGGACGGCTTTCAGGTGCAAATACTCTCCTTTAGTTGACTCATGGTAACATTTTAGTGTTGAGAAACATCAAAATGTTGGATTCTTTTTAAGAGTTCCCGGCTCCAATTACAGGTTCAGTTTATGGAAACCGAGAAAACCGAAGAGTTACATTTACAGGAGGTGTTAACCTGCATGCTGGAATAAACAGAATTTCCTTACTCAGTGTAGCTGTTGGATTGCCGGTTAGTCTCTTTTTAAGACTCACACTCAAGATATCAAGGATTCTCAATAAATGACATGTGGGGGGGACAAATGACAGATTTTTATTTTGGAATAAACCTTAGTAGCAACATCTAAGTTTTACAACTTGAGTTTGGGCATGGATGGTGGGGAGATATTTCTGAGTTTGTGGATCTCATAAATCACTCATCACTTTCTTGCTTCCCAAAATTGGTTTTTCACCTTTGTGTCTTGGTTTGTTGTAATTGAAGAACAACGGAGCACATTATGAGACATGGAGCGCAGGAGTCCTTGGGCCAGTCGTTCTTCATGGGCTAGACAAGGGTCAAAGGGACTTATCATGGCAGAAATGGTCATATCAGGTGAATATCCTAATTTCTTATTCATGCTTTGGCCTCTTAGATGTCCTTACCACAACTCTGAATGTTTTTGCGCAGGTGGGGTTGAGAGGCGAGACCATGAACTTGGCTTCAAATGCAATTTCTGCTGCTGAATGGGTAGGAGGCTCTTTGATAGCAAGGCAGCAACAACCTCTTACGTGGTACAAGGTATATATGTTTGCTTTTGTCTATATAGAGGACAGGACAGAAGAATTTCCAAATTGAATTTCTCTACAGACGATTAGTAAACAAGGAAAAATGTAATACAAAGAACCCTTAAAAAATGTACTCACTGATGGAAATCACTTGTATACTATTTGCTGTAACTTTTGAAACATCAGAACTGATCACACTTCCTGATATTAAGATGTTTGAAGATAAGATTAATATTGTCGTATAGAGCAGTAATAATGAGAAATGAAAAGGTGGAACCTTGATCTTGACCATGAATACTGAGATTCTTCATGAAACTTGCAGGTATATTTCAATGCACCAGGAGGAAGTGATCCATTAGCACTGGACATGGGTAGTATGGGAAAAGGTCAAGTATGGATCAATGGACAGAGCATTGGAAGATACTGGACCGCTTATGCCACTGGTAACTGCAGTCCTTGTACTTATGCAGCTACATACCGACAAGGAAAGTGCCAATCTGGTTGTGGCCAGCCAACTCAAAGATGGTATGCAGATAACAGTAGTATTTTACTTGATAAATGAGAAGATTAAAATGGTTGCTAACTTTTTTAACATATTGGTTTCTTTTAGGTACCACGTTCCTCGATCTTGGTTAAAGCCAACTGGGAACTTGCTGGTAGTTTTTGAGGAGATAGGTGGGGATGCATCAAAGATTTCTCTTGTCAAAAGGTCAATTACATATGTATAGATATGATATTATTTAGGTACCACTAATTAGAAAGTAAAGTTTGGTCTCATAGAACAAAAAAGTTCTGTGAAAAAACTCCTATTCTAGTTTTTTCAGCAATAAATAGCTTATTTGCTGTACAAAATCATCTTTGTTCAAAATATGGTTGCAGTGCCACTGCTTGTCTTCCTCATCAGTGTATATATTTACAAGTGATTGTTGGAAAAAAGAATTCTGATCGAATTTTCATTTTTCATTTGCTTTAGATTCTTATTCTTTTGTACTTCCCAGGTCCTTGCA
This sequence comes from Solanum commersonii, assembly GCA_029007595.1. Classification (NCBI taxonomy): domain Eukaryota; kingdom Viridiplantae; phylum Streptophyta; class Magnoliopsida; order Solanales; family Solanaceae; genus Solanum; species Solanum commersonii. The sequence goes on from JAJTWQ010000132.1 coordinate 932,272, forward strand.
ATCTAAACCATTAGATTTGTGTTACAAGAACGTGTAAGTAAATTGCATCTCCTTAGCAAAGTAAATTTTAGTATTAAATAGATTTAATACCTCAAAATCCTCCCATGTGAGGGGAGATGTGCATAAATTTTCATAAGGTGCGACATGGCTTATCCAAATTTTCTCCTCAATCCCTGTAGAGAAATGCATTTTTTTTTCTTTTTTTGATGAAGTAGATATCTGATGTTTCTTGAGAAATACTTACCAGCAGAACCAGTTCATGGGATGACAGAAGAACCCTATACTAAAGTTATACTAGGAAATCAGTGCAGCTATGCTTGGTTGATTGTTGATGGAACTACAAAAGGCACGCATCCACGTTGTTGAGACACACCGGCACTTGCCAAGGCCCTTCCCTGATGGTATTTTTAGTGTGTGTGTGACTCTGTATACACGAATATAACTACATAATCTTTATAAAAAATCTGTTAATATTCTTCGCGGTTGAAACCACCCGCAAGAGAGAATAATGACTGACGTCTGAATTCAGCTGAGTAAATTGTCTAGTTCAGATCCCATCAGTTCCTTGATCACTCCCAGCTACTTTGAAAGTTCCCCGCCTTGAAGAACGTTCGTTCACCAAGAAGCAAAGAGCAAGGTGCAAAAATTTATTTCACAAAGAACTCCATCCAGGCTCCTTAGTTATCCCAGTTCCTCGCATTGAACCTCTTATTTTCAATACTTCATCCCATTGGCCCAAACTAGCCCAGATATTTGACAATGAGACATATGCTCCAACTTCGCTCGGTTCCAACTCTATGATCTTTTTCGCTACCAGCTTTCCTAGCTCAACTTCATCGTGCAATTTACAAGCAGCAAGTAATGTTCCCCAGATCAAAGCATCAGGTTTTATAGGCATATCACCAATGAACCTCTCAGCCTCAGTTAATCTACCAGAGCGACTGAGAAGATCTACCATACAGGCATAGTGACGATAACCAGGTTCAATTCCGTAGTCTTTCATCATTGAATTTAGAAAGAAATACCCTTCTTCAACCAGACCAGCATGGCTACAAGCAGAAAGAACACCAACAAAAGTTACTGAATCAGGCTGGATTCCTGAATTCCTCATTAACTCATAAACTTGCAAAGCATCACTCCCTTTTCCATTTTGAGCATAGCTTACAATCATAGCAGTCCAGCTAACCAAATCAGGTGTCAAAATTTCTTTGAATGCTTTGCAGCAATCATCAATACTTCCACATTTTGAATACATCGTAACTACTGAACTTCCTGTTGATGCTTCTGATTGTGATCCCATTTTTATACAATGTGCATGCACTTGGATACCAATGCGAGATCTGTTAGAAAGAGCAATAACCCCAAGAACAGAAGAAATTGTAAAGGAACTACTAACTAAATCATTCATCAGCATTTGCTTGAACAGCTGAAGCGTGTCTTCCACATGACCCCTTTGAGCATACCCAGTTATCATGGAAGAACATGAAAACTTATCTTTAAGGGGTATCATATCAAAGAAACTTCTTGCCGAAACTAGATCACCACACTTTGTATACATATTCACAATGGCACCATTGGCAATTTGAAGCTCACCAACACCCTGTCGAAGAATGAAGCCATGAATTTCTTTGCCAGACTTCAAGGTCTGAAGAGAACTACATGCATTAAGGATAGCAGTTAGTGTCATTTCGTCAGGAACAATTTCCTCTACGGGCATCTCTCTGAAAAGTTCAACGGCTCTATCTGAAAAACCGTGTTCTACAAAACCAGCAATCATTGAGGCCCATGAGACATTATCCTTATCCTCAATCAGCTCAAATATAATATATGATTCCTCTATACTACCACATTTTGAGTACATCGTGAACAGAGAGCTGCTCACATTAACATTAGAGATTAACCCCGATTTAAGGGTGTAGCTATGTATCTGTCTACCCAAGTCTAGACAGTCTACAACTCCCAAGACACTAGAACAACAGAACTTATCAGGTTTCAAGTCCTCTTGGAATATTCTCCGAAATAGATGAATTGACTTGTCAGAATCACCATTCTGGGCAAGAACAGATATCATGTTAGACCACAAACTTAGGTGCTCCAAATTTTCAGCCTCTGCAAAGACTAGTTTAGATAAGGCAACATCTCCTATCTTCGAGTACATATTGATAAAAGACGTTTGCACAACTGAATCCTGATAAAATCCAGTCTTATAGATCCAAGAATGGATTTGGATTGCTTCTTTTGCCATAGTAGGATTAGCACAGGCAGCAACCACACAAGTGACAGTGTAGTTGTTTATCTCTATCCCTTTATTCCTCATTTCTCCAAAAATTTGAACAGCAGAAATAGGATCGCCATTCTGCACAAAACCATTTAGCATGGCAGTCCAAGAAACAACATTGCTGACTGGCATCTGCATGAGTTCCCTAAATGCCTCATCCATAAACCCACATTTTGCATACAAATCAACAATAGAAGTTCCCACAAAAACATCACTTTCCAGACCACATTTTATAGCCGCTCCATGAACCATTTTGCCAAATTGAAGTTCCAACAATGAAACACAAGCATTCAGTATACTTGGAATAGTAAATTCATTAGGCTTTAAGAACTCACCCCACATTAGTCTAAAAATATCCAAAGCAACCCAATACTCCCTAGTTTTTACCGCCCCTGATATAATAGCATTCCAGCAGACCACATTATCACACAAATAATCATAAAACACCCTTAAAGCATCACGAAACCTACAACTTCTTGAAAACAATTCTATCATCCCACATCTTACATATCCATCCGAAAAAAACCCATTTTTCATCACAAGCCCATAAACCTGCTCACCCCACAATGTAGATGTTAAAGCACCACAGGCAGAAAGAACACTACCATAAGTATACATATTCATGTCAAACCCCAACATGTGCATCTTACAAAATAGCCTCCAAGAATCTTGGTACAGTAATGCCTTATTAGAATTAGAAATCATCAGATTCCATGAAACAGAATTTGGATTAGGCATTTCTTCAAGCACCTTGGCTGCATTGCCCATTCTTGAATATTGACCATAATTATAAAGCACAGAATTTGCAGCATGTGTATTGCATTCAAGATTCTGGGTCTTTATGAGATGGGCATGGGAAATTTCGGGTTTTGAGTGAATAATATTTCTCGATTTGGTGAGAAACTGAATAGGGCGCTGGTCTGGGAAACTAGATGTGCTACCAGCAAAGGCAATGGAGGAGATCACTTTGCGTCCAAAAGGTGAGAGTTTGTGCTCCAGTTGCTGGTAACTGATTGAGTTCATTAGTGAACTTCGATCATGGGAAGAAATATGCAGAGAGTTCACGGGTGGCCTGTGAAGGATATAAATTGAATTGACAAATGCAAAAATGTCATGTGTCCGAAAATAAGTGTCATTTGGCAAAATTAGTAGATTAAAGGAATCAACTGGTTTACTAAACTATTCACAAAAATATTTTATTATATACTGTTCGATAGATAAAAAAAATAATATTATTTCAATAACACTTACTATATGTTATCTAAGCAAAATGTAACGGTGGTAGGAACAGGGAGAGGTGATTTGAGGGTGGTGGGCAGGATGGTGTTGGAATTGGATGGTTGGGAAGGAAACTTAAAATGTCACTTATGTATACATCTTGTTTTCTGTTATTTTATGTATACATCTTGTTTTCTGTTATTTTTGAGGACCTTATATTTTTCAAATATAAGAATTGGAAAATATTTTTCTCCAAACACACAATATACTATTAAAAGTATAAAATATAATTATATAGTTAAATTTTTTTTATATATTTTTATCTTGAATTCTTAAGGTCATACATATTTTGGGATAGTTTTCTTTGCTACAGGTAGTAACAAAATCAGACAAATAAAATGAAATTGGAGGAGTATATTTTTTCCGCGAAACTTTAGTATTTTTTATCTAAATAAATCAAAATAAAATCATAGAATCGAGTTCTTGGATTTTTTTTTAATTAAAAAGTGGAAAATAATCTTTCTCCTGAAACTTGATTAAAAAAATCTAATAAGAAAAAAAGAGGAGCCCCGGTGACACACCCTGGCTTGGCTGGATTCATATATCTCTCTCCTGTTTGTCTTCCTGCACAGTTCACACAGTTTGCACTTTCAGGCGCATGACTTTTGTAGTGTCACACACTCCTCCTTCAGTCCATGGCTAAAACTCGTACAAATCGTCGAACCCTAGATTCTTACACAGTTAAATCCATCAACAAGACCGTTCGAGGTAAGTTCTATTTCATAAACCTTCTCTCAATTTTCCAGAAAAAAACTTTTTTCGCCGGAAAATCTAACTTGCGCTACCTGGAAACGTACTTCAGCCGGCGACTGCGTGTTGATGCGAGCGTCGGAGTCGTCAAAGCCGTCGTACGTTGCTCGAGTTGAGAAGATTGAGTCCGACAACAGAGGTGGCAACGTCAGGGTTCACGTCCGGTGGTACTACCGTCCGGAGGAGTCGATCGGTGGCCGACGTCAGTTTCACGGCTCCAAGGAACTTTTTATGTCCGATCACCGCGATATACAAAGTGCCGACACAATTGAAGGCAAGTGTACGGTCCACACGTTCAAGAGCTACACCAAACTCGACGCTGTTGGGAACGAAGATTTCTTTTGCCGATTTGACTACAATTCTTCTACCGGAGCATTTAATCCTGACAGAGTTGCTGTGTATGTACAAAGTTTGATAAAAATTGTGGCTTTTTTCCTTACAATCTCTATTTAATTAGTACATTTTTAAAAAGTGGTAATTGACTTCAGATTTTTGCATTATCAGTAATTAATGATTTGGTAATAGCTTGTTGAGGAGCAGTAGTTTATTTTTCTGAATAAAATTTTCAGTTTAAAGACATTCATATAGTTTCGTGCTTCAGAATCTGACAATATGTAGCTACAATACTAACTACGTGATGTTTATGAGGAAACAACATTTTTTTGGAAGTTCTTAACCTTGGTTTTATCACTAAGTATTCTTTTTGGTCCTAATTTGGCAGGTACTGTAAATGTGAAATGCCATACAATCCTGATGACCTCATGGTTCAATGTGAGGGCTGCAGTGACTGGTAAGTCTGATTCTTCACATTTTTCAAATGGTAGGTAATATGTTATCCTCTGGTTTCTTGTTTAGCTCTCAATTACATGATGTTTAAAATCTTCTCAAGTTTAACGTTACTGATAAGAGGCAAATAGTGTAGTAAGAATTGCTGCTAAATAGTATAGGTCATGCACTAGTTTCCAATCTCAAGGCCTATTCCTATGCTTCATTACATGCTCTATGTGTACTATTTTCTTTTTTGACAAGTCTCGAAATAGTGCAAGAGCTAATTTCAAAAGAAAAGTTGGCCATTAGTTGCACCAGGGTATGCGACTCAAGCTGTTCATGAGTATCTGGAGTTACTCAGACATTTCCTGATGGAGGATCATGATACCTTTTAACATGTTGTATGACTTCTGCTCGAATGTTGGGAGCAAGTTTACCCACATAGTGGAGTTACTCAGACATTTTTTAAGTGCATGATGCAGTACAGTTAATATTCTACTTTGAAACACTTATTTCTCTTTGCTCTCCTATTTGTGTAAAATACAAGTTTCCTTGATGTGATAGTTGTAAACGCCTTATCATACTGACAAAAAAGGTAGTGAGTTCCCTATTACATGGCCATTAGATCTCTGTACTGCCATCAGCTTTTCTGGTATATCTTTAATTATGTATGCTGGTGTGTTATGCATATCTATATGGCTGGTCAGATTTGGAATATGCTTTGTTCAGGAAGTCAAATTATGGAAAGAATTTACCTACACACGGAGTTTACACCAACCAAATAAATGTATGACATGTGCATTTTATCACTTGGCAATTGTTAATTAACACATTCTCTCCTCAAATTATTACTTAATCATGTTAAATTGAAGGGGTTTGATTTATAAATTGGATGTTGGTAAGGTTTTTGTGTTTAACAATATAGTCATAGTGGAATAGACGAAGTTTAATATGACAGACTCTCTCGTAGTATGTTAAATCTAGTTCAAAGCTGTCTATTTTTGTTTTTAATCATTGACGTTTCGGTAGAAACTAAGATAGGGTCATTCCGAGGTACAGTAAATTGTGATCAGGTGTTTAAGATATGATCATTCTCATTCGTTGTATCTTTTTGGTGCACCCATGGAGTTCCATTGAGTATAGAAGATTGGATGTCGTTCGTTCATATTATGGCGTACTGCTTGTATACATGAAATTTCCTATCATTGTGATAATTGTTTACGTGCAAAAAAAAGGGGAATTTCCCAAAAGGTATTTCATTAGAAGGATCAAATTATTCAGATCCCAATGCCAAGGTTTAAACGGCCTTTTAAGCCATCCCGAGAGCTGATATATGGAAATTAATATACTTATTTATATGGAAAGTAACTGGCTCATCATAAATCATTTATTTCAGAGGGTTTTGATATTTCTGATCAATTTATTTCCATTGTGGTTTGAACACCAAAGTTCATGTTAAGTTTGGAGATTGGTCTGTTCTGTTTTTTACTCTGCTTGTTTTGAACTTTCATCTCTCCACATATCTGCAACTAGGTTAGGCAAAAGAGCGAATGAAGAAGAGTAACCATCAGAAATTTCTGTTCGAAAGATAAAATCAGTTTTTAATGCGAAAACCGAAAGACGTCATTATTTTAGCTATATCTTAGGTTGTCAAGCCTTTAATTATATTAGGTATGTACTTTTCTGCATCGGAAATCTTGTTTTGGAAGGATGCCAAGGTGTGGGAGAAGCCTTAGAGCTGAATACATCAGATTCTTGATCACCTTTCCTAACTGGATTCAGGTGAAAATATGGATTTTTTTGTTTGAGGACCGAACATGTCTTCAGTTAAGTGTTCTGCTAGCATAGTTGCATATTTAAAGCCATTCATATGTCAAGATTCTTAAGCAACAAAGCATTTTCCTAAACTGGTACATCACTTGCGTCTACTTTTAACATCTGAATGACTGCAACTAAGTGCCTTTAATTTTCATCCAGGTTCCACCCTACTTGTATAGACATGACGCCAGAGGAAGCCAAGAGACTTGACCACTTCTTTTGCCAAAATTGTTCATCTGAAGATCAGAAGAAATTGCTAAATTCTCATGCTACTTCAAGACATGCTGATATAAAGGTGAGCCCATTGCTAGATTAACACAAACATCCTGGTTACCGTTTTGATCCATCTTTCCGTGATCTAAATTGACATAAGTTTCTTATTTTCTATTTTCCTTGGCCTCCACTCACTGATGTAGTTTGTTGTATTCATTCAAAACATGCTGGTATGAAAAACAATGACAAAAAAGATAAGTTGATTTTAGATTAGACATACTTAGTAAAGCTGCTGCTTTTGTCATACCATTTGTTACATGTGGCGAGGGTAGCAGTTTGGGTGTGTAACCCATCATCTTTTGCAACATACTAGTAATGCCAAAGAAAGGTAAATAGCAAATGTCATCAGACTGGTGGGGTGGGAGTGTTGGAAAGAGATCTAAGTACTTCAAAGCTCCTTTTGGAATATCAAACATGAAGGAAAAGGTAATTGATAGGAGGAGAATGTTGGAATAAGAGATACACAGGTGAAATGCAAGAGGAAAAAATCATCTGAGATTTATACATCTTTTCTGAAATTTATCTTCTCAAACCACCCTGGCAACTCATGATGGTAAGGCAAACTCTCTTTTGATGAAAAATAATTATGTCTCAGTAATAAAGCTGCTTTATTAAGGGAAGCAAGTACTACTCAGTCTTTCTAAGCATCCTTTTCTTTTTTCGGAAAACTGGTAATGTTAGTTCTAAGCATCCTTGTCATTTCTCCTCCGTCACTTCTTTAATTAGCCTTGACATTCCCTAAACAATTGTACAATGTAATATATGCACATCATTACTGTTATTAAGTTATTTATTTATTTTTTGGTGAAAATATGGGCTAGATTTTGATACATGTATATATATTTGGTGAAACAAAATCTGGGCAACGGAGGTTCTCCAATGAACATTCAATGCTGAATATGGTCTGATTCTGTGCAAAAATTAATTGGTCTAGGCGTCTAGGGCATTTCGTATACATTCCGAGACTATTTCATGTACGCTCTTGAGAGTATTTTGCTCTTGGGCAATGATGCAGCTAACAAGGTTCTAAGTTCTAACTATCGTCTATTGCTGGTCAAAAATAAATACATTGGGTAAGGTTGCCTTCAGATTCTATGGAAGAATGTTGAAACAATGATAGTATAGTAGTCAAGTATGGATATTATGGGAAGTGGGGACACAAGGATCCACCTTAGTTTTGAAATGATGTTCTCAATTAACAGAACAAAAATAGATGTGCGTTATGTGGTGATTTGAAATCTACAGTCCAAAAATAGCTGGAGTTCTTTAGATTTTATTTTCTACAATATTTTGTTTGGTGGTTCTTGTCATATAGATATGCTACTGAAGCCTCAAATATCAAAATTTGACCTGAGTATTTCAGGTTGAGTCCAAACGCCGCCGGAGGTAAAACTTATTTGGCCAACGGGATGCAATCAAACACAGAGGCAATTGTAACTGCATCATGAAGCGACAATCATGTAGACTGATGTAAACGGAACTGACTGAAACTTTGTATTACCTACTGGTTTGATAGGCATGCATGCACCTTGTGTCCTTTTAAGTAGGTCGAGGAAGTGTTTGGTTGTGTGTAATTATTTCCTGTAGGTTTCTCTTCTGTTCTTTGACGCTATTTTCTTATTAGAGTGACAGGTGTTGTTTATAATAAAATTAAAGTAGTTTAGTTTGTTTACCTGTAAATACGTGTGGTATTTGCTCGAGGCAATAGTCCTTCTGCAAACATCTCCCTTAGGGGAACTACTCAAGAGTCTGGTAAATGTGAAGACATTTTGTACTCTCCACTCTATTTTTACCTTATCTTAGTTTTTGCCTGCTATATTTCTTGATTGTGCTGCGTATCCTCAATTAGTAGAGTGTTCACCCTTTACTTGTTTCTACTCGGCATCAGTGTTCCCAGTACACGCAAATATGTAAGACGCAAGGGTATCTGTAATTGGAATATTGTTTGAACTGGAAAGGCATCTAACATGTCTTGATAGATGGGGCGTTTTTTACTGAAGAAATCATGTAATTCACTGGCATCAAATACATTGTACAAAGTCAGTGAAAAAATGAGATACAATTGTGCAATCAGTATGCAAAAGCTCACTGATGTCACACTTTTCAAGTCTCCTAAAAAACTTTCAGATAGCTAAACTGATATGCCTGTATAGAAAATTACAATCCTCACAGATTCCACGCCAGAATCGAACAGATCAACTGCATGCAAACTGCTTTTAGCTCAGAGCTGCATTGATGTTAAGCTGTTTTCGCTCTCTTCCATACAATGACGGTGCCGCCAAAATCAGAGGAAGCTAACAAATTCTCTCCATGATTCCAAGCAATACCTATTACTGGATAGCCATGACCCTGCAGCCAAATACACCCCAATTTATTAATTCTCTTTCCGTGGTCATCGAAATGATATAAGTCTGTAGATCAAATTTGCTCATCTTTTTTATACCTGAAGTTTGTTAACACATGTATTCCTTGGCCGAGTTAAATCATAGAAGTAAACATTTGCATCTTCACTTCCAGCAACTTCAAATTGACAGAACGAATAACTACGTCAGTTGTAGTTTAAAGGTAGGAAGTGAAAGTCAATAAAACAAGGGATCTGTACCAAAACAAATCTCTCCACAAGAAAATGACTTCCAGCTTGGTAGCCAAACAAACTACAATATTAGGATCTCGAGAGGAAAAAAAAGCAAGCAGAGATTTACAAATTGGAAATAGCTTTTAAAGAGAATAAACTTTTTATGAACAAATCTGATACATACCTATGTATTCTCCCTTTTCAAGGGAAAGTAAAGGACAGAAAGAAGCACGAATGCTGTGTAGCCGTGGAGCCAGCTTCAGTGAGCACCGGAGTGTCAAAAAACCTTTCATCTCCAAAGAGACGCTGCAAGCCCAGAATACTTTCAATATGACTAGAGAAAGAAAATCAGAAGAAAGAGAAACCAAGATGAGAGGCATATATTTCAGTTTGACCTGAAAAAAGACAAACTTCCGTCACGAGTAAAAGCCAGCAAGACAGGGCCTCGTGCCAGCAGAGAAAATGTCCTGTACTCAACAGTTGTAACAGCAGATCTATGCTTACTGCTACTTCTATTCCGATGAGTTCGAGATAGTGCACCTGTATGGGAGTTCATACTAACTGTGTAAATACATCCCTGCAAATAAGAAAGCTGAATATGGTAAGCCTTGGTACAGAGAGGTCTAGAAATTGTAATGAAGAATAATAGGGACAAAGCAGGTAACCTGACTATCACCGCAGAAAATAAACTGACCAGTGTGGTCATGGTCCATGGCAGTGACTTCGCCATCGACCACAGTTGTACTGATCGTTCTCCCCGTGCTAAAATTGAACACCTGAATGTTAGTTTTAAGGTTTAGTTCTCAATGAGGTAGAAGAAAAAGAGTGAAATGAAGGTTGTGACATATTCTATATGGTGAAAAAATATATATATACAGGGATGCAGCGTCATCCAATCCGTCAGAAGTAATTTGAACATGTGTATGAATCCACCAACAGTTTCTGCAGGCATATAAGTATGAAGTAATCTACTTGTTTTTGTTTTAGAATGAAGTAACCTACTTGTTTTTTTTTCGAATGAAGTAACCTACTTGTTTTATTTTTAGAATAAAGTAACCTACTTATCAAGTGCAACAATATCCAAATCCAATTTTAGAAGCAAAAGAAATACTCTAGTAGGTTAGAATGTCGGCCTGATTAAATTTGTACTGTTCCCCTTAGATTCTCCAGATTATTACTACTGTGCCTCAACCACTCAGCCAACCCCTTGGGGATGAAAAACAAGTGTACCTTAATGCATTTTGGAAACGTTATCTCTCTAATAATCTAATTTCATGATGACTGCTGTGCACATGAAAATATCCTTTCCTCCTTTCTTTGTTCTATCCTCTTTCCCCGGGGAGCAGATAAATATTTATCATGTGCCCATGAAGAAATATTACCTTAATTAAGCCAATAAATCTAACAAGGATATGTACAATGACTTATACTGTAGATCTAAACAATAGAATGCGTTCAGCTAAAAAGCAAAGGATAATTACATTTATTTCTTTTTTTGCATTGCCAGCAGAAAGAAAGTTGTTGTTCACCTGTAAAAGCAAATAAAAAGGCAACAAAGAAAGAACTAATTTTAGTAAGTTATTTAAATGCATATAAATGCCAAGCCTAAAAAAGAATTTGAAGGCGCTTCATGCAATAAGTTATACAGCTTACTGAATGGATAACAGTAACAAAATCTAATAGAGAAGAAAAAAACTGAAAAGAAGATGGAGCCAAAGAAGATGGTTTATTGTACTGCCAAGCAAAAGGAGAACACATGCAAATATGCAAATACACATTGACAACAACACAAGAAATTTGCATGCAAACATGACTTATGAAAACCTATGACGAATGTCATCTAGGAAAGTCTATTCTGGTGGTTGCAGAAAATGTGTACTCATAACCAAAAGGTACATCTTTGCCCACTTACAGGATGAAATCGAATACAAAGCTGTGAAGAGACTCCATAAATCACCCTAATGCAAAGGCCTCTAGAAATATCCCATACTCTGACAGTTTTATCCATTGAAGATGATGCGATGTACTGATTGTTTGTGGAGAAGTCAAAATCTGAAAAAAGGACAGATTTCAAAAATGATATCAGTAACATGTAAAACATATATAAAGCATAGCTAGCATTTAGTCACTCTTGACCGAGGCACAGACTTGCAATTAGAATCACGAAGAGGCATGCTAAGAAAATCAAAAGAAACTCCATAAGAGCACCATAGTGTGGTTTCTGGCTTTCTGGATTACTCAGTTTAGACCATCAATAGATTGGGGTAGGGACTTAAACACATGTACTAATTTCGCATATCCAGAAAACTGTGAGAATTAAAAGGATTCTTTACAAAACCAATATCAAATTTGAAATAAAGGTTTAAAAAAATTACGAACATTAAAAGACTCGTGTGATGATAAAAGCTCTTGGCAAAGCCGGGCATCAAAAGAAAATGCTTCCTTTCTGTCAATTCAAAATGAGGCTTAACAACAACCACCAACATTTGAGCTTGGATCAGAACTAATAAAAAATTAATAAAAGAAATTAAATTTTTTGTAACGTAATAAAACTACTGTTTTAGTGGGTCATCTATACATGGGGAGGGTGTTAGACAAACAACAATATCTATTTTTAACATTTTAGGCCTCAACAACATGTTTTCATTTCCATAGATTCGGCGGTTGGATTCATTGGGCTTTGGAAAAATCAAACAAGACATTGTGAAACGGACACGCAATTAAGAATCACACTGTGATAGAAACAAATACTGCAGGTGCTAACTCCTTCCCCTGAGTAAAAAAGCTACTCTCTCCATCTCAATTTGCAATTTGTTTAGCCCATACTACATCCCCCACTGCATAAAAAAACATAGTATTTTGGTATTAAGAATACTTTGGTACTTTCTGCAAATTATTTTGTGACAAAAGCCTTCCTTTCTTCCTTAAACTGTGTCCATGTCCAGCCTAATACTCCCATTCAAATTTGGATGGATAGAGTATTAAACATTTTCTATGATTCACGGTGTCCTTTTTTCAATGTTTCAAGGTTCTGAGTTAAATGTTAATCAGTTGAATGGGAGAACAAACAATCACAAGGGCAGAAGACATGAGATTTACTAAACCATTTCCATTTGGACATTGCAAAAGTCAACTGACTATTCTGGACATAGCTTCTGGTCAGAACTTTTATAACAATTTCTTTGTTAAACCTTGTGTCGCTTCTACCAACTTAACCCAACAAATACTGGAAGACTTTTTTCTCCATTCTCATACCCCTAACCTAAAGTGTGACACAAAGAAGGCTAAGCTTCACATTGCTTAGGTGGTGCTTCAACTATGGTGAGGTCCTAGGCGTGCACCTTAGCAAATAGCAAACCAACAATCTTTGAAAAACCTTAGTTGATTTCAAGGAACTCACAACTCTATCTTGTAAGGTAGAACTAAACATAAATACACCATCAAAGTGATTTAGTATTCTAACAGATAAATACTGAGTGGATAAGTTGCGGATTAGACATAGGAAATTAGAAATTAAGATTAAGGAAACACAAGATACTATACTGAATTAGTAACTTAGCATTTGCATCTGAATCAGGGATCTAAGGAAAGTTGATTTCTTCCACAATTTTTCTACCAATCCTTCACTAATTAAAATTTCTACCTTTTTAAAAATTCTCCTACCCATAACGCTTTTGTGTTTATCTTTTTTTTCCTTTTTTATATATTAGTTTTCTCTGACCCCATAGCGGGAGCTTAATGCACCAGACTGCCCTTTTTTAGTTCGTCAGTTCCTTTTTCACTAAAGCCCTAAATTGAGCTTTAAGTTTAAAACCCCGATAGATTTTGGTGCTTTTCTACACCTTTTGCCTTTGACAACATTGATACAGGATGCTGCTTGCAACTAATTAAGACTGGTTACAAATTTAAGCCACTATTTCTAATACATTTTTACAAAGGAAAAGTACAACACAAACAACTTTGATATATGTATGAGGTTAAAGACTAAGACTGCAGAATCAATACCAGTTAATCCAACCTGTGACATCTTTTGAATGCCCTATTAACTGCTTAATGGCTGAAGGGGGCATGGAGACACTGCATACTGTCAAACTGCCATCGGTTGCTCCATATGCAAGTAGATCAGAACTCGTATGCCCAAACTTTATAACCGTAACTGAAAAATTAGATTAGTTAAGTTCATAATTCAGCAAGATGAAGAAAGAGATTGACTGATTCCGATATGAAAAAACAATTACCCATGGCCTTGCATTGGTCAAAAATGCAATGCATCCCCACAAAGGAATAGGCAGGTTCCGACCTTCTACGTGGCCGATCATCAGTGTCACTCGCATTTGAACTGAAACTAGTAGTCCGACTCAATGCTTGACTTGCTTGACTGGGACTTCGTAAATCCTGCATAAACATGAGATGGTGAAAATTGTGCTAAGAGAATTATCATTTTTCATGCAACCATAATGACCAGAAAGAACCTACTCCGATCTTCCAGTGAGTGACACACCAAGAGCATCGGTATATGGCTGGGGTCTGGACCTAGACTCGAACAATTGATTTGGCAATGACCTTAGCATTCATCTTTGCTAAAAAAGTTAATCTAATAAGCTCATATGTAAGAGCTATAGACCAAGAAGATTGAACAAATCGAGCAATTGCATGTTCTTATCATCTCCATGCTGGAGTATATTATGACACTCAAAACAAGAGTCTGAATGTAACTATGTATACATTTATAACCCAAAAAATCCATGAGTTGATTGTTATTCAACATCTCTAGATCAAGTGCAAGACATGTATTTGCAAAAAAGGACCTTAAGGAGACATTAAGGTACATCTACAAATATAGAATCTCAAATATGGAACTAGCATAAACATTTGCAGATTTGAAAAATGAGAACACTGGAAAGATATATAACCAAACAAGCATACCATGACAATCTTGTTCAACCCCACCTAACCCTCTCCACAACAGAAAAAGAGAACAGTGCAGCATTCCATGGTCTAACTTTAAATTCTTTAAAGTCTTTTTTTTTTAGGTTATAACATTTGTGTATATACAAATATAATCAGTACATAGGTTGTATTGAAACCATATGCACAAGTGAGGACAAAAAGGTAGTTTAATAAACTTACTCAGCACTTAAACCAAATATATCAAGCAATTAGCATGTAATATTCCAATAGTAAGAATAAAAGATCATTTAACACATTAAGGGCCACCCAGAAAATGCTAGACAGATTTCAAAAGGAAACAACAAAGCATATCATTAAATCCACAAAGAGTCCATTCATATATGCCACATATATCTCAAATAAACTGAGAGCTCTTATTTAAAGTAAGTCAACGTAAGTATTTAAACAAACATGAATTCGGTTTTCGGTTTAACCAATAAGAAAATACTTATAAAAAAATATATGACTTTTCTAATAAATTTGATGCGAAAACACAATAATGTAACTTTACAAATACTCATAAAATTTCACAAACATGAAAAGAACTAGTCAACTGTAACACAAAGAGAAATTATGAGAAATTTTTTTTCCATAATTATAAGAATAACGATTAATATATAATATTTATGTTTATAATTTCGTAATATTAAAAATCAAAAAGTACATTTTATTAGTATCTTTTTTTTCAGATCATTTTATTAGTATTTCAGATCATATTTTTAGTACCTTTTTCAAAATAAAGCATTGTTATACATGAGTTCTTACATTCGAAATATTAACATTATGACATTATAATATATTAAAGTGTTAATAGGCTTACTGTTTAAGTTTCATTTCTAAAGAATATTCAGAAGGTGCAGTTAACAGCTTCCAAAGAATCCAGTGATTCAAATTACTTAGTTGTATGAATTTCACCCTTCAACTTAATTCGTAGGGTGCAAACACAATCTATCATCCAAATACTTTTTGGATGACATGTCATGGATAGTCAAAAACTCATCAATCATCATAAATAGATGCACGCATAGGCTAGTTATGAAAAAATATTAGTCAAAGATGACCAAAAGATGCACATACCTTTAAGGAATTCCAGCTATCCGACTCGAGTAACTGGGAAACTGGACTTGCTGAAGGCATCCATCGCCCACTGATGCATCAACCAGTAAATTATCCTGATGTCAGATTGTATGGAGTACGAACTTCAACAAATGACATGAAAAAAGATAAAAATAAATAAATAAAAAGCTTCGTGTTGTAAAGTTTTACATTCCCCAAAATTCCATGATGTAAAAACAATTCTGAAATGGTAGAAAAGGAACGTGCAACAAAAGTCAACTCAGTATCTCTTTCTAACAAAGTTCTTAGTGATTTGATAAATGAAAATTACACAAATGGTAAGAAGTAAATAACCAATTATGAGTCTTAATCAAGCACACTAAGCAATCAAAGGGTTGCATGCTACTAGAAGAAATGAAGATAGATCTCAACTACCTGTTCCCTGGGGTACTTGGTCGGCTTGGTATTTGCAACGTCTCCCAATTCCTTGGCCTACTAATATAATTACGATAAGCTACGTATCCTTTTCCATTGCATCTCCAGTCCTTAAACAAGCAATAAAGTTCTATCAAGTCACTGCATAGCTAATCGCAACAAATACAAAGATCCTACTATCAAAATGTAGGATAAAGTTGCATATAGTTTACACAATGAACCACAAAAATCAATTTAAACTGAGATAAACCGAAAGTGCCACAAATGCATGTCAAGAAAGCAATGAATTGTTCACAATGAGATCCTATATACGACTGTGAACCAGGATACCACACGGATGTATTTAACATTTGATTCTGAAGAGAAATCACGCGTACACACAGCGATGATGCAGTTACATATAATCACGTGTTCTAACATATGCGTGAAAGAAGCGTACCTTGCGACGAAGCACACCGGATTCAGCTTTGCGAAGAAGGAGGAACCGGCGAATTCCAATGTAATTTGGATCTGAATCGGCAGGCGCTGGCTGAAGCATACAACTGAAGAACTCAGGATTTGCAGTAAAATCCTTTTTCTTCTCAATATTCTCCTCCTTCAGTTCATGATCATCACCTTCAGGCGAGCTCCTCTGAATTGTCGTCGATTCAGCCATTTCGAGAAAATTCAGGTGAACTCTTCATTCAAAAAATCGCCTCCTCCGGCAACCAGATCGTGGAGGAAGCGCTTTTGAAATTATTATTTTTTTCTCTCGGCGATGGCTGAAAACGGAGTTGCCAAAATGTGAATTGTGACGACTATGGCGAATGTGCAATTGAGTAGTTTCCGTCTCCTGCGCCATTTTTTGGTGACGGTGCATCTTATAAAAAGTTTGTGGCGAGTAACTCCCTGTTCTTTCTATTTTTGTCATTTCCTCCCAGAAACTATAATGCTTTACGAGAAACACCCTTCTCCTTTTGATTTTTCCACTTTCTTCCCATAAAAATCGTTTTTATTTTTTTCCTTGCCAAAAGTACTGCGAACAAGCCTTTCTAGCTGTCCCAAATTATAGTTAAATTAGACTAGAAAGAAGAAATGAATTTATATAAGTTGAATGCCATTTTTCATTTCAATAAAAGGAAAAGTAATAGATGGAGTGGTGAAGTAGCTATTAAGCTAAAATACGACTCAATATTTTACTATATAAAGATTCCATCGAGTTATATAAATTTATAGATAAAGAGCGCGATTGATTTTGAAAACCTGTTTCTTCCCCTAAAACTCATTCCAACTTTTATTTTCTTTCTTTCTTCTATATTTCATTTGCTTCGACTTCACTAATTAGAAGGCATTTATTTGGTTTTTGGATTTAATATTACTTTTATGAAATTGTTCTTTCAAAATCAAATCTAGACAACAATCGTTTTCTTAAAATTGAAACCTTAAATCAATTATCTTATTAGAACTAACCTAAACGCCACCTACCTAAGGTATATTTTGTTATTATGAAGCTAGCAAGTAAATTATTATTTTTTGTTGTAAACCTTTTTTTGAATCATTGAATTAACTAAAAGTGAAGAGTTCAAATGTTGCGAAGATTGGTTCAAAAAAGGTACTTTCAAATGCCAATGTTTTACGATGTTAATGGTGTAAAAAGGTAAAATAGTCCGTCATATTGTAACTCATTACATATGCATAAAGTAATACTGAATTTCATGGGGAAAAAAATGATTCACATTTGTACTTTGATGTTACCTTCTATACCTTGCAGGGTAATTTTTTGTTCAACATGTTCTTTGTGCATCAGTTGCATATGAAAACTGTATAGTCCCCTGGCTGGTTTTGCAGCTATATCTCTCATTAGGAAATAAACATACAACAACATACCAAGTGTACGTAAATGCTAATTGCCTCATTACCTGTACCTTGTAAGGAAACAAAATTACAGAATGCTACATAGGAAAAGGAAAGAAAAGAAATATGAGATCTCGTGTATATCATCATGATTTAGCAGTTGTGGACTCATCAACTGGGTGCCAAAAACGATTATTAACCCATATTTTATCAGCTTCCACAGCATATCCATCTTGATTGCGATGCCAACTATAATAAGCATGAGTTCTATTCTTGATGGCGAGAGTGGCATGTCCAAAACTGGCCTCATGGAACGCAGAGTAAGCTGGTTGTGGCTCTGACATGCTGAAATTAGTGTACAAGATATGCGATTATTTGTTGTCTGACAAATGCCAATTGCAACAGATAAAACAACTTTCTAGACATAGACGATTAGTCTTACTTGGTGGCTAGGCCTTCAAGATTTCCTCCATCGCCAATTGTTATATAAATTGGAGCAGATTGATCTTTAATAGGACTGCATTCTCCATTGACAACGTTAGAGGCCACATTAGATATCCGTTCCTGAAACACAATAAAAATTTACATCTTCTATAACAGTTGAAACTATGATTCTCACATAAGCTACAGAGAACTGGATGAGTTGTACATACCGTTCTTTCATAAGCATGAACATGACCTGCAAAAACCATATCCACTTTGTACTGTACAAACCATGGCTCATACACTACTCTCATGGTTTCCCCTTCCATATAGTGATTGTTGTAGCTGTTATACCATGGAGAATGTACTAAAACAAACAGCCACGGAGTCTCAGTCCTGTTAACCTTTGGTAGTTCTTTCTCTAGCCATTTATATTGAGGAGTGTATTTGCCTAAAATTTGAAAAGTACAAAAGGAACTGTAAGAAAAACAGACAAATCCACAAGTCCTGAATTTTCCGAATAGCCTTTAAGTCACCGAGAAAATGCATTATGAATTATCGGGAAGCAAGGTGAATGTTGTTGAAGTGCATGACCATCGATTAAGTTGTTAAGTAGTACTCGCAAGAATGTCATATCCTTACCAAATGCTGAATATGAGGATAAAACTATGATATATGCTGAAGCTCGCTTGATTGAATACCAAAGTGGAGATGTGCTGTTTGATGCTTTATACGGGACATGATATCTATGAGTGTAGGGCTTGAAGGGTTCTGTTTCCCCCTGCAGATAGTAACAAAATGTATTCATCAAAATTCCATTGCAAAACCATCTAAAATCCAGAAATGCATTAAATCTCAATGAGCTAATATTACGGTATCACTTACAATTTCAGGAGCAAAATCTATCTCATGATTTCCTGCGGTCCAAATCCAAGGTTCATAAGCAGTACTTCTCTCTGCAAACCTTCCCCAAGTATCCCATCTGTTATTGTCATGATTTGGATACTTATCTGCGTAAGATATGTCCCCTACGAACAACACTGCTTGCCCCTTAATTGGATTTAATTCATAATGTGTGAGTGTCTTGTTTGAATCGAAACTCTGACCAAGATCCCCTGTAATGAAATGCAGGATTGACTAATAAACACCACACAAATGAAAGCACAATATAAATGAAACCTCAAAAGCAATGGTAAAATAACCTAAGAAAGCTCCAACAGCAATATTGTGGTTGGAATTGTTACCTATAAGACCAAATGTATAGGGTACATCAGGCCCAACTTCTGGAGGAGTTACGAACCAGAAGGTTCGTGCCACGTGCCCAATCCCAATCTTATAGTAGTATTTGGTATCGAACTACAAAAGGAGAATTAAATCCATTGTCAATTTGAGCATCCCAATATTAAATTTTGTTCAAGGAATGAAAGAAAGAATGTTAACCTTCAAATGTTTGATAGTACAGTGGTGGATGTAACCAGATGTATAGTTATAAAACTTATAGGTAGTAACTTTTCCATTTGCCTTATTCTTTAGCTTGCTTTTCTCACTCCAGTATACTACTGTACTTGAACCAGGTTCATCCATAGTCACCCATGAAACAATTACCGCCTTTCCCACGTGATCTCCTTGTGTTATATGAACCTTATAAAAAAGAAACCCCAAATAGAATCAATTGTCAAGCATAAGAAAAACTTATTACATGTCATAAAAAAAATTTAAACACTATGCCAGTATTTTTCACAATAAAATTTTGACAAATATTAAAGCAAGAGAGTTTCTTCACTAATAACTTGGTCAATAATAAGCAGCTAACATAAACTAGCTACTACCATACAAAGCACCCTGTGGGAGGCCTTTCAAAGGCTATCATTTGTAGGACGAGACTTGAGAGGCAAACCTACTCCCATACATTCCGACCTGTCTCCTTGGGAATGAGAATATGAAGATACCTGTTGAGGCGCATTATATCCAGGAGGAACACGGAAGACATCACTATCCAGAGGCATATCAATTGTCTTCTCAACTTTCCTAACAAAACTACTGGTGACTCCGCCATGGCATAAAACTGACTCATTCACAATCAAACTTAGAACAACGAAAATGCAATAACCAAACACACCCATCTTGTGGGAAAACTCAACTTTCACATTAATCAAGAGTAGTAGCTTCTATATATAGGCATCCAGGAAATAAGATCCTTCCAAATGCTCCAATCCATTTTAGTCGTCAATCCCGGCATGCTTACTAAAAACAACATGTTCAAAATAATTGTCATTTTAGAAAATCAAAATATAATTCGCGATTTGTTTTCACATTTGGTCTTATGTCAATAAAAATGGAGGTGCACAAAAATAAACTCATGTATGAATTAATATGATTATAATGTGGATCATATGAATTAGTTTTAAACTTAAATCGGTCAAAAGTTTAGTTAGTAGAAGGATCCATAATAATACGATCTCACTATTTATGTTGAATAAAATTCCATATCAGCATTAAATTCTCATTCTTAAGGTTGTCCCACATCTAAACACGACGTTCTTTTGTTTGATTAATTGTACGATGCGTGCAACCCTTCTATTTATTTTTGCAATTATTGTTATTCTGTCGTAATGTTTAAGTGGGTTGTTACGTTGACAAATTATTTATTTTAATTATTATTTAAATTTTATTGTATTGGATCGTTAAATTATTATTATGTAATGATAAAATTCTTGTTTTATGTACTGATTAATTTGGTGTGATCGCTTTGTTATCTTACTTATTTTCTTTCATTTCATTTTAAAACATTTGCTTATTATCTAATAATCATAGGTTACTCTTTATCATTTTTATGATGACCCTATATTGTACCCTAACTTGAGTTGAGAGTCTTTCAGAAACAGTCTCTTAACCTTGGAGAAATAGTGGCAAGGCCAACGTACACTCTACCCTCCCCAGAATCCACTTTGTGAAATTTCATTGTAGTTGTTATTGTTATTTTAGGCATATCCCCTTAAATTGTTAATGTCTGATATTGTAATATAATGATGTGGATTGATACAATCTAATCAAATGTTATATTCATCAAAATAATTTAACATTTTCATCAAAATAATTTAATACAACACATTATGAAATAATATGTAATAACTATCAAAACAAAGTGTAACACCTTATCACGGTGATATCTAAATCAGTTTGTATGTATCTTAATCAGTATTAACTACTGCATCCGCTTCTTAAGTTATTATAATATATTATCCTTTCCTACCAAAAAAAACTACTTTTCACCGGTATAAATATCAGATAAGCATGCACTTAGAGAATATTATTTTGTATACTCATATTTCATACATTTTTTATTTTTCCTGGTCCACTGATATTGATTAAAATTAACGCTCTACATGAGTACACGATTATTTATTTGACACTTAATTACTCGTGAAGGCGTGTATTATATAAAAACAAAAAAGATGTGAAATGGGGAAAAAGATTTCGGCCACGTGCACCTGGATATATTATAGTTAATTTACCCATATGATATGTCTATGGCACGTTTCTTCGTTAATTAATTAATATTAAAACTTAATACATTTGCTATTAATTTATATCACATGATATGTCTAAGGTTTTACCCAAAAAAATAAGAGTCTTCTTTCTCTAACTTCGATAAATTTTAAATATAACATTATAATCAATTTTTAAGTTCTACTTTTTATATTGGTTCCAAGTGTAAGCTGATTTAACCATCAGCCATTAGACAACCATGTAAAATATTTAGGAAAAGGCTCAAATATGCCATCAAACTTTCAGAAAAGGCTCATTTATGCCAATTGTTAAAAGTTTGGCTCATCTATCTCATTACCGTTTAAGAAAAGGCTCATTCATGCCATTATTTTTTAACGGTGGTTTTGCAAAACCATTTTTTACACGTGGCCAATTATAATTCGGCCATGTCGTTATTTTTTTATAATAAAAAATTAAAATTCTGAACAAATTCGTCATTATTTTTTTTATTATAAAAATAATAATTACGTGGCCGAATTATAATTGGCCATGTGTAAAAAATGGTTTTGCAAAACCACTGTTAAAATGTTTGTTCAGAATTTTGATTTTTTATTACTCCCTCCGTTTCACAAAGAATGACCTCCTTTCCTTTTTAGTCAGTTTCAAAAAAATGACCTCTTTCCTTTTTTGGTAATATTTTACTTTTTGCTTTCCACGTGGCATGTTTAAGACCACAAGATTAAGGGCAATTTTGTACATTTGACATAACTTTAATTTAGGACCACAAGATTCAAAAGTCTTCTTTAATTTCTTAAACTTCGTGCCAAGTCAAACCAGATCAATCTTTTTGAAACGGAGGGAGTATAAAAAAAATAATGACGTGGCCGAATTATAATTGGCCACATGTAAAAAATGGTTTTGCAAAACCACCGTTAAAAAATAATGGCTTGAATGAGCCTTTTCTTAAACGGTAATGGCATAGATGAGCCAAACTTTTAACGAATGGCATAAATGAGCCTTTTCTGGAAGTTCGATGGCATATTTGAGCCTTTTCCCAAAATAATTTATAATTAAAGAAAATGACTAATGATTAGAATTATAATTTGGATAAATGAGTAATATGAACAAATGTATGTCCTTCGATTTTCTTTTACGACGGTTTTTTCGTTTACCACACAATGACTCTTCTGCCATGTCCCAAATGGACGTTTAACAAATTATGAGGCAGCAAGAGCTTGAAATAATGAAACATTTATTCATCAACAAGTACACAATGTTACTGAGGAAAAGGAAAGAAAAGATAGATGAAATTTCGTGTATATTGTTGTGTCGTAATTTAACTAACTTTAGAAAAATCACTTTTTGAAATGTTCTAAGTATAAAACAATTTGACAAAATACTTAGAAAGAGTCGCCACTTAATTTTTTAAAGAAATTAAGAAAACTTATAATTTTCAAAGATTTAAACAGAAAAAATCATTTGAAATTAAGAAGGTTCGGAGTTCAATTTACACTTCGAGAAGGGTTTAAGCATTCGAAGTGCCCGCTAACATGCGGTTGACTTGCGACTTGACTAAAATATATTTAGTGACTAATTTTTTGGAAAAGGTGATTTAACATAAGAAGAGTAACTTACAATATTTGATTGACTAAAAAGGGGTTAAATAAATGACACGATTATATTTTTTTTTATTTTTAGAGGAAAAGATCCAAAATAGAACAATTGACTCGACATACAAGATTAGAATATTAATAAAATTAGATTAATTAGAATTTATTTGATGAATTTGAAATAAATAATTTAAACCAATTTAATAAATTTAAGCATGAAAATCATTTCTTAATTAATTGAAGAATGAGAGCAAAATTTTGACTAACCCCTTTTATTGAGAAAATGTCCAAGCAAAGAATACATATATATATATATATTATTTTAAGTTACTTGAGGAATAAATACTTTGACCTTTAAATCATTTTTTAACAAGTAAAAAGTGATCGAGTGTGAGACATTAAAGAATAGGTTGTTGTTTTATATATTTTATTTTTTTAAGAACAAAAGATTTAACTTAAAAAAAGTATAATTTGGCCAACATTTTTAATTAATAAAATAGATCTAAATAAAAAAAAAGTTAAAAAAGTTAACCAACACAAGGAAATAACTCATCTTTTGGGAATCTAATTAAGTTAATTAAAATTTATAAAGTTAGAGTTAAATAGCAAACAATAAATAATCGCAATTAAATAATTAACGAGTAAGGGAGAAATGAATTTGGGCCTCCTTTTGGGCCCATTTCGTTGGAATTTTGGCTTTTAAACCAATCCCGTTTTTGGTATACAGCTGATGTATATCAGTGTATATCGGCATGTATATCAGCCCTTTTCATGTATTTTTTTGCTTCCAAGCATCTGTACTTCGTCTTAGCCTTGCATTCCTGCGTTTTTGACCTATAATTCCTGTATAATGAGTGTATACAGTTGTATACATCTCATATACAACCCCTTTTTAGGCTTGTGGGACTTTGAGAATTCAATATCCCGCCTTGTGAATCAACTTTTAATTTTTTGAATAATGAGGTCGACTCGATAATATTTGGCCTTTGGCCCAACGAGATGATGCAAAGCATAGATGGAGCCGATTGGGCTCGTTGAAGGAATTCATGCAATAAAAGAAACAAAGGGAATTAATAATAAATAAATATAAAAAAAAAACACGCAAAGGGTAATTGACGAATTTCTCAAAGTAAAAAAAAATTCATAACTATATTGAGCTACTGGTGGACATTCAGATTAATAGAACAATGGGAGACACACAAAACAGAATATTACTATATACCCAAATAATTGGAGGAAACAAGATTTAGCATTTTTATTAAAATTAACTCACATTTTTGTAACAATAATTAATTAGCAACCCTTTTTCTTAAAATCTCCAAATCAAAGTCATAAAAATCCTAATGACCAATGACTTGAATCATACATTTTTTCTCACTTTGAAGAAAAGAAAAAAAAAAACATATGGTCTTAAAGACGTGAAATCTAAACGAAGCAGGGTGTTGCGTTATCATAAGAGAACAGGTTCTAAATCAAGTTAACAACGTGCAAAACGAAGACCTTCAACAACTGAAAATAATCATCACTCAAGTTACGACAAGAAGGATTTGAAACTGAAGAGATCATATGCCTAACTAAGAATGAATTCAAGCTAAGACATTAACAAGGTAGGATCAAAAGTAGTAGAACAACCAACTAATAGTTTAAATTAATGTCAAAATCCGTTTGATACAAGTTTAAAAAAAAATAATAAAAAAAAATAAAAAATAACGGCACAGATGGGTCATCAACTAAAGATTAAAACATTAAACGTAACCAAGTTGATTTACTAAGTCTAGGCTTAAAATTGGTTATTATTATTATTATTATTTTCCATAGCAAAACAGTGTACAAACTAAAGGGGATAAAAGTCCCTATAGCATTTAATCACCAAACACTTGAGAAATCTAACAAACACAAGCTATAAAATGATCTCAACTAATGAACATAAGGTTTCGAATTTTTGCAAGAGAGAACAAAATTCCCATTCGGGTTGCTATATAAAATTGAGATAATGACCTCCGAATCGAGAGTATAGGAAGCATTCAAATTGATCAATACGTAAAACAACGACACTAAACCGATCACATCGGTTTATTTATTTAGAGAGATGATAATATTCAAACTCATAATTAGACCATACTAAGGGGCACAACTATCACAAAAGAAACAAAAATCTCACATAGAATGACTATTGAGGAAGAACCCATCATGGAATATACATCATTCGAAAAGAAAAGGATATTACCTTTTTCGGAGCAGCGAGACTAGGACAAACGAGCTGAGGAGGACAGCGATTCTTCCACCGAACACGACTCCGAAAAACTCGAATGAACGAGACAAAAAACGAGCGAGACTGACTCGAACAACTTTAAAATAATTTGATTTAGATTTTTTTCTTCCTCTTAACACTTAGCTAACTCTTATTATTATTATTTATTTTTTTTTTTCTCTCCCCTTTTCAAGAGCAAGAAGAAGGTATTTATAGAAGGGAATTCGAGTTCGGAATTAGGGAAAAAGGGTAAAATGGATGAAAAGATGAGGGTGGATGGCTTGACAGGCGGCTGTTGCAGGACGCAATTGCAGGTCTGTTCCTGCTGTTCCATCGATGAAGACGATGGAAGCTTTCCGTCTATTTTGACTTGTGAAGGAGAAGAAGTCGTGTACAGGGGTGGGGTTGTCTGGGTTTAGCGTCTGGTGATGGGATTTTGGTTCTTGGGTTTTGTTTTGGAATTCTTTGGAATTATACGTTCTTTGGAAATAAAAGGGGACTAGGGAATGGGCTGGGAATTATGATGTGGGCCGCTGGTTTGGGTCAAAGTTGGTGAGAATAATGGATTTAAAAATGGAGTAAAAGTGTAGTTAATTTTGAGCTTAAAATTTGGACTAATTGCTTAAAGTTGTAACAATTTTGGATTAATTTGGGTCAATTCGGCTAACCATTAAATAAAATGAATTCATATTATTAATTAGTGAGCTTCTTAATTTCAACGAAATAAACTAATAAACTTAATTAAACTTAAATGACTCAAAATTAAAACCATAATTTAAACCGAACTAAATTAACAAAATACTTAACTAAAAATTGTTGTTGTTTTTTTTTTTTTTTTTTTTTTTTGATGATTTGCAAATATTTATAAAATAATGTGATTGTAGAAATATACGTATTTATTATTTAAAATTATTAAAGGACGAAATCTCTTTATAAATAACTTGAAAAATATTTTGAGTTTCATAAGACTCATTAATTCGAAATTTATAACCATCACTAATATTTAAAAAATATAAAATCCTTTTTGAGACGATTTTCGAATAATCATAAAATATACTAATTATATACGTAATTATGTAAAACATATATATTATCTAAAAATTATGAAAAGTGACAAAACTATTTAAAAATCTTGCAAACTATATTATTATTATTTTTTGGAAATTTTATAAGACTAATTATTTTGAATCGTTTGAAATTGAAGAAGCTCGAAATGATTAATTTATATTGTGGAGGGTCAAAAGTGGGTGTCAACAACTGTCCCTCGTTTGACTTTGATTGATGAAAGAAATTTGAGGCAAACGAAATTGACAAATCCAATTTTGACCGACCACATCTCCACCTTTCAGGAAAAAGCTTTTGGTACCAACTTTAGGAGTTATGGTCAAACCCTGAAAACGAGTTTCCTACATATCTCAGGCCATATGAGAATTCAGGCCACTTGTAGTTCTATGCGCTTGACTTGACGAACGATTTTTTGAAAGAATTTAAAAGCTATCCTGATACCGAATTATGGAGGGACCAGAATGCTCCAGAATAAGATTTAAGAGCGAATGTTGGAACATAGCCGTGTTTTCAATATTGATCCTGCCTACATATTCCTCAACTTAGGAAATCAGACTGCTTGTAGTTCGACTCAATCGGTTAGAAAGGAAATCTCTTATGTTAAGATAACCTTCAGTTAGGAGGAATGACAAAATAAGTCGAGTATGAAAAATAGGCTTGCAACCTCTTAGTCATGAATGTGGAGCTCTTCACATCCATAAGTAAGAACTTACACGGACATAATTTCCAAGACTCTTGGTGCATTGTCACTCAGATTGGAAATTTGCTTCCGGTGAACCCAAATTTTTCGGATGCGATACTGAAACTAGGAAACCTAAAGAAAAACCCACATGCCTTCTGATAGGGGTGTGGTTTGATTGCGGTGGAAGTCACTCCTCTGCTCGCGTCCTAAGAGTTTGACACCACTTAATTTCTCTCCTTGCATATTTGACGTCAAATTCGTCGAGTCCGACGTAAAACAAATAAAGCTCGTATTTGTATTTGTAATATAATCTTCAATGTACTCTTCTTTTTGATGACGAAGTAATAAAATAGGCGAGATGTAATATGTTGATAGTTCTCTTGATGTTGTATTTGCAAGAAAAATGATGCAGTTGATGTTGATTCTCTTTTGATAGGCGAATCTTTCTCGCGATGCTTGAATCTTTTTCCTGCAATACATGAATATCTTTCGCGATGCATGATTCTTCTCTTGCGATGCATGGATCTCTTTCTCCTGCAATGCATGACTTTTTTGCGATGCATGACTTCTTTCTCTTGTTATGCATGATCTTTTTCGCGATGCATGGATCTTGTTCCCGCAATGCATGAATCCTTTTCTCTTGCAATGCATGATCTTTTCCCGACACACATGAATATTTTCTCTTGCTATACATGATATTTTCCCGCGATGCATGACATCTTTCTCTTGCTATGCATGATATTTTCCCGACACGCATGAATATTTTCTCTTGCTATGCATGAATTATTTTCCTAATGATGCCATCCCTGGTACCGAATGAAGATAATGCTTCACCAGACAACACAGGTGATCTTTCGGGTATCTTTTGGGTGGCGATGTCGTCTGAATCGACAATACAATATAAATGACTCTCCGGGTAGTGATGTCGTCTCATTCGTCAATATAAATAAAAATGACCCTCGGAGTAGTGGTATCATATCATTTGACAATACGATATAAATGACCTTACGGGTAAGTAATATTATCATATATCGATAATATAATGCGAGATAAGTGTCTTCCAGATATCTTTAGTTGCTGGAAAATAAATAAAATTTCTTTCTTCGAGGTTTTCCTATGTTCCACCCCGAACATAATTGTACGTTCATGATGGACCTCGTCTTGTTGAGAATTGAATGAAATAATTCTACTCATATTCCCAAATCTTTGATATAAGAAACGTAAAATATTTCCTGCATCCACAGAAAAATTATTAATTTTGGGGAGTTTTTTGCCCTTTCAACTTCTCCATATTTATGGAACGGAGGAACATGTTGATCTTGAGGTGAGCTTATACACCTGCGTCCACAGAAAAATTATTAGTTTGTTACAAAATGAACTATCTTTAACCGTTGGTGAGCAATCACGGAATTTTTGAGATCTTCTCAAAAATTCTGTCCCCGGCTACAAATCTCAAAGGAAGTTCAGTCTTGTCTTTGGTGGAAAGATCTTCTTCTCGAGAATTTTCGAATCCTTTTCAAAAATTTCGTCGGTTTTCTATTGTAAAGGAAAAATAAAATCTTATGGGAGATATGACCGAGCCCTTGTGGCGCCTACGTATCCCGTTGAGGCGGGAATCGGGTCAAACGTAGTTCCCTCTTTAGGATTAATAAAAATAGAAGAATTACAAATACAGACCGAGGCCGACATAGGCCGCCTACGTATCTCATTCTTGAGAATTCGGGTCGACGTAGTTCATTACAAGGAAATCTTAAGTGGGAGAAAAGGGTGACCGAGGCCGACATAGGCCGCCTACGTATCTCATTCTTGAGAATTCAGGTCAGACGTAGTTCATTACATAGGGATAGATTCTAAACAAAGCAATTACATGCAAATAGAACGATGACAAGGAAATGACAAAAATACAAACTGAAGCTTCACACGTAGTATCTCTTGACAGCATTTGAGTTGATCGGTTTTGGCCATTCGGTACCATCCATCTCCGACAGGACTAAGGCACCACCGGATAACACTTTGCGAACCATGTAGGGCCCTTGCCAATTTGGCGCAAATTTTCCTTTATATTCATCTTGGTGAGGGAAAATGCGCTTAAGAACCAAGTGACCAACCTCAAATGTCACGGATCTTACTTTCTTATGAAAAGCACGAGTCATTCTCTGTCGATACTGGTTGACCATGACAAACGGCAACCATTCTCTTCTCGTCAATCAATGTTAGCTGGTCAATCCGCTTGCGAACCCATTCAACATCACTTAATTCGGCTTCTTGGATGATTCTCAATGAAGGTATTTCAACTTCAAGCGGGTATAATCGCTTCGTCCCATACACCAACAAATATAGAGTTGCTCCAACTGATGTTCTCGCAGTCGTTCTGTAACCCAACAAAGCATATAGCAACATCTCGTGCCAACCTCTGCCATTTTCAATCATTTTCCTCAAAATCTTCTTTATGTTCTTGTTGGCGGTTTCTGGCTCCGTTCATTTGGGGACGATAGACGGTGGAATTCCGGTGAGTAATCTTGAATTGTTCACATATCTCTCTCTCATCAAGTGTTTGTTAAGATTCGCTCCATTATCGTAATGATGGATTACGGTACTCCAAACCTACATATCGGGTTGTTGCGAACAAAATCGGCTACAACTTTCTTGGTTACCGACTTGTACGAAGCCGCTTCCACCCACTTGGTGAAATAGTCGATGGCAACCAAAATGAATCCGTGTCCGTTAGAGGCGGGCCGGCTCTATTGGACCAATGACATCCATGCCCCAAGCTACGAATGGCCGGGGGTGAACTCATAGCATTAAGTTCGTGAGGAGGAACTCGAATCAAATCACCATGCACACGACATTTATGACATTTCTCGCACGAACTTGCAACAATCGTGTTCCATAGTCATCCAAAAATATCCGGCTCGGAGGATCTTCTGGCCAAAGTGAGCCCATTCATGTGAGTACCACAAACTCCGGCATGTATCTTTCCGAAGCTTTGCGGCTTCGTTAGCATCAACGCATCCGAGAAGACCTAAATCGTAGTCCTCCCGTAAAGGATTTCTCCACTTGCAAAGAAATTGAGGGCCATACGGCGTATCGTTTTCTTACGGTTGAACGTTGCATTCTCGGGATAAGTTCCGTCCTCTAAATACTTCTTGATGTCAAAGTACCAAGGCAAACCGTCCGGCTCCGTTTCAACATGTGAACAATGAACAGCCGCTGCTCTTTTACCTCTATATCTCTTTGGATCAATATAACTTGTATCCGGGTGTTTGATCATTGAGGCAATGGTGGCCGAGCATCGGCCAACTCATTTTGTGTCCTGGGAGTATGTCCGAACTCAATCTTGCGAAATCTCTTGCACAACTTCGTACATACCGCACGTACTGACACTAAGACTGCTCCGATACCTTTCCCTTGGTGATTTGCCGCTCCATCAAAGAATACTCTCCAACCAGGATATGCTTCAGAAATATCTTCACCCACAAATGCTACTTCTTCATCGGGAAAATAAGTCTTGAGTGGCTCATACTCTTCGTCAACCGGATTCTCCGCAAGATGATCGGCCAAGGCTTGTGCTTTTATCGCCTTTTGTGTCACATACACAATGTCGAACTCACTCAAAAGCATTTGCCATTTAGCCAACTTTCCGGTCGGCATTGCTTTTCGGAAAATATACTTCAACGGATCCATCACGGAGATGAGGTACGTGGTATAAGAAGACAAATAATGCCTCAACTTTTGAACGATCCAAGTCAAGGCACATCTTGTTCTCTCCAAAAGAGTGTAACGAGCCTCATAAGGAGTGAACTTTTTACTCAAGTAATAAATGGCTCGCTCCTTTTTTCCAGTCTCATCATGTTGACCAAGCACGCATCCCAATGCATTATCAGACACCGACAAATATAGCAATAATGGACTCCCTTCTCGTGGAGGGACCAACACCGGTGGATTGGACAAATAATTCTTGATGGTATCAAAAGCAGTTTGACATTCTCCAGTCCACTTAGTTGAGGCATCTTTTTCAATAACTTAAAGATGGGCTCACACACCACGGTGGATTGAGCTATGAACCGACTGATGTAGTTTAATCTTCCCAAAAAACTCATCACCTCCCTCTTTGTCTTCGGAGGAGGTAATTCCTGGATCGCCTTGATCTTGGAAGGGTCAAGCTCAATGCCCCTTCTGCTGACTATAAATCCCAACCACTTGCCCGGTGGCACTCCAAAAGCACATTTGGCGGGATTTAACTTCAAATTGTATTGACCTTGAGACGATCAAAGAATTTTCTCAAGTGAGTCAAGTGATCCGAACTCTCGCGGGACTTGATTATGACATCATCTACATACACTTCGATCTCTTTATGAATCATATCGTGAAAAATGGTTGTCATGGCCCTCATATAAGTAGCACCGGCATTTTTGAGACCAAATGGCATCACCCGATAATGATATACACCCCAAGGCGTAATGAAAGTTTGTCTTTTCGCATCTTCTTCGTCCATCGGGATCTGGTGGTAACCCGCATAACAATCCACAAATGACTCGCATCTCATGCTTAGCACGATTATCAATGAGGATGTGAATGTTTGGCAATGGAAAATTATCTTTCGGGCTAGCTTTGTTGAGATCTCTATAGTCGACACAAATTCGATCTTTCCATCTTTCTTGGCAACCGGAACAACGTTGGCTAACCAAGTCGGATATTGCGTCACTTCCACTACTTGAGACTCGATCTGCTTGGTAATCTCCTCTTTGATCTTCAAACTCAACTCAGGCTTGAACTTTCGAGTCTTTTGTTTTACCGGACTGAAATCTGGATTAATCGGCAACTTGTGGGACACTATATTCGTACTCAGCCCCGGCATATCTTCGTAAGACCAGGCAAACACATCAATGTACTCTCTGAGCAAATGGACCAGGTCTCTTCCTTGAGCTTCGGATCGGATGGACACCGATTCTCACTTCTTTAACACATTCCTCATCTCCGAGATTCACGGTTTTGGTTTCATCAAGATTTGGCTTATGTTGATTCTCGAATTGTCGAAAATCTTCGGCAATATGTTCGGGTACCTCATTTTCTTCTTCATATTCCTTGCACTCATCATCATCGGCCTCATTTTGTTCATTCGGTTCATGACATGACATGACATTGGCAGTGAGTTTTAAATTAATATTACCTGAAACCACAAACGAACAAAGTTAGGAAAGTAACATATAAACAGATAAATAAACAAATTTTTGATAAAAGAGGCTTTCATTTTAATCGAAAAAAATGAGCACAAACTTTGGCTATGACTAAGGGTCATTTCGCCTTTTTAAACATTACAAGGGAATTTAAAAACTTCAAACAAGTAAAACTGGATAAAGGGTGGGTTTCGGGCCTCTTCCGGACTACCACCGATTTTGAAAATAAACAAAACACATGTCCTTTCTACCAGATGAGCGAGAAATCAGGAGTGGTGTGCGGGTCCGGTTCCGCAATCGCTCCTCGGGTTCGCATCACGGATGCCCGATGTCCTAGCTTCTTCTTGGATGACCGCATCAATCTCTTCAAAAAGGTCCAAGATTCCTTCCCCGAGACCATCATCATTGACACATCCTTTCACCTAGGGAATGACCCAGTACAGATGAGGAATTGGTCTAGCCAATGCTTGATCAACATTCTTGTTTTTCATCTCGATTCGTCATCCGTTGGGACATATCCCAAACCAAACTTTGCTCCTTTAGCGGGGATCCGAATAGGCTCGATAATTCCTTGAAAGTGTTTCCCCAATCCGCATGCAGGTTCGAAACCATTCTCAGAGCATGACAAAGAGCAATCATCTTGTATACGGTTGGCATAGGAGGTTGCGAGCCAAATCATCACCGGTGGCATTTACCGGCTCCACCGTGTAAAAATCACAACCTCGAGAGATATCATCAATGATCGGTGCATACCTATTGGAATGGCTCCCTTCACCATAAATGACCAATTCTGGTCCTTCCAAACAAATTTCAACAGTTGGTGAAGGGTAGACGGGCTGGCCCCAACCATGTGGATAAATGGTCTTCCTAGAAGCAAATTGTAGCCGGTATTGATGTCCAACACCGAAACTCCACATTGAATTCTCGCAGGCCCCATCCGAACAACCAAATTTACCGCGCCCTATCGTGTCTCTCGCACTCCATCGAAAGCTCTCACATTGACCTGGTTTTGTTGAACCTTTCCTAAGTCAAATTTCCATTTGCTTGAGAGTCGAAAGCGGACATATGTTGAGACCGGACCCATCGTCGACCAAAACACGATTTATAACTTTGTCCCGGCACTTGATGGTGACGTGCGAGCTTTGTTGTGCATCTTCCCTTCAAAAGGCAACTCTTCGTCGCAAAAACTAATTCGGTGTCCTCGAATGACCCGGTTTATCATGGCTGCTAGATTGTCGCCGTTAGTACCCACAGCACATAAGTGTCATCCAAAGCTTTCATCAAAGCTTGTCTATGCAATCGCGAACTCATCAATAAAGCCCACACAGAAATCCGAGCCGGCGTCTTCTCTAGATGTTTTACAATCGAATAATCTTTCGGTTGCATTTTCTCCGTAACTCCTCGGCTTCGGCCTCACTAATCGGCCTTTTTCCTTGGTCCTTCTTCCGCACACCCCTGGATCGGCTCTTCGGGGTGTGTAGCATCTCGCCGATCCGGTCATACCACGGGTAACGGCCGTTTCAATCACAAACTTTGGTCGGGCAAGAGTTTCTCGTGGCACCAAGGCAACAACCTTCTCGGGTGTCGAATCACAAACTCCTTCTTCTCCCTAATGTTCAACGAGGCCACGGACCTTTCTAGTTCATCGGGAACAATCGAAACTATTGCCTTTGTCGCGCACCAATCGTCATCTGTCTCTATCATATTGATAGTGACGCCTCCATGATTTGGCAAAGGATTACCGTTGACATTAGGCGCGACCGTCACGAAAGAGACCACATTCTCGTCAATCGGGTCTTGGATTTTATGTTTCGAGGTTGATACAGTCCTCCGTATCATGTCCAACACTTGTTTGAGTGATACGCGCATCTCTCGATCAGTGTCCGTAAAACTTTGAGCTAGTGTCAACCGGCTTGGGCCCCACTTTGGATGAATATATCCTGCTAGTTAATCGTTCGAACAACTTTGTTCGGCTTTCAACAAGTGGAATGAAAGTTCTAGCGAGGCTTCTTCTCAAATCTAGGACGGGAGGGATCGTAATTACCTTGTTGAGGGGAGGCATCTCGGCGATAATTTGGAGTGTTTGGACGGGGGTTTGATATGAGTTGGTTCGGTAATTTGGTTGTGGAGTTTGGTAGTTCGAGGGGGTATTTTGGTAAAGTGAGCCGGGGTTTGGTATGTCGGGGGAGGAGTTTGGTAATTTGTCCGAATGTTGGCACGGAGTTGGGGCGACATTTCGATAGTGATGAGATGGAAGTGCAGTAAAGTTTGGAGGGGAGTTTGGTAGATAGTAGGAGGAGTTTGGTAGCTAGGAGGGGGAGTATTTTGATAAGCTGGGAGGAGGGGTATTTTGTAATCGGTATGTGCATAACAAGCCGAGAATGAACTCCGTGAAGGTCGAGAACGACCTTGGTATGATGAGAATTTCCTTGGGGTCTTCTTCCCTCATAAGAGATAGATGACACATCCCTCTCTTTTCTTCTTCAACAAGCCCGAAGATCCGGCGAGGCAAAGAACACGGGCAATCTTTCCGGTTCTCAATCCATCTTCAATAGTCTCACCTACCTTGACTATCTCAAAGCAAATTTTGCTCCAACGAGCAACATTATTCTGTCATAATATTCGAGCTCTTGCACCCGCACAAACACTTCGACGATTTCTTTTTTCGACATAGGAGGTCTAACTTTAGCCGCCTCCTTTCGCCATCTATATGCGAATTCTCTCGTAACTTTCGATCGATTTTTGTTTCATCTTCTCCAAGGAGTAACGATCGGGAACGATCTCCACATTGTAGGCGAATCGTTCGATGAAGTCCTTAGCTAGAGCGTTCCAACTAGACCCTTTGTCTTGTTTCATGAGCAAGATAAACCATTCTAGAGCCTCTCCGCTCGGACTTCGGCTAAAAAGCCGCATCAACAAAGCTTCGTCTCTCCCAACTCCCACGAGTTGGTCACGCGTAGGCCCTCGGGTGTGCTAAGGGGTTCCCCGTTCCTCCGAAGATGTCAAACTTCGGCACCTTGAACCCTTCCGGGAGGTCCAAGTTAGGATGAATGCACGGGTCTTCGTAACTCAACCCGGCGACCTCGGGAATGCGGTTCAACTCTTTCATGGCTTTTCTAATTTCTTCCTTCATATCTATCTTGGTGGTCTCTTCCTTTGACCTCCACTCTCTCTCCCTCTCCTCATAGTGGTCAAGCTCGAACCATGGGCGTCATGCTCGTTGGGGACCGGTATTTGGAAAGCGGTTTTTTTGCGGTAGTGGTGGAGCAATAGAGGGACTCGGCCATTTAAAGGGGCGTGATAGTTTTGGGGAAAAGTCCGGGGGTTGGTATACTTGGTTTTGGTGAAGGAGGGAAGTGCGTAGGTTATTAGCGTTTTGGCTATGAGGGGGTAGGCCAATTTGGTGGTTCGAATTGGGGGAGGGAGTGGTGCTTGGAGGTTGGTATTTTGAGGAGGAGGTGGTGTTTGGTAGGCGAGGCGTAATGGGGGTTTTGGGTGGTAAGGTCAACGATGGAGGGATCACGAGCGGGACTTGAAGGCGGGTTTTGAACTTGTTCCACGTTAGGAGGGGGATTTTTGGTGGAGGTCTTCCGTCTGGTTGCATGCTGACAGCAATAATAGGAGGGGTCAAATCTTGTGTTGTCTGCATCTCGACCCTCATGTCAGGAATTTTATCGATCAACTGCAGGATCAGTTCATTTACATCAGCAACGGCGGGTTTAGCCACCACGACATCGGTAAGGGCCGATTTCTTCGTTGTTATCACCCATTCTTTGCTTTTTCCCTTTTGTGAACTTTGATTGGGGAAGGAATCGTAGGACCTTTAGATCTAGTGAAATAAGGATGATCGCCCGACTTATCGACACGGACCCGGTTCTAACTACTGTTGAGAAAAACAACTCAAAGGCAAGTCTCGTTAGTTTTGATTCAAAGACAAATAATGCAAAATATCACATAAAAGCAGATAAACACATAAAAGTTGCTTTGTTTGAGAACATGATAACCCGCGAATAATGGGGACTGACTTTTGAACAAGCAGGAGTTTGCTCTTTTTTTTTTTTTTTTTTTTTTTTTTATGTTGAGGTTGGTGACTCAGAAAGGTCAAATTGCATTGAGCTAAGGTCTTCTTGCTGCATCTCTCGGGAATTTGTTGATCCGAACTCAATGTTTTCTTGTATAATAAAGGGGAAGAGAAAATTTTTAAAAAATAGGGCCGGGCCTTGAAAGATCGCCTACGTATCTCCCAAGGAGAATTCGGGCCCTACGTAGTTCGAATACAAAAGGAAATTCTCATCTTCACTCATTCATTTGATTGATTACAAAGGAAGTGAGAAAAACATACAATTAAGCTCATAAAAGATAGGTGGTGCCTTCATCAAAGCTTCTTCTTCAGACTGTTGCATTAATCACGGGGGGTAAACTCGTATTCTTCGAGGGTGGTTTTCTCATTCCCTTCCTTCCATCGTCCCTGAAGAGGAGGCCTATAGACAATTTCCTCCCCAGTATCTTCTTCAGTAGCTTCAGGTCTAGCGCCTTTGGGATCACTGTTGGTGATGAGAAACTTAAGACTCGAGAAATTTTGGTCGGACATTTTAGTAGTGACTTGTATTTGACAATTTTCAATTTTTGTATATATATATATATATATATATTATTTTTATTTTTTTGACAAGGAGTGGGCTAAAATGTCCTCATTCAAAGCAACGTACCACACAAACAGTTAAACACACAAGTAAATAGGCAAATTTCGCGTCCTAAACATGCATGTGACCCTTTTGTGCCAAGGGTAGGCCTAGCGAATTGAAGGATGTATTGCGCCACTTAAAACAAATTGTTGCACCCCCAAAACAAAATTCATAAGCAATAGAGAATTCATTACAAAGCTAAGCAAAGGGATACATCTTTTAGGGAAGGAATAAGTTGCAAATACAAAAACATCAATCCCACGCAGGGGAATAAGATAACTAAAATGCTGAGGGACTTGCTCCTCCTCTTGCTTTTTCCACTTCTTCATGAATGAGAAACTTGCTGGTTATCACATGCGGCTCATGTATTCTTGCTCCCTACGTTGAAACTCTTGCTCTCTTCGGTCCCATTCCTGCTGAAAATGGTAGGCTTGGATTTGAAGCCTTACCAGGACATCTTCAATCTGTCGGCCCGTACGTGGCGTTGGGTCGAGTGTACCATGCAGATCATTATGCAACCATTTTTTGTATTCATCTACATACCCGGCTTCATATCTATTTTTCGCCATACTCTCTTTTAGGTTGACCCGTCCAGACCATTCTTGACAA
The DNA here is from genome assembly GCA_029007595.1 of Solanum commersonii. Lineage (NCBI taxonomy): Eukaryota > Viridiplantae > Streptophyta > Magnoliopsida > Solanales > Solanaceae > Solanum > Solanum commersonii. The sequence goes on from JAJTWQ010000132.1 coordinate 970,277, forward strand.
ATATCCTTGGCGTGAGGTATCTTGTCGCACCCGTTATAGTCAAAGACGTAGCGGCTAGTGTCTCCTTTGAAAGGTAGAATTTGTCTTTCGCCGAATTGCCGCATTACCCGGCTAGGATTGTAAGGTCGTACCCCTCTAATACCGGGAAGGATTAGGAAAGGACACTTAGCCCCCGAATAGCTATTTTCTCGACATGAAATCTTGAAACATCCATTGTACGTCTTCCTCTTTTATGTCATGGAAGACTTTGGCCCACGATTCCCTAGTATTGTGGATCTTGAACTGTTGTTGCTCAAATGGAACTCATAATGGTCGAGGCGGCTTTCTTTTTGTGGTTCGGCCAATTTCTCGTTTCGAGTCTCATATGTCTTCACCGGATGTTTAGACATCCACCATTGTAGCAAAATATTACAACCTTGAAAAAATGGAAACCCGTTTTGCATTGACCCAAAGATCGGTAGATGTCGGCCAAAATGATCGGGGCTAGGTTGAAGTATTTCTTAACTTGTCCTTTCTTACCAACACCCTCGAAGATGGCGTGTGCAACCATGACAACCCGAGTATCAATTTCATTCCCTTCGCCTTGAGGAAATACCATCGTTCCTAAGAGGCATACAACAAATGCTAAGGTTTGAGTTTGACTCCAACTGCGCGATCGAGAAACTCATTTGGAAAATTCTTATAATAGTTCTCGTGTCCCCACCGTTCGTAGAATTTCGAAACGGAATACTCGGGGTGTCTAGCCGGTTTGCATTTACTAGTAACAACATGTTCTTCGCCCGTGGTCGGGTCGGCTTATCGGTAGCAAAATGTGGTGGTCCGGATGATTTTTCCTTTTTCGGCACGTTCCGACGTTGTCTAGGCAATCTTTGATTTCTTCGACAGTTGGTGTCATTTCAACATCTCCAAAGCGAAACACCATCCTTTCATCATCCCAAAATCGAGTTACCACCTCAATGAACTTAGGCCAAACTTTGAGATTCATTATCGATGGAAGGTTACCCAAGTGAATGGAAAGTTCCCTTTTCTGATATGCATTGAGATTGCTCCACCATACACGGAGGAGGCTCGGCGTCTCGGTGACCATTTTGAAACTCAAGTGTTGCTTGGCCATCTACAAAACATACAAATAATTAGATACCCCCAAACCCAAGGTACAACAATTTGTCAAATAACGCATACATCCTTCAAGCACGTAAGTATGAACGTCCGTTCGGGCCGTGGGCCCTTTGGACTCAAGGTGGTCTTTCTAATGGGCCCAACACGCCTTGGGTGTTGGGTCATCTTAGTTCAAAAATGCGCTAAATTTCGGGGATTTGGTCTTGCTCTATCCTAGTATGACTAAGAGTGAGTTTTCTTTAAAGTGGATTGGTGACCCAAGCGGACTACTTGGCCGAGACAATTAACGACCGTTGACTATCCGGTAGCCAACTACATTCGTCGGGGTGTCCCGAGAACAATTTGGTTAACGAACATTGCGGCCCGCATAATCGTCCTTTAAGTGAAAATAAAAAAATGTCATTTGACGGAATAAATGATATGGATGCAATGACAGTTGATATCACAATTTAAGCAAATAAGGCACATTTGAGGTAAAACAATTCAACAAATATTAGCAAATAGTCAAAGAGAGTCAAGTCATTATGGTTAGAACCTAATTGAATCCCCAGCGGAAGTCGCCATTTCTGTTGTGTCGTAATTTAACTAACTTTAGAAAAATCACTTTTTGAAATGTTCTAAGTATAAAACAATTTGACAAAATACTTAGAAAGAGTCGCCACTTAATTTTTTAAAGAAATTAAGAAAACTTATAATTTTCAAAGATTTAAACAGAAAAAATCATTTGAAAATACCAAAGAAGGTTCGGAGTTCAATTTACACTTCGAGAAGGGTTTAAGCATTCGAAGTGCCCGCTAACATGCGGTTGACCTGCGACTTGACTAAAATATATTTAGTGACTAATTTTTTGGAAAAGGTGATTTAACATAAGAAGAGTAACTTACAATATTTGATTGACTAAAAAGGGGTTAAATAAATGACACGATTATATTTTTTTTTTATTTTTTAGAGGAAAAGATCCAAAATAGAACAATTGACTCGACATACAAGATTAGAATATTAATAAAATTAGATTAATTAGAATTTATTTGATGAATTTGAAATAAATAATTTAAACCAATTTAATAAATTTAAGCATGAAAATCATTTCTTAATTAATTGAAGAATGAGAGCAAAATTTTGACTAACCCCTTTTTTTGAGAAAATGTCCAAGCAAAGAATACATATATATATATATATTATTTTAAGTTACTTGAGGAATAAATACTTTGACCTTTAAATCATTTTTTAAACAAGTAAAAAGTGATCGAGTGTGAGACATTAAAGAATAGGTTGTTGTTTTATATATTTTATTTTTTAAGAACAAAAGATTTAACTTAAAAAAGTATAATTTGGCCAACATTTTTAATTAATAAAATAGATCTAAAAAAAAAAAAGTTAAAAAAAGTTAACCAACACAAGGAAATAACTCATCTTTTGGGAATCTAATTAAGTTAATTAAAATTTATAAAGTTAGAGTTAAATAGCAAACAATAAATAATCGCAATTAAATAATTAACGAGTAAGGGAGAAATGAATTTGGGCCTCCTTTTGGGCCCATTTCGTTGGAATTTTGGCTTTTAAACCAATCCCGTTTTTGGTATACAGCTGATGTATATCAGTGTATATCGGCATGTATATCAGCCCTTTTCATGTATTTTTTTGCTTCCAAGCATCTGTACTTCGTCTTAGCCTTGCATTCCTGCGTTTTTGACCTATAATTCCTGTATAATGAGTGTATACAGTTGTATACATCTCATATACAACCTTTTTAGGCTTGTGGGACTTTGAGAATTCAATATCCCGCCTTGTGAATCAACTTTTAATTTTTTGAATAATGAGGTCGACTCGATAATATTTGGCCTTTGGCCCAACGAGATGATGCAAAGCATAGATGGAGCCGATTGGGCTCGTTGAAGGAATTCATGCAATAAAAGAAACAAAGGGAATTAATAATAAATAAATATTAAAAAAAAAAAAAACACGCAAAGGGTAATTGACGAATTTCTCAAAGTAAAAAAAAATTCATAACTATATTGAGCTCGGTCTGGACATTCATCTTAATGGAACAATGGGAGACACACAAAACAGAATATTACTATATACCCAAATAATTGGAGGAAACAAGATTTAGCATTTTTATTAAAATTAACTCACATTTTTTGTAACAATAATTAATTAGCAACCCTTTTTTCTTAAAATCTCCAAATCAAAGTCATAAAAATCCTAACAGCCAATGACTTGAAACATACATTTTTTCTCACTTTGAAAGAAAAAAAAAAAAAACATATGGTCTTAAAGACGTGAAATCTAAACGAAGCGGGGTGTTGCGTTATCATAAGAGAACAGGTTCTAAATCAAGTTAACAACGTGCAAAACGAAGACCCTCAACAACCGAAAATAATCATCACTCAAGTTACGACAAGAAGGATTTGAAAATATTTGAAAGGTCTTATCCCATTGAATATTCACTGGGAACTTTAAATTAAAAAAAAAAAAAAAAAAAAAAACCAAGATTGTCAAATTTTACTTTGACTATACTGAATTGCATCTAGTTAAAAATAACATAGCAAAGAAAGTATCTCGTACAAATAAATCTCTACCATGAATGATTAACAATTCAAGGTTAAGGGAGGCAAACATACTAGTGCTAAAAGGAGAACAAAGCTGGGAATTCTTCCAAATTTTAAACAAAATGAAATCATAGCTAATTTTGAATGAGACAAATTCCATCATTAATCTTTTAAACGAGATAGCCGACTGAAGAGATCATATGCCTAACTAAGAATGAATTCAAGCTAAGACATTAACAAGGTAGGATCAAAAGTAGTAGAACAACCAACTAATAGTTTAAATTAATGTCAAAATCCGTTTGATACAAGTTTAAAAAAAAAATAATAAAAAAATAAAAAATAACGGCACAGATGGGTCATCAACTAAAGATTAAAACATTAAACGTAACCAAGTTGATTTACTAAGTCTAGGCTTAAAATTGGTTATTATTATTATTATTATTTTCCATAGCAAAACAGTGTACAAACTAAAGGGGATAAAAGTCCCTATAGCATTTAATCACCAAACACTTGAGAAATCTAACAAACACAAGCTATAAAATGATCTCAACTAATGAACATAAGGTTTCGAATTTTTGCAAGAGAGAACAAAATTCCCATTCGGGTTGCTATATAAAATTGAGATAATGACCTCCGAATCGAGAGTATAGGAAGCATTCAAATTGATCAATACGTAAAACAACGACACTAAACCGATCACATCGGTTTATTTATTTAGAGAGATGATAATATTCAAACTCATAATTAGACCATACTAAGGGGGCACAACTATCACAAAAGAAACAAAAATCTCACATAGAATGACTATTGAGGAAGAACCCATCATGGAATATACATCATTCGAAAAGAAAAGGATATTACCTTTTCGGAGCAGCGAGACTAGGACAAACGAGCTGAGGAGGACAGCGATTCTTCCACCGAACACGACTCCGAAAAACTCGAATGAACGAGACAAAAAACGAGCGAGACTGACTCGAACAACTTTAAAATAATTTGATTTAGATTTTTTTCTTCCTCTTAACACTTAGCTAACTCTTATTATTATTATTTATTTTTTTTCTCTCCCCTTTTCAAGAGCAAGAAGAAGGTATTTATAGAAGGGAATTCGAGTTCGGAATTAGGGAAAAAGGGTAAAATCGAAACTCTCAATTCATCCCTCAATTTGAAATTTTCCCCAAGGATGGGAAAGGTTGTTCTTGGTACAAGATTTCAACAAAGATCCCGGTGAAATCTGGATGAAAAGATGAGGGTGGATGGCTTGACGGCGGCGGCCATTTGCGGGGACGCAGTGCGGTGTCTGTTCCTCGCTGTTCCATCGATGAAGACGATGGAAGCTTTCCGTCTATTTTGACTTGTGAAGGAGAAGAAGTCGTGTACGGGGGTGGGGTTGTTCGGTTTTAGCGTCTCGCCGATGGGATTTTGGTTCTTGGGTTTTGTTTTGGAATTCTTTGGAATTATACGTTGCTGGAAATAAAAGGGGACTAGGGAATGGGCTGGGAATTATGATGTGGGCCGCTGGTTTGGGTCAAAGTTGGCTGAGAATAATGGATTTAAAAATGGAGTAAAAGTGTAGTTAATTTTGAGCTTAAAATTTGGACTAATTGCTTAAAGTTGTAACAATTTTGGATTAATTTGGGTCAATTCGGCTAACCATTAAATAAAATGAATTCATATTATTAATTAGTGAGCTTCTTAATTTCAACGAAATAAACTAATAAACTTAATTAAACTTAAATGACTCAAAAATTAAAACCATAATTTAAACCGAACTAAATTAACAAAATACTTAACTAAAAATTGTTGTTGTTTTTTTTTTTTTTTTTTTTTTTTTGATGATTTGCAAATATTTATAAAATAATGTGATTGTAGAAATATACGTATTTATTATTTAAAATTATTAAAGGACGAAATCTCTTTATAAATAACTTGAAAAATATTTTGAGTTTCATAAGACTCATTAATTCGAAATTTATAACCATCACTAATATTTAAAAATATAAAATCCTTTTTGAGACGATTTTCGAATAATCATAAAATATACTAATTATATACGTAATTATGTAAAACATATATATTATCTAAAAATTATGAAAAGTGACAAAACTATTTAAAAATCTTGCAAACTATATTATTATTATTTTTTGGAAATTTTATAAGACTAATTATTTTGAATCGTTTGAAATTGAAGAAGCTCGAAATGATTAATTTATATTGTGGAGGGTCAAAAGTGGGTGTCAACATATATCATCATGATTTGGCTGCTGTGGACTCATCAACTAGATGCCAAACTCGGTTGTTAACCCATATTTTATCAGCTTCCACAGCATATCCATCTTGATTACGATGCCAACTATAATAAGCATGAGTTCTATTCTTGATGGCAAGAGTGGCATGTCCAAAACTGGCCTCGCGGAATGCAGAGTAAGCTGGTTGTGGCTCTGACATGCTGAAATTAGTGTACAAGATATCTGATTAGTTGTCTCACAGAAACGCCAACCACAACAGATAAAACAACTTTCTAGACATAGACGATTAGTCTTACTTGGTGGCTAGGCCTTCAAGATTTCCTCCATCGCCAATTGTTATATAAATTGGAGCAGATTGATCTTTAATGGGACTGCATTCTCCATTGACAACGTTATAGGCCACATTAGATATCCGTTCCTGAAACACAATAAAAAATTACATCTTCTATAACAGATGAAACTATGATTCTCACTTAAGCTACAGAGAACTGGATGAGTTGTACATACCGTTCGTTCATAAGCATGAACATGACCTGCAAAAACCATATCCACTTTGTACTGTACAAACCATGGTTCATACATTACTCTCATGGTTTCCCCTTCCATATAGTGATAGTTGTAGCTGTTATACCATGGTGAATGTACTAGAACAATCAGCCACGGAGTCTCAGTCCTGTTAACCTTTGGTAGCTCTTCCTCAAGCCACTTGTATTGAGGAGTGTATTTGCCTATTAAATGGAGGAAAGAAAAGGAACTTATAAGAAAACAGACAAATCCATGGTCCTGAATTTTCGAAATAGATGCCTCTCCTGAATAACCTATACTAGAGACCACGAAAATGCACTCAGACTTTTTTTGGGAGCAAGGTGAATGTGAACAAAAGATAGACATCGACTGTGGACTGAAATTTTTGGTATTACTACATAAAGACTTATAAATTCTTCAAGAACTGGAAAAGTAACAGACTGTAGATGATATTTTCTGGCTGAGTACTTCTAAGTTCTATGTCCACACTAAAGAAGAGGAAAAGGGAAAGCATAAACCAGTTCATAACTCAATGCTAAGTATCATTCACAAGAATAACGTATCCTTACCATATGCTGAATATGAGGATAAAACTATGATATACGCTGAAGCTCGCTTGATTGAATACCAAAGTGGAGATGTGCTGTCTGATGCTCTGAATGGGACATGATACCGATGAGTGTAGGGCTTGAATGGTTTTGTTTCCCCCTGCAGGCAGTATAAGAATGTTTTCATCAAAATTCCATGCAAAACCATCTAAAATCTAGGACATTATTATTAAAGGAATGGAAAAGCACAAGCAAATTGTCTTTTTTGCTGTGGAGTTCAATCAATAAACTCTATAACCACATTGGTTCTCTCTAAAGCATACATGCTTGCTCATTATTAGTCTCTCTAAATATAGTCATTTTTATCGTGCAATATGAATCTCATGCCACTTCCTTTGCAAAGCAGAGGAAATGTTTATCTATTTTTTTGTGGAACAGAGAGAGATACCAGCTTCAATAAACTCACCATACTCAAACTAGAAATAGAGAGCAGAATCTCTGGTTAAGATATACTGATATTGTGACGAATGTAGAATTCATGCAAGTAAGTATGCTTTCTGTTCGTACATCGAAGCAAAAGGGATTTTAACACAGCTTCTTCTCAATTGGCTGAAGGTCAAGAAATGCATTAATAAAGCTCTGTAGGAGCTAATATTAGCAGTTTCGTCATCAGTATATATCTCTATATCTAGCTCAAAAAATTAGGTTAAAGCATCCAAGAAATAAGTTTTAAGCAAAAAGGGAAATAGTATGGAATCACTTACAATTTCAGGAGCAAAATCTAACTCATGATTTCCTGCTGTCCAAATCCAAGGTTGATAAGCAGTACTTCTCTCTACAAACCTTCCCCATGTGTCCCACCTTACATTATCATGATTAGGGTAGTTATCAGCATAAGATAGGTCGCCTACGAACAACACTGCTTGCCCCTTAATTGGATTTAATTCATAATGTGTGAGTGTCTTGTTTGAATCGAAACTCTGACCAAGATCCCCTGCAATGAAATGCAGGTTGGCTGAGAAATGCCGCACAAACGCTAACACAAGCATAAATGTTTTTTAGCTATCATTTCTCCTTCTCCTTTGGAAGTATGCAAAGAGGTTCTCACTGAACCATGTTCAACATATGCACCGAAGGAGAAGCATGCTGTATGTATAACGTACATGTAATGAAGTTTATGCGTCATGCAGATAATGCTGTTTCACACAATAAACTAGAAAATTTGTCATCTCTCAATCCTAGATTCAGGGTCTAAATCATATTCACATCAACATTGTTGTACAATATATCTTTATTTTGGTACGGTATGAGAAAGCACAATATCAATGAAACTTCAGAAGCGGTGTGTAAAATAACCAAAGCAAGCTCCACGAAGTACCAACAGCAATAATTTGGTTGAAATTGTTACCTATAAGACCAAAAGTATAGGGTACATCAGGGCCGACTTCTGGAGGAGTTGTGAACCAGAAGGTTCGTGACACCTGTCCAATCCCAATCTTATAGTAGTATTTGGTATCAAACTGCAAAGGAGTATTAAATCCATTGTAAGTTTGAGCATCATTATAGAGGGTAAAAGTAGTTTAGAAATGCTCAAGAAACCAAAATTATCCAACCAAAAAAGAGAATGAAAGAAAGAATATTCACCTTCAAATTTTTGATATTGCAGTGGTGGATGTAACCAGAAGTATAGTTATAATATGTGTAGGTAGTAACTTTTCCGCTGGCCTTATACTTTTGCTTGCTTTTCTCACTCCAGTATACCACTGTACTTGAACCAGGTTCATCCATAGTCACCCATGAAACAATAACAGCCTTTCCCACATGATCTCCTTGTGTTATGTGAACCTTATAAAGACACCCCAAACAGAATCAATTGGCAAATAAACCAAATTCCATGAATGATACAAGCATAAACAAAATTTGTTACATCTGATAAAAACTTTAAACACTATCCCATTTGTCCAATGGGTTTTAACCGAACCCAGAATTTCCCACACTGATTCAACTTAGTGCGGGCACCGTGTTTGTCACAGTAATAGCCTTATTCATGTAGTTTCTTGCTTTGTTATCTGTTACAATTTGTCATTTACTATGTTAGGTGATCGCACTATTTTGTTGATGTTATGTTCTTGCCTGCCATCTTTCCTTTTTTAATACTAATTTGTTTTGCTTCACTTGAGACGAGGGTAACGGATATGTTGTTCATTTGACAGTAAAAAATTTGACAAATATTAAAACAAGAGGTTATATGGCTTAGTAGAAAGTCACAAAGAAGGCACCAGATAAGAATCTAACATAAACAATGCCTTCAGCCGTACAACGCACACAGTGGCCGGCCTGCAAAGGTGATCACTCGTAGGAGGAGAAGGTAGCCTACGCCCATACCTTCCCACCTGCCTCCTTGGACTTAGCTCTGAAAATGAATTTTTCTAAACCGATAATTTCAATTTCAAGAGTAGTATGAGTTCAGTGGATCCCAAAAATATCTACTTTTCTACTAGTATACCCCAAAACCCATTAAAAAATCAAAGTAAAGTGCCATTAAACAAAAACGGAAAAAAAAAAAAAGGTGAAAAGTGCATCAAATATATCTCATAAAAAATTCAACAACTCACAGCAAGGTCAATGATGCATCAAAAGTGTTTGTTAAAAGCTCTAAATGAAAAAAATACAAACTAGAAACCAGAAAAAGGAGAATATGAAGATACCTGTTGAGGCGCATTATGTCCAGGAGGAACACTGAAAACATCACTATCCAGAGGCATATCAATTGTTTTCTCAACTTTTCTAACAAAATTACTGGTGACTCCACCATTGCATAAAACTGACTCACTCACAATCAAACCCAAAACAACAAGAATACAATACCCAAAAGAAGTCATTCTTGACAAACTCAACTCAACTTTCACATTACTCAAGAGTAGAAGCTCCTTTATATATGAATCGAGGAAGTAAATAGATACCTGTATTCCCAGTATATACGTCTAGAATTGCGGGGAATATGCTAACCTTATACGATGATAAGTACTCACTCAGTCCCAACTTAATTTAAATATTTTCCATCGAATTAATTGGTTAACTATGGTCTATGACCTACATTAAAGATAGAATTTTGAACAATTTTTCATAATTTATCATTTTAATTTTAATTTATTTGTCTTTCATTTTATTTTTTTCAGTTCTTTCCAATTTTTTATTCTTTCTTATTAACTCTTTAAGTTTTACTTTACATACAAAATTAAAAGACATTTTAATATATTTTACAAGGTTCAAATTTTTTTGTATATTCTCCTTAACTCAATATCAAGTCAATCTAAATCAAGAGGAGTTATACATGCTACTATGATAAACTTGGTAAGGAAATATCTCGGAAACTCTATGAAGATCGAATATTGTGTTTGATATAATTTTTCTTAATTTTAATAATTAGTTAAATTAACTCTTGGACAAAATAAACACAACTAATTTGATAAAGAATATTGAAATATACTCCCTCTATTTTATATTATTTGATTTTTGAGATATTTTTCATTGTTCAAAATAAGTGAATTCTTCAAAAAAATTGTCCATCTTTACTAGTCAATTATATTATTTTAGGAGGTACAATAATACTTGTCTAGTAAACCAAAAAATAATTTATCGTGTTGTTTCTATTTTACCTTGCTATTTAATACTATTCATTTTTTAATGTTTAGATGACTTATATTTAATTTACTACTTCTTAATCTCTTTGTCAAGTCAATAGTGGACAACTATTATTTGATGTTTGAAATATTTTTCATTTTTGTTCTTCATTTACATTGTCTATGTGATAAATTTAAGAGAGAATTGTTCATATTTACTCCCCCTCCTCTATTTTTATTTATCCATGTTTGACTTGGCACACTTTATAAAAAATAATAAATAGAGGGATAACTTTACTATATCACTCCTATTAATTATAAATCATCTAAATATTAAAAAATAAATAATATTTAATAATAAAGATAAAAAGATATAAAATGATAAACTGTTCATTAATTTTATAAACGGGATAAATAAAGATGAACCATGGGAGTAGGATTTTCTTTTGAATTATTTCTATTTTTAAAAATAATTTTTGAATAATTAAAATGCAAAAGCGAAAAGTATTTTTCAAATTTTTAGCCAAAAAAAACTTCAACGACTATTGAGTAGTCGACAATCGATATTCGGATTGGGTTACCAATGGGAAATCCAAAAAGAAAAAAAGAGCTATAATCATAGGCGACAATAAATTGAGTTGACTTCACGACTTGCGAGAATTCGCTGTTATCACATTAGATAATCCCTCCGTTCTTATTTATATATCATTATTTTAGATTTCATGTGTATTAAAAAAAACTAAGTAAATTTACTATTTTATCTTTATTTAAAAAAAATTTAACAAGTTTTCAATCAATAAATACAAATTGATTTATTTTGATTAATTAATTTAAGTATTTAACCAATGAACATAAATTATTTACTCAATTTTTCTATGTTGATTAAATGTATATTTTTATTACTCACCAAGGAAAAATAGCAAGAATATTATAATTTATACAAAAATAACAATTATTATGGATCAACTATTTATTGTAAAAATGAAATACAAAAAGGAACGGAAGAAGTGCATCAGAAGGGGGATCGTCTTTGGACCAATGCGACAATGACTTCCACATAAGACTTTTGTATCACAAAAAGAAAAAAATTTAAAAAAAATTATATATATGTGTGTGTGTTAAATAAATTTACCAATGTCTTATGTTAAAATTATCAAATTCATAATAGCATAATTATCACTATTGACTTTACTTCTGATGATGACACTTTCTTGAGAGCTCTAAAAAAGGCACCATCGACGGTGGCGAATTTAGAACAAAAAAAATAGGGCACCGATATTCGTGGTCTTTTCTTAAAATTAGATATTTTATATATATATTTTTTAAGATTTGTATAATATTATATTTTGGCACCTGTACTACAAGAAGTCTAAATGGTTCACGTGATTTAATGTTAAATTTTTTACCTTGAGGATTAAAGATCAATTCTCACTTCAGTAAAATTACATTTTACTTGGTGCATCCTTGTTCGAAAAATCTTAAATTCGCCTTTGACCTTCGACTATCAAGTTCATGCAAAATGTATCGACAAGAGACAAAAAAAAAAAAATTGATAAATTAATGAAGGTACTCATAAATTGATATATATATATATATATATATATATATAGAAATAATCTAATAACTATAATATGGAACATATTAATTAATAAAATTTAAACTAGTTAAAAGTTAAGTAGGGTTCAGTTGTCAAATGCAATGAATGGAGAAGCTCTCTTATGACTTATTTCTCATTTTATAACCATAAAATCTCAATATTTATGTTGAATAAATGGATTTCCTTTTTTTGCTTTTAGCTCTATCATTTGACCATATAATTGGCATTAAAGGCATACTAAAATAGTTTTTATTATTTCATTACTGACTTTGCACACTTCTTAACAAACTATAAATAAAAGGATAATCTTAGGGGTGTTCACAGTTAGGATAAAAATCGAACCAAACCGAAAAACTGAACCAAATCAATAAAATAAACCGATTTTATTTGGATTTGGTTTGGTTTTAGATTTTAAAAAAACTGATAGTATTCGGTTTGGTTATGGTTTTGTTCGAAAAAAATGAATAAATAACCGAATCGAACCGATAAATTATATACATATATTTTATTATTATACATACTTAATATATTATTTTTATAAACAATTTTAAATATCTTATTTATGTTTTCATCAAAATTTCTTTATAATTTACTTGAAAGAAAAAATTCTATTGTCTCTTCCTTCTAGGCCCAAATAGTAAATTTTAAATCTTTATTCATAGTAAATTTAGTGATAGAAAGTTTAGTATTGTCACTCATTTTAACTATTTTTCATTTTGAATGGATTGTAGTTACTTTTTTCACGTTTTGAATGAATTATTTATTTTATTTTTGTGTATGGTTAATAACCGAATAATCGAACCAAACCAAATCGAAACTGATAACAACCAAATCGATAAATGTATATTATATTTGGTTTGGTTTGGTTTTGATATTTTTAAAACCGAGTAAGTTGGTTTGGTTTTAATTTTGGCCAATAACTGATCCAAACCAACCCATGAACACCCATAATCTTATTACTCCCTCCGTTCATTTTTATATGTCATCAATTTCTATAAATTGTTGGATCATAATACTGGTCATTTTATAAAATCAATGCATAAATTACCGTATTTTTCCTATTATACCCTTGATAGAATAGTTAATTAGTCTTTAAAATACATATTTTGACCAACCTAAGAAAACTAATAAGTAATTAAATATTTATTGGAGTACTTTATACATTGATTTATTACTCTCTTCATTCACTATTCTATTAAATTTGATTTTGAAATAAACTCAAATTTTTAAATAATCATCCAAATGCATTTTAATTTTTGAAATCTAGCATATTCATCATTTATTAAAAAGTTGACTTAAGAAAACATTAAATTAGGGTAGAAGGGTAATTTACTTAATTTCTTAATGCAAATGCAATCTAAAAAGGTGACATATAAAAAAGAACGGATGGAGTATATCATCCTTTAAATATAATAAATACAATGTTTTGAAATGTAATAGGAAAATGACTATAATTAATGATAAATGTAAATTATGAACTAGAGTAAAATTATCCATTAATTTCATAAAGTAGACAAGCATTGTTGAAATCCCAAAATAGTATAGTGGACAACTATTGTTGAACGGAGAAATAATTGATTTCTTGTTTTATATTTCATTTGTCCCTAATTACTTGTCCACTTTTGAATTGCCACACATATTAAGAAAACAATGATTGACATAGTGAGTTTACTATTTTATCCCTATTGATTATGAAATAGATGATTTAAAATTTAGAATTTTCAAGATTTTTCTAAACTAATCAATTGAGAGTATAATAGATAAAAAAAATTGTCATTTATTGAATTATCAAAATGGACCGTAAAAAGAGACAAGTAAAAAAGAAAAATTGAACAAGTAATTAGAGATAGAGGGAGTAACTAACATTAACTCCTCTTATCTTAAGTTTATTGAGATCCTACACTAATTAATACTCCCTCTATTCATATTAATTGGATTTTTGAGGGTTTTTTCATTGTTCAAAATAATTGAATTGTTTAAAGTTTTAGATGAATATTTATTTATTTATTTTTCCATACTTACACTTTCTCATTTAATGAAGTTTGATTATTTTTTAGGAGATAAATTGAACTACTATATTTATAATTTTATAAAGGACAATAATGAAAAATATGATTTAAATTATGTCATTATATATTTTTTCTTAATAAATGTGCATTATCTTATAAATTAAGTTAATACCATGATAAAATATGTACTTCATTTATTATTTTACAAAAAATATACAAAGTCTATAGTGCACAATGTGAACGGAAGGAGTAAAAACGTACGTAGAAATTACAATGCATTTCATCTCGCAGTTATTGCTAATTTGTCGTAATGTTTAAGTAGGCTGTTGACCAATCAATCCAATTATTTGATATTTTCTTGTTTAAATTTATTTGTATTACTTTTTATTTTAATCTATTTCAAGAAAAATATATGTTTTTTTTATAATTTTTTAATTTCAACTTTTTCATAAAGTTAAAAAATCTATTTTACTTTTTAAAATTTCATATCAAATTCAAATCGAAACAAATAAATTGCATAGGAAGTAGCATTACTTAGCCCATCCTTTTTTTTAGCAATAAACTCTACCAAAAGAAAGTAAAATTGAAAGTGTCTTGTTGGATGACTTTATTGAAAAACTTTTACTCTAACTGAAGTACGTAAAGATACTTATATAAAACTTTTTAAAATGGAATAAAACTCACTCCCTATTATTTTATTTTGTTATTGAGAAGTCATTTGCTTGAACAAACAAGGCTTCTCAAGAAATTACTTGTACTAAATTGTTCCTTTCTTTTTCCATCTAAATATTTAATATTTCTCATCCATTTTAATTTGTTTGTCTAACTTTAATTTGAATGAAATTTAAGAAAGTAAAAAATACTTTTAATTTTTGTCGATTTTCAATTAAAATTTTCTTTTATTTATTTAAGGAGCTTTACCTCTGTTTCATTGATTTCCTTTTCACAATCTTATAAGAGAATAAAATGGTCAATTAGTCTATTTCTTATACAATTATTTTAATCAACATTATTCAAAATTTATAATGTTGATAATATTTATCTGTTACACCTAATGAAATGATTTACTAGAACACAAATATATATATATATATTATTTTAGATTAAAATGTTTAAATTAATTTAATTCACACCACTTAGAATTTATAATATTGTAGATTTTTATTTTACACTTAATAAAATAATTTATTGTCATACATATACATCTATACAACTTATTTTAGATTAAAATATTAAAATTGTTCAATTAAAAATACTTTAAAAATAACTTCGTAAATAAATATTGAGGTCGTGCAAAATATTTTGCCACTAGTATATTAAATAAGTGGTCACTCGACCATACATGTCTCACAAGACAACGCTATATTGGGGAATTGCGATATTCCAATAAGAGAGGTCCCAATAGAAAAAGATGAAAACAAGTTGCAAAGGCAATTATAAGTTGAGTTCCCATTATGGTATGGGCAGTGAGCATTTCTCACTTGCAGAAAAAGTCATGAACATTGCAAATAAAATCGAGGAAAAAGGATTAAAAATGTTCTTAAACTATGCGAAAAAAATAAAAATGTCATCTGTTTGTATTTTGGTTCAAAAATATTTTTACCGTCAATACTTCGGTTAAAAAATGTCCTTATTGTTATTTAATGGGTCATAAATGCTCATTTTTCAAACAAAATATATTATTTATTTTCTTTTTTAATACATTCTTTTTCTAATAATATTTTTTAAATTAGCAAATATTTATCTTACTTCAATTCAGAAAAAAAAAAAATTCTTATCTTATTATAATTATTTTTTATGACGTATATACTATGATCTTATATATATGGCATATATTATTTGCCGAAAGGGTACATGAAGTTATTCTATTTTAATTGATAAAATGTGATTATGAAGAAATAACCTACATTTTTATTTGTTAAAGTGATTTTAAAAGAAAGAAAACAAGAACATTGTTCTTTAATAATATGTTAATTAGGAAGAAGATATGTTTAAAAAGAAAAATATATATATTTATTTGACAAAGGGCATTTTTGACTAATTTAGTAACTATAGGGGCATTTTTGGAGCAAAATATTAAGTGCAAGGGCATTTTTGAACCAAAATATTGACGACAAGGATATTTTTGAGCCAAACTATAGACGGTGGACATTTTTGTTCCTTTCACATAGTTTAAGGGCATTTTTTATTGGTTGAGTCAATACCTCTCTTTTTAAAATGCATTTGAAACTGAGTTATAATTTGAAGTTTATGAATTTCAAAACTTTTTTATCATAATGTAACTTGTTTTAGTAACTGAGTTTGTAATTAACTATTTATACATGTATAACAAGGTTTTAATAAAAATATAGAATCTAATCAAAAAGTTAAATAGAATATACTAGCTAGCATATTAAGTACATCACTCTTTTAATTTATTTATCTTATCCCCAAAAGAGCGTTTTTGATGTCATATTTACTAAGTTTTCAATTCTATATTCTACGTGACAATTTAAGACTATAAGATATTTCCTTCAATTTTATATAAGTTGATCATATTGCTAAAATAGTTGTCTCATATTAGTGGTCCGTCCTATCAAATTAAGAAAAAATTACATATATACACATCTTTAATTTAAGGAAAAAATTACATATATACACATCTTTAATTTAAGGGGAAAATTACATATAGATACGTCTTTAATTACCATATTTTTTATTATTCCCTACCATTCTAAAATATTATAAAAATCACTCTTTTTCCTCCAAAACCCACTATTCGAGATACATAACTCTTCAACTCCCAAATACACATTTATCTTCTTATTTTCACTCCATCAATCTCTTTCTATGCTTAGTCTCTCAATCTTTACTTCCTTCATCACATTTTGAAATTTCAAATTTGTTCTCTCTCTGGTCAATCAATTTCAACTTTCTCAATAGGTAGTTTTTTTCTTTTTCTTTTCCAACTTATAGTTGATTCTTTTTTTGTTCTATTTTATTATTATTATTATTCATCTACAAAGTTTCGATACATATAGATGATGCTCCTTCTTTTCGACTTTAAAATTGACTGTGCAAAAAATGCCCCAAAAAGGAGAAAAAAGTCAAATTGTTGATGGCTCCGATAAGGACTTTGGGTCGAACTGTTAAAAAAATAATTGATTTTTTGTTGTTCATCTTTTTCTAATACAAAGGGGGGGGGGGGGGGGGATAGAATGTGTTTCTAAACACACTTCTCTACCCAAGATGCTGACTTTTAATGTATCTAGTTGATTTTGATTCATAAATTTATGTACAGTGCCTTCGTTTCAGCTTTATGATACATTACAATTTTATCGTGTGCAATGTATCGTATTCAAATATTAGTTTTGATACATAACACAAATTTATTGAAATACAAATATACATAACTATTACAAATTTCGTTATTTTTTACTACCAGAGAAACACATATACATATTCAACTAGAGGCTATGTATCTATAGACATTATCAAATATTATTTTTTATACATAAACACTAATGTTTTTAACAATATCAGTTTGTATCATATTCATAGTTATGTATATGATTTTTTTTTTTTTGTATATGATACATAACTATGTCAAAATGTCGAATTGACTATGAATCAGATGTTATTATGTATTTGCAATCTTCTGAGTAACATTTTAAGACATAGTTGCACCACTTGTTTAATACATATATGTCAAATTCAACAAATTTCAAACTTTATTATATATAGCAAATACATATCAACTAGCCACAGTGTCGTGTACCAATCACAAAAAAAATGCTATTGAGAACAATTACATGTATAATATATCTTTTATAAACTACAATATTTTTTAGTTAGAATAAGATACATAAATAATAATGTACCACGCACAATTTTATGGGCATGATACGTAAATAGATAAAAAGCTAATATATATAAATTCAACCAATTAACCTATCAATTTTGTGTTCTTCTACTTTTCCCGTTTCTTTTACTCTATAGAAGTAGCGAGAGTTCGAATTTCATTTAGTATACAAGTATATAGTCAATGTCGATAGAGGAGGAAATCGCCATAGAGGTGGCTGCAGCGGTGCGAAACGAGAGGTTGAGAGCCCTAAAAAAACCTCAAGAACTTCTTCAAACCACAGACGATGATAGTAACAAGACTAACAAACATATTCATGTCTTCTCCAAAATTTCGACAATTTTGAATCAAAATTGAAAGGATCTTCGATGAATTGGGAGAAGAATTTTGAATCTCAAAATTTTCGACAATGGTGACGCAAAATTGAAAGAATATTCGATATTTTGGGAGAAGAATTTTGAATTTTTCAAAATTGAAATAATCTTCGAAGAATTGGAGAAGAATTTTAATCTCAAATTTTTCGTCAATTTTAAATCAAAATTGAAAGGATCTTCGATAAATTGGGAGATTCACAAAAGAAATTATTTATCCAACAACTATTCTATCACTTTTGTATTGTTTATAACTGACCTCACTTTCCCAGACTTCTGAATATCTCAACAAAATAGAGATATTCATCATGTATCAACTACTGTTTTTGATTATTTTTTTTTTGAATTTGTTAAGATTTGGGAGAGATTTGAGAGCACAAAATTTGAATATTGAATTGTTTGAAGCTATTACGATTTGGGAGAGATTGATATCAACTTGATTTGCGTGATTTGGGGAAATCACATTCAATTTTACGTTCCCTTTCCTTTTAAATCATAACTGAATTTTTTTAATGTATCAGGTATAATGTATCTGGTTGCTATGTATCCAGATGACACTAATTTTGAGAAATTTTTGTAAATTGAAAAATGATAGAAATAGGATGTAATTTGCTCATTACACTATGAAATTTCTAAATTTTTTTACATAATTTAAGGCCACCGTAACTCTACCACGGTGTTGGGCCCAGGAAGAAGTGATATACTTGCCCAACCAAGTCTTGAGGCCATCGTGTTGAGCTAAGAAAAATGAATTCTAGTCAAAATCTCACCCAACCACGATCTGGATTGGGCTAGTCTTATGGGCCAAAATTATTTTGCCGATAACCAAATAAATAGTTATTAGTATAAATTATAGGAACCACATATTATAAGTACTAAATAACATCCTGTCCCTTCTAGTTTTTTATTTACCAAAAATCCCTTAAAAATGATGTTTGCGGGATGCATAGCGTTGTGCACGGGATACATTAGGTTTGATACATTCCACATAACGGGATACATAGCATTGTGCATGGGATACATTAGGTTTGATACATTCCATATAACGGAATACATAGCGTTGTGCATGGAATACATAGCGTTTGATACATTCCACATAGCGGGATACATAGCGTTGTGCACGGGATACATGCGGGATACATAGGTAAATAAGGGATTTTTGAAAATTTTGAAATAAGTAGCGATAAATGGATATTAAGGTAAGTAAAAGAGTGTAGTTAAGTAATTTGTTCTAGTTATTATGTAGAGATAGTCCATGTATTATGTATGATATTATTTAGTACTATGTTTGGTAGGATTTTGGACATATTTATAACTAATTCATGTATTAATTATGCCCCTACATGGTATTATATGATGTATTACTAATACCTATTTGGAGGTATAGTAATACACAAGATATAATACCATGGAATAAGTCTATGTAAAGATAAAAATATCCCTCAAATCATTTTAGTTAATTTGTTTATATTAACTTACAAGTTATTTATAGAAAGTTGTTTGTTACTAAATAAATTCAATACAAATCAATACCGTCTTTCTGATTTTAAAAGTAGATTGTTAATCTTTTTTAAATTGAGAATAGACATTTTGTGAGTGATGTTTACACTAGTATGACAATTATTTATCCTCAAATAATTTAAGTGAAAAAATAGCAAACATGACAACAAAATTGTTTTTCTATAATATTGTTCGACAATTATTCAACTTCACCCGATTACATAATAATTCAAGGGTATAATTGCAAAGAAACTTTTTATAAAGTTTTAATCCTAACACAGGATGAGGTGAAAAACAATGAACCAAACACTTAGGTAAAAATAAATATTGCATTACAAATTCATGCACTACTAATCTCAACACCAAACAACCCCTAAAAGTTAAATGTTGGGTCTGAGTCAGAAAATGGTAAAATTAAAAGAATTATGTTAATTAAAATTTAATAAAATATTTATATTTTATTTATGAATAATATATAAATAATTTATATCAATTTTCAAAATTTAAAACTAAATCAAATCAAATCAAATCAAACCACACCAAATAGTTTGAATTGCAGTTTGATTTGATTTGTTAAACGTAAACATGAATAACCCTAATCGTGTTTTGGTATTATTTCTTTTTCTATGTACGGGCAAAATGCTTTTATAAAAATAAGAAAAACAAGAAAAATAAGAACATGGATTAAAAAAAATTGATAGAAAACGGTTGAAGGTAATTAAATGAGAATCACAAGCACACCACCGGCCATGGGGACGATCGACTCGCATACCGCAGTTGTAACAGAAATTGGCACGACACCTACATAAAAACACAATCAGATTAAACTATATATAAACACAACCATTACATATTAACAAACATAATTAAATATTAAAAGTCTATATGTAAACACGTCGTTAATTGATTTGTTATAAACAGCCAGCGCAAACTAACCTGCACGTGATATGACGGCAACCTTCACTAAGTTGAACAAAAGAGCGACACTTAGGACACCTTTGCCATTTTTTACGCTCAGCAACCTTACCAAAAGCGACGTCGTTTTTATCCCTCAATGCCCCACTCTCCTCACACTGAAATCCAGCATGCCATGGAAGCTTGCACTGGAAGCAAAATAATCTCTTGCAATTTGGGCACTTTGATCGCGTCGCAACGCCACCGCATTCATCCAAAATCAAAGCAGAACAGTTCCGATTAGGGCAGTAACACCGCGTCAATCCTAAAACAGAGTACTCACACAGCTTTTCAGACCATTTATCAAACAGTTCAGAATCCACAAGATTCCGGCAACCGATTGGTCTAAAAATTGGTTACAAGTCGGAAACGGACACGGAATTTCGACGACATTGTCAACAAGCTTGACGGAGATGCATCTTGTTATGCAGTCAATGCAGAACGGATGAACGCAGAGATTTTGGTTCTTAAATTTTGTACTGGGTAACAACAAAGGCTCCATACAAATTTTGCAGCAGAATGGTTGAGATTCATCTGACAATTCGTCTTCTTGGATTTTTTGCAATGCGTTTCCCATGATTAATGGAAAAACCTATTAGTTAGCGAAATTCATATTTATAAAAGCAGTGCAAAATAAAATTAGATAGGACTCAAAGAAACATATTTCAACTTTGAAATCTAATTACACATGAATTATATAAACTACTATCAACTAACAATTTGTAAATGGTTTTAAAGTAGAACTCAACTAGAAAACTTAATTACGTATTTTAAAAGTTACTTAGGCTAATTATTATGTATAACTTACCTAAATCCCTTAGTATAAGACCCTAAATTACATTTTATCCCTACTCTTTTCTATTTTACAAAAATCCCTTAAAAATCAGACATCCGGATACATAAGTTTCCTCCAGATACATTATATATGATACATCATAAACTTGTTTGTTGCGCTTAATATGGAATATTAATGTAAAATTGATTTTCTTTCCCACAAATCACGCGTAACTGATTTTCTTCCCACAAATCGGGCAGAACTGATTTTCTTTTCCCCCAAACACGCAGACGGATTGATATCATTCCATTCCAATCTGTAACAACTTCACAAAATTCAAAAATCAAATTATCATCTTCTCTATCAATTCGAAATCTTGAATCTCAAATCCTCCATTGTAGATGATTGGACAAACGATTCACGATTTCAAATCATCAATTCAAAATCGTTGAGTAATTTGAATTCAATGTATCACGCAGAACTAATTGGACAACCTTGACTGCTGCTAACATTGCTAACAAGTTCCCTCTGTCAACTAGTAAGTTTCTATTCCCTCTTTTCATCTTTCATTATTAAATTTTAATTTGATTTCAGAAAAGTTATTTCATTTCTTGTTTATAGAAAATTGAAGAATTTTAGAAGAAAACATTGATGAAATCAAGAAACAAAAATGGGAAACAATCACCATTGATTGATATAACGAATGATTCCCCCATTGTTGGTCTTGCTATGGGGAATTTAGAGACCCTATCTTCAGAAATATCCAAAAAATGATTACTTGTCAAGCTTAATACTTGGTTACTCCTGAATCTTGCGAGGATTTATTGAGGGGACAAGTTAGGACTTTGTTGCAAAAGGTTGAAGAAGACGTTTTATGTTGTCGTTTTGATGCGAACATGTAAGTTATGATACATTAGTGGTAAACGACGCATGTGTATAGTAATTTTGTATCTATAGATTATGATGTGGTCATTATTTTGTATCTGGATGTGATTTGTATAAAACTGCTTCAACATAATATGTTATATATGATACATGTAATAAATGGATTAACAATTGAGATGAATCAAATACGTTTTGAATATCGAGTGTGTATCACAAATTTGTATAAATGTATCACACTATTATTGTGTATATTGTACATATAAATAGTGTAACAATCAAGATATGTAAATTACTTGTTTTGATCAAGAAATTTTGTGGATGATACATATATATATATATATATATATATATATCAATCTTGGATTTTTGTGGATGATACATTACTGTGTGATAGTTATTAAGTATCAGATACATGTAGTTTTAAAATTTAAACTTTTACCAAACCAAACTTCACTTACTATTTTTAAAATTCTTTTGCAAAAACAAATTTTCAAAAAATAAAACAAAAAAGGAAGGAAATATTCACTTTCTTTTTACGCCAAAAAAATATTTAAACTATAAGAGAAAATTTTCGAAACAAAAAAGGCACCTTAATATCAAATAAAGGCGTTATTTATATATGGAACCATTAGCTAAATTTTAAAATAATATTAAATTCTCTTTATCATAAAATTGGCAATTTGTATTCTTTTATTATAATATATTGTTTATTTAAAGAATTAACAACTCCCAATTCACATAAAAATAGATGTGTTGACTATCATATATAATCTAGTCTCATCATTGTTTTCAAACAAGAGGTTTCTAAGCAATTATGTCTTGGTTTTTCGTTCCTTCACATTTCTTTGTATTCCTTTTTTAGTCTTAATCAAATTTTAGTTTGAAGTATATAATTAGTTATATATTTGCAGATTATACGATAAATAAGATTGTTTTTCAAATAATGGATATGTATCATATACCTATTGTTGGATCTGATACATAGTGCTCCAATTATAGAACATTACAATTTATAAATCAAGATTATTATTGGGTAATATGTACATACACATCGCATTCTAAGTTGGGTAAGACTAAACAAATATTAAAGAGTGCAGATACATAACACAAAACTGATTTATTGTTGTCTATATAGCCTTTCAAATTTGAATAAGATTGATGATACATTAAAGAACTTGATACATGCAAATGATACATTATGTAGTGTTTATGTATCAACAACATTTATATTGAATATGCTAAAACTAATTGAATATTCAATAACATTAGGGTTATATATCAACACCTTAAATATGAATATGATACATTGCATAAAACAAAGGCTACTGTGACAGTAATGCATCAGATCAGTGACACTAACAAAGGGTAATTTAAGAATCAAAATAAACAAGATACATTGAAAATTTGTATCTTTTACAGTGATAGTAGTGTAATGGTAGATCCAACTTTTTCCCTTCTTTTTTGGGCATTTTTTCAACAGTAGATTTAAAGCTCGAGCATGTGTCCTTCCTCGATTTCTCCGCTCACAAATTTATCACGAATATAATTTGGTATTGTGTACAGATACATATTCTTCTAAATTTGGATAATCGTAGAAGATACATAGCAACACTTGATACATAATAAAATGATACATTTGATAGAAATTACTTCTTTCCATTTCATAATGTAGTTTCACCAGCAAATGAGGATCCCCTGTAATCAAATTGTTTGCAAGGAGCAATGTGGATACATCATCTCTTTCACCTTTCCCTTATGCATTTTGTGAAGGTGGAAAGGGAGGAGATCTGGTAGTTCTTTGGAAAAAATGTGGAGCGAAGACTTATTTGGGTTTTTCAAAAAAAAATTGTGGAGCGATCTTACTGAAAGGAGAGAGAACAAATCTGAAAATTAAAAAATGAAGGAAGTAAAGATTGAGGGAGTGAAAATAGGAAGAGATTGAGTGAGTAAAAATAGGAAGAGATTGAGGGAGTGAAATACAGAGTAAAAATGGGAAGAGAAATGTATCCGGAAACAATGGGGTTTGGAGGGAAAAAGAGGAATTTTAAAAATATTTTAAAATGATAGGGAATAATAGAAATTATGGAAAATAAAGGTGTGTATATAGGTAATTTATCCAATTATATTTGTCATTGTCATAACCTTCTGGGAAAAATGCAAAAGAAACTACTGTACTAATTAATCACTCTGTGTTTGAAAAGTTAAAATTTTATTTTTTTCCATATTTAGGAGAGCACTATATATATAATTATTGGTAGAGTATAGCAAATGTTCACTCAATCATATTAATTTGAGTTACATTATTTCCCGTAACAACTCCATCACCCCATAAAACAAATCCTTGACATATATGATTAATATTTTAATTTCTAAAAACAAGACAGTTCTACTTACGCCAACTTTTGTTTGTTTTTTTGTTAGGACGCTTACTACTTTTTTTTTTGTTAGGACTCTTATATGACAGCCAAAAATCACGACAGAATTTTATTTTCTAAGAAACTCACGATAGTTTTTTATTTTAAATATGACAAATGACAATTTGTCTATTACAAAGTATTTTAATGAAGCCCAAAAAGTTCAATCAACTTATTTAAGGCTTTTATGGTATAAATATAAATTAGAGATAAAGGTAACAAGTGCCTATTTTAATTATAATTTAATATCAGCTTTAAGGGTGAATAAGTTATATTTCACTTTCATATGCTATATATACCTTCCTTATTTAGTACGGTAATTGCCGTGCACTTTACTAATATACCAAAAAAAAAAGTAAAGAGGAACGATCGCAGAAGTTTCCTACATTTATGAACCTATATTTTTTCTTACTAAGTCAATGAAGCAAAAAGATTTTGCACCTTACCAAAGAGGAAGGGTCGCAGAAGTTTCCTACATCTATTTATTAACTGTTTATTATCAATTTTTTTGTGCATATTCATTATTATATCTTTAGTTACTGAACATAATATGAAATTGATATTTGAAAATCAAATTTATTTTCATTTTTGTGAATAATTTAACGTGAGAATAACTTTTTAATGTTATTTTAATAAATAAAATAAAATTAAACGTGCTTTCCGGATCCCCCCCACAAAAAAAAAAAAGACAAAAAACTATGGTCAAATCACAAATGCCCCTTTAAACTCAAGGGTCTTCTTTTCATGTCCTATAAGTTTATTGT
Source organism: Solanum commersonii (assembly GCA_029007595.1). Classification (NCBI taxonomy): domain Eukaryota; kingdom Viridiplantae; phylum Streptophyta; class Magnoliopsida; order Solanales; family Solanaceae; genus Solanum; species Solanum commersonii. The sequence continues at coordinate 996,000 of JAJTWQ010000132.1, forward strand.
AGGGGTGTACAAAATCGACCTGAAAATCGAAAAAAGAACCTGATTAGTGGTTTGGTTTGGTATTGAAAAAAAATCCGACTATATTAGGGTTGGTTTGATTTTAACTAAAAAACAACAACCCGAGACCAAACCAACCCGACATTATATATATATAATTTTAAAATTTTATTTTATACATAAAAATATTTACTTTGATATAATTTTTAAATATTTCTTAGACCTTTTCATAGTTTTTATCTTTTAATATATTATTTCAAGTTTGAAACTTAGAATTCTAAATGGTCCAATAAAATTATAATCCACAAATGTTGGTAATTATAATAAAGCTTAAATCAAAATCAAATTAATACTAATGCAAAAAGAAAATCAATTCAACACTAAAAATGACAATAATATTGAATATTTGTTCTTAGAGTCGTCAATATGGGCTGGGCCCGTTGGCTCTGCCTGACCTAACTCATGATTTGATAAGGTTGTACTGCAATTTTTGGAGCCCATTTAAGAAAAGGGTTTAGCCCGATCTGAATAAGCTTGTCGATTTGTGGGGCTTGAGAAATATGGATAGGGCTGGCCCATATTGACAGTTGTATTTGTTCTTTAGTTTTACATTGGTTTAGATAATTAAAATACATAATCTAATTTTAATTTTCTTTAATATTTAGTCATGTAACTAATACTTATTAAACTTACTTTAGCATGATTTAGTACTTTTAAATTATTATCATTTTCATTATGACTTGTTAATTTACAATATTTGTTTTACGCGATTTCATTATTATTATTTTTGTTGGATATTTTAGTGTCATTAATCGTATCATATTGTGTTTTTTTTTTAAGAAACACCTTAGATAGTTGTATTTTGGTAGGACTAAAGAAATATTTGAAGTACAAGTAAATTATATGTTTGTATGAATACTTTATCAGAAAAATTCGAAACAACCCGAAAAACCGAAAAAACCTGAGGTTGAAAAAACCAAGTTTTATTGGTTTGGTTTGGTTTGGTACATTTAAAAATCCGACACAAATGGTTTGGTTTGATATTTGAAAAACCCGAACCAACCCGGCCATGTACCCCCCTAATTTATTGTATATGACCAGAGCCGTCACTATGAGCTAGGCTCGTTGGACCGGCCTGACCTTAACCCATGATTTGATAGGGTTGTGCTATGATTTTTGGAGCCCATTTAAGAAAAGAACTTTTTAGCCTGAATTGAATAAATCTGCCAATTTATGGAGCTTGAGAAATATGGATAAGGTCGGCCTGTGGGCCAAATAAAAATAAAATATAGTATTAAAAATAACAAGAGTCTAAACTCAAAATCTGTTTAAAGTTTGAAATATTACAATTATGTTTATAAATATGTACTACATAAAATAAAAATTCCCTAAAATTTCTAGGGAAGCACTACATAGGCCACCATAGCCTATGGAATATTGTCATAGTTTTTGTGTTTTACTATGATCATTGGAAAACAATTAGTTGAATATTTATATTTAGCTATTTATGCTTTTACTTGAAATCAAACTTAATAAATATTATATAGATAATTTTATTTGTGGATTTGATTAACAAGTAGTAACACTCACACTAGAGCTGCCAATATGGGCTAGGTCTGGCCTAAGCCTTGATTTGATAGGGCTGGGCTACGATTTTTGGAGCCCATTTAAGAAAAAAGGCTTTTTAGCCCGACCTGAATAAGTCTGTCAATTTGTGAGGCTTGAGAAATATGGATATGGCCGGTTGGTGGGCCAAATGAAGATTAATTTTTTTAAAAAAATTAAAAATAGTAGAAGTCTATACTCAAAATCTGTTTAAAGTTTGAAATATTACAATTTAAATACAAATCATGTTTATAAAATATGTACTGCATAAAATAAAGTTCCTAAAATTTCTAGAGAATCACTACATAGGCCATTGCCTATGGAATATTATCACAGCTTTTCTTAAAATATACTTTTAAGAAAAGAGGGCTGACCCAGCAAAGCTAGTAGCCCATGTACTTGTGGGCTGGGACGACCATTTTCCGGCCCACACCAAAAATGGATTAGCCCGGCCTGACCCGTCAAATTTCAAAACCTGTATAGATTAGCCCGGATGGGGTGAACCAACCCATATTGACAGTTCTATATATGACAAATTTAAATTAACCCAAGTAATTAAATCATGAAAAGTTATACTCCATCCGTTTCTAAAAGAGTGACCTAGTTTGATTTGACACGGAGTTTAAGAAAATAAATAAGAAGAAAAAAAGTTATGTCAAATGTACAAAATTGCCCTTTAATCTTGTGGCCCGTTTGTGACCTTAAACATGTCACATGAAAAACTGAAATTAAAATGTTACAAGAAGAAAAAAATCATTCTTTTTTAAACAGACTAGAAAGGAAAGTGGGTAATTCTTTTTGAAACGGAGGAAATATTTTTTTTAGTTTACTTTTGTTTGTCTTATTTGAACTTAACACGATTATTAAGTTTTTTACTTGTTTTATATGGACTTAACACGTTTAGTAAGAAAATAATAATTTGCTTTACTAATTTACTCACTTCTTATTGATTGATATTCTCACTATTTTATATTAACTAAATTTTTGGAGGTATTTTTATTGTTCAAAACAATTGAATTGTACAAAGTTCAAGATGAATGTTTTTGATTTTTTTTTTATATTTGTCCTTTCCTTTTATGAAGTTTGATGTTTTCTAGGAGATAAATCATTCTACTTGAAAAGTTATATTTATTATTTTCACAATAGACAATATTGAATATTGTCATATTAAATTATGTCATTGAATGTTTTTATTAATAAGTATGCATTGTTTCACAAATTCACTTAATATGGAATAAAAATTCTCTCTATTATATTAATTGAATATTTGAGGTTTTTTTCATTGATCAAAATAATTGGATTGTTCAAAGTTCAAATGGATATTTGATTTTTTTTTCCATATTTGTCCTTTTCTTTAATGTAGTTTGATAAGTATTTTTTAGGAGATAAATTACATTACTTGCAAAGTTATATTCATGATTTCACAAAGAATAAAAGTGGAAAGTATGATTTAAATTATGTTTTGAATGTTTTTCTTAATAAATGTGCATTATATCACAAATTCAATTAATTTTCTTAATAAGTGCGCATTGCATCTCAAATTCTTCAAAAATAATTTAGAGAATAAATAATTAATGCTAAAAATAAAATATACACTATGTTAGTAACAGTGAAAACTATTTATGGAATGGAGTAGTAAATACTAGTACTCCGTAAATAGAAGTGAACAGAGGGATTAAGAATAACTTATAAATAAACAAAAAAATTGTTTAACCTGCTATGATATTCCAATTCCAAGAAAGTTCAGCTAATTTTGAAAAAGAAGGATGACTGCAAAAGTCTTACGTGAAAGAAAATTTTGGGGAAAATATTACTCCTACAAATTACAATCCTAGTATAAGGAGACCTAAAACGACCCTTCCTTTGTCCACACAAAAAGTACTTGAAAAAAAAAAAAAAAAACTCAAAACACTACAATTTTGACACTGATCATGGGAAACACACTGCAAAAATTGGCCCAAAATCAGTCCGAACAAGAATCGCCAGTGACAGAATCACCAGACACCGAATCACCAGATGAATCATTCACTTGCGAAATTTGTATTGAGCCTATATTATTACCTAACAAAAAATTCAAGAACCAGAATCTTTGTGTTCATCCGTTTTGTATGGACTGTATGGTGAAATACATCTCCGTCAAGCTTGAGGACAACGTCGGCAACATCCCGTGTCCGTCTCTGAGTTGTGAGAATTTTTTGGACCCAATTTCTTGCCAGAATCTTGTTGGCCCTCAGCTGTTTGTGAGATGGTCCGACGTGTTGTGTGAATCTTCTGTTTTAGGGTTAGCGCATTGTTACTGTCCGGATCGGAGATGTTCGACTTTGATTTTGGATGAGTGTGGTGGGAATGCAAAGCGATCAAAGTGCCCGAATTGCAAGATGCATTTTTGCTTTCAGTGTAAGCTTCCATGGCATTCTGGATTTCAGTGTGAAGAGAGTCGGGAATTGAGGGATAGAAACGATGTCGTTTTTGGTGTGGTTGCCGAGGCTAATAAGTGGAAAAGGTGTCCACAGTGTCGTCACTTTGTTGAACTTATTGAAGGTTGCAAAATTGTTAAATGCAGGTTAGCCTTATTTGTTTTTTCCTCTCTTCTTTTTTATTTTTGAATAAATCCTCCTAATTTTTGAAAATAAAATGAAAAACTCATATTTATGGATTACAACTTCTGAGGTTTACTTGAGTTGAGTTTCTATAGTAAGCAATTTTTCTACCTTACAGACGGGTAAGCCTGCGTATACACCACACCGCCCAGACCCACTTGTCGGATTACACGGTTATGTTGTTGTTGTGGTGGTGATTATACAGGAGTCTGCACCTTTTGGTGCGTTTGCCCTTTGTTTTAGTATTAATTGCAAAATTTTGCTAACCCTATAGTAGTGCAGTAGTTATTTTTTTAGTTTTTTTCTATAAGAATTAGGAGAAACATGTACTCTGCAGATAGGGTAGAGGTCATGAATTTAATAATTTCTAAGTACATTGATCCTGAAAAGATATCAGGCCCCCACATGTGGGTGCAAACATGAAGAACTAATTAAATAAATAAAGGTGCACTCTTTTTAATGCTTAACAAGATAACCATGCAAATATTTAGTATTGAATTGGAATTGGTCCCCTCCACAAGGCAGGGGTAAGGCTACGTACACTCCACCCTCCCCAGACCCTAAACCGGGTATTGTTGAATTGGAATTGATCCGAATAGAGAGTAAGTTTGAGATTGAATCACAAGTAATTGAAACACAGGATTTTGAGGACTTGCATTTAGCTATTATAACCAAAAGAGGAAGAAAAAATGAATGTTAAATTGATTCCTCCCTGCATACATGGGTTCCCTGGAATTTGAGGACCAAAAAGTTGTTGTTTGGCAGCAGAATACTTGGCTATCAATATGTTAATAGTCTTTTCTTTCAGACTTTCAATGTATATCTAGTTAGTCAATTTTTTTAGGACTTGTATCTCTTTGTTGTGGCATTCCAATATCTACTTAATGGAATTTTAAAATGGTGCAATATCGATTATTCGAACAAGGACTTGCATATTTCTGCATTTTCACAAACAGGAATAAATTGCTAACATGCTTCTGATTTATCGAGTTTCAAAATAAGGGATGAAAAGGCCTATAAAACCTGAGGCCGATAAATGTTCCACAATGTTAGGCTACAGGTATGAAGGGCACAGGGAGTTGATGGAAGCATTCTGTAGTTCTCTGAGTGGATTCTCACATCTCTAATAAGAGCTGAAGAATTATCTTATACATGATAAGAAAGTAATGTGAGCGGAAAATTTACCTAATATATCTCTAATGCCACTTAATTGAGATTAAGATGCCGATCATTCTCAGTTTCCACTTATTTGAGGTTTCAATTGCTATATTTTTCTCTGTTGGCATTGATAGGTGTTGATACTATCAATCGTTATAGAGAGGAGGGGTTGGGAATGAGGACAACATAAATTTGAATCCCCTAAAGTAGATCATGTATCAACTATGTTGATCTGCCAAATTTTGTCTTGTTTAATGTTCCAATCGATATTTATTAGTAGTAGCCAGACCTTTTCCTCACATATTTTTGAAGTATCCGGCTCTAATTGAATGTGTTTTTCCTCACAAATGAAATGCTTATCCTTTTATTCATTGTGGCTACTTTTTAGTGTTTACTTTTCTTCAGGGATTTCACTGGGTTTGTTGTTGTTTCGGGAAAGAAACAAAAGAGAAGATAAAAGCTATGAATACTAAGAGGGGATTTTACTTGAGATAATCAAGCTCGGCCTCTGTATAGTCAATTTTAGATCTCATCTTCTTGTAAATAACTTGTAAAATAAAAAAGTGCCTGAGAAGCCAAATTAATGTTCTGGGAGGAAAGAAGTTGCTTGGTTAGATCTACATATTTAAATATACCAGGTTTATGACATAAGATTTCAGCATACGTGAGATATTAACTGTCTTATATTGTTCGTCTCTTAATTCCTGACAGCTCTTCTCATAATTCTGCAATTTGTGCTTCGTATCGAGATTCAATATACTCTCCTATGCAATTCTTACATTCTTCTGGTTTTGTTCGAGGCCTTGTAAAGGTACACAGGTGTCGAGAAAGATATATTTTGTGTGAATTTGATTGATATGTCACGCTTGTACACTGTTAAAAAATGACTTTCTCTGATCTCAAACAATAAGAAGTAGAGAAAGGGTTGAACTTTCAAGTTTTATACTCTAACCTGGTTCTCTTTTCATCTGGATGTAGGTGTGGTGCCAGTTTCTGCTACAACTGCGGAAAAAGAGTTCATCGACACTGGTGTAATTGCGATTCTGCTTCCGTGCTCTGCATAAGGGTCATCCATGGTTTCACCATTATTTTTATTCTCCTGTCTATCTTTTTCATCTTCAGGAGTTTAAATAGTATACCGCCGAAAAACTAGTACCGTGTATAGACATTTACTCCTATTACATTTGAGGTTCAGTAAGATGTATTAGAATCTTTTTTGCTTCAGTGTGTGCACTTGAGGCAGAAAAAATAGCATACACAAGAAAACAGAAACCTTAACAAAGTTTGTACAGATGGGGAGTCTAATATGAAGTTCTTTTAGATTTTTGACTTGCTGATTCAAATTGTCTCAAACACATTTTTATGTGAATTTTGAAGTTTCTTCCAAGCTTCTGCAGTTCTTTATTAGTAGCCTAGTAGGAATGATTAGCATCCTACTACCTCTTGGTTGCCATATTTAAAATAGATATCCACTTTTTTCGTGTTCAATTTGAAAAATCAAGAGATTTACTATTAAATACTACCATTCCATTATTTAGATGATTGGGATCTTATCCTTTCATTTATTATTTCTTAAGGAATGTGTCAAGTCTAACATGAATAACTAAATAAGGAATGTGTCAAGTTAAATATGAATAACTAAATGTTGGGAGGGAGTATTTGTTTCTAAATAAGAAGCTAGTTTCCACAACAATTACTATATTGTTATTCTCCGTATTATTTTATGCTAAATACGATGTGAAATGACATTTATGTATTTGCCAAACATGTAAATAACAGCACGTAAATTTTTTTTTGAAAGAATTTCACTTAGAAGAGGAATTCAAGATTTATTTACGCATTCAGAGAAATTATTTGCACCGTAAGTGCATCTAACTTAAAACACTAATTTCATATATAGTTTATATCTAAATTTTAGGAGTAATATATATATATGATGAACCTAACGTCCAATGAGTAATTACACTAACCATTCTACCACAATTTTTGTTGTTAGCTTTCTTGATGTTCAAAGGCGGAGTTAGGTGGGGTTCATGTGTTCGGTCAAACCCAGTAGCTTTTCGGTAGACCCTGTATTTGTACTAGAAAACTAATTATATATATATATATATATATATATAAACCTATGAACCCCTAACAAAATTGATTGACGATTTAGTGAACCCCCAAACTCTTAATTTTGGCTCCGCCTTAGTCGATGTTGAATCGTTTGATATGGAGCCAAGGAAATTTGAGACTAGGCATTCACACATTGAACTCCATCATATCATCTATCTTTTTTATTTGGCTACACCTAAGAAAGTTTTATCCAATTATTTACAAATTTTGCTCGAAAAGAAGAAATATATAATCGAAATGAAAAACCATTGCATGTATAAACGCAACCAAAATAATAATAATACACAGTTAAACATTATTTCCTCTAAAAAAGATCCATTTGGCTAAAAATCATGGAATTAGTCAAGTTCATGGGTAACTAGGAACTAATAAAGCAATAGTTTGAAGGCATAATACGGTTATTTAACTTCTCATCAACTGATATTTATAATATCCTTCAATTTTAGATTTACATGAATAAACACTTAAATTTATATAAAATTGAACAACTATACATTACTTGTTTGCTATAAAATTATACCTCTATCTCAATTTATGTAGTATTTTTCGTTTTCGAGAATCACACAGTTCACATGAAATCTTCAATTTTTTTGAAATGAAATTTATATATTTGTAAACTACATAAAAATAATAATTATAAAATAGATTTGTTTGAATTTCGAAATCCGAAAAGTGTCACATAAATTGAGATAAAGGAAATAGTATGAAACAATACGCAACAACCATCAAAACCCGTCCTTCGGGATGGCTCAGTTGGTTTGGAGGGTGGTTATCCACACATATGACCCGGGATCGATCCCCCTTCTGAGTCGAGCCTGTCGCATAGGGCTTGCCTAATGCGGTTTACATCCCCTGTGTGGTTTGTAGGCTATTACATAGTGAGAGGTTTACCCAGTGCGCACAAAGTGCTCATTCTAAGGCTATTACACAATGGGGGTTTACCTAGTGCACACAAAGTGCTCACTCGAAGGGCAGAGGCTGTGGCAGAGATTGTAGCGACTGCGAGTTATCCTTGGGTTAAAAAAAAAAAACCATAAAAACCCAGTTTAAGTGTATGTTGTTGTTTCCTAGAATTATTATATATTCTACTGTTTTAGTTACCAGACACGTACAAGTTACAACAATTGAAATCCTCTTTCATCACCATTCGATTTCAAAAATTCAAGTTGAGTAAACTTTTTGTAGCTCATTGCCAACTAAGGGATGATAAGATTTTTTTGTTTTTTGTTTTTGTTATTTGGTCCTGTGTTCCATACACATTGAAGTTCAACTATTTTAAATTCATAAGGCTTCCTTCAAGGTAAACAATCTCTATCAATAATTTTTTTGTATTCACACTCAAATCTTAGCCACCACACGCTTTGGCGGTTTGATGATGAGAATTGAGTACAAAACGAAGATTTTACTAACATAGAATTCTTCCAACACTTTTTAATAGTAATAACAAAAAAATGAATATAAACTAGTCATTGTTCTTTAGTTAATATTTTTATGTTTTACTTTTTGGAAGACCTTTGTTTGTTAAAGGCAACAACTTTAACGATAAAATTAAGGATAATTTCTTTCTTTCGGTTATTTTATTTCTTTATATATTTCCGAGAACGACTTCAAAACTGAAAAACTACCCAAACCCACGCCGAGAAGCAACTACCATTCCTTTAACCAATTATTATCTACCACGTGGCATTCAATTATTGGATATCTTTCACCTCAACTCTAAGCAACCTCATTCTTTTAGGAGACTGATGGATATATATATATAGCAGATGAAACTGAGAGAAGAAGGAAAGCAAATCTCCTGAATCAACAATGCCTCTTCGTTTCTCTCTCCTTTTCTTATTCTCTATCCTCCTAACGACGTCGTTTTTGTTGTCTGTCAACTGCGAGATTAATGGCGGGGACGATGATATTTTAATCCGTCAAGTCGTCGGCGATGATGATCATCACATGCTAAACGCCGATCATCACTTTACGCTTTTTAAAAAGAGGTTCGGGAAAACGTACGCCTCCGATGAGGAACATCATTATAGATTCTCGGTTTTTAAAGCTAACTTGCGCCGTGCAATGAGCCACCAGAAGCTCGATCCATCTGCTGTTCACGGCGTGACTCAGTTTTCCGATATGACGCCGGACGAATTCAGCCGGAAATTTCTCGGCGTTAACCGCCGGCTTCGGTTTCCTTCTGACGCCAATAAAGCTCCGATTCTTCCTACCGAGGATCTTCCTTCAGATTTCGATTGGAGAGAGCACGGTGCTGTCACGCCAGTGAAGAATCAGGTATGTTTGTTTCTGTGAGATTGATACGTGCATCATTATTGATTAATGGATAATTAAGTAATTGCTATTGTTTATGATTGAAAAACTAGGGTTCATGCGGCTCATGCTGGTCATTTAGTACCACTGGTGCATTAGAAGGTGCCAACTTTCTTGCTACAGGGAGGCTTGTTAGCCTCAGCGAGCAGCAACTTGTGGACTGTGATCACGAGGTTTGGCGCTTTTCCCTCTTATCCTATTCAATGTTCATTCTATAAATTGTGCATAGGGGAATCCTGAACTTATTTCTTGTTAAGCATAGAGCTTAAACACGGTAATTAGGTGTAAAATTAAAAGCATTTGCGAATTTAAAAGTGTTGCTCATTCGATTGGAATTTACTATTGGCATAAAAGTTTTGTTTTTATCTTGTTCTGTCATTATTAGTTTTTTTGGGTCATGCAACTGATCATGGATCAGTTTTAGGAAAGTGCTTGCTCTGTTTCTGTCTCTTTTAAGTATGGAAAAAACTTAGTTATGATATTTATATGGAGGAATGATTCAATCCACTGCTCATGCCGAAACAAAGACGGAAGGTAGCTTGGCGTTTATATGTGAAAAAATGTAGTGAAACTGAGAGGATTCATATAGTTGTTGCCGGGGGCGGAGCCAGCCTTCTGTTAGGGGTCATCCGAACCCTCTTGGCGGAAAATTTTACTAGTTAAAATTATTTTTTATGCTTATATAATAGATGTCAAACCCCCTTCGATTAGTTCGTGTGATTAGTTCCTCAGATATTAAATCCCCTTATTAAAAATCCTACCTCCATCACTCACTTGTCCACATGTAGTTAAGAGTTGAGTTTTGCCTTTCTGGCCGTTATTTGATATCAATCTATTACTTAACGTGTCTTTCTTCTTCAAGTACCGTGTTGTTCTGTGGTTTTCTTTTATCAAAAGATTTTCCTCTTCGTTTTCGGGGTGCGGGACCCACTTTAAGGGAAAGGGAATTGGACTGTGTTTATGATTATTTTAACAGTTCTTTGCTTAGTGTAGGCTTGAATTTGTTGCTACTTTCATTTTCAGTATGCCAATTGCTAATCAGAATTGGGATTGTAGACAGTATAATAAGACTTCTAACTTGTAGTGCTTACTCCACACGGGAAAATGAAATTCTTACTTCGAATTTCAGTGTCCTCCATCTCCCTGAAATATGTATCCTAGACTAATTTAACCTTGCATTGTATACCTGCAGTGTGATCCAGAAGAAAAAGGTTCTTGCGACTCAGGGTGCAGTGGTGGGCTGATGAATAGTGCCTTTGAATACACTCTCAAAGCTGGTGGACTTATGAGAGAAGAAGATTATCCATACACTGGCACCGATAAGGCAACCTGCAAATTTGACAACACCAAGGTTGCAGCTAAAGTTGCTAACTTTAGTGTTGTATCCCTTGACGAAGAACAAGTTGCTGCTAATCTTGTCAAGAATGGCCCACTCGCTGGTAAATGTCCTCTCGAAAAACTTGCTAAAACTGCCTTTATGGGATCTTTAGTTAATTACTACTCTTCATGTGCTAATTAATGGATGTAAAACTAATTCTGAAAGTGTTGCTGTTGCTTGGCTTGGCTTGGCTTGCAGTGGCTATCAATGCAGTGTTCATGCAGACATATGTCGGTGGAGTCTCCTGCCCATATATATGCTCTAAGCAGTTGGATCATGGTGTCTTATTAGTTGGTTATGGTACTGGCTTTTCTCCCATTCGAATGAAAGAGAAACCATACTGGATCATCAAGAACTCATGGGGAGAGAAATGGGGAGAAAATGGATACTACAAAATCTGCAGAGGCCGCAATGTTTGTGGAGTGGATTCAATGGTTTCAACAGTTGCAGCTGTTAGTACCAGCTCATAGTGAAATTTAACGTCTATTTTTACCAACTACACTCTATGTAAATTAAGTGTAGCTTAAAGGACCGTATTTCATTATTTCCAATTGTTAAGACTTGAAAGTAACACACATTTCTCCGCATTCTAAACATCTATCTATCAGTTTGAATTTTTTGCACCCTACCAAACATTCCTTTATAGTTTAATTCATATCCATGTGTGGTTGACTGCCCCTCCTCGTCGCCAGGACACACAAAAATGTCTATTCAGAAGAGTTCAATTAGTTGGCGTCAATGTCAAGGGAGGTAACTTTCAACTTGAGCTGCTAATCTTTACAAATCAAAGGCTTTTCTTCTTTGTTTACGTGGACAATTTCTTTGTTTAACACTTCTAATTATCTAAACTACATTTTGGAGTTGTATGCAACATGTCATTATTCCAGAAGGAACAACTTGATTGTACTCTCTCCAATCAAACCCTTCAGACAACAAGTAGAATGTCTCACCAGTAACAACTATTTTCAGCACGAATGCAACTAGAAGGGCAAAATGCACACCTAAAAAACAATTTCTTTTTTGGCGAAAAACAAACTGAATTGCATACATATGGAACTGAGGAGAAAGAATGCACCACGCATGTTGTGTTCACATGGTCTCATTATTACCAAATAGAAACGCTAATAAATATACGTGATATGATTAATTTACAGGCAACTGTCCCGGCATATCTGTCGCACAAAACAGTGACTATTTCTGGATCACACAACACAACAAATACAGTTAATAAATAACTTATTATACCATCTAAAAGTTGCAGCTGCACAGATGCTGCTTTCTTTGCTGTGAACCTCACATGCAGGAATGCTTATTTCTCTCGGTGCCAATAAAACAAATAGAGTGGAGCGTGCTCACAGAATAATGCTCCATCCCACCAAAAATGAAAAGGAGAAAAAAATCTTATCCCCTCCACTAAGTTGACCATTCAAGCAGAAAAGAATAACATACACATTCTTTTACAAACGGCGAGCTTCATCTCTGAGAATCTTTGATGCTTCCTCATTCATCCTCCCCCACATCAATCAATTTGAATGAGAAAGGACTAAACTTGTATCCATCTCCCTCGTAAAACTTATTTTGAAACTCCACCCAGTGAAGTCGCAATGCGTGTAGAAAGGCACTGAGTGTTTCCATCACCAACAACACTCCAACAGTGGCAAAGACGAATACAATGATGCCAACAATGAGAATAATGATATTGTTGTACCTGAGGAGCATAAGTAAATTTTTAAAAATGTATTAATATTATATAAATATATCATTTTTTTCTTCCCGGAATATTCAGTCCACTACATGCCAGCTAAAGCCTAGGGCATTCAGATTTATATATATTGGAGATCTGCAAATATAAACTTGATAATTGACAGCTCATTCTCAGAGAACCAAACATGTAATCAGTTTGAACCAATAGTGTAGGAAGCTATTAGCCAACGAACATAGAATGAGTAACTTACCCCCAGGCGAGAAGTAGAACCTTTTCGTAAAATACACTGGACAGCTCAGAGTGTGCAAGGCTGAAAAAAAAGCAACATGGGAAATTATTCTGTTAATAGAAAGGTGACGTGTGATAATATTTATGGGGTAGTTTGGTTCAGTGATGAGTTAATACTGACAGTGGCGGAGCCAGGAATTTCACAAAGAGGTTCCAAAAATTAAACAACAAAAGCTCTTTTTTAAAAAGGGGAAAAATTGTTCCAAGTGAGATTTGAACACGCGAGCACTGGCTCATTAAAAATGTCTAAACACACATTCAAGACATCTTAAACCACTAGGCTATAACAACTTATTATGTCAAGGGTGTCCAAAATATGTTATTTAATCACTTCGTGTGTCATTTTACTTGTATATGCGGTATTTTTTTCCGACGAAGGGTGTCCAATTGGACACCCTGGCATACATGTGCCTATGCCACTGTTAATACAGGGTAGCTTATACCGTGGGGATTTTACTAATATGCAAATAATGAACAGGTTATATAGTAATAGTTGGGGTGTTCTGGGCGACTACAACGAAGTACAGGATGAGTGGTTTTTTAGTACAATTTATTTTTCGTCCATCTCTTTTAATTTCCAGCAGCATTTTCAATTAGATTCTCCTTAATATAAGCCCAGGGCAATTTTCCCAATTAGGTAATTTGACAATGTCATCTCTCCTATTAATAACATACCAATATGAAAGCTTAGTACTGTGCAACCACTATTCAATACATCCTCTCTCACACAGCCTCTAAACAGACCCTATTGGGCAAACACAAAGCATCTCACTGGTTATGGAGATTCAAGAAGAGATTCCATTCCCAATAACCACATAAACCCATTATAGTTAATAATTCCAACAATGAATCAAGGTATCAAAATCTAACAACAAAGCATTTTGTCTAAAATCTATTCAACAACTATTATGAGTATGGTTTCAACAAAGAACCAAACAAAGAATTGTGTTACTAGAATAAAGAAGGGGATCAACACATCCTAACTCCTCAAGCATACCTGAGAGCCCACAGACGAAGGTACGAAGCTGTGTTTGAGACTGCTCCAAGTACAAATTCAATTGTGTGAATGAGCTGATGAACAAAAATCTCACTGAACTCGAATTCCCCATGATGACCAGAATCATCATTACTCTCCACTAATAAAGACTCTTCTGCCTCCTGAAGTGCTGTGTAGGACTGTCCTTGGTGCCTCTAAATAAGTAGCAAAACAAATATCATTAAAAATTTAACAAACAAAAGCTTATGAATAAGTGAAAAGGACAAAGAAACAAGTTAAGCAAACATACTTCATGCTGAGCTTTCAATAGGAAGGGCTTTGGAAAAAGCATCCATGGGACAGCAACAAGGGCTGAGAGTAGCAGGACAAGCTGGCCAAATATTAACAAAAATCGAAGTGAAATCAGACATCTCCCATCAAAATGTGAAAAATCGTAAGAAGTGTGGATATGAAGGGATACTTAACCTGAGTCATCTTCTGACCAGGAAAAAGTTGGTTTTCACCGAGCTCATCTGTCGGGCTAAGAAACATGTATATCATTACATGGTATAAATCAGCTTTGGACCCGGTGCACCACTTCATAATGATAAGGACGGACAGGTATCCAAACAGAGCATTCAAAAATATCATTTGGGGAACAAATTGACACCTGACATCGCAAAGTTTGGTTAACTGTCAACATCTTGATTGAAATATCCAAATCGATAAATAACACTGCCAGAAATCTAGGGACTGTAATCTGAATGCAATGGAACTTACCAAATGTTTACACCATTGCGAAAGAACAGACCATTGAAAAAGCTCAGAATTATCCCAAGGTTCATCTGGGCCACCCCAATAAGGATAGACATTTTCATCTTCAATGAATTGAGGTACGGCAGTTCACTACGTGAACCATGCCATACTGGATCTACACCAAATGGATAAGTGTCACGCACTTTGATTAAGCCTGCAGTGGTGGAATCCCTACAATCAAGCCAACTAAGATTAGCCAACTTGCAATAGATATGACACTAAAGGTATTAATAAAGGAAACAACTCTAAGCTATCAAGAAAATTATTTTAATAAATCCATACCTACAAGAAGGATCACGACACCCATATGCTGATTTTCCAAACAACTCAAATGGCACAGAGAAGAACTCATTATAGACCAGGCCCGTGTATATTGAGAAGAGGGACATCATAAATATCACATATCGCCCTCCAAAAGTCATTTCCATGATGTCTCCAAGTTTCTGCATTCATGAATCATTATCTATCATGTTTCAAATAATTTACATTCATGCTCAAGCAGAAAGGGCGTAATTCACTTGGAAAAATCCCATTACTGCCATAAACTATAACAAACTAATAGTTCTAAGAATATTCTTAATCCAAATATACCCCAATTTACCAAAACCTGCACAAGAGAATAACTAGAATGTGAACGACGCTAGACCAACGCATTCAGATTTCTGCTAATCTTCCAAGAAAAATGTTCTCATCATTGAAGAGCCTTTGAGCATACATTGTCAACTTAATAACAGTAACCCAAGTAGTTTATTTTTTCCTTTGTTGAAACTATGAAAATGTTGTGTCATTTAGAGGTACCTCAAGTTATACCCGCCTGATGAACATACACCAATTCCTTGCTCACTTAAGAAGCTGACCTAGTTTTGATGAATAAGGTAATTTATAAATACTAAATGCTTAGAGCTTGTAGTGGTATATAGTACACAGTCATTGCTGGGTATGAATCCTAAGTAGCTGCAACGATTCCAAAACCTCCAATCATTACATCAACATCAGTACAGAAGTCTTCATTGCACCAAATTATAAAAATACATCTATTTTTTACAATTGATAAGAAGCTGACCTAGGTCTTAGCATGTTACCAAACGACATCCCCTAAGCATTATTTCAAGGGATCTTTTATAGTGTTTGTTACAAGGGAAATAAGAGGTGATTCCTACGTTTTTTAAGCAAACTGATGTAACAGACATACCCAATTGGGTCTTTAAACTAATCTAACTAAGTAATTTGTAATACATAAATAGAAATGCAATAGTCACCTGACTGGAGAATTTCTTCTCATTGAATAAGAAGAACATGGTAGCAAGCAACAGACAGATACCATGACCCCAGTCACCAAACATAACTGCGAAAAGGAATGGAAATGTGACGATAGTGTAAACACCAGGATTTGCTTCCTGATATTTGGCCACCCTGCAACAGTTGATCAAACAGCATGAATATGACTAATAACATCACATACAGTAAGTATTAGAAATAGTATAAAGGTTGAAACTAACTGTGCACTTCTATCACTAAAGAAAGATGGGTAAGTCTACAAGTGCAAGCACCAATGACCTCGTATGCGCTATCACTTTAGTTGTCAAACACAAAGAATAAACAGAATTCACCATCAACTCTACAGAAGTTAAAAGTGGCAGGCTTCTTTAGGCCATATGATAGATACGTTCTAAGAAAACTTAACATTTAAAGGATCCCGTTAAATAGATGTAAGGATATAAACATGATTGATCGATGTCATAAAATACTAAGTTCTGGGATCACAGTTTGCCAAGTCAATCTTTTCACTTTTTTGATATAAAAAATGTTTGTTTACTTGAGAAAAAAGATATTGGCAATTTGAAGTGCTAAGTTATAGTTGTTCATAATCAGTAGGCATTTGTGTTTCCAAAATGAATAATAGATATTAGTTATTCTTTAGGGGACAGATATTCAGTGATATATAAGGGAGAATATGTTGTTTAAATATTGCAACTCGTATTAATCTTCGTTACCCCAAAAGAACATATCTAACAAATGTCAGAAACTGCAAGAGAGATAACAAACAACAAATCTTTGGTCTTTACAATTGCAGAAGACAGATACTTGACCATAAAAACAACCAGCTCTCTTTATTAAAAAGAGAAAGATCATTGTTTAATCTTTCCATAAAAGGAATCCAAAATTTGAGACTAGAGACACACCCGTATGCATCGACGATATCCTGAAAAGAAGAAGTAAATTTATTTGTTTGAAAATATGTAGGCGGCATTTCTCGGGTTCGCAGAACCCGGAAGATTGCACCAACTTCTGAATTTGAGTCATGTGTTGCCCGCTGCAGTGCATCCTGAATCTGCACGATCATACATCATTTACTAAGTCAACATGCTTAAATATATGCCGAAGTGGGCATCTTTCCACTACCAAATTGACAAGAAATATCAAGGAAACGGAGAGAAGTCTTTTTCCATTGTTAAGTTAAGGGAGTGACATCATCAGATCTGATCATAAGACAATTACACTCTCCTCTTCCTGTTAGTCTTTCATCCCATACATGAACCTGAGTACCATCCATGACCAAAAAATGAAAGATAAACATATAGTCACCTGTTTGGTTGCAAAAACAGGACTCCAACCTTCAGCCACCAGACATTTTTTGGTCACATCAATGCTAAGCATGTTGAGAGTGTGATAAATTGATTTCTCCTTCCTCGCCTAAAATAATCAAAAAGATGTGCTCAGTAGAACAAAAGCTGATAGACAAACATTAAACAATTCATATCAATTATGGAATAAAAGCTCTACAAACAACAAAACTTGCAAAAATAGGTTTAGAAATTAAAAAGACCTCCTAATGAGAACAATAATATTTATCCTTTGTTTAATAACTAACCAAAATATTCCATCTATCATATTGTTCACCAATAGTTTGTAATAAATTTCCCCGGTGCACCAAGCCAGCATCTATAGTAGTCTTTAGCTCTGAGATTCTTCCAGAGACCTGCAGAGGGGCATTGTAGACATACTTCATTCTTAGTATTCCAAATAAATGAGAAGTACCAACCAGACAGATTCAAACTTCCATAAAATAGTTGTACAGAGATGCCAGATTAGGAAGAATGCATTTTCATCTAAACAATAACAATATCACAATTATAGTTAACACCAACAAATAGATTATTTGTGTCAGATTTTGTTCTCCTCATATACAAGAATAGGTTCCTTTTGTTTGTTTCTTTGACTTGTAAATGCTAATTCACCACAATGCCTTTGAGCCCAGATGCTGTTTTAATTAGCAATTACTCAAAAATAACTAAGTTGATAAAAGCAGAAAGGGACTTAAAATAGGAGGAAGGAACTGGAGCAAGGATGGCCTAGGAAAAATAAAGGAAGGAACTGGAGCAAGGATGGCCTAGGAAAAATAAAGGATGTAATGCATACCTGAGTGATCATCTGAGACTGTTTACCAAGGTCCTCAGGGACAGAATAACGATTTGCACCAAAAGCTTCACATATTTTGAGAATTTTGCTCTTTGCTCTTTCACCAGAAAAGAAGATTGCAAATACGTTTTTCTCAACCTGAAATTACCCGAAGAGTAGAATAAATCATTCTTTGATTAGCGAATATATGCTAGTCTGACCAAAAATGAAAATCAACTTTCTGGTTGTAGCTAGTAGGAAGCAGCTGTAACAACAGTGCTTCGTATCAAATTAAACGTTGCATAACTTCTGCATGAAACATTTTTATTTATTTTTTCTCTGAGATATGATAACAACTTCATAACAAATGGCTACTAATAGTATTCATTTCTACAAGTATATAGATATAGCAGAAAATATAAATATGTACCATCAGATATTTGTGATTTACAAAGTTGACAAGAAACAAGTAGATATTCAAAGGAAAACATTCTTTCTCACAAAAACACAGATACTGATCAAAGTTTCTAAAAAGAATAAGTACTTGTTACATTTTGCTGGCAGAGTCGCAGAGAGAACTGAAACACTATGGAAAACACAAATCAACATTCACAAACATCCCATTAGACCATATGGCATATAGATACCGACATAAATAATATCACGAGCATCCACTTTTCAATAGAGGTGTCCCATTGATTTTATGTGATCAAAAACTCTTTATTGAGTTGCAAACAAGGATAAAACTACTAGATAACAGACATGCTTTGCGAATCAATTTTTATCCATGAATCTTCTCAAAAGTTGATGAAAATACCTTCTCTCCAGAAACGGGATCGATGACAGGCTCTTCAACTACAGCCTGCCTCAAGTACACATTACCCCGGGTAGCACGAAAGAGAATCCTCTCAAAGGCCATCGATTTTTCTCTCGGAACAAGTCCAGTAATAAATCCCAACTTAACTTGCTTGGATGGATCAGTCACTGCTTCCTAAGAATCCGAATCCAACTACAAAGTTACTCCAAAGGAAGAAAATATACAATTTTCTAAGTTTCAAGGTTCACCTGTTCAGGTAGCAAAGGAGTTTCTAATGATTGTTCGCCAGTTTGATTTGATGTCTGTTCTCGATGTAGAGCTTCAGCACTGCTCTGTGCTATGTGGAAAAACTCACCAGCCTAGAAAACAAATAGAATATGTAAAATTTATGTATACTATATTGGCAATCAGCTATTCTTTTTTTTAAAAGTCGAATAGGAAACTAAGCAATTCTAGGAATTCTTCCGACGTTGATAAACCAAGAAACTGCACCTTTTGCAAAACAAGTCTATATTCCACAAGCTCATTGTATGAACGTTGTAACTTATCGCCATTAGCATTCATTTCAATCAGCTCTGATTCAAGTTCTCCAAGCTTGACCTAGTTCACAAACAAGCTGTGTTGAGCCATTGAACAAAAGCAATTGACATACAAACAGATGACTAAACATACCTCAAGGTCATCAAAACTTAAGTCAACTTGTGTGGCAGACATGGAAGAAGATAACAATCCCGCTTTGGACATTTGTCCCTTAAATAGACGTAATTTACGAGCCATCTCTCCACATCTTTTGATCTGCACAAGGAATACAGTGTTATATGTATAAAGTTACCAGTTCTGAATAGCAAGAGCGAAGAAGATATATGCAAAAGAAGATAAACAAGTATCTTTAAAGAAAACACCTAACCATATTTCACATTTTAAAAAAGGTGCCAGGCACTGCCAAAATGCGATTCAGTGACATCTATGCACAAAGTCATTCAAGTTACTACCTACACTGGAGCTTTCAGTTAGACACAAAACAACTAAGTTCTCTTGATACAAAATGAGCACGTCTCATAAGACTGTTTCTGTTAGAAAATTCAGAAGTTCCAACACCTTTATTGTGGTAGTTGTAAAATGTGTTTATACACAGCAGGAACCTTAGGGTCTCTAATTTAAAACTGAACATGAGAATTGAGGTTTAGTGGGAGGAGAAAATAGCTAGATTAAATTATTGTGAGTTCTCCCACATTCCCCCCTGTCCACTTGTTCCTCGTTTTGTTTATTTCCCTTCAACATGAGGAACAGACATAATAAGAATGCAAAAGGGTGTGAATATTGTGTTCGCAGAAAGGAGAGGAAATAGCTTTTGAGCTTTACCTGTTGTCAGGCAAAAGGGTGTGACCATTATTGTATGGCTCTAGAGGAAGACCAAAAATTATATGAGGATATTTTGTAAAAGTTCATAGCAATGGCAGTCATTCAAAAGAAAGGTTCTTTTCAGTGCCAGACAATTCAGGTCCTTAAAAGAAGCTAACATGACAGCAATATGGACGGCATGAGTACATCATCATCCCCTCGCGTCAGGAGGATTTACTAATCGGGTTAATTTCTCCAATCCCTCTAGTTAATGGCTTAATGCTATTCTGAGGAAAAATTAGTCCAAAAGAGTGAAAATGGAATAATCCATCAAGAAAGAAACACAACAATCTGATTGATGGAAAGAACCAAAAAACTAAAATGTAAAAGTTATAATTACATCGATAAGATTCTCTACTCATAAAGAGGATTTCTTCCTTTTTCTCACAAAAATAATAAACAACATATTTCTCCTACCCCAATCTTTAAGTAATGGCTGATAATCCCAAAAGATAACTAACCAGATTTTGATATGTATAATGTGACTGAATGGAGAACTAAAGTAAGAGAAAGATGAGAGTACAATAGAGTAGAGTACAATAGAGTGAACTATTATGGAATTGAGCGGGGTTATTAACTATTCCATGCAATACCTGATTAGCATATGTTCGTTGAAATGGGCTCTTCTCGGCATTCAACTGTAAAAAAACGAAAATTGGATAAATAAAATGCAAAGATAAAGATCTCATAAACCAGTAATGAGTCCATATAATATACACGTAAAATCACTGCACTTGATTAATTATAATTAACAAGTCCGAGTCCCCTACAACAATATAAATATAACAAAGACAGCTTGCATAAGCAACTGTGTAGAAACAAAATCATGAGTGGAGTTCTAACAAAGTCATTGCAGAGAGCATCCAAGATGTAGATAAGACTAACTAAGTAAATTCCGTGCATTTTAACCCTCCCTTCAAGATGGTTCGGATGGTTTGGCTTGGACTTCCACAATGGAGGTCTCAAGTTCGAAACCCATTGCTTGCAACAGCTAGGGGTTGACCTTCTGGGTCGAGCTCGTCGCACAGGGCTTGCCTAGTGCGGTTCACCTCACTTGTGTGGTTTGCGAACTCTTGTAAAGGTTGTGCGCACCAAAGGGTAGCTACTACAAGTTCCCTCATCATCAAAAAAAAATGTTTTTATATTTCCATGCCTTTTCTTTTAGTATGATGATCCTGAAATATCATACTATAGTAAATTTGTGCATCAGAGATGAGTCAACTTTAGATAGAACTTTTTCAAAAATTGCAAAAGTTACAAGATAATTGTCAATATTTTATAAAAAGAATTAGTGCTATCTTACACTTAAATGGAATATAGTTACATATATTACTCAGTTCTCAAATGAAGTCCGTCAATAGAGCCAGCCCACTCAAAAATCAGAATGAAGCCAAAATGAAAAATTTAGTAAGTAGTTCAAAACTAAATCAGTACTGAGAGTCTGAAAGCAGAATATCTACCTTTAAACGCCCTTATCTAATAAAAGAACCTACCGAACAAACAGACATCATGTGAAAATCAAGGATTTTAGCAAAATCTCTTGTTGCTAAGGAAGGAATCGCAAAAATCAAAAGAAAACAGTGGATAAAAACAAGAGCATCTAGAATTAGTGATTTGTTCAAATTTTATAATGATAATGCCAAACTAATTGAACCGAATCTTGATCAATATCGCAGAAACAAGAAAGTAAATAAGCTCTAACACTGTTCAGCATCTAGAATTAACGATTTGTTCAAACTTTATAACGTCAATGCCGGATTAATTGAATCGATTCTTGATCAATATCGCAGAAACAAGAAAGTAAATAAACTCTAACACTGTTCTGAATCCTAAATCTCAAATTCGTCCAAATTTAACCTAAAATAAAGCAGAAAACAACCGATAAACCCTAGCCATACAGTAAGTCCACACAATTATCCGATACTACAGGATAAAAATACATCAAACACAAATCACACAAATAAACGTAGCGAAAAAAGAAAAAGTATAGATATAAAGAAACGCACGTCTTTGAACTGAATGAGTCCGATTTCTCCAAGATAATCGATTGTCCGATGAGCAGATTCATTCGGAATGATGATTTGGACGAGTTGCATCGACTCTGAACGGAACAGATCCATCGGCGGACAGCATCCTCCACCAGTTTGCTCCGCCATTGTAGCTCTTCTTCTGCTCCTCCGACCCGAGTTTCAAATCTGTGTTCTGACTTTCTTCTTTCCTCTACAAATGATATATGGATCACATCACACAGTAAAGGAGTAGCTGAGTTTTATTTCTTTCTTACCGCTTCCACATTATTCACGCGACTCGGATTTAATATTCTTGATGTAAAAACTTTTGTTATTTCCTATTTCGCACCCTCGGTTCTCTTTAATTATTGCTTTAACATAAGTTTCTTATAAATACATTTATACACTCTTATAACTTTAAGGAGAAAAAATATATTCATACCAACATTTATACACTCTTATATCTTTTAAGGAAAAAAAGAAATATTCATACCATATTGTAAAAGTTCATAACTTTATTATTCATTTATGTAAAAAGAAATCATAATTTTCTGTTTCATTCTCGCAAATTTTTTATTATCTTTAATTATTACTTCAACTTAAGTTTTATAAATGCATCTATATACTCCTATAATTTTAAAGGAAAAGAAAGTCTCATTCATATTACCATCTTTTAGGGTTACTTTTAATCTACCTCCTTATACTTCATAAAGATTATTTAGTCATTTTTCAAAGTAAATAGCGAGTTTAGAATTTAAATTTATAAACTTCGTGTCATAAGACTACAACCATCTCGATTCAAAATATTAACAGAAAATCATCAAACATAATTTTTAGGATATATGTCCAACATTCAAAAGGTGTATTGATGTGTCATTTTGTCCGTGCTTAGAACATTTTAATTTATATTCTTAAATTTTTAATGTTTTTACTAAACAAGAAAGTATTAGTCACTGAATTAAACTAGTACAAAAATAAAATTAGTATAATAAATGAAGGAAAAGGGAAAGGAGCATGTTTTTTGCTCTTGAAAAAAAAAAACAATTAAAAGTGAGAATTGAGCAACATGTCAAAGTTACGTGTGAAAAAATAACTTAAAGAGATTATTATCGTAATTATTATGTGGAGCCACTCTGTGCTACATGGAATAGGTTGGAGGCATCCGCATCACCAATCCAATAGTTACAAGTGCAAAAACTCATATAACATAATATTGGTAAATCAATCACGGATATTTGTAAGTCAAACGATACTGATGAATAATAAGATCTGTTTGAAAAATATAATTTTATTATTTTGAGATTAATCCGTTCCGCACACATTTTAATTAGGATAGAGCTAAATAGAAGTAAGAAATTACGAGTAAATCTCTCTACCATAAGATTTAAAAATCTATTTTACTTTCTTTAATAATATTATAGCAAGTCAATAGACAAATAAAATAAAACAGAGTAAGTATTATATATTCAAAAGTAAAATTATTAATTTTATACATATAATAATTTTTCTCTATTTCATGATATTTTGAATCTCTCGTGAAAATCACAACTTATTTTAACGAACCATATACTTTGGTAAGTCAATTATACAAACGGTGCTAATATTTATATTTATAATCCTTATAAAAATCTGTAGACGAAATTTCCAGAGGAGGATCACCCGTGGACAAATAATGAACACATGATTTAGATGGGACCCACTGACAGAAACAAACAAACTTGCACGTTCCAAGTGTCCCTCCAGCCACATCAATTTGTTGATAATATTTCTACCTATATTCCCCCTAGTCTGTTTTTCGACTTCATATCATACCTTTTCAGAAAAGAAAATGAACCTTGTGGATGGAAATTACCATAGGTAAGCCAACTTTTATGACTAAAAAAAGAGTTGGCACTTCTAACAAAACGTCGATTCCAAGCCTGCTAGAGGAAATTCAGTCTTCCTCTCTTTCCATATTCCAAAAGTAGTAAAGAGTCTGAAGACTTGGGTTAGCGATTCAAGTCTCTAATTTTGGGTGAGCTACATGGGTTGATTTGGACTATTAACAACAGATAAATTGGAGACAAGTTTAAAGAAACCTATGAATGAAATGTTTTTCGTCGACTCTCAACAGATATACGCCAAAACCAGCGATGTAGTGCACGTAACCTATAATCTAATTTCTAATATACAGATTCAGGTTTCAACTTAACCCAAGCTCTTAATTAAAGATCAAGTTCAAAGACAAAAACACTACATTGCAAAGTCATACACGTTACTCTTACAATATGGCTAACTGTTTCAAAGGGCACAGTGAAGTAGACCGCGGATATGGCCAAGAGCTTGTGAGTGCTTTAGCAAATAATGCCAATGTGCATATCAACCTAGGTTTCCTGAGCACTCCTCTCATCATATTCTCTTCACAGCGTCTCCATGAACAACAACCAGTCCTTCGGTTGCGAGGGTAGCCAGTGCATTTCGCAGCTGATGCAACACCAAGAGGGAAAAAACATCAGATGACTTCTCAATCAAAAGTGCACAGAGAGAGAGAGAGGTTGAGTGAGAGAAATTTACATCTGCTAGGTGGACTTCACCACCAGAACTTTGCTTCTTGACGTCTTCCAGTAACTATACATTGAAGTAAGCAAAAGTCAGTACTGAATTTCTTTTCAGTCACCCCGAAATGCTATTAAAGTATAATTTCAACAAGTTTCACACCTCTAGCAAACGAGTTGATGGTCCCCCAAGCTGCATCTTCTCCATAATTATGTTGCGGGTGGTTGACACCAAATTCTCCCTTCTCATCCTTTCACTTGCAGATACTCCAGTTGTGATGAGATCCATGTCAATGGTTCCTGCTCAAAGAATACAAGTGCTCAGAATACTTCAACTAGGTGACAATATTAGAAATGAGTTAGCAATTGAACATGATAAGAAAGAGGTAACATTTAAGTTTATTAAATAGAGCAATAAGAAAAATGCTTCACATAACTACGTGTCTACGCAGATTGCAAAAATAGATGTCACCAGATACTCAAATTAGTGTGATGATTCATTGTCCTAAGATATTTCTAGATATGAAGACAACGATTACTGTAGACTATAAAAAGGGAATTCCAAGTTATACCTGTAGCATGGTCAGTTGCAGACTGCTGCAATGCAACTTCTAGAAGTCGAAAAGCCTCCACTACATCTCTTTTCTCCACCTGCACATGAAGTGGCAATAGCATCTTCATGAGGCGAAGTCCAAAAAAAAAAAGGACAAGCACTAGGAAAGATATGCCAACCTTTTCTGAAAAACGAATCCGAGCAAGACCTTCGCCTAGACGTATTAAACTCTCTAGCTGCCTTGGTGTGGCTGTAATCACCTGTAAAAGATTACATATCAAATACCAGGTGGTAGTACTTATGGGGATTATTTGAAAAGTGCAATATAATAATCTGCACAGTATCTTTTTTTTTTGAGAAATAATCTGCACAGTATCTTTCAGAATAAAAATATGACAATGAAACTTATAACTTGATTGATTAAAAAATAGACCTTTTTACTGCTGCCGGGGAAATTCCCTCTTCTTCTCATCTCCACATAACCTCTAGTCAATTCTTCAGCTGCTTCATCAGATAATTGTGGATGTATATGTTTTCGAGCATAGCTCAAGTATGAAGCTAATGTTGGAAGGTCAATCACTTCTTGCT
Organism: Solanum commersonii; assembly: GCA_029007595.1. Lineage (NCBI taxonomy): Eukaryota > Viridiplantae > Streptophyta > Magnoliopsida > Solanales > Solanaceae > Solanum > Solanum commersonii. The sequence continues at coordinate 1,022,255 of JAJTWQ010000132.1, forward strand.
CAGAGTTCTGCAGAGATGGAAAATTAAGTTAAACAGATAAGTAATACTCTTTACCAAGGTACTGAATTGGATAGTTTACTGAAACAAATCAACCAACCTCAGGATTCTCAAAGTGTAAAGCAACTATGTGCTTTGCAAGGCGCCTGTCGGTCTGCTCATCCGCTTTGTCTAGAATTAAATATATCAAATCAAATCTGGAAAACACACAAAGATTAGTCAGAGATGCCACCAGTTCAAACACCAAGTGGCTGGTATCCAATTCCAGATGTAGATCAACAGTCAGCAGCATTATGCTAAAAGAAACAGATGAGAAATCAAACTACTGCATGTTAGCAGTTTTTGCACAATTATACCTAGACAGCAGGGTAGGTGGAAGGTGTATATTATCAATGACAGATAATCGGGGATTGTAACGGGAGCCAATTGGATTTGCACATGCCAATACTGAAGTTCTAGCATTAAGCGAAGCGATAATTCCAGCCTTTGCAATTGAAACAGTTTGTTGCTCCATCACCTAAGAGAAATCAACGAAAAAGATGATTAAAAAACATTTTAACTTGCTATGATGGCATATACTGTTATTTTGATCTTTTAAATCAAAATATGCTTAAATATTTAGGAAGAAATAGGAGCTTGGAGTCTCACCTCATGTAACATGCTCCTGGCACTGTCAGACATTTTGTCAAACTCATCAATACAGCAGATCCCTCTGTCACTCAGGACCAGGGCACCACTCTCAAGGACCTGTGAAGTAAATTGTTGAATCAAATTTTGGCAGTTGCAAATTAATGTTGCCAAAAGTCCAATCAAAAGAGCAATAAGCAGTTATCATACAGTTTCACCAGTCTCGGGATCTTTGGCTACATAAGCAGTCAACCCCACAGCTGAACTTCCTCGTCCACTTGTGTATATACCACGAGGAGACAGTTTGTGAATATATTGGAGCAGTTGTGATTTGCTGGTCCCCGGATCACCAACAAGAAGAATGTTGATATCACCACGGAAGCTTGCCCCAGACGGCAAGGTCAATGCATTTCCGCCAAAGAGCTACATGGGGAGCACTTAACAATCAATATAAAACAACTATGCCTCAAACCCAATTTAACCATCAGTATCAAGATAAATATTTAGGGAAAAATCAAATAAATTATGCTCATTTAAAAGCACAAGCAATCAGAGCACAAAAGGTGGACTGTTGTGGTACCTGGCAAAGAAGGCCTTTCTTTACATCATCCAACTCCCATATGTTTGGTGCCAAGGACTTGGTCAGCCTTTCATAGATATCAGGCTGTTTAGATAGTTCTTTTAATTTCTCCACCTGTCATTTCAAAAACAACCTTTCATTAACAAAACTTGGATCACTCTTATCCTCCAAGAAGAAGGTTGAATAAGAGTAACCTTTTCTTCATGATCAAGAGGCTCATCATTTCCAACAACACCATTTTCAATTTCCATTGGATCCTCTGCATGCATTCTTGACTTGTCAGTCTTCTTAAGATGAAGACAATCAATGTAAGTCTGGAATAAAAAGATGTCCAATCAGTTTCTGCATATTGATAGAGTCTAATTTGAATATGTGCTGGGTTTTTAGATTGGCGGACTGCCTAATTTTCAAACTACTCTAAGCAACCGCATAGGGAGACTTACCTTGAACAATGATTTTACAGTCCTATGTGCTGACCCGATTCTGACACTCATAGCCCTATAAATTCCAGTGACCTAACCAACCAAAATAACCGTTGAAGTATTAACATTAAAAAACAGGAACTGAATGTTGGACTTATATACACAATCAACAAGAAACAATATATGACATGAAATCTTACTTCAACTCTGTCACCTGGCTTCCCCACATCCACCAGCTTGTCATGCATCAACAAGCTTACCGTGTGAGGTGTTCCTCCCTCAGGGATCTCATCTGGTGTTTCTTGAACTCTCACAATTTGTTTATCAGCAAACCTGTGTCGACGAAGAGCAAGTTGAATAAAATTGCAATAAATTGAGTGTATGGGAAAACATATATTTAAAGGAAATCTCACTTAAAATGCTGAAGGCTAATAATAAGGTTAGCCAACATTCAGGGTACATTATTCGAGAATGCAATCAAACTAGTAATCACAACAACTAAATCAAAAGTCCAAATCCTTGACTAAAGTGCCAGGATGTCAAGCTAGATGCCTCAAGTCAAGCTGAGATATGTTGAAGGCGTAGAGGACAATAAAGTGTGAAAGGTCATCAATCACTGCCATGAATTGGTGATAAGGAATCATCAGAAATAGTTGGTAGATCTTAATTGGACATGGTGTTGTAGTTTGGAAGTCAATCTCTCCTCCTGCACTATTCCCAGGATCCAAGTGTAATGCTTCTATCTTTCAATAATAATTAGCAACAAATTTGTTACATCAACTAACACGTATGCCTCTTTCAGCACTAGAGAACAAATTAAATAAATTGCTCATCAGAAATCACAAGTAATAATTTTTGTGGATTGGGACACAAACAACAGATAAAAACTCTGTTATACCAAGTGTATATAAATAACTACTCAAACTTTGTGGATAATTGAGTATTACTGAGAACAAGTGCAACTACTTCAGCTCCTCAATTAGGGAGAGATGGGAATAAATTTTCAAATATTGGCTTCAGCTAATTAAATAAGGACCAAAAAATCAATCACCACCTTATATACAAGTATGATCAACCTTATACAAGTAGGATAGATCAGGATATAAAGGTAGTCATGTTTACCTGCATCTATTGTGAACCAGAGTCATTGAGTTCCTTGCCAGACATTCTTGCTTGCCGCATATTGTCGGCTCACCAATTCTTCCTGATAACTGCCAAGTATTAGCACATAGAGACTAGAATTTATAAAGGACAAAAGGTAATAAATTCTACCTAGTCAACTAACCTCTGTCTACAACAATTGGGTCAGAGTAATATCCACAAACAAGACATCTAAATATTGCTTCTCTTATCTCTGGAATAATTGCACTACAACGGATAATCATCCCTTTGAGTGACACCATCTTCTCAATATCTGACAGAAGAGAATACAAATTAATATAGCTCCAGGTATCATCATACATCCTGAAAAGAAATATATATCATACCAGAATGCAACTAACCAGATGGATTGAGATTTCTCATTGAAGTGGACGTCTTAAGATTGAAAATTCTAGCTTGTATGTGCTTCTCAAATAGTGGGTTAATTCTGCTAACCATGTCCATTAAGACAATATCAAAAATTGCTAGAACCTCAAGTGGGAATCTGACCATTTTGGTATACAAATCACCATCATAGTCGAACACATCATGCGCATCAACATCGAGTGAGTCGCCTTCCATTTCAATTACATTATGAACTGCCCTCATGTATTTCCCCTCAGTTTGAGAAGGATCCTCCCGGAAATTCCTCAAAAACCTAAGAATTGCAGCGTTTACATCTTGCACGCTGATGTTTGTGCCCCACACATACATAGGTGGGGCATCATCGGCATCATCACCTTCCCCGCCTTCTGAGGAAGGCGGAACATCAGAGGCATAGGATGGAGTCGCGGCACCAGTAGGGGTGTTGGAGGATGCTCTTCTTCCGCCTCGGCGAGGATTAGTACTCGACGGTGTTGGTGTAGCCTCAGGAGTTGTGAATCGCCGATTTGACGGTGCTACTGGTGTCGATGAGGCCGAGCGGCGGCCACGCTTCCGGCGAGCAGAGTCTCCGGGAGAAGAGTAAGTGTTGTCAATTGGACTTGAAATGGAATCTTCTGGTGTAGATGGACCTGTACATTTCAAATTGTTTCTAAGAAACTTCTACTTAGAAAAATACTAAACATACGAGCAGATGACAAAAGAGATGCAGTGCACTTACCGCCGCGAGCGTTGACCGGAGATGAGTCGGAAGCCATCCTCCGTTCGCCGGAACTTTCTCGGATGTAGCTGTAAGGATTGCAGATTGGGATTGAAGAAAGAAATTGTTAGGGCTTGATCTGTGGCGGGAGGCTTCAATGTAAATGTGATGGATATCTTTGGCGGGAAAATGCAATGCCTTTCGGCGCCAATTCGCTTAATGAGGTCGAGTAAGTTATGGGCTTTCGATTGGGCCTGGGCTTCTTAATTCTGTGGTCCTATTGTTTGCCGAAAATGGACAGGGCCCATTATATTGGGTATTGAAACGTATGGGCTTTCGTTTGGGCCTGAAAATGGAATGGGCCTATTATATTGGACATCTTAGGCGGGAAAATGCAGTGCCTTGTGGTGCCAATTCGCTTCATGAGGTCGAGTAAGTTATGGGCTTTCGATTGGGCCTGGGCTTTTTGATTCTGTGGTTCTATTGTTTGCTGAAAATGGACTGGGCCCATTATAGCCAATTGTAGGGAAAACTACCTAACCAGACATACAACCTACCGTATATATTAAATTTAGGAAAAATTACAGAAATCTCATCTTTTAGTTTACTTATTACCATTATCATCTATAAGTTTTATAAATCTCCAAAATCCCTTATTTTCACGCATCAAATTAGTGTATCTCGCGCATCAGATTAATGTATCAGCGCGCTTATATTATTGTATCTCGCACATCAGATTAATGTATCAGCGCTTATATTATTATATCCATTTGAGGGATTTCTGTAATTATAAACTTTTAAGGGATAGATTGTAATTTTACCTTAAAAGTATGTGATTTCTGTAATTTGCCCTTAAATTTACCTCTACTTTAAACAGTTACATATGTTATCACTTTTAATATTTTATAGGGAAAATTACCTATATACACATCTTTATTTACCATATTTTCTATTATTCCCTACCATTTTAAAATATTACAAAAATCCCTTCTTTTTCCTATTACTCCAAATCGCCCGGATACACAAACCAACGTTTCTCCTCTCCTAATTTCACTCCTTCAACCCTTCCTTATTTCACTCCCATAATTTAATCAGTTACATTCTTCATCCCAATTTGAATTTCAAATTATTTCTTTCTCTCCCCAGTTAATCAATATCAAATCACTGAATATGTTGTTTTCATCTTTTCCATTCTACTGTTCTTTGATTTTCTTTAAAAAAAAAAATCATCAATTTCATCAATTTCCTGAGGATCATAAATGGGCTGAAACCAAATCTAACGTTTTCATCCGCCATTAGCAATAGCGAATCAATGTTGTTCTTCAAATTCTAAAGCGTGAGTGTTTTCATCATCCATTACCAATAGCGAATCAATATTGTTCTTCATCTTCTAAAGTGCAGGTTGATAAAAAAAAAAAACCAAAAGAGGGGTCGAAAATTGGCTCCTGCAATTTCTCGACCTTCTTTACATAAGGTTAGTTTTTCCATCTTCTTTTATTGATTTTTAAACTTGTTTATGTTAGTCAATCAAAAATGATACATTAATGATAAAATTCATGTTTCATATTGTAATGTATCAATATTTAAGTTTAATTAATTGATACAATAAACCCTAATTTTGTTCATTATTTGAGTAGTTGTTGTAATTATATGAAGTTATCAAATATTGTTATATGCTTAGTTGTGTATCAGTCACAAGATGTCATGTCATCAATACAAAAATAATGTTCAATGGTGTATCAGTCAAAACTTGTATTATGCAGTGTGTATATGATACACTAACATCATGTTAAATGGTGTATCAGTCAAAATTTGTACTAGTCTATGTGTAAGAACCCTATTATGAAAGTGTGGTACTGAAAAGGTCAAGGCAGAATACGTTAGTGAAAATGAGGATCCACAAAAGCCTAAGAGTCAATTCACAGCACCATCTCAAGAGGATATGGTTAATGTTGAATATAGATTATCTATCACTTGTTAGACACCTTTTTAGAGTGTTATGGTTATTACGATACATTAACTCTAGTTTTGGAGTGTTTGTCTTATTGTTTTGGGATACTTTTTTCTACTCAAGTTTTAGAGTGTTTCTCTAAAAAAAACTTGTTTATTTTGACTTTAACTTTCAATATATTTAGTTATTATTTACAGTTTGAATTGTCTTATATATTTGTCTTATATAATCTGATACAAAAATGTCATAAAATTAAGTACCAGATTCATTCATGCATACACATCCAAAATTCTTTTTTCTCGTAGTTATAGTTAGTTGCTAATACATTTGACACCTAACAGTGCAATGTACTTGATAACTTGATTGTTGATTCATTCATATACTTTATAACTTAGTTGTAGTTAGTTGCTGATTCATTCATGCTAATATATTGGACACTAATTAGTTATCATTAGTTGTTGATTCATTCATGTATCTGATTGATAACTTAATTCTTATTTATTTTGATACATTTATAGATACACTTTATTTAAGCTTACTTACACCCTTTTTCCACAATCTTATTGTATCAGATACATTATTATCAACTTCATGATACATTATATATAAAAAAATGTATCTGAAACATATTGAGTGGTACCATATTCACAAATATCATGGTGTATCATATTCTAAAATAGTTACTATTCCATATAAAGTCCAAATTATATACTGGAATCTAATACATTGTATCATATTTTAAAATAGTTAAACACGATACCTAACTTATCTACCTTAAATGAATATCAGATACAAATTTTTTATAACTATGTATCAAACAAACAATTCAAATACTTTGTAGTCTAAATTATGTATCATATACATAAATTTGATGGTTACAACTCGATTCTAATTTTGTTTTGTAATTTTTGAATAGTTCTTATAAATATATCAAGTATAAAGTTCATATGGTTGAATGGGTTGTTATATTCATAATTGTGTATCATATACAATATAGTTTGATCATATACAATCTATTAAGACGATATTTACACAATTCACATTCAGATACACAATAATGACCACATCATAATCCATAGATACAAAGTTACAATACACGCCCGTCATTTACTACTAATGTATCATGACTTACATTAGTAGTAACCACTGAATAAACAATCTTAGGGTTTTATGTATCAAAAAAAATAATTGGATGATGACACATTGCAATATGAAAACACTAATTTTTTTTCGTAATGTATCATGCATTTGAATCAACAACTAAATGGAAGCTTGAACAATCGAAAAAACACAGAATTAGATTGAACTCATTTACCTTGGGTAGATTAGGCCGAAAGATTAGGAGATGATACATTGCATAAAACAAAGGCATTATAGTATTGATGTATCGGATAAATAATAACACTAACAAAGACTAATTTAAGAATCAAAATAAACGAGATACATTGTAGATCTGCATCATTTGATAGTGAAGATTGTGTTATGACGGATCCAATTTTTCCTTCTTTTTTGAGCAATATTTTTCAATATTAGATTTTGAACTCGAGTATGCATCTTCTTTTTTTTTTTACTTCTTCGATCTCAAATTCTCCATGATTAACAGATCATTTCGTTGGTTAGATCTATTTTCATGAAACTTTTCATCATCAGAATCAAATATACAAGGTACCATACCAAAAAGGGGAGCATAATTCATATGTATAAAAAAAAATAGATGGAAAAGCTAAAAAAAAGGTTTTTTTAAAAAAGACAACTTGGGAACTGGGAAGAATAAAATTGATGAAGAAATAGTTCTACCTCATCCGCAATGGCGGATTTGAGATTCACAAAAGAAATTATTTGTCCAATCAATTTTGCGTGATACATTGAATCCATATTTCTCGACGATTTCTTATACTAGATGATTTTGGATTGATGATTCAAAAATGTGAATTGTTTGTCCAATTATCTACAATGGTGGATTTGATCAAATTCAAGATTTTGAATTCATGGAGAAGATGAAAATTTGATTTTTGAATTTTGTGAAGTTGTTACAGATTTGGAATTAATTGATATCAATCAAGTTTGTGTGATTTGTGGGAAAAGAAAATCAGCTCTGCGTGATTTATGGGAAAGAAAATCAATTTTACATTAATATTCCATATTAAGCTCAACATACAAGTTTATAGTGTATCATATATAACGTATCAAGATGAAATTTATGTATCCGGGTGGCTGAAATTTTAAGGGATTTTTGTAAAATAGAAAAGAGTAGGGATAGAATGTAATTTAGGGTCTTACATTATGGGATTTAGGTAAGTTATACTATTTTATATCATATATTTTAAAAGATACAATTAGGTAAACAAATCTCTTATAACTAGGATTGATTAATTATCTTTACATTTAAACACCAAAATTAATGGTCTAATTGCAATTAATATTTTTTCTCTCTCATCAATTGTTTTCCTCTGTCAATCCTCTACTCCAACAATATCTCTAATCCCTCACGTCCTCCGCCATTTCTCTTCTTTCCTTCATCCTCTTAATATCAAAATTGATCCTCGTTCATCTTCCGGCGAGGCTATTAAGTAAAAGAGGCTAAACTTTTTCACTCTTATTCCGGCGAAACTATGGCGATGTTAAGTCTCCGAAAGGGTAATACTCGACTACTGTCGAAGGTTAACAGGGTATTATGCGTTCGAAACCTTCCGTTCAACATCATGAGCGAGGAGATGTACTATATCTTCGATAAGTACGGTGCTATAAGGCATATTCGTATCGGCACAACTAAGGATATATATGATGCAAAAATCATAGTCGATAATCTCTTCGACTTCACTATCGCTAATCGATACTTGATAGTTTTGTATTACCAGCAAGTGAAGATGAGTGAGAAATTTGACAAGAAGAAGGACGAGATACATGTTTTTGGATTTATGTATCTACTTACAATGTACTCGAGATACATGTTTTTGGATATAATGTATGAAATTGATATTTGACATATTAAATTAATACTAGATGCATATTTCTCTAAAATTCGATTGTATAAACTTTTACAAATAAGACTGCGAGATACATGTATAATTAATGGCGAGATGCATGTATCCAATAGTTTTTAAAGCTGAGATACATGTATCTGAGATAGAGTTCATGTTACTATAAAGTTCAATTGTATTAACTTTTACAAATTAGGCTGCGAGATACACATGTCATTAATGGTGAGATGCACCATCCACATTCTAGAAGTTGATGTAGGATTCAGACGGACAATTGTAAGGAAATGCCTCAACAATACTATGATTTGACCATTTGGAAAAAAAAACTCGAAACTTTCAGATACAAAGGAAGGAACTGATGAAGAAGATGAAGAATACAATAACAAAATTACTTGAGTTTATGATATCGTTATTTTAGGAAAACTCGTTAGAATTGATATCCAAGGATCCTGTAAATATGTTGGGTTGTCAATTAGTCAACAATTAATTCTTTAATTGAGGAAATAAGTCACACCCCTTTAATTCAAATTAATAAATTGTGTATTTCGAATTTAAAAACTACTGGATACATGTATCTCGGGGCCAAAATATGGTATAAAAAGTAATATTACAAACTATCAAAAATTCTAAAAATTAGAATCTAGAGTAGTGGGATTTATGTAAGATGCACATTCTTGAAGCCGTATCTCGTATGTAAAGTAGTCCTAGTCCATTGGGCTTCTGTTTTCTTTTTTAACAAATAATAGTAGACGAATTAGGAGAGGTTGTTAGAAGGGATCTCTTGTTAGAATTTAGGAGATAATTAAGATTTGAATTCGTGATAATGAGCATTCGTTAAATAGAGAGGAACTCGTTAGATAATGAGCGATTGTTTGAGGTTGCAGTACAAACGTCTTATGATTTTGACATACTCCCACTCGATGCGCTTACAAGGTTTATGAATTATGCATTGATAACTTACTTTTTTTTTTTTTTATATTGTCAGAGCACTTAGAAATATAGTGGTGTGTAATTCTTTGTACAGACATTAATTGATATTTTTGAAGTTACGAAAAACAAATTGCTAGAACATTTCCGACAAAGAAGTTGTCAAAAATCTCTTATAATCGACAAGTCAAATTTTAACAGGACGTGCATGAGTTAGATATTTTATCAACTATTACTCAAACACAATTCGCTTATCCGTGGAAAAGTACCATCCAAAGCCGTAAACCTTTACGACATTTTCTTGCATTGACACAGTTGGTGCATTTAACTTTTTATCCTTTGTTTTTGCTCAATTAATAACTTGTTGAGATCAATTACAACTTGAACTCTAATGATTCTTGATGCTTTGCTTCACTTGTATTAATTGATACACGCAAACCGACTTAGAGATAGTTTTAAAAGTTTGTTTAGTTTTCCTATCAAAGCAAGCTTGGTAGCTAGCTCACATTTTTAACTTTATTTAATCACATAGTATCCCAAAAATTCCTGGTTTTATTTATGTTTAAGAGGCTAACAAATTAATGACCATTTAACAAATAACTCATTGAAGAAGCTAATTATTCTGTATCACATTTGTATTCAACTCTCTTTAAACAGGTTAATTGACTTATAATAACCTTATATCTAGAAGAGAACGAATAAAAAAACCTGTTCAGATGCGTTGTCATCCCATCTTTTTTCCATATAATAATTTGTATTCAATATTTATTGACCCGATTAATTCTGATTCACACTGTATATTCCAATATAGCTCATTACCGAGGAAACACTGCTACTTGCTATCGACTACCAACACAAGAGGAAAACAAGTTTTTCGTCCCAACGGGTTCGAGCACTAATTATTCTGTCTTTTGCTACCATATGGACATAAGCGGAGTTGTCCTTGTCAAAGGAAGTTAATTGACACATTTTTGTCGAAAAAATATATTGTATTCCACCAATTATGCATATGGATAAGCAACAATACCAGATCAAAAACACTATTCCTTTTTTCTGAAAGCAGATTATATTCATGAGATATTTGAAAAATTGTTTGCGTACGTACATGAAGAGTACGTGAAGATTGATTTTTACAAGTTATCCCTCATGGCGTATGAGCCACATTGTTTTTTTTTTTAGGGGGGAGGGGAGGGGCAGGGGGGGCAAATTAAAGCACAACGTTGGGAGGTTTTATAGCATTTTTGGATTGACTTGTTTTAGGTACTTTTAAGCACTTGTTTTAAGTCAATATAGCAAAAAATAAGTCAAACACAATAAGTCAGTCCAAACAGACTCTTAATAACATTGTCACAAATATAACTGAACAAAAAGGAGAGCACACTGTGAAGTAGTAAAAAACTTACAATGCAGTACTTATCCCTCAAGCTAATTATTTGGATCATAATCATTTCCTTCTTATTGGTTTTGATAGATTATTCGGACATAATAAATATTTTTTTTTTACATCAATGCAGGATTTAAGATAAAATTACTGAATTTTGTTGAACCTGTAAAGTCATAAAGACAATTGTATATGAACAACAACGTGTAATAATTAATCAATCTGTAACCTGATGAAATATGATATCCAACTTGTAATAACAAGCTAAATTACAGCTTACACAAGGATAAATTTTTGGGGTCATGCCAAATCCCCACCATTAGTTGTGGAGTAGTTTTCACCTTAAAGAAATTTAACAGGCATGCATTCAACTCTCGTGAGTAATAATAGCTAGAAATATAAAATTAGATACACTTTCTGTGGCCAATTAAATTAAATTTTTTCCCCTTCTAGCATCGAGGGTTCGAAATCCACTGAATCGACAACAGAAAGTTCCCAAGCTCCCTAGCTATCGGAAAAACTCTATTTCAAGACTCAGACCTTCTAATATCTATTTTTCAAAGGGTACTTTAATTTTAATACATAGAGGCTAGAGCCCTGCCACTAAAAGGTGGGGAACAAGAGTTATCAATAGAAAGAAAAAAAAATGACCATAAGAAATCAACGACCCACTTTTCTTAAACAACCAATATCCTCTTCAATCAAGATTTGATAAATTATTGGTAGGGTTGGGTTCTTTAACTGGTATTTATTTACCATTTTACCACACTTTAAATTTAACTCGAACAGAAATAAAACTTCGTTATCTTTACCACCAGGCCATTTGCTAGCTAGAACTAACAGAAGAATATTATTACTCCTATATAGAAATGAGACTTTTGAGGACGAACACTGCAATTAAGAATTGTACCAACAACATTATTAGTTGTACTATAAACTTGGACGAGTTTGATTGGTCATTAAATATCTTTTTATATTTACTGTGATAGCAAATCTGCACGTGTATTGTACTTCTTTCTCATCAAACCACGTGTAAATTTTCACTAAATTTTGTTTCCTTTATTTGCATACAAATGTTTTCTTCAATTGATTTCTAATTTTACATAATTTCTCTCTCTAAAACTATACAACTTTTCTTTTTAATGGTTCTCAAATTTCATCGTTCTTCATCTGATATTAAGAAATTTATTGTTCAAATTGTGAGCTATTTATGTTTTTTGAGGTTTTAAAGCAATCTTTCTTTAGTTATTGCACTCTCATTATCTGTAATCGTCACTTGTTCTTTTGGGTTGTTTCCTATTGGATTTTTGGTGCATGTACCAATTTTTTTTATATGCTTATTCAATATTCATGTTTGAATTGAGATATTCAGGCACAATCTTATGAGATGCGTGGCAAATTATGTGTTCTATCGTTAAAATTTATATTGCATGGTTAACTTAATTTAAGAATTGGTGCAACAATGGTGTTTGATAGTATGTTCGAATCAACTAAAAGACTTTTTCATTTCTTTTCCCTACCGATATTGTTCCTCACTTATACATTTGATATTTACATGATTTTTGTAGTGTGGGGTGATTATTATCAGAAAGAACAAGCAAATTTGAAGGGATGTGTAGTGATGGATCATTGTAAAATGGAGCAAAACAGGGCAGTGGAAAATAAAAAACTCATTCGCTTTTTTGTTACATGCTTACAGATGGGAAAATCAAGAGTAGGGATTAAGATATAGAGGATCAAGAGTAGGGATTAAGATATAGAGGGCTGTTGTGATTAGTTATATTTACTAAGAGCCACAAAATCAGTATCTTTTTATGTTCATTATGGTTGTGTTGCACATTATTGGACTTAATCCAGAGAGTTAATGTATCTCTCAAGAAAATATTGGAAACTACATAAGATGTAGATTCTCTTAATGGTGTGAGGTCTTCCGAGAAAAACCTTACAATCATGGCAAACAATATCACAATCATTTACAAGCTTTATGTAAATTTGAACTTTATTACAGTGGACTTTTGCGTTTGGAGTTCATAGTTGCTCATGTGAAGATGAAACATCTTCTTTCCCTCTTAGGCTTCTTTTCACTTTAAATTAAAATTCATTGGCTGACTTTTAAATTCTTGGAAAGTATTGTTTCAATATGTTGATAAAGTTCTTCAATCATGTCGATTCTCTATTTTCAACTTATTCAATATATATTGTGTCCTTCATTTTTAGATGTTGACGAAACATTTAGATTCAACTCGCACTAATATTACCATTATATATAAGTGAGCAAGAGAAGGATGAACACTGCAATCAATAATTAAAGAAAAATAAGAGAGATACCAAACACCAGCTTTGCCAAGCGGGAAGAGCTTTATTCAACTGCTTCAAGTAGTGGCTTCGTTTAGGACTATCACTTTTATATGGTATTTGCACTTGACTACTCCATTGCCTCTCACGTTACTTCTGCTCCTTCACGTTAGTATTGAAAACATAGATAGTACACCCAACTCCATTTGCAGATCAAATTGTGAATCTAATATTGTGCATTATCTAATACATTCAAAAACCAACACCACATTATTGGACAATTGTATAGTTGTAGCTGCTGATTTCCTTGTTTATTGTATCACTATAGAGAATTTGGCCGCGCTTCGTGCGATCATTAAAAATTAAATACTTTTGATTAATTTTATATTTACTCTGTTGTTTAATCGTAATATTATTGTTTGTTTTAATAATGTGAAGATTGTGAAAAAAATAAAGCTTGACAAAATTTACATCTATTAAATGAGGAAGAATGTTTTTTTTATCAAATAAGTTAAAATATATTTGCTAATAACAAATTCTTCCATTGCATGAAGTTGATCATTTAATATACAATATATATTTCGGTGTACCATTCTCCTTAAATGTCTATGAAATTGCTAATAACAAATTCTTCCATTGCATGAAGTTGATCCTTTAATATACAATATATATTTCGGTGTTCCATTCTCCTTAAATGTCTAAGAAATATCTTATAATGTGAAATAACACTGTAATACTAAACAAATGCATCAACAAGTGAAATTTATATTAAAAAATATATTGAATAATGACGTAATAATACCTTAATAGAACTTCCTATCCATTTTTTTTTTAAAAACGTCACTCTTTCAATTTTGTTATATCTTCTTATATAGTAGAAGAATCATCATTTATTATATTCTACTCCACCTTAATTTGTACTATCAGAATTTAAGAATAAACATTAAATTGTAAATTGAAATAAGAAATCATTGAAAAATGACAGAAAAAATAATAATAGTATAAAAATCAAAATAAGGTGCAAGAAAAACTTTTTGATGATAATTTTTTTTTGAAATATATTGATAAAAATTAAAATAGAGTTGTTATTTTATCTTTAAAATTACATTTGATTGAATTGAATTAGTAGAATGAGAAAAAAAATATTAAACTAATAACTTTTTGATATTATTAAATGCATTTTCTTTTTAATTGAGTAGTAGATCAAAAGTTCCGAATTAGAATTTTAAAATAATATTCTACTCTCTCCTTAATTATTATGGTATTGCAAACATTTATTTTCCTTAAATGGTGATTCATTTCCCATTTACAGCTATATTCAATTAATTTCTAATGTATTGAATGTGGTTATGGGATTGAGATATTGAAATAATATCTTTATCTTCCCTTAGTCACAATAAAATTATAATTTAATCTTTATTTTCTGAAATGATAATTTTCTTTTAATTTAGAGAACATATTGCTTAAATATTGAATGTAATTATAATAAAACATATCGTATTTAGTATGATAAAATAACCAAAAATTTGAGAAATTAGATAAATAGTAATCTTAGCTTCTAACAAACGTCACATCATCATTTACATATCCAACTTTATATATATAAAAGAGTAAAAAAGAAAATAAAAGAGTTAAAAAAGAAAAAATAAGTGATTTAAGAAAATTATATGAATAACATTAATGATGAGATGAAGATTAAGGAAAGAAGTGAAATAAACTAGTAGTATTGATGATGATAAAATTTAAACAATCATTTTTTACATTTTAAAATTTTTTAACATAAAGTTTCCAATCTATTAAAACTAAAAATAAATGTTAAAAATAAATAAAATCGTGAATTAGTAGAATGAGAAAAAAATATTAAACTAATAACCTTTTAATATTATTAAATGCATTTTCTTTTTAATTGAGTAGTAGATCAAAAGTTCTGAATTAGGATATTAAAATAGTATCTTACTCTCTCCTTAATTATTATGGTATTGCAAAAATTTATTTTCCTTAAATGGTAATTCATTTTCCATTTATAGTTATATTCAATTTATTTCTAATGTATTGAATGTGGTTATGGAATATTGAAATAATATCTTTTATCTTTCCTTAATCATAATAAAATTATAATTTAACCTTTATTTTTCTGAAATGATAATTTTCTTTAAATTCCTAGAACATATTACTTACTATATTGAATGTAATTATAATAAAACATATCGTATTTAGTATGACAAAAGAATCCAAAAATTTGAGAAATTAGATAAATAGTAATCTTAACTTCTAAGAAATGTACATCATTTACATATCCAACTTTATATATATAAAAGAGTAAAAAAAGAAAATAAAAGAGTTAAAAAAAGAAAAAATAAGTGATTTAAGAAATTATATAAATAACATTAATGATGAGATGAAGATTAAGGAAAGAAGTGAAATAAATTAGTAGTATTGGTGATGATAAAAGTTAAATAAATCATTTTTTATATTTTATAAAATTTTAACATAAAATTTCCAATCTTTTAAAATTTAAAATACATGCTAAAATATAAATAAAAATCGAGGCAACAATTATTTGAAAGAAAAATATAACCAAAATTGTCAGAAAAAATTGATAAGAATAAATAAGTATCTATTACTAAGAAGGGTGTCACTACATTTTCTATTTTAACTTTATTGTTACATATGGATAGAAACTTTTAGAAGAAGATATGCTTCAAAAAATTTAAAAATAATGATTCATTAAATGGTGATTCTTTTACCATTTACTACTTTTCAGTTAATTTTTAATGTATTAAATGTGGTTATGGATATTGAAATAATATCTTATCTTTCCTTAATCATAATAAAATTATAATTTAACCTTTATTTTTGTGAAATGATAATTTTCTTTTCATTCATACAACATATTAATTAATATATTGAATGTCATTATAATAAAACATATTGTATTTAGTATGATAAAAGAATACAAAAATTTGAGAAATTAGATAAATAGTAATCCTAACTTCTAAGAAATGATACATCAAGTAAAAATGAAGATTATCTTATATAACAAAATGATATAAATTACATTAATGATGAAATGAATATTAAGGAAAGAAGTAAAAGAAATTAATAATAATAGGGCTAACCCATCGGTGGCCCCCTAAACTTGGCACCAACTTTCATTTGGACATTTTAACTAGACTTTGTTCATTTTAAACACCTTATGTCAAACCTCATTGTGTCATTTTGACACTTATTATATTTTCAAAACCGCATTTTAAGTGCGTACATCCAGACGCCTCTTATGTGGAAAAATAAACGAATTGGTATGCGACACGTGGAATTTTATTTGTTTTTTAAACCTCAATTTTACTTTCTTTTTTTCTTTCTTCCAGATCCCAACCCCATGCCCCCACCTCTTTTCTTCTTCTTCTTGCGCCTCCTTCCCCTTCATCTGTTCTTCTCCATCGAAAAGGCAAGAACATAGGTTAGTTTACAAAGTAAAATACGTTTTGGAGAATAAGGAAAATTATACCAAATCGAAAAGTTTTTATGTGACATTTAAAAGAAGATGATTTCTTGTGCTACTACGATTGGGATTTACAATGAAGGATATGTAAAATAAATTTCTTTTTTTTTCATTGGAGGTTGTTCTTTATTTCTTTTTTATTCCTTGAAATCAATTTAATTTTCAATAGAGAAGGTAAGAATGTAAATCAGTTTTTTCATTTGATAGAAGTTGATTTCTTTTTTTGTTCCCTTGAAATTGATTTTGTTTTTGAATATGAATCAAGATGCAAATTCGATTTTCAAAGAAGATGGAAGAATCAAAGAGTGTAACCTAGTAAAATATTGTAGAATTTTTTTAAAAAGTTGTGTGGTGATGGAGGATGGTAGAGGGTGGAGAAGATGGAAGGGAGAAAGCAAGGAAGAAGAAGGAGAAGAAAATATTTACAAAAAAAGTCTCTGACGCTGTTACGACCCGATTTCGAAAATTAAGGTTTCGAAACTAATTTCGCAACTTTGGCAATTTTGTTAACGTTTTGGAAAAAATCAGAATTTGGAAGTCGCCACTTAATTTTTTAGGATAAAATCAAGAAAACCATTTAAAAGGTAATTTTGAAGTAAAATCTTTAATAACCAGAGTTAGGTAAGGGTTCAAATAATTATCTAAGGAAGGGTTTAGGCATCTTAGAGAATCCGCTAACATGCGGTTGACCGACGGATTGAAAAGTTTGGCTAATTTTTTTTAAAAAAAAAGGTTAAAATATCTATTTTGAAACTTAAATAAAAATCTTTTGAAACTTGTGAAAATCTCAAAAACAATCCTCAACTTAAAATTTATCCGTAGTCAAATTTTGAACTTATACAATTAATTTAAACTCATAAATATGAAATAAAGAACCTTGTTTAATGACTATGAAAGGTTATAAAGAATCCTCAAGTCATTCATGCAAAGTCCTAAGTTAAATTAAAAGACAAATAATTTATTTTGAGAAACTAAACAATTTTATCCTATTCAAAAATTTGAACTAAATAGTTAGTTCAAACTCATAAACATGGATCCAAAGCTAATTATTAACTATTAAAGAATATGGTAATTCTCAAGTTATGAACTTTCCATATATAGAAAATATAGAAAAGAAATAGAAAGAGATAGACTAGAAACGACATCTGTTATGTCAA
Source organism: Solanum commersonii (assembly GCA_029007595.1). NCBI lineage: Eukaryota > Viridiplantae > Streptophyta > Magnoliopsida > Solanales > Solanaceae > Solanum > Solanum commersonii. The sequence goes on from JAJTWQ010000132.1 coordinate 1,040,296, forward strand.
TGACACCAAAGGGATATTAAATGAATGGAATTGGGATATGGATGGAATATAATGAAATAGAGCCACTTTGAGGTTCCCTCTGAAATGAGGCATGTAAGGGAGCCACTACGAAGAAGTTCCGGGGAACTCGCACGTGCGGTTCTTAGGGGGGGAGAGCTAGTAGGAGCCATCCCATCCCAATAGCGTATATTTGGAGCTCAATATGAAATCCTATTTTCTTGCAAGACCCGTTCGGATAAGGGAAAACTCCAGAGATTGCTTCGAAATAAGATCCTTGCGTTGACCCTTTCCTGAACCAGAACCGGGGGAGGATGAGAGGAAAAGGGGATCAAAATGTCCCATCAATAAAGTTCGGGCTTTCCATTCTTCCTCCCCCCCCCCTCACTCCCCCTTTTTCAATAGTCTAAGAGCTTAAGTTGCCTAACTTGCAAGAGTTTTGAAAAATTTAAATACTTAAGGTAAACAACTAACGAAATAGAAGAGTTATATAAAAACTTCCAAGGATCCATTTAAGTTAGATAAAATAAGTGTTAGAAGTTAAAAGCAAATATCACAAAATCACAATATAAAGGAAAATAAAAGTGCGAACAAAACTTGGACAAATTTAAGTCCATTTGCTGCTTCTTAATTGCTGCTGCTGGCGCCATTTTCGAACTTTTTTAGGTCTGAAAAATGCGAGTTTCAGCCCTTCAAAGCTGCTGCAATTCTGCCTCATTTCAGCTGTTCAAATTTCGGCTAATTTGAACGAAAAACCCTTTCGTTTCAGCTCTTTTGAGCTGCTGTTGCTGCTGGTTTTGGGGTCTCAACCCAATAGTATTAGCATTCCCTTACGCTACTCGGATGAGGTAGACTCAAATAGAAGAGTATGCAAGAGATGGGGAGTCCAAGTGAACTCAACAGGAGAGTGTTCATGCACAGAAGAAAAAAAAAAGGGAAATAGAAATTAGCGAATTAACAAGAAAGGTCTAATGTTAGTTTAACACGTAAACAAACTCAAACAATACATAATAATGCAAGTTAGATATGTCAAACAATGGAAGAAACCAACAGAAAAAAAAACAAAGACAATTAATTTCCAAACCTAACAGAATTCTTCCACATTCAAACCAAGAAACAACACAATCATAAATTCCAAACACATACTCTTAAGCAAGAAGAATATCAGAATATTAGATAAGGAAAAGGACAATTGAATTTTTACCATAACACTTAAGAGTGCCAAAAAAAGTTTAAGGTAACCATCTAAGAAGAGCAAGAATGCTAAACATACACATATATAGCTATCTTAAGACACTTCAGCACATAGAAAATGAGAGGAAAAAAAAAACTGAATTTGAAACATGAATAATATATCCCGATAACAAACTAAAAATCCCACCCTTGAGCTTAATGAAACAAATGCTTTGAAGTATACTAACTACCATCAAAGACAGCTAATTACAACAAAGACACAAAACTGAAGTTAAGAAAAGGAAGAACTCAACAGCTAATCCCAAGTGTTTAATATTTTCATCCATTTTATGGAGCATGAGACAGATGCTCAAGGAAACAATGAAGGAGTAACTATTGCAGTCGAGTTAGTAAAAGTAAGGCACTTTTTAGGTTGTTTTCAATCATCAGATGCAACACAGAATCAACTAAACAAAATTTGCTATTAATCGTAAACAGGATTCACATTTTTACGGAAAGAAAAATCTAAGAAAAGAAATTAGACTTAGTTTAGCAACACCAGTAACCTACATTGAACCTCATGACTCAACCTAGTTTATAAACAAACAGTAAATTTCTCCAGAAGCTATGATCGGAAACTCAAACAACACACAACGAATAAAAGAATATTGCTAAAATACTTGTAAAATCGCCAATACTTGGGCATTCAGCGAAAAAAAGTATTCATCAACATATAAATATTAGGAAACATAATTAGCCTTAAATTGGCTCTAACACATAATATAGCAACATAGACTAAAATTAAACTAAATAAAAAAGGGAAGAAAAGAGTTACCTGGTTTTGGGCAGCGACTGGAACTCGAGTCTGAACGTGACAAACTCTACCACCACTTAGACTCAAAATAGCCGCGAATCAACCGAATTTCAGTGACGAAAATAAGAACTCATAAAAACTTAGCGGGGTGTTCTTTTCTTCGCCTCCCCGAAAAACTCCCTCTGAACAGTGAGAAGAAAGCTTATTTATAGGGACTAAAATCTCTGAAATTTAGAAAGATTTTCGATGTGGGATTTTGAGAAATTTCAAAATCCCTTAACAGATAAGGATTGCCAACTGGTTAGTGTACAAATTTGAATGGAGAAGCGTTGATTTTGAGCGAAGGACAAAGAGCACCTGAGATGCAAACACCTGGCTTCGTACGAGAATTCGTGTACGGAGGTGGGTACGTCGCGAGGAGAGAGGGAAAAGGAATCGCGTTGCTGCTACGCTCGGGATCGTGTCTGGACTGCTGGCTCGTTTTCTGGGTTTCGCTTGGTTTTGCAGCGTGAAGAAGAAGCGGGGTCGTTTGGTGTGTTGTACGCTACTGCCTATTAGTTGTGGAGCTTCTGGGTTCTTTTTGAGAATAGAAAAGAGGTGGGCTGGACCGGGTCAATTGGAGTTGGGCTGGAAATTGGGTCTTCTCTTTATTTGAATTGAAAAGTTGAGGTCCAATTTGATTTCAAAGGAAATAGATATGTATCTAATCAATTAATAAGCTTCTTGATTTTTGCAAATATGAAGTAATTAACTAATTATCGAAAATAACGCTAATTGCCACACTAATTTATTTTTTTATTAGTTTAGGGAAAAATAAGATAAGTATTAAGTTAAACATTATTTTTTGAGACAAATTTTAAAATATTTATAAAACTTCAAAGTTGTACACAAAACTTATTTGTATATAAATATAGAAATACATAATTGCTTCTAAAAACAAAACAAAACCAAGCCTGAAAACATTTTTAGATTTTTTAAAAATAGTTATTTCCAATTGTTTAAAATTTAAGAAGCTTAAAAATTAATCAAATCATGGAGGGTCAAAATTGGGTGTCAACAGACGCACTCAAAATTCGTGTAGCACACGTACTGTGCTTAGTCAGCAAAAAGTGTCAAAATGACACAGTGAGACCCTACATGAGGTGTCTAAAATGAACATCGCCCACTTGAGGTGCCTAAGTCAAATTTCGTGCCAAGTTTAGGAGGTCACCGATGGGTTAGGCCATAATAATATTGATGATGATAGGAGTTAAATAAATTATTTTTTATATTTTATAAATTTTCAATATAAAATTTCCAGTCTTTTAAAATTAAAAAATCTTAAAAAATAAAACTAAAAATAAAAATTGAGACAACAATTATTTTAAGGAAAAAATAACAAAAAATGTCAGAAAACATTGATAAGAATAAATAGATATCTATTGCTAAGAAGGGTGTCACCCTACATTTTCTATTTTAGCTTTATTATTACATATAACTAGAAACTTTAAGAAGAAGAATGATCCAAAAATTTTAAAAATGACAAATCAATTATGTAAAAATACATATGTAATTCAAGTTACAATAACTAATTTCTTGAAATAAATAATTAAAAGGGAGAAAAAAAGTAATCAAGAAAATAATATAAATAACACTAATTATGAGATTAAGAGCATTGATGAGGAAAGGAACTAAATATGATCCATCTTTTTAAATTCTTTTTTTTTAGAAAATATATATAAACTTTAATTGAAGATAAATAAGAAAAAAACTTTAATTAAAGATAAAAAAAAACTTTAATTAAAGATACAAAAAAATCATGACAAAATAAAAGAAGAAAGAAATTAAAAGAATATCTAATTTTCTCTCTTTTCAAATTACAAAATAAATTTTTGCTTATTCTCCTCCTAATTTAATACGAATTCCATAAATAGATTGATTTTCTCTCCAAATAATACTTCTTACCCTTTGAAACACTAATCAACCTTCCTATAAATTTCTCAACCAAAATGAATTTTCTCTCATTGTAGGAGGAATACACATTCTTTCAAAAATGTCTTTTATTTTGTTGAGAAACTTTTGTTACATTATCTCTTTCTTTACATTAATAGCTTCACTTCAATATCTTCACAAGAATAATGAGATATTTTCTCTTTCTCTTTTGTTAGAAAGTCACATGACCTAGAAATTTGATGGACATCTTAGCGACAGAAATTGATACCATATATTCATCATCATCGTCAGAAGAAGAGTCAAAGTGAAGAAATTTGTTCTTGTTTGTTACAAATGCTCAAATATTTTTATTTTATAGGCTAAATAAATATAAACAGTTATGAAAAATGAATAGTTTTTTATCTTTTCATCTTTCATTTACTTAAATCTATATTAGTGTAATGGATGCTATAAATGGCATAATTAATTGGGTATGACATAAATACGTTCAGTTTTTTTTTTAAAAATACATATAAAAAAATACAAAACAAAGATAAAATGTCAAAAAAAGGAGAAAAAAAATAAATAGAAATGATGGTCATAAAGAGGTGTCACATCAGATTATCTATATTCAACTTTATATATATATATATAGAGAGAGAGAGATTGTATAACGAGTAACTTTTTTCTTTTTGGAAGACACTCTTATGGTCTTATTTCCATGTCATTTTCGAGTTGTCCAAATACCTTCTAAATTACTCGCTCTTTCCTCTCCAATATTCTCTCTTTGTTATAAATTTCTCTATGTGCACGCATGTATGTGTACCACCATATATATCTTTTTTTTGATTTTTTTTTCATACTTATTAGACATAGCAACATTTTGTATAACATAAATCCTTTTAAAAAATGGTCTGAATTTTGTAGGCTTCAACAAGAGCACACACAGACTCAGTCGATCGATAATTTTGTTTATGTAAGAAAATGTATGCAGAGAGGAAAAAAATTTCAGTGTTTGAAAAACGAAAACGACCTCTTATTTATAGCCATTAGCAGCAAGGAATGCTTCTGTTCAGACAAATCTGTTTAGACCCATTTTTTCCAGAACGTTGTGTCTTTTGGGAAAAGTAACGACTTTTCGGAAGGAACAAATCCTTTCAAACAAATTTACCGTTACGCATGAATTTCAAATAATTCGTTGCGAAATTAATTCTGTTATTTAACTAACATTCTGAATTAATTTATAAGAGAAAAGAAATGAATTAACAAGATTGATTAAATAAATTTTGTCTAAAAATATTATCAATCAATTATTTGCCAAATTCAAAGCCGAGGCGGAGCGAGCGACGATAACGGCGCAAGGGGGCACCTTCTTCTTAATCCTTTAAGAACTAAATGAAGTGTTTCCTAATATAAGGACAACAATTTCCTTTCTTTTACCAATATAGTAAAAAATGACTTTTCATTTGAACTTTGCAATGACTTTTCATTTTTTCTCCAAAATTGGTTCCCCCACTTTCCATTTTCTCTTCTTTTTTCCCATTCACACCTTGCTAAACCCAAGAATCCCCCACATGAATGGGGAGTGGCCATTGTTAAAACATATGCATGAAAAACTTGTGTGTCTCGTAAGTAAGGGTTAATCGCATTTGGATAAGTAGGTTTCCCTTTAAATTTTTCGTAGTGAACATATATCGGATATACTCGATAGATTTGATATCTTTGAACCGTCGAGCTTTGGTGTATACCTAGACAACATAAGTCACACAATCAACGTTTGAACTATTTTTGGTTCTCATTGTTTTGTTCATTTCAGCTATGAACATATCTCGGTTAATAAGTGCTTAGAGAACTGGCCTTACCGGATTCTCCTTGAAGCGGCTTACACTTCACACTTACACAGGTGGTTTCTAAATGTGTTATTTCGTAGATACACTATTTGATATGCCATGTATCAAACTTAGAAACCATTAAAAAAGTCCTTATGCCTTTATCCTGGTTACTAAACATTGTCTCATTATGAGAATGGACATAAAATAATTTTTGACAATGTTGAACCGTCATCTATGACTTTGTTTTATCTCCTTGAACCTAGATCTTGGGATTTTCAATCTTCTAGGTAGAGTTACCGCGACGATGACTTGTTCTCAGCCATAGTCCCATTCCCGTCGATGATCTCTCAACTCCCTCTCTAGTTAGGCCTTTTGTAAGTGGATCTGACACATTATCCTTTGACTTTACATAGTCAATTGTGATAATTCCACTAGAGAGTAGTTGTCTAATAGAGTTATGTCTTCGTCTTATGTGACGAGACTTCCTGTTATACATAACACTTCCAGCCCTTTCTATTGCAGGTTGACTATTGCAGTGTATGTATATAGGGGCCATTGATTTGGGCCAAAATGGAATATCTTCTAAGAAATTTCGGAGTCATTCAGCTTCTTCACCTGTCTTGTCTAAGGCGATGAATTCAGACTCCATTGTAGAACGAGCTATAGATTTTTGTTTGGATGATTTCCAAGATATTGCTCCTCCACCAATAATGAAAACATATCCACTCGTGAATTTCGTTTCAGTTGACCAGTAATCTAATTTGCATCAATATATCCTTCAAGAACTGCTGGATATTTGTTGTAATGCAAAGCATAGTTTTGAGTGTCTTCTAAGTACCCCCAAAACTTTCTTCATTGCCAACCATTGATTTTGATTGGGATTACTTGTGTATCAACTCAGTTTACTTATAGCGCAGGCTATGTCTGTTCATGTACAATTCATGACATACATCAAACTTCTCAATACTCTGGCATAGTCCAATTGAGACTGACTTTCACCTTTATTCTTAGTAAGATTAAGGTTCACATCAATTTTGGTCTTTGCCTTTTGAAATTTAAATACTTGAACTTTTCAAGTACCTTTTGAATATAATGCGATTGAGACAATGCTAGACCGTTAAGAGTTTTGTGAATGTTTATTCCTAATATCAAATCGGCTACTCCTAGATCTTTCATATCAAATTTACTAGCAAGCATACGCTTAGTAGCTTTTACATTGGCAATGTCCTTGCTCATTATCAGCATGTCATCCACATATAGACATATAATGACTTTCTGATCCGGAGTGTCTTTAATGTAAACACATTTATCAAACTCATTGATCTTAAATCCATTTGACAACATGGTGTGATCAAACTTTGCATACCATTGTTTCGATGCTTGTTTTAGTCCATAAAGTGACTTAACAAGTTTGCATACTTTTTTTTCTTTACCGGGAACTACGAAGCCCTCAGGCTATTCTATGTAAATCTCTTCCTTCAACTCTCTATTTAAGAAGGCGATTTTCATATCCATTTGATGGATTTCAAGACCGTATACTGCAGCAAGGACAATTAACATCTGAATTGATGTAATCCTAGTCTCTGGCGAGTGTGTGTCAAAATAATCAAGACTTTCTTTTTGTCTAAAGCCTTTGACAACAAGTCTTGCATTATATTTGTCAATAGTTCTATCATCTTTCATCTTCTTTTTGAAGATCCATTTTGAACCCAAGGGTTTGTTCCCTGGAGGAAGATCAACCACCTCCCAGGTATGATTGCTTAAGATTGATTCAATCTCACTATTGACAGCCTCCTTTCAAGAGGTTGAGTCTCTAAACAACATCGCTTTCTTGAGTGTTTGAGGCTCACTTTCAAGAAGGATTGTTACAAAATCAGATCCAAATGAAGTAGCTATCCTTTGACGTTTACTGCGCCTTGGGCTCTCTTCATTGGTTTCATTTTCTTTTGATTCTTCTCGAGGTTGTTTAGATTCCCCACTAGATGACTCAAATCTAGTTTTATACGAATATGTATATTCAAAAAATTCAGCATTATCTGATTCTATTACCGTATTGTCATGAATATCTGAATGTTTAGACTTATGAACCAAAAATCGACATGCTTACTATTTGTGGCATATCCAATGAATACACAATCCTCAGTCTTAGGTCCTATTTTCACCCTCTTAGATATAAGAACTTAGACTTTGGCTAGACACCCCACACTTTGAAATATTTCAAGTTGGGTTTTCTACCTTTCCATTTCTCATATGGAATAACATTTGTCTTCGTGTGAGGCACTCTATTGAGTATTCGATTTGCTATAAAGATAGCTTCCCCCCCCCATAAGTTTTGTGGTAAACTTGAACTTATAAGTAAGACATTCATCATTTTCTTTAAAATTTGGTTTTTCCTTTCCGTAATTCTGTTAGATTGACGAGAGTAAGGTGCAGTAGTTTGATGGATGATTCCATTTTCCAAACATATTTCTGCAAATGGAGATTCATATTCTCCACCATTATCACTTCTAATAATTTTGATCTTTTTATCCAATTGATTTTCAACTTCAGTTTTTATATTGCCTAAATGTATCTATTGCTTCATCCTTACCATTTAGCAAATAAACATAACAATATCTAGTGCAGTCGTCAGTAAAAGTTATGAAATACTTTTTCCCACCACGTGTTGGTGTTGAATTCATGTCACAAATATCTGTGTGAATCAGTTTTAAGGGAATGAATTCCTTTTAACAGACTTATAAGGATGCTTAGCATACTTAGATTCAACGCAAACTTGACATTTTAATTTATTGCACTCAAATTTAGTCAAAACATTTAATTTAATCAATTTTCGCACGATTTTGTTATTAACGTGTTCCAAACGTTCATGCCATAAATATTTAGACTCAAGCAAGTAAGAAGAAGCAAAATCTTTATTCATATCAACGACAATTACATTGAGTTTAAAGAGTCCCTCAGTAAGGTAACCTTTTCTTCTTAGGAGGATTGCTCTTTGGACCAGATGCTTTCTTTCTTTTCTTTGATTTTATGGGATCTTCTTCAATAATATTTATCTCAGATGTTGTTGAATTACCACGTGACCTTTTTTCTGCGGCCTTGTTATCCTCTTCGATTCTCAGCCTTACCATGAGATCTTCAACAATCATCTCCTTGCGTTTATGTTTCAAGTAGTTTTTGAAGTCCTTCCACAATGGAGGTAACTTCTCAATAATGACAGCCACTTGAATAGCATCATTCACAACCAATCATACATTAAAGATTATGTGAGTATTAAGAATAGACCTAATATTTCCCACATAGGTATTAAATAAATTTATACCTTCAGCAAGGAGATCATGGATTATGACCTGCAATTCTTGAACTTGGGTGACGACGGTCTTACTGTCTATCATCTTATAGTCCAGAGACTTTGCCACAATGAACTTCTTCGTTTCAGCATCCTCTGTTTTGTACTTCTTTTCTAAAGCATCCAGAGTTCTTTTGAGATTTTGACATTATTGTACACATTGTACAGATCATCCTACAGGTCATTTAGAATATAATTTTTACACAAAAAATCAGAATGTGTCCATGCTTCTATTACCAAGAATCATTCTTTAGGCGGAGTTTCATCCGACATAACATAAACGTTCTCATTAATGAACCTCTGCAGACTCAACGTAGTCAGATAAAAGAACATCTTTTGCTGCCATCTCTTGAAGTCGACGGTTTCTCAGCCGGTGCTAAGGCAACAGCTGAACGATTGTGTAAAACTGATGTTGTTGCATGACTTACTGTCCAGCATTTACTTGACTTGAATTAGTCATTTTTCTGTCACAAATGACAGACAATTTTAGTATGTGAAATACTAACAGTAAAGAATAAATCCTTACATAGACAGTTTCTGATTTAACGATAAAGTTTTTATGTTCTTTTAATCGTTATTCGAATGAATTTTAAAAATTCAAACAGAGTAGAAAACCATAAAGGTTTTAATCTCCAGAAACCTCAAATACAAAAACTTTAAATTTCTTAAGATTGTTATCTCCTTTATTCAGGTTAGTAAAAAATACAAAAACAGAAAAAATGAAATAGACAGAATGATTTTTAATCCGAGTTCACAGAAATCACTGTGTTTTCTTAAGAAGTTTAATCCCCTCACTGTACTCGAGGTTGCAGATTAATTCCTCCCAAGATAAAACGGATTAACCTATTAAAGAAGTAGCGGTACCTCAAACTTCAATAACTTCAGCGAACGCAAGAACATCAACAAAAGCACACACAGACTCAGTCGATCGACAATTTTGTTTATGTAAGAAAATGTATGCAGAGAGGAAAAAAATTTCAGTGTTTGAAAAACGAAAACAACCTTTTATTTATAGCCATTAGCAGCAAGGAACGTGTCTGTTCAGACCTATTTTTTCCAGAATGTTGTGTCTTTTGGGAAAAATAACGACTTTTCGGAAGGAACAAATCCTTTCAAACGAATTACCGTTACGCGTGAATTTCAAATAATTCGTTGCGAAATTAATTTCGTTATTTAACTAACATTCTGAATTATTTTATAAGAGAAAAGAAATGAATTAACAAGATTGATTAAATAAAGTGTCTAAAAATATTATCAATCAATTATTTGCCAAATCCAAAGCCGAGGCCGAGCGAGCGACGAAGACGGCGCGAGGGGGCACTTTCTTCTTAACCCTTTAAGAACTAAAGGAAGTGTTTCCTAATATAAGGACAACAATTTCCTTTCTTCTACCAATATGGTAAAAATGACTTTTCATTTGAACTTTGCAATGACTTTTCATTTTCCCTCTAAAATTGGTTCCCCCACTTTCTATTTTCTCTTCTTATTTCCCATTCACACCTTGCTAAACCCAACAACTACTTTATACTTTTCAGTTTTCAGAGGTTACTTAGCCTTACGTTGGTCTTTGCAAGTAAAAAAATAATATTATTCTTTGTGAATGCATTTTATTTGTTTATCCCTCTAAGATCACTATAAATGAATATTTGCTTACAACTTTATTTATGTACTTTCAAATATTAATAATGCTAGGAAATTTCCTATCAATTTAGTATAAATAATTGTGAGCATAATTGTAGGCTTGGATTATTGGAGAGACCATGCATGAATGGAGTTCGTGAGTGCAGCAAATGAAAAGGCAGTGAAATTATTAGTTGTGAGAGGTCTGTGGTATGTATTTCTACATTCAACTTCTGCTCTATATTTGAAATATTTGATTTGATAATAATTTATGACTTTGTAATTGGTAGTAAACAATAATTTTGTCAGTTCTTGTGTATTTGATGTGTCCTCATCAAAAGGAGAAACTTTTTGTATTTCTAGGCAAGAAGTAACTAGTTCATTTTGATCGCGTGTTGTCTTATTTTTCATTGCTTAGGAGAACACATAACATTCTTATAACTGTATTTTTAGGTGAATCTGAGCTAATTGGTTGTGACCTTTTAGTCCTTTTTCTTGATGATTTTGACAAGACATAGCATAAAGAAAAGATGAATGCGCTTGGTGAAATTCAAAAAGGATTATGACTTAAGTTTTGGATGAGTGGCCCAACAATGATATTCTGGGAACTGCTTCAATTGGATATCATCTCTTCTCAGTTTTCTCAGTTTAGTGTTGGCCCCGTGCTATGCCCATCTAGTCTAGTAATAAAATATAGGGTACATGGCAAAACAAAAAAACATAAGATATTAGATACAGAAAATTTTGTCCATAATTTGTAGGTCATGGTTTGTCCATAAAATTTGAAAGAGTGGATAAATGCATGAACTCCGTACAAGTACTGATTCTTTTTTCTTTTTCTTTTTTGTGGCCATGTGGTGGAAAAGCACAGTACTCTATCACGATCTCCTCAATGAGTCCAAAGATTACTTGTAAAAACAATCTTAAAATACTTGATATAGATACTATTCCTTTAGAGAAAAAAGTTGTTGATCATGTGCTTGGTCCCAAGGCCACTAAAGTATCTGATTTAATGATATGTTAATTAAATTACCTACCATATTATAATCAAAGAAACATCACTACCATATTATCATGTTTCTTTGCTTAAGAAACAAGAAAAAAAAGGAAGGAAATTACTTGCTTGGATCCCCTTCCGGAAAAAGTAAGCCTTCCTTGAAAAGAGGGTTGCACTCTTGAGGAATTTTTAAGATGGATTGTAATATCTAATATGTATGTATATTGGAATGTGTGATCATCTTATCAAAGTTTTATATATTGTTAATTGGAAAGAACATACTTTAATTTACTAAAATGACCGCCTGGTGTACTAAAAACTTTTGTTATGGACGGGATGCAGGGAAGTATCAAATTGCAAGAGTTTTTTGTATGTTGTCTTTTCCCTGCATATTTTTGCAAGAGATTGTTTACTTGATTTTATTAAATCTAGATATGTTCCATTTCGTGTGTGAGTCTAATTCTTTTTCATGTGCTAAACACTTCAAAATAAGATAGTAACATATTTCACACTCAAGGGTGTGACCTAGTAATCAATAAAATGAATTTTGTTGAGAATTATAAGGTCTCAATTTCAAATCTTAGCAATAGATCGATTACAATGAGAATCATGAAATCCCAAATTCAAATTTTATAAGATAGCAAATACCCATAAAATTAGTGAGCTCAATCTAATCCGGATGCCACAATTATAAAACAATGTAATATATAGACTCAAATTTCAGCATTCACTCCCCCTTACAAAATATTCATGTAATTTATTCTCCTAGTTCTTATTTATTAGTTTCTTCTCTATGAGTACTATTAGAGGGATATATTCTAACATTGTGTCATTGATAGGGGCATCAATCTTTACCTTTGGTTTGGTGTGTGCATATTTCTAAAGGTTAAAAATGAGGCTTTACTAACTACTTTTTTTTGCCTAAAGTCACTCAAGATGCCCACCCAATATATTTTTTTTTTGCTTCAAGATACTTATTTAAGTATTAATCATATTTGAGGGCCCCTTACACTAATCAAGGATTCCCTTTCACTGTCCTAAGTGCTACAATGATCAATATCTAACACTTGCTTATGATCGAAGGCATCTTAAGCATTAATTACGAACTAGCTACCTAGATATAAGTATAGCTCTAATGTCATAGAAGTGTTTTAGTTAAATAGACGTACCACAAATCAATAATAAGAACACAACAATTACAATTCACACATAATTAACATAGAAATTAAGATGTACAAAGACAATGGTAACAGCAAAGAAATAATGAATCTTGGGCAACCACCCAAATCATATTAAAGAAACTATATAGTATCTCTTAAACCATCGATGTAAGACTCTTCAATAACACTAAAACAATTTTCTTTCTTTCTGTAACAAGTAAGCATGCCACAATTTAATTTTGAAAACATGGAGTTTTATGTTGAACTTTTTACGTGCAACAAGGAGACAACTATAGTGGGTAAGCATCAGTGCCTACTTTCTTGTATGATTTGCTTATTGTGTTAATTAACTCTAAAAAATATCAAGAAAGGGACCTTCCCCACGTTGGCCTTTAATTAGTTGGTCATTGAGGGAGGGTGAATTGACTGGCACACCCTAAATACATTAAAATTATAATTTAAACTTACATGCATTCACAGTGTAAATTAAAATGTCGCCATTGCAATTTAACCTGTTATAACATGTTGTCCTATCTTATTTATTCCCTACGTACATAGTCTCTTTTAATTAATGTGATAGTATAAAAAAAAATGGCACTACTGTTAGTTATGTGTATAGAAAAAGTATAACTCATCATGATGATTAAAATATATGGTCCAAGAATCACTTATTGTCCTTGTGTCCATTAAAAAGGATACATGCATTTTAAACCGGCAAAGAAACGGGTAATCAGGAGAAAAGTGGCTTCGATATTCATAAACAGCCAGTAAATCAGACATAATTAATTCCCTTAATCAAAAAGATTAAAACAATGGGGATGGGGGAAATTCATGATAAGACAAACTGCAGAACCATATGCCAACCAATAATTCCTCATTAGAATTTAATACTCCTTTTAACCTTTTTTTTTCTTCATCTCTTTCCTTTTTGTTCAATGTTCAATGTACAGTGTTTTAACTTTTACCATTGCACTGCACATAACAAAATACCGAGAGATAACTAGAGGGGTAATTAAATTAGGTTATTAAAAAAATTAATACAAATAATCGTCCATAATAAATTTTAAACCTAATACAACAGGGTTAAAATACAGTGACATTGTCAATGTATTTTTATTTTATTTTATTTTTTTGGTTTAACTACCAAAAGGTAGTGTATGTTATATTCCAACAAAAGTTACAGATAAGTCTGACCTCGGAATACAACATTTGACTGGTAAATCAATGTATATAAGTTGAATTGATTGAAGAAAGTTTATTTCAAGATGATTTTGGGTATGGAAAAAATTGCGTACCAGGCATATTAAAAGCACTAAATAGATTGGGAAAAGTAGAAGATGGTGGTGGTGGAGAAGTTGTAGTAGTAGTAGGTAAAATAGGATGTTGATGAAGCTGAAAGCCACTTGACGAACTTTCTCCAGCCATATAATTGTTGTAACGAGGACTCTCATTATCAGGTCCTTGATCATATAATATCCCTTTAAAAACATGTCCTGCTATCTTCACTGATGTTTGATATGCATATTGATCAACCGCATTGTCAATCGAACTTACATGAATGCAACGAAATACTGCTGGAGAACTCACTTCCCCCGGAAAATGACCTTCTTCGTGATCACCTATCATCACTACATCAAAGACAACACACGAAATTTAAATTAAGAATTTAAGTACTATACACTGACATTGACAGTAGGTAGCGCAAATTATATACATATTTTTTGGGGGCTTCAATGGGTGTAACATTGCGCTATTTAACAGGAGTAGTTCCAAGAGTACTATAGTAAAAGTAATTTGAAAATGGTATCACAGCATTGCTTGCTAGCAAGCATACACAGAAAAGCTAGGGTTTCATAATTTCTGTACATAATTAGTACCTATTGAACATGTATAATCTTCTAAATAAAAGTATTGCTGAAACTTTTAAACTAGAAAATATCACAGATCATTGAACACGATATCCAACCGGATAAGAGTCTCTTGGGTTGATTCTCACGGCCACCCAGGGCCGGAGCACTAAGGGGAGTAAAGGAATACTCTATTTTTTTTTATATATATATATATATATGGTTAAATTATTTTTTATAATTATATATTAAATAAATATTGAATGGTGCCTCTTTCATGTGCTTACTTCTTTCATTTTATGAATTTCACTGAAAAAATCTAAATCCGCTACTATTTCACCCATTATCTACTATCTATTGAACTATGTGAGAAGTGGAAAATGGTGGAACGGGTTCATCTAAACTCTGTTTAGCGAAAATTTACACTATATATAATTATTTTTATGTATCTATAATATATGTTGAATTCTCTTGACTTCTTCATATGTTTACTTGTTTAAATTTTGAACACTTTATTGAAAATCTTGATTTCCCTACTAAATTGTGACCCTATTTATATCTGAGGTATATAACAATAGATAGTTTCTTCGTGTGCGCTTACTCCTTTAATATTTTGAATCAAAATTCTAGCTTCGTTACTGTACTGTCACCCAATGGGGAAAAAAAGGCTTTTAGATCATGAAATGTTGTTATCAAAATAGTCACAAAGTTCAATAGATTTAAAGTGCAATGATGAGTATGTGGAGATCTATACACTGTGGAATCTAATATTGTCTGTGATGATAACAGCAGTACCTTCATTTGATCTGTATCTTTTAGGGTTTGGCCCATTTTGAAGCTGCTGTTGCTGAATAGTACTGTGATGATGATGATGATGAAGATGGTGCCTGGGACGCCTTGTGGCGACAGGGACCCAAGTACTCTTAACGTGTGTTTCACAATGAAACCCTCGACTCTTACAGCAAGTTCTGCACCTCAAATATGTACAATCTTTTTTGGCTTGATTTCCACAATCTTGACATCTACTACTACTTAATGATGATGATACTCTTCCTTCTTCTTCTTCTTCTCTCCTCATCATCTCGAACTAGTAATCGTTTTCGTTATTATAATTGCTTCCTTCACAATAGCTACACTACTAATTTCAGTTGATTTTACCATCTGGTTTTCCCTTCTTTAAATGCTTATTATTTTTGGTGTGGTTGTTAAGTTTCTCTGTTCCTAAATTTGGGAATTTGTGTTTGGTTCTTTGGTTATTTCTAGAGTTCATGGCTCTAGAGTACTATTTGTTGGGGTTCTTTTCATTGCTTTTTTCTGGTGCCTTTCCACCAATACCGAAATTAATTACTCCGTCTCAATTTATATGATATAATTTGATTTATCATGTAATTTAAGAAAGAAAGAGAAAATTTTGAAACTTGTAATCTAAAATAAGTTATAGATATTTGTAGGAAAAAAATATTTCATTCAAGATAAATTGTTATTATTAAATATAAAAATATGTCATTTTTTTAAAATCGATTAAAGGAACAGTGATCCTGAAAAAAGAGAGAGGAAAAGTATTAATTTTTGTTATGTGTACATACACGTGATGCAGTGTACTGTGGATCATTTGCCTTCACTCTGTGGAGTTCATTACAGTGACAACAGTTGCAGTATTATACCATAAGAAATGGAAAGGGATATATGGCCATTCTTGTTGAGGAAATAATTATTGAGTACCGTTGAGGACAGTAACATATTAATTACTCCTCCTTTCTATTTCAATTTGTTTCTACTATTTTTAGTCGTTTTTGAAAAGATTTTTTTTTTCAACTCTTTAATTTTATTTTTTTCACATGAAATATTTAAATATATACCTGAAGTAATTATTTCCAAGAGCAATTTTCACATATAGCAAACATAAAAATTATATTTGTATGCTATAACTATAAGTTTGCA
Source organism: Solanum commersonii (assembly GCA_029007595.1). Classification (NCBI taxonomy): domain Eukaryota; kingdom Viridiplantae; phylum Streptophyta; class Magnoliopsida; order Solanales; family Solanaceae; genus Solanum; species Solanum commersonii. The sequence continues at coordinate 1,056,934 of JAJTWQ010000132.1, forward strand.
TAATTACGTTTCATAGCAAACATAAATATTTATATTTCGCTATAAGCAGTTGTATAATCTGTTTCTGTTTCGGTATACATATACAAACGATCAATTGTATAATCTGTGTTTGTATAAAGCGAGAAAGAGAGAAAGACGAAAGAAAACTGGGTAGGGAAAGATCGTATTTGTATAATCATAAGTGTATAGGACGAAAATATATACATTTGTATTTGTATATACAATTTTCTCTCGCTTTATACAAACACAAACGCAATGTATACATTTGTGTTTGTATAAAGTGAGAGAGGTGAGTGAGAGTAGCGAGCGAGATTCATCAGGAGAGAGGCGAAATAGCAACAGTTTTCTTTGGGATACAATTAAATCAAATTATATTTATAACATTTACTTTGAATTAATAGTTTGCTATTATATACAATTTTTCCTATTTACAATAATATAATCATATTTTTTATTTATATATAAATTACTCAAAAGTCATATAAAGTATGCACTGACTTTACAATGTGATACACTCAAAAACTGAATTCAACTTATTTATACATGAGCTATAAACTTATTATATATATACTCAAAAGGCAGAAAATTACTTTAACTTAAAATGAAGTATACACTGACTATATTTTATAATACACTAAAAAAATTGAATACAGCCTATTTATACATGAGCTGTAAACTTATTATACATACACTCAAAAGACAGAATATAACTTAACTTTTATGAAATATATACCGACTATACACTGATTATTTATTGAACTATTTTTTTGAATATTTATTAGGTTGATTAAAGAATAAAGAAAAAAAATGAGAAATAGTTAATGGAAATATTGATTATGAAGAAGGTGGTGATTTTGTAAGCAAAATCGATTTTATTGAAAATAATTCTACTTTCTATTTAATTTTGACCAACTCAAAATCCTCCCTAAACAGACTCAAATATTAGATATGAAATTCTTTTGATATTTCAAGACTTTTAATATATAGTTTGCTTGGAATGATTTATATTGAAGTATGTCAAAAATTTAAATTAAGCTTTAAAACTTTAATAGCTTATTGATCATCGAAGAAGAAGAAAGGAAAACTGAAAGCAACAAAGAGAAAAGTTCGAAGGGGGAGGAAGAGGAGAAGAAAGAAAGAAGAAACTATTAATGACTAAAGTGAAAAAAAAAAAAAAAGCAATTTAAATAATTTTAATAAAGTTGGGCTAATTTAAATTTGACTTGACTTTATCAGATCGGACTTCATATGAAGAATTATTTGTTACTATATATATGTTGGGTGCACACAACCCATGTATGTATGTATAATAAAGAGAAAAGGGCTAGCTTCCTTTTTAATTTTATACGCATATATTTTTCCTACACCGTATAATTGCTGCTACAATTATGTAAGAGAAAAAGTCAAATATTTCAAAAGGTTAAATTGATATGACAAGTTTGGCAGTTACTCTTATCTTCGTCTTTCTCTTTTTACTTTTGGGTTCGATTTGTAATGGTGACTTCATTTTATTGGACTATTACCATACTTTAATGCTCAAATTCTGCAGGTGTTTGTTTATAAAGTATGGTGAGATGTAGGGGCAGAAAAAGAGGGTAGTTAGGGTGTCGACACCTGTCATCTGTCAACTGTGATACACATTAAATTTTTGGGCAAGTGAAGTTAGGAGTGACAACTGAAAAAAGAAAAGAAAAAGAAGTTAGGAGTGACACAAAGATGCTTTAGGAATTAAGGGCTAGTGTGGTTAGAGAAATTTTTAGAAATTGTTATTCTATTCTTAATATGAATAAAAATAATATTATAATTATAAAATACTTGATTTAAAAATAAGTTATCTTATGATCTATTACAATCAATCATGAAATAAAAAAAATTAAAATCAATTTTAAAATTAATTGTTTTTTATCTTTCGTATCAACAATTCTGGTAAAAGTATCAGATTTTGGATGAAAAAGAAAGGAGTGGGGCTTCACTGATAATTATTGTGTCAGTGGAAAGTATTGAAAAAAGTGAGGAAAAAGGAAATGATAGGGACAGGTAGTATTATTTTCTTAGAGAATTTTGTGCTTTTAATTTCTCAATTATCGACAAATTCTCATTTTGTCCTCGTAAAATACTCAACTAATTAAGTATATTTTAGGATATCTAAAATTAATATTAGCGAACATCAAATAAATAAAAGGTGATCTTCTTTTTTTAAAAAAGAAGATTAATCTTCCATTTAAATATAATGAGGAAGAGAGGTTTACGGGTTATTGATTGACGGTAGACGTTGACGGAGAACGTAGCAGCAAAGAATATATGGAGGCAACTTCTATCTATAAATGAAGAATTTTGACTCCTTTATTTATTATTCAAATCATTAATATAGTATATAAAAATAATTATTTTGTCATATCAAATTTATTTTATAATAAATGTGGTTGAGTGATTTTATTAATATAAATATCTAAGTTGAACGATTTTATTAATACAGATGGCTAAATTGAATGATTTTATTGATTCAAATGATTAAGTTGAGTGATTTCATTGATACAAAATAAAATTTAATGATTTTGCTAAATAAATTCTCAAAGTTGAGGGGCTTTTTGAGATATTCACTCAAAAAGTAAGGAAAAAGGAAATGATAGGGACAGGTAGTATTATTTTCTTAGAGAATTTTGTGCTTTTAATTTCTCAAATATCGACAAATTCTCATTTTGTCCTCGTAAAATACTCAACTAATTAAGTATATTTTAGGATATCTAAAACTTATTTTTTCGCAATTAAATTCATTCAAAATAGATATGAATGTCAAATTATGTGTTGAATTATTGAATATTGAGCATAAATGTCTGAACTTCAATTATATATGATCAAATTTTGTCATGTATGTGACAAACCTATCAACTTTTAAAAAAAAAAAAAAAAAAAAAAGATACAGATTTTTACAAACTTATTCCTTTTCTATTCCACTGCTTAAATTAATCTTGATTTTGGTCCCTCCAACTTTGCTAAATATACGCGGAAACTTAGAATTTTGATAAAGAGGAGTTTTTCATGGTTGAAAATATTAGAGATGTTGCCATCTAAACTACTAAAAATATGCTCTCTTTTTATTCTTTTTAAAAATTTATAATAGAGGTGTCAAATTCAACTAACATAGATCTCAATTAATTTGACGTTTACTTGATGTCTCCCATTAAAGCACATTCTAAATAATTTATCCATTAAAATTTGAACAAATATAAAAATTACACCATACTTTTTAATGGACTTATGCTTGATCTCATACTTTCATATCATGACAATTCATGACCAATTTATTAGGAAAATGAGCTTACATTAGTTAACACTTCAGTTATTTTGGATTGTATGGCTATTCATAACACAAGTCCAATATAGTCATTATATTGGATATTTGCCCGTACATTTTAAGGCGACAAGCACTATTGGTTAGTCGAAGCACCAACAAAATATTATCAAACAAGTATAACATCGAAAGTATATAAATACAAATCAAACAAAAATATAATATAGTTTACTCTATGCTTAGATGATCTTGACTCTTACCATTCACTTGAGGTTATGGATTCAAATCTCACTTGAAGTTTTTAAATATCTTCTTTGAAAAAAAAAATGACAAAAAAGAAAACGCAACAACAATATCGAGCTCAGGACATTTTGCTTGTGAGTGCACATTTAATTATATGATCCTTGTTTAGATATATACATGTATATACACATAATTTTTTTATAAATGTAGATCCGCCTCAGACTAGAGACATATGAGAATGTGAGGTTGTTATCCCATTAACAACACTTTAACGATAAGGATAGTAGAGAAGCAGAACTAATTTGTCCTATAATCCGTTATGGCTCAAACATGTATGCCATTCGATCCTACTAATCTTTGTAAAATTTTGTATCCTATTACCGTGTTTAATTTTAAATTTATCATGTTAAATATCTAACATAATCCACATCCTTAAATGCAAATTACAAAGTCAACCCCACAAAGCACATAAATAATTATCAAGTCACTTTCAGATACGAATAATATAAAATCAATGAGTAAATTAAATTAAATTTAAATATAAGGAAAGAAAATATGTGAGTGGCTTAAATTTTTTTTTTCCATCAGAAACATGTTGGCCCTGTTAAAAAACAAATGTCAAATCGCTTTACTATACTGTGTCGCTTTGTGAGAAACTTGTTTAATTAATGAGATTTTAATTGGCATTTTCCCCCATTTGATTCTCCATTATGTCCCTTTATTTTTGGCTTTTTCTTATTTGGTTCTATTGGATTCTCCACTAATAAACCAAAATGGTAAGGTTTCAATTCTCTCAAATGTTTGAGCTGATATATTTCATAAGATAGGAATAGTGGGTATCAAACTTATGAATATATCACAAGAATGGAATAAATATATTTGTCACAATCCAAAATGAGTCGTGAGTGACACCTACACTTAACCTCCTAAGTGAGCGAACCAAGGAATCCAAACCCCAACATATATCAATAATTCAACTACGAATAACAACAATAATGTGGAAGCTCAAAACTTATTAAAGTAACCAATCAAATAAACCTCTAAAGTCTAACAACACTTATTATCCCCAAAATCTGAAAGTCATCACATCAAGGACATATGTTCTCAAAATACCAAGTCTAAAAGTATTAAAGACACCAAAATAAGTAACTAAGATGGTCTATGTCCGAAATTTAAGGACATTATGCCATGATTGAGAGAATTCAGCACGAGCTAGAAGGAATAGCTCACCCTGAAATTTGATGTGCTGGAGACTGGCTAGAGCTGAGGAAGAGTCGAAGTCGCTGGTACACTTGCTGCACTTCACAAAAGAAAATGAAGAAAACACAAGGGTCAGTACAAAGAACACGTACTGAGTAGGTATCATCAGCCAACCCAAAATAAAAATTAATATGCAATGAATAATAGTATAAAATCAACTATGACACTTAGTAGGTGGCCAACAATAAACAATATGAACAAGTGACAATGAAAGCAAATACGCAATCAATCACAATATCAAGCACATATACGAGGACTTATGCCTCCACACCACGCTCATTTGGGGAAATAGGTTCTTTGAGATTGAGTACATTAAGTTAGTTCAATATCTTTTCCTTTAATGTTATCGTGTCGGAATGTGACACCCCGATCCAATAATACCATGTCAAAACGTGACACCCCGATCCAATAATACCATGCTGGCTCGTGGCATCCGATCCAATATATCGTTAATTTATCATTTATTATCACCACTTTTCACTTCATTAACAATATTTCATCAAGTCTTCTTTATTCAAGGCATCATTTCGATAGAAAGGGTTCAAGATTATAAATTTCACGGTCTCAGGATTTCAGACCAATCACAAACCACACAACCAAGCTACACAACCACACAATCAAGTACATAGAGAACTTCACAATATCACTCAATGTATATCAATCGCTATTAAGAGTCTATTTATCAAATAGAATATGCCATAACCTACCTCAATCAAAAAACCGAAGTCAAGAGAGCTAATCTTCCAATTCTTTCCCTTTCCACAATGCCTCTGAATGTTTCTAATCTATCAATTATACATTATGCATAAGTAAATGATTCTATCGACCCACATATTACTATATATATCAAGCCTATACAATAACTAACTCCCAGTCTATAGACAATTTCCTAAAGTTCAAGCCCAAGGGTAAGTTTCAATTCCTCCAATTATCCCAACTTAATGGTAGTCAATACAATACACCTAATATTTAATTATTTATATTAATTATTATCAAAACATAAACTTACATATGATAATCATATTTAGTGAATTTACACAACCAGTAACTCAGACAAATCATTAACCATACCCCCTAGCCCTTATACTATCCTTTTACTAACTTCAATTATTACCTTAATCATTACTCCTTAACCACCCCTAATCTTAGTCAGCCGTAACAAACAAACCAACATGTATTTGCTCGTCAAATCTGTAGCGTATGTAATCCAATTCTTCCTAATACTATACTCTAATGTAATTCCCATAATAAAATATATCTAATATTTATAATATAATACACTCAAGAAATTGTTGTAGCCAAAATATCATGCCAACTACTTTAATTACTAAATCGTAACTACAGCGTATTTTTCTCAATTCTATATTAACTATATAATTTATATAATTTATAGTGATTAGAAGTGCCAACAATTTCATCGTTATCCATTGATGACCATTGGAAATTATTGTTTCCTTTACCCCACAACTAGAATTACTACAACTTAGAGTAACAATTTTTCAACTACAACAACTCATGATTTCTTTTTCTTTCTTTTTGACACTATTCAATAACATAGTAATACTAGTAATCAAACTGTGACATAAATCAATATGAGAATTTGACATCTTAGAATATCACCTGATTTGTTGGTTCTCTTCGACGCCGCAAGTAAGGATTCACTCGGCTAAACCCTTATTTCTATTTTACAGAATATTTACCCCTAATTACTATACAAAATCAATTATAAAAGTGTGAAAGTTACCCACTATTTTTAATGTTATATCCTTTAACTACCAACTAAAATACTTATTAAAACTACCCACACTAAATTCATAAACGTAGTTATGAATAGTCCAAAATATCCATTTAGAATCTATTGAAAAGTATTTTATGAAATAAAAAGCTCTAGTACTCAAAACAACCAAAATGGTTACAATAGATACCAATTTACCCATCGTTCGTCCTCGAACGATCAAAAGAAGGGAAGGGTAAGAAAGGGTACCTGAATCGATAAAAAGGTGTGGATATGCATATCAGCCTCACTCTCCCAAGTGGACTCTTCAACTGGTCGATTCTTCTACTAAACCTTGATAGATGTAATCTCCTTTTACCTCAACTTGAGAACCTCCCTATCTAAAATAGCTGCAGGATCCTCCCCATAAGACAAATTCTCATAAAGCAGTACCGAATCCCAATGAATAATGTAGTTTCCATCACCATGGTATTTTTTCAGCATGGACACATTAAATACCGTGTGCACTCTTAACACCCCTGGAGGCAAGGCCAATTCATAGGCCACCTCCCCCACGTGCTTAAGAACTTCAAATGGCCCAATGTACCTCGGACTAAGCTTAGCTTGCTTACCAAACCGCATCACACCCTTCATGGGTGAAACCTTCAGCAAGACTTGCTTATCCTCCATAAACTCCAAGTTTTTAACCTTTCGATCTGCATACTCTTTTTGCATGCTCTGAGCTGCTAAAAGCTTCTCCTGAATGACTTTCACTTTCTCTTAACGATTTCCTCAAAAGATTGGTACCCCAAGGTCTCATCTCAAATGCATCAAACCAATCCTACATTTCCTCCCATACAATGCCTCAAATAGGACAATATTAATACTCGAGTGATAATTATTGTTTTACGAAAACTCTACTAAGGATAAAAACCGATCCCAATGACCATCAAAATCTATCACGTACGCACGAAGCATATCCTCCAGCACTTGAATTGTTCGCTCAGACTGCCCATCTGTCTGAGGGTGAATGCGATACTAATGATACGATTCTCACAAGAAGAATCACAAAAAGAACAGAAATTGAAAATACAAGAAATAAAGGATAAATAGATAAACACAAAAAGAGGAAACAAAAGGCAACCTAAGGGTATATTAAACCCAAAGACCTTAATTCTTAATCTAACAAGAAGCACCTAACTCTTACGACGACCTTGATGGAATTAATATCCCAAGCAACCGACGTTTCTAAGCAAGAATCAATAAAACCTTACTAAGCTTTCAAACACTCACACAAAGAATTCAATTCATCATTCATCAATATTCAAAATAGCCTAACCTAAAATGAACCTCTAAAGGCCTATTTAGAATTTTAGGCATTATTACATAAATGGGCCTAAAAGTGACTTGAAATGGGCCAATGGACGAGCCAAGTCGGGCTCGCCAAATGGCTCGGCGATGCGCCCAATGGGTTAGGCGAGAACCCTGCTCCTTGCCTTCTCCCTTGAAGGCTTGCTGTAACTTCGACGGTCTTGGGATCCATTGAGTGATGCACTGATGGGGCTCTTGTCCACTTGGCGACGGACCCTGCTCTTGATGCCTGTTTGGACATTAGGCGATCTGGTGGTCATCTCCCAAGCCATTGGGCGATGCGTCGATGGCTCTTCAGCTCGCCGAGTGAGGAATTTCCAGTTGTAGGTCCTTGGGGCCTTAGGCAATGCTAGAACCCTCGCCAAGGTGGCTTGGCGAGTCGCCAAAGTGGAGGTCAGCTCGCCGAATGGAGCAACATGTTCATTTGCTCCTACTTGCTTCGTTAGGCTTCCCATGCTCTAAGCTATTATCCACACATGGTGTTGCTCAGTTGAGAGCTATTTCAAAACGCATTTGTTACCAAACAAGGCTTGGAACTCCTTCCTTGGCACCATATCAAGTCCAAGAGCCTCCATCATTGTGAACTCTCCATCAAAGCGTTGAAGTTCATGAATTTATTGTCTTGAGACAATCTGGATTGCATCATTCTTCTCTTTTTGAAAATGGTTCGTCCTTGAATCCATACCTTGCAAAACCATAGGGAGAGCAAACAAGAACAAGATCCTCATAGCATGAGGGTTAGCGTTAGCAATAACAAGTTCAATACCATGCCAATGATGCACAAACTTAACATATAACCAAGCATCACAAATATCAACAAAGGGTTTGTAACCCATCAAAACAAGAGATACTTGGCTAAGCAAGAAACTTTGATAAAGGGGTAGAGCGAAGGAACTAATGCACTTAACAATATCATATGTAAGTCCTTATTGGTTCCACATCCAAACAAGCACATGACCACTCTTATGTCAAGTAGTACATGAACACTCTCATACCTAAGTGCGAAGGCACAAGTAGTGTTGACCCAAATTAAGACCCCATCTAATGCACTAGATAACTTCAAAAGAGTAATTATTCTAATTCATGAGTAGGTTCAAGTATATAAGTATTCCCCACTTAAATTGGTAAACATACTTCACTCAAGCACATAAGATCAAGTAATAACAGCAAAGAAGAATCATGCAAATGATAGACGATGTCACTACCACACTCAATACACTTAAAATTAACATCGGGGTCAAATGGAAAAGGATTGCAAAGCATCGAGTCAATGAGACTCTCATTTGCACTATTTATACCACTACTAACATAAGATATGCAACCCACACAAGTATGAGTGGCAATATATGGAAGTAGATAAAATTGAGTCCTCGAATTCAAACCTTGTAAAACTATATAGGTCACAAGCAAGAAGCTTATCCTCTTAGCATGATGGGTAGTACAAAGGTTAGCACTTAGAACATTTAATCGAGGAGACTCAAATTCAAGGAACAACTAAACATCTTCTATTGTCATGGCTATTAAGCCCACAAATGGAGAACAAGGACAGTGGTTATTCTTCCCATCAAGATGGTAATACCACCCCAAAGATGAGACTCCCACCAACTCAAATACCTTCATGCATTCACCGGGATCAAAATAATAGGATGTCCATAGAACTGGATCATACCAACAAGTGTAGACCATAATGACACCCTGATCCACATGCAATGCACATTTAATCCCACTAGGGATTTCATCATATGCAAAGAGATAGTAAATGAAGGTACATACTTCACCTTCTCTTGGCAAATATCTCTTACCCCCATAAGATGCACAATCAACAAGATCATGCTTACGGTAAGAAATAGAAAAAGGGTCTAGGAAGCTATCCTTCCCCACACACAATGTAGGCCCTTCAAGTGGATAGTAAAACCTTAAGAAGAGCTTTCCTGCATAGGGAAAAGAATCAACAATATCACCCACAATATGCCTTCCATTTCGACTAGGCATTCCCACACAAATTTCACAATGCAATTCATTACTGGGGTCAAATGGAAAGGTCATCCATGAACTTGGATTAAGTTCATCGCCATTTATCAGGTGGGCACTATGTCCTTCCAACAACATATTCCACTCAACAACATGAATCATCATATGCGAACAAGTAATAGAGAAATGTGTCTCTCAAATCAACTTCCTTTATGGTGTTTTCATGGGAATGACTACTAATAAATTTAAACTCATGGGTCATACCATTGACAATTGGAACACACCAAGAAAAAGAGTTGATGGAGAAACAAACACATTCCTTCTCTAGAAGAGTACTCTCATCGTCTAAGAAAAGATTTCCATCTTTGGGAGGGAAAGCCTCACACCATAATGGGTTACTATAACAAGTATAGCTATCAAGAATTATATTGCTCTCGAGATTCACACTACTAGGTACATCACTACGAGTGATTTTATCATCTTCAAAAAGGATATTGTACTTAAAGAGAGAATGATCAACCACTAGGGAAGAATTAAAACATGCAAGTTCACCCTCAAAAAGACACATATCATCTTTCAAAGCATATTCGAGCACAAGATCTCTATGAACAAAACAAACAATCAGATATTCCACAAAAGACATGCTCATAGAGTCACTCTCATTCAATTGATCAACATTATCATTAGTACCACTGACTTGAGGTTTCTTAATCATATTACAAGAACCCTGAACCAGTGAACTACACTCACGAACAGGCTGATCAATACAATTAACATAAGATAATGAACTTTCATTCAAAGCACGGGTGTCAACACTAGGTGGACACAAATTGATTTTGCTAGAAGAATCAATTCGGTCATCAATATGATCAACTAGTGTATCCACACTCTCAACAAGAACATTATCAACACATGGTAGCGAAATACAGGTGTTCGGAAGCAGAAAATACATGAAAAGAGCTGATACATATGCTCATATACACTGATATACATTCGGTGTATATGCAAAAATGGGAATTGGGTTGAAGCCCAAAAATTTACTCCTAATTATTATACAATATCAATTATAAAAGTGTGAAAGTGACCCACTATTAACTTTAATGTTATCTCCTTTAACCACCAACTAAATTACTTATTAAAACTACCCACACTAAATTCATATATGTAGTACGAATAGTCCAAAATACCATTTAGAATTTATCGGAAAGTATTTTATGAAATAAAAAGCTCTAGTACTCAAAACGACCAAAAGGATCGTTACAATATTTTATACTCAAAATTCAAGTTTGATTATTTTTATGTATTTAGGTTGGTTTGCAGGTGAACTATGTATATATTAAATTTTACATAAATAATATCACGTTCGCTAGTTACTTGGGAGGTAAATTATTCATATATAAAATTAATATGATGTTTGGTTTACAATTTTAAATAACCCGCATAACTAATACATGTTTAAGTTGTGAGGAAATCTACTTATTATTCTATGTAGGATATAAGGTGGATTGACTAATACATGAATAACTAATCCATGCATAGTAATAAATAAATTCTCTCATAACTAATCCTTACATTACTAATATCAATATAATTTTTACTCGCTATCAAACGACCCCTTATAATAGAAGTTGAATCCTTTCATTTCTTTATATGCTACATTTTTTTTATTTTGAATTTATTTAAGGAAATGTGTCTTGAATTTCTTGGCGTAAAAAAGAACTTTAGTAAAGAGCATTTTTCACCCTCTTAGTGGTTAGTCCAATGCAATATTATTCGAATTAATAAAGCTCAGTGAATTACGATTATCAAAATTCAAATGGTTAAAAAAAAAGGTTCAAGTTCAAGTTAACAAAAATTATAAATCTTTACGCAAATAATCAGATAGATTCACATCTTTTTTAGCTAATATATATAAATTATACATAAGTATACATAAACATACATATATTATACATGAATTATAATATATTATACGACTATTTTTAAAATACACTCACAAAGTCACTCTGTTACTAACATGACCACTACAGTACTAGGGATGTGCTCACAAGAAGGTCACTGTTTCAAAATTTTCTGTTTTTAGTTATTTTTTTCAAATCATCAAATGTATGTAAGTCCAATTGAATTTCTATTATCTATCTATTATATAGAAGCATGATGAACCAAGACGACCACATCATAATCTTATTGTACATTGTGCAATGAAAGTTAGACAGATTTGTACTTTTTAGTTATTTAAAACAAATGTTGGGGTATTTTTGTCTTTTGGATCAATTATTTCTTCGTAGGAGCTTCTCGATCATTCCTCCCTTTCCGTCTTCTCTCTTTAATTTATCTCTCAAACCCAGAGGCAAGGCTAAGGTCAAGCAACCATATGAATCTTTTCAAAATTCCAATAATAAGGAAGTTTAGCATTAGGTTTTTTTAATCCTCTTTAAGTTTTCTTCTCAGATCAAATCATATTACTATTTTGAGCTTCGTCAATTTATTAGGGTGCACAAGGCTTTGGTGACTGAATGAGACTCATACGGCCTTCCGTTGAGCTACTACTCGATCAGGTCTAATCTTATTCTCTTTTTTCTTCTTATGTTTTACTTAGAAATTATTCTTATTTCTCGTTTAGATTATATCAATTGGGAGTGGGAATTTACAATTGGAAGTGGAAATTTACAAATTTCTCTGTGGATTTTTTGTTTTGACTTTTGTTATAATCAATTGTTGAACTTTCTCACAAGATGTTAGTTCTGTGTTTGGATTAAGAATATGGATTTTGATACCTACTTTCTTTGTTTAAAAAAAGATGTGTCTTTACTTCTTTTTTTGCAACTCTTTAATTTTTAATTTCCACATAACATGTTTAACACCACTATATTAAAGGACATTTTGATACATTCTACATATTTCTTTCTTTCTTAAACTTCGTACCAAGTCAAAATTAGGCAAACAATTTGAAATGAAGAACATATTTTATATTGCTTTATTCCTTTCGACGCAAATCAGGGATGGTTGGTTTCAGCAAGATAAAATTTGGTTCAGACTTTTGCGCTAGAATCGTGAGTTGTGATGAGAGTTTTGCGTTGTACGATGATTTTATTTTGTTCAACAAGTTCACTAAAAGTAGAATGTTTAGATTGCTGCACCATAGAGATTTTGCCTGAATAAAAAAAATGTTTTAAGAGTGTTACTACTCGCTAGAAGTATCTGCATTGTCTCACTGCTGATTGAGAATTATGAGTTGAAAAAAAGGTTCTTTCTCACTAAAAGCTATCACTTTCCTTTAATTTTTTGCCCCTATTTTAATTTATTTAATAGTGTTCTTGTTTTGGTCAGGGGGAAGGAAGTTGAGTTTGTTGTTTGAGCATTATTTTCATCTTGGTGTTATCCCTCCACCAAATATCTGTCATGTTTGCCCAACTTTTTTGAGCTTTCTCGCGCCTCTTTTTTGGTTTGTTTTCTCTGGATTAATAAGTCACGATCTTTTTTTTTCTTACTCAGATTAATACTCATGGTCTGTAGTATCTTCATCTCAACAGCTTCATATTATCAGCAACAATGTGGATACTCGAAGTTGTTTTCAAAAGGGAGATTTTGAGGTTTTAAATGAATGGCTTACAGATACTAATCTTTGGTCCTTTTAAGGTATCATCACCTTCTCCCCATAAGCTACTTTTGTTTTCATTGTTTCCCTTATTTGTTAGAAGTATTACCTTGTTTGCAGCTAGTCACTAGAACATAATGAATATAGGAATTTTCAAAATCAACTTAACAAAGCTAAAAACATGAAGGTGTGTACTTCTTCCCCTTAGCAAGTATATGGGTCTCTCTTATTATAGTTAGATACCTTTGCAATTCTAACTAATATTGTCTAAAAGACTTAATGTTTAAGCAAATTAGAACGGTCAAACAAATGTATTTGTAGTTCCATAAATGTGGTTGTGGAGTGTGTTTCACAAATGAGCAATGCCACCTTATCTAATGAAATAAAGGACCCCTAAGGTTATTATGGTCCTTGATAATTTGTGGATTATAGAGAATGGTGAGAACCGTATACCTCATTTTCTACATTTGGATCGTCTTTTTTGGATGGTAATATTAATAACATTTGGAGTTCTTATTGATTTTGCACATTGTATTTTTTTAGCAGTGTACCATTTATAATTTGACAATTTGGAGCTTAAATTAAATGCCTTATTTCATTCATGGTGATTATGTTAAGATTCTTGTTAAGTTAAATTGTTGCAATTGCACCACAAATCAAGAGAAACACTTCTCGAACTGAACAACCTTCATGGTGAAATGGTCTTCTGTTATGCAGGGGCTAGGGATCACAGTATTTGGAACAACATGCATGTCGTTCACGATGGTTTGGTTTACAAAAGATTCTCGATTGGACCTGTGGCCAATGTACATTATCTTAGGAAGGTGACTGCAACTAATTCGCTAATTTTAATCACACTTAGTGCAATGGTTAAGTAGTACGATTAATAATAGGAGTTGGCAAGATATTCTAATGCATTTGTTTGATATCTGAATTTGCAGCTTCATCATTCAGAGAAGTTCAATGGTGTCCCATTGGCTTGTTCTTAGGACCTAAGTTAATAAGAATTGTAAAATTACACACAACACTGTTTCGACAGTAAACAAAAGTAGTACTATTACATTGTACTTTTTTGGTTGGTAATTTGAATAAACATTTGGAATTCTTATTAGTTTTGCACATTGTACTTTTTTTAATAGTATATATGGCAATTGGTAAAATATTGTTAGTTTTTCTTCTTCATTGTTGGAAAAATAATAATGTGCGTGGGAGTTTCAATACTTCTTGAATAGTTTGACATCCATTTCCATGTTTTAATTATTGGTATTACTTGTCTTTTGCAAGTATTCATCCTAAACTTCTCCACACGGTGGTGTTTGGAATGATAAAAAAAGTTATTTGCTAAGCTGATGCTTGCAACTTTTACTCATTGAAAATGATGAATACATATTGTAGATAAAAGAATCCAATGATACATGTATAATGATGTACATATGTGTGATAGTATTACATCAAAATCCAACATATTGGACCCGTGCTTAGCACGGGCATCGCTTATCTAGTAGTTACAATAAATGATATCACCAAATCAGTACGTGTTATCTGTCTCCGAGGATATCTTTTTGTGATTGACCTCATTATTTGTTCTCTTCTCCCCCTCAAAAGAAGATGTGGCTTTTAAAAACTCTTCCAATTCTTTCATTCCATTTTGCACATTAATTTTCACTTATCTAGGTTAATATTTTATAATAAAAATACTTAAATTTTGTATTAAGAAAACATGCCTTTGTATCTTAGTTACTTTTTTGGAAAAAATACATAAATAAACAAATTATTTTATCATACTTTGAAATTTCATACCATTTGAAAAAAATATAAAAATTTCTACTCTTTCCTATTATCGGATACATAACTCTTACTCAACGTATTGGGACATGAAGTATCGAGACAGGTGTGTCTTATATCAACAAAGATAATGTATAGGGATGTGATGTATCGGGACGTTGAGCGATGTATTGAGACATGTGTGTCTTGTATCAACAAAGTTAATATATCGGGACACGATGTATTGAACGTTGGGTGATGTATCTCAAATTGGGACGCGATGTAAAGAGACGTTGAGTAATGAATCCGAAACCGAAACGCGATGTATTGGAACGTATCCAAAATCCTTCAATCTTTAGGAATTTTTGCAATTTGAAAATGAATAGAGATAGGATGTAATTAGTTATTAACACTATAAGATTTGTGTAAATATACTTTTGTTTTTCTTTCTGAATCTATATTATTTGAGCAATCCAACATTTACAAATGAATTCAGCCCACTTTACTTGTCAGTAAGCCCAATCAATTGGGCTGATAAACAGGCCCATCGCTCAAAACTGCTACATCCACAAGCCTAATGATGAATGACAATACAACATGTCAACCACTAGTTTAAGGACCATATTAGAAGAAGGCTTCAGTAGAATCATATATAGCTTATCCCAACCAAGTTGATGTTGAAACATAATCAATTAATTGTTTAGTGGATATTAACATACAGAGTGGTCAATTTTGCATTTCATTCATATTTTTCTCAGTTTCTCAATGACAACCTGTTCCCTTGAGCCTACAGTAGATGGATCGTTGGATCAATTGAATTCCCTTCGTCCAAAAAGTTTTACGGCATAAATAAGGTAAAAATATAATCTATGATATATATCTAAGGCCTAAGGGGTCGTTTGGTATGGGATTTGAGATAGATAAAGTTATCCTTTGGATTAAGATATCTCATGAAATTATTTATCCCATCATATATGTGTGATAACTTATCCCATCATTATTGTATCAATGATGAAATAAATAATCTTGGGACTGACTTATACCCCTAACCAAACACAACATAAAATAATCCTACATTTTATTCCAAAATTATTATCCCTTTAACTTTCATACTAATCGACCCCTAAATGATTGAATACCCTTGAGGCCTTGCCATAGGAGAAGTACGGGTTCATATTCCAAATATAACATTTTTACATTTTTTTAAATCCCCTTGCAAAATTCCTTGCTCCGCTGCCAATTGGATATGATACACACATTCAGATCATTGACTTATCTGAAGTTGAGCTATAAATATCTTCATGCCTCAAGGCAAGTACTTTTTTTTTTTTTTTTTTTCTGGGTTTTAAGGATATATTAGTAATATTGAAGACAAGTTAAGTTAGGTTCGTGGATCCTCTTGTCAGCGGATACACAATAGTAGAGTTATGGGCTAATTAACAAACGGACCTGCCTAGCATATGTAGTTCCTAGGTTATCTGCTTTAGGGTAACTAACAAGTTCTTCTACTTGTAACTTTTACCAAGGTCAACCATCTTTGCTCATGAAAAGTCAATCAATAGCCTCATGAAACATGCCAAATAGCATTTATAAATCATTGTCCAATAGCAATTCTAGAGCTTACTCAACCTTAACCAAAATTCTTTATTCCTTATGGTGCAGCCTCACAAAAAGGTAGTGGTATTTGTCTGCATTTTTGTGTTAAATTAGGTGCCAATTTATTCCTCAACTTCACATCATGTCAACATTATCACTCATGATTACTTAAGCTTTTCAGATAGTGACAACTTTTAACAAAATATTATCATTCGGGCGTTCCTTAATATTTTATATTACCACAGTTTTCTGCGGCAAATATGACATACTTTTTAATTGGTGATGGTTAAAGTGATGTGATGCTCACTTTAATTTATACTCCCTCTTACCACTTTTAATTATCATGTTATGTTTTTCGAAAATCAATTTGACTAATTTTCAAAGTTTAATTAGATTACATTGATTCGATATTTTAAACAAAAAAAATAGATATTCAAAAACTATACAAAAAATACTATAAATTGCAATTTTTTGCATATCAATATGATGAAAAAATACATTGTAAAATGTGAGTCAAACTTCTTATCGTTAGACTCTAAAAAAGGAAACCATGACAATTAAAAGTGGACCAAGGTAGTAAGTGCTAATATTAAATTGAGAAAGAGAAACTTTTGAAACCATGGATGCTAATATCGTTTGACTCTAAAAAAGGTAAGGTTATTAATGAGTCCCGAGTGACCTATGGATCACAGATTCAAGCCTTTGGAATCAATCGTTGATGCTTACCCTCTTTCCCGGACTCTGACCGTGTATCCTTTTTTCAAGGTTAAATTGGTGTTAACACGTATTTGCCATCAGAAGTCCTTAGCTTTATTCCTACTCGTAATTCCTAGGCAATGAATAAATTTTCCCTTTTGTACTACAATTGAAACATGGGAGAGTTAACTTTAACTTCCAAGATCGTGAGAATGCAGCAAACAAATGCATACCCCCCCTCTGAAGCAAGATAAAAGTGACAAGCAAGTCCAGTTAGTATCAGTTTACATGTGGAACCAATTCCACACAAATTATTAAGTTTCAACACTTCTACAACAAACATAGCAAGTCATACTAGTCTTTACAAGAAAAGAGTTTCTCATAGCCCTCTGAGTTGTTTTTTATATGCTTTACTTGAGTCGAAGGTATTGATAACAACTTCACACCACCCTCTGAGAACCCACTCATGGGATTACATTGGCTACGTTGTTGTTGTCGTCAAAAGAGTTGTGCAAATTATGAAGAACAAAAGAGAGAGTTCCTTATAGTTGAGACAAGTTGACAAACATAAATGCAGAAATCAATATAAATGAAGCAACTTGGCATATCTGAAAAACAGAGAAGTACATTGCCACCTTAAAGAAAAGAGCCCCAAGAACTGATCTTTTTAGCTTTCTTTCTTAAAGTGAAAGATGACATTGGACAAATAAAAGCAATGAGAAAAGACAACAACAACATACCCATTGATATTCTACAAAGTAGGCTATGGAGAGGGTAGAGTGTATGCAGTCTTTTTCACTCCTTACCACTACCTCTCCGAGATAAAGAGACTGTTTCTGAAGACCTCGACTCAAGCAAATCAAAGCAATAATGAACAAAAAAGAAGGTAGTGGCCACAAACATGACAATAAAGAGACTATTTCTGAAGACCTAGGCTCAAGCAATTCAAAGCAATAATGAATAAATAAGAAGGTAGTGGGCAGAAACATAGCAAAGTTGTGTGGCGCATATATGCAAGAATCGTAACAAGAAGAAGAAGAAGGTAAACCACAGATGATCAATGAGAAAGATTGGATCTTGAAATTCAAATTGCATTAGATAAATTCAGATATTTACATCCAAATTAAAGTAGATAACCTAGGCCTAAAAAGCAAGCTAAAGAGTTGCAAACTAGATAGCAACTTAATTTCCACCAGCCCTAATTACATCAAGATTATATTCAGATAAAATCAACAATGCTTCCAGTTAATCAATTAACCTAAAACTTAACTTCCCATTTTTTGTTCATCCATATTGAACATGCAAATTATTTACTTTAGACATAACTACCGCATACCAAATCCATGTTTACCATGAACACATCCAGGCCTATTAAAAACATAAGGCGCCTTTCTGGATTTGTTCATCTTGGAACAAGCCCTTTTCCCCAATTTCCTAATTCTTTGTCTCCCAAGTTTATCACTCAACCAATTTGGCACCAACTCATCATCCAAATCATAGTCATAATCTTCTTCTTCCTCTTCCTCTTCATCGTCCTCCTCCTGATCATCATCACGAGAAGTATCATGATGATTGAACCCAACAGGGCAAACCACCAATGCATCAATTGTTTGAACTGGCGACGGAGATCCCGATTCTGCTTCCGATTTCATCGAGATATCAGAAGATGGAGACCCAATTTCACATGGGTCATCTTCTTTTAACATCAATTCAACATCATCATCAGTTTGATCAGTGAAGGAGTAGCTTTCTTCTTGTTCATCATCAGAAGGGTTAACAAATTCCCACGAAGACAATTCATCAAACAGATCATGGGCATCAATTTCTGACTCAGATCTAACAATCATTGTTGCTGATTTTGAAATTCTGAGACTTTTTCCAAGGATTCTCAACATATTGGCTTCTGATTTTCTTGAAAATTGAGAAGGGTTTGTATTGAAGTAGTTTACTTGAGGAGGAGTTTTTTCTTTGTAAAATGAGAAGAAAGAAAATGCGTACAAGTAATAAAGGAGAGCAGTTAAGGTGACGTGGCGGTTTTGGTTTGGTCCACCTGTTTATTTGCTGCATTTCTATTGGTTGAGTTACGTGTCGTTTACTAGAATATATCGAACGGTATCGTCTAATAGAATAAACCGAAATGTTAGGATGGAATATCCAAAACGGTGCCGTAAAACACGAAACGTGAAACAATAGAAACCAAACAATTTTCTTCTAGTAGGATTTAGATTAGTTTGACCCAAGAAATGTGGAGAAGGGAATTAGGGAAAGATAGAAGAAATGAAAAAGGATTTAACTTGAATGGTGGAAATAATTTGTATATATTTTTAATGTAGTTAACGTGTGGTAACAAATTGTTTGTTTTAATATTTCAAATAATATCTTTGAATAGTCAATCGTTCGGTTAGAATGAGATTAATATTGATTTTTATTGACGGTATAATTTGTTGTATTAAAAATAACATGCATAATTTTTAAGAAATTATTTGTTTATAAGAATACTCTCCTCTTATTAATAGAAAACGAAGTTCAAGAGGCCACTATCTCTATTATTGTCCATCATAGTTTGACCCTTGAGGAAAGATGGAAGAAGAAAAGATTAGGATTTAAAATTTATATAATGTAAATATAGTTTATATCCTCCTTGTAATTTTACATATTTATCACAATTTGAAAATAGTTTATATAGGGAAAGTAATTAATTTCACTTGTTATGGACGATGATGACAATTATTGTTGATGAGAGTAAAAAATCATGATTTGATTAATCGTGTAAATTTAACAATAAGATTTCGAATTTAAAGTCCACGTAATGGAAATTTCTACATATTAATTAACAATAATGTAGTATCCATATATATTAATTGGTAATATCTGCAAATCTTTGAGGAAATGCACATGTAAAATCAGAACTATGAAATTCCCATATATCTTGTTATAAGGGTTCAAAGATATTGTATCAAACATGATTTACAAATCAATAAAGTTTGAAATTCTAAATCCGCCTCTTATGCTCCACGAGAGGATAGATGAAATGTTCATGATTTTTCATTCAATTAGTTGATATCAACATACTGTGTTATTTGCTTTAGATTAAACTTAGATACACCGATAGCATGAGTAAGCATTTTTACACCATCATGTCAGGCAGAAAATCTGTAGCAAATGATAAAATAAAAATTCACAGGACAGAATAAAAGTTCTTTCTGGTACATGTGCAAGCGGGAGGTAGGAGGTACCCGTGCAAGCTGACTAGGACACCACGGTTATAAAAAAACAAAAGGTAGTAAAATAAAATACCAGGAAATACAACCAAGACATGCAATTTGAGTTTTAGACAGCAGGGACAGTAACTGCATACACCAAGAAAAAACAATGTGGAATGAAGTAGCTAATTCTTAAAACTGTGGAGCTGTTCGCCTTAGGAAAATACATTTGCAGTCAACAAATATATACAGAAAGTAGCTTCACATATGAATGATCTACTGGTAACTAAATCAAAAGAGTTCCAAGCATGCAGTTTGCTGCAAGTGAGGTCACCAGTTCAAACGTTAACTATGAAAGAAAAACCAATTGATAGATTTCATTAACAAAGGACACAGTACAGTTCCACCAGTTTACAATCGATTAATGCAGGCTATGCAAATCCAATTACAAAATTCCAAAACTGCAGGGCTATATTGTGGTATTGCACTCTGAAAAACTCGTGATTTTTTCGGATTTACAGGTAGAATATACAAGTGACCGATTAGGAGTCAGAAGAAGAGAAATTGGATAAAAGCAAGACATGAGAGGAGAAAAGGGATGATACAAACGGTGGGACAAAAATGGAAGATGTTAAACATGATAGGGACCTCATACCTCAAGGGTGTCCATTGTGGATCTCAGATTGCTTTATAAAGGCTGCTGCTCAGTAATGCATGGTAAAAAAATGATAATATATCTTTTTCATATAAAGAATGTGGACTTATGGTACCTCCAGGTGCAATTACTAGTTTACTACAATGTCTCAACCTTGGAGTACTCTCACAATCTCCCCTGCTCTTGACTCAATACCTTTCAGATACTCAATCAGAACTCGCTGCTGATACGAGCCGCCCTCCTGAGAGAGTAAACCACGTCAACAACCATTCAATGAGTGCCAGAAAGCAAAATTCAACTATTGAATCCCTACCGTACGTATCAAAGTCCGTTCCATTCTCTTCTTAATAACAGTATACAATTCCTCAGGCGAAATATCACCTTTTCCAAGAGTCATGCCATCTAGCAAGAGCTTGTTCCATACTTCCTCCGGTGCTGTATCAAAGGGATAAGTGAATTTCATGAGAGGTGAATAACATTTGAGGTAATCGTAAAGTTCAAGTCAAAATATTTGATGGTAAATGGACCGTAGAGAGTGAGTAAAAGCTTTTCACACTCCATAATGGGAGATAAGTCATGTCTGTCCAATTCCAAAGTCAACTAACAAATTCATTGCCTCTAGAGAGTCTAATTGGTCCATCTGTTACCCCTAAAAAGATGCATTTTACCCGTGTGGTATCTGAAACTATAGGTTACATTTGTCTGAAGAATTAGGGCAGTGCCCTCTGAGGATTAGTCTCTCACCCCCAACCAACTCAACACCTATTACACCACCTGACCTCCATTAACGAAGCTCAAAAACCTCCACTCATGGTTGCTGAGCAGATCATCCATTTCTGTTCCTCTCATATAGTTTGCTTATTATGCCTCATATCAGTTTTTGATTACTTTTGCTCTGTGTTATCTATATGAGGCTTTATCAGTATCTGAAATACACCTTTGATGGCAAACTGAGAAGGCAATCCATGGAACGTGAGAGAGGCCCATGTTGAGGAATTGATTAAACAAATATGAGGTGGTCTCACAATTGGAAAACTATGAATCCCGTGATGCCGGTTTGTAATAAGCTCACAATCGAGAGATACCTTTGATAATGGTCTCAAGAAACTGTTCAGCTTTTAACACTTCATTTCCTGCACGAAAAGCAAATCCAGGATTAGTAACTATATATTCTTGTTTTCAGATTGAACATCCGGGCAAACCAACTCATGGACCTATACTTTTCTAGTTACAACGGATTTATTCTGTATGGCCTAGAAAATAAATAGAAATTGGTCATCACTACAATTAAGTGAAATGAAGTTAAGCAATAAAGAGACCTTTTTTTGCATAACTTCGCTTTGACAGCACTCTGGAAGCATACAATTGCAGAACCTTTTGTAACATAGCTTCAAGTCCTGGCTTGTCTCCATCTTTTGTTGCCTA
Source organism: Solanum commersonii (assembly GCA_029007595.1). Taxonomy (NCBI): domain Eukaryota; kingdom Viridiplantae; phylum Streptophyta; class Magnoliopsida; order Solanales; family Solanaceae; genus Solanum; species Solanum commersonii. The sequence goes on from JAJTWQ010000132.1 coordinate 1,079,722, forward strand.
CACAGTAGAAAACTGAGTATAATTATCCAATCTCTGTGAATTTTTTCTTCATATAATAGATTCCGAGAAACATAGTTGTGAAAGAAACTGCACCACAGAGATCATTCTTCATATAATAGGTTCTGCTTGTGACTTGAAAACATTGTTTTGCTAAATCATGCTTAAAAATAATTTACAGCAAGAAACAGATTGATGCAACAAAATAATGTCTAAACTGAACAGGGAGAAGAATAAGTTCTTTTAAGAAGGGGTGAACTTATTATTAGGGGGGCCATCAGGGAAGGCAATAAAATTTGAGGAAGTGAGTCTGACAAATGAAGACGTATTAAAAGAAGGAGGCCGTGGTACGGTAGGAGGCCATTTCTATTTTCACGTATGCTAGTTAGGAAACATTACACCAGATAACTAGTTAGAATCTTTTTAATTCCTTGGAATTTCTTATAACCAAAAGACGCATGTTGCACTTAATACATTCTTTTTGTCCAGTACTATAAGTCATTTTGCTTATTGGGTATGTGTCTCTAGCTGCCCCGACAGATTGCTTGCTCTCTTTAGCAATTCGCATACATGAAAGAGAGTGAATTCTGGAGTCCAAGTTATAATCTTCAATTTCAGCAGAAGGTTCTCCATGTCAATGGTAATCTGCCTCCCAGAGAGAGAGAGAGAGAGAGAGAGAGAGAGAGAGAGAGAGAGAGAAAACAAACAACAAAATATGCATGGAACTAAATGACAAGGCCTGCACACAAAGATCCAGAGTAAACTTAAACCAAAAAAGAGAACTGGGCATTAAAATTAACTCAAATAGACTCACTTGCCGCAGTTGTGCATTCACTTCTGCAAGGAACCCTTCATCAAGTTGGCCTTCTTGCTCCCTTTGATTTATTTCCTGAATGTTAAAGAAAACAAAAACACTTACAACACATAGCCATAAATAAAAAGGAGTCATATATATAAAAAAATAAAAAATTCTACATACAATAGACTATATAAACACTTAACAGAACTCTAGCATAGTTTTGTTTTGATAAGTAAGAACTCTAGCGTAATTCTATTACTCAACCTCCTTGAACCCCCCTTAGTTTTATAAGATGATGCTCACTTCAAGTCTTGACTCTGGCATGGCATTACAAAAGAGTTCGCTTTGAAAACTATCTCAAATAAGACAGGATGACAAGACATACTTTCTCCATAAGACTGAGAGCCTCAGGATCCCTAAGAGGCCAAGATATTTCTTCCACTTCATCAATCACTGGTTTTAAGATTGCTTTGAGCACGTCAGTAGATGCCTCTATCTTTTCCTGCCAGGAGAAAGAAAATGCCATCAGAAACTGTCTGTTGCTCATATGAAAAATAAAGCATAAAAAAGTATTACTATTGTGGTCATAAGCACCAAATAAACTTTCTATTATATGGCAGGGTAAATGAGGGTTGAGAATAGAAAGAGAAGAAAAAGGAGAGACATGCTATCTGCGTGAGATGTAAGGAAGATTGAACACAAATTACTCATCCTATACTCAAATCTTATCATACGAAAATACTCAAGAAATTTCTTTTCTTAGCTTTTTCTATTAGTTATTTTTATTGATCATGTGACAAATACAAGGTATGTCTAATGACACTAAAGGGATCTCAACCATGGCGTGAATTTTTCCATGGGACTTCACACTAATAGGACAAAAGGAAAATCCTTGACAATTTCTCCTCATTGTTCATCTCCATCTCTCCAATTACATGTACAGACCTTAATCTATATGCTAAAGAGAAGTTACTTGTGATCAGGTAGGGACCAAAAATACATACACTTGGTATGTGTAGTTCAGAAAGGAAATAGAATATATACATTTGTTTTGTGAACAAGACGATCTACAATGCTCATTGCCGTCAATGCCAGCTCTTCATAGTCTTTCTGTAAAAAGAAAGTCAATAAAGCTTATTCCACAAGTTGAAAGAAGTACTGAAGCATACACCAGCTGAAATAATAAGAAATGGAACCATGCTTTGTCATCATCAGATTTGCAGGTGTCTGCTCTAGCTGCAAGTCTTATCCAAAAGCTCTCGTTGAAAGCGAGAACGTTCTCCACAATTATCTGTGGCAGCTGCAACCATAATTGAAAGTTAAAGGTTAATTTTCATCAGTGTAGATCATAGCTCTTTAAGGGTATCAATGCACGTTCAGATTCACAACAATAAAGAGCTTATCAGGACAATCAAACCTATAATCTACCAAATTAAACTACACAGGAGCAGACGCATTATAAAGAGAGGGATTGATCAGCATTCCCCAACAAAGAGACAGAGGCAAACTAATTGATATAAAAGAACTGATAACCACACCAGCAGCCTCATGGTTGACTACAACATTGCCATGTGCTTTCTGAACTGACAAGATATTGCATGCAATAGAATGTAGGTAGATGAAGAAAAGTGCAAATTAGAAGCTGCTGCAGGTACACAGTAGATTTTCCCTATTAGCTATCTTGCCAACTAATCACCAGTGGTCCCTCGAAATGCTTTAAGTGAATGCAAATCAGAGGCATGTCATATAAGAACTAGCACAAAGCAACTGTTCTTGTTGTCATGGAGTAATTACTGGTCTTACTGCAGTAATATTTTACTAGTATACATCTGATGGTAGAATTACCTTTCTACTTGTGGTCTTATTAGTTACTACTCTAAAGTGAATTATTTCACAGCATTGATGCCAATCCATACCAAATCTGAAACTCACTAAGTTAATTTGACTTAGCTAGGTTTCATGAGGAGATCATTTTAGGAAGTGGAAGCAATAGAGCGCTTTGACTATCAACCAGCTTTCCTTTTACAAAGTGTGAGATAAACAATTGACTCAAAGTTCAATAAAAGTCTTCCCCCATAAGGGAAGAATTTGAAGTTAAAGGTAAGCATCCGATGTCCTTGAACAATAAAATTGAGAATATAAGTATAAGCAAATGGAATGAAAAACATGTTTGATCTCCAAAATGTGATGCATTACAATAAAGATGAATAGAATCTAAGATTGAGAACAAGCATAAATGGGCCATGGGGAAACCGTGGTTCAAATATCAAGGCAAAATACGTTAGGTGATTGCTTCTCATTTGTCTAAGCCTCAGAGAATAGAGTTGCACATTACATGCACTAATAGAGTAATAGGAGGTAGCGCGTAAGTAGTGGATTAGCCGAGGTGCGTGCAAGTTGGCCCGGCCACCACCAATATAAATATGCCTGTGGGAGAGTCCTTAAGAAAATTGTGAGAAAATCTACTTACTTCCTTATCACTTGCCTCCCTCAGTGTATCTATAAGCCTATCAACCTCCACAGTCTTTTTGAAAGATTCCTCAGCATCTTTACTGACTGCACATATGAAATTTCTCCTGCTTAATATACCCAAACAATTAACTTGATGATCAGTAGGTCAACTAATACGAAATGGAAAAGTAGTTGCACATCACTAATTAATTGTCTTTTCTAGTAGAGTTTTTCTTGGTAGAATTTGAAAAAGAAAACGAGTTTTTAGAGAAAATATTTACGCCACAGAGCCCGATATAAACTATTATACCAAATTATACCCGATTTAACCCATATTTGTGTGTAAGCACCATTTATATACTATTATACACTTTTATAGAAGATTGACACATTATGTTTAATGCTTTTCTCGGGTTATAATGTTTTATTCTTCATTTCTTGTTCAGAATCCAGAAATACAATATCCCCTTTGTCTCATTTTATAAGCACAATTACTTGAGAGTTCTTAAGAGATTTTGACAAACCTCTTGCTGAATTGCAGAAAACCCATGAAAGAAACTGGATAATTTGTCTGAAAGTGAATCCCTGATTGCCCAATTCTCATTGTTCTATGCAAGTAACACTGCATTTAAAGGGAAAAAACAATGAATCACGAACAATTAAAAAGATAAATATTGGAAGTTGGAAAATGCGAAGAAAGTACCGAATAACGCTGTGAATTTGAAGAGAATAGTCGAATAGCAAGTGGGTTTAGTGTCAAAATAGTTGCCATTTTCGAGCTTGGTTTTGCAACTGTTTTTTTTACGGTGTTTTAAGGAATGGCGGGAGAGAGGCTGAGAGGGAGACACATAGCCAAATGTTGCGGTTCTCATCTCGTGATACCGGGCCCACACCCCACTATTATTGGGCTGGGCTGGACAATTATCCGTAACACAGACTAAGTTGAACTGTAATGGGCTTTTGGTTCTTAACTCATCAAACCCATAACGCCCCACAATTATTGGCCTGGGCTGGACAATTGTCCGTAACGCAGACTAAGTTGACTGTAATGGGCTTTTGGTTCTTAAACTCATTAAGCCCATAACGCCCCACTATTATTGGGCTAGGTTGGACAAATATCCGTGACTAAGTTGAACTATAATGGGCTTTTGGTTCTTAATTCATAAAGCCCATAACGCCGCGCTATTATTGGGCTGGTATGGGCTGGACAAACTGTAATGGGCTTTGGTTCTTAACTCATTAAGCGTCGTGGGCTTTAGAATTCTTGAGCCCACATTACGTTTCCCTTTGATGAGTTTTGCAGATTACGATATTACTTTTTGCCGGTCTTACTTTTTGCCAATTTAAGTGGGCGATTTGGACATAAACATTGTGAATTGTGAAAAAAAATATCTGTTTTCAAGTCGAAAATAGTATTTGAAGATTAAAATCGTGCTAGATATGAATATAAATTTGAAGTTATTTTTTGAATTTTAGTAAGTGATTTGGAATGAAATAATTTTTTGAAGTTTTTCACGATATGTATATGAATCTGGCTATTGTGAAAACAGCATCACTATCACAGATTTGAAATGAAATAAAAATGGCTATTGTGGAGAAAAAAAAAACAGAGATCAAGATTTGAAGAAATAAAATTGAATTAATGAAAAGAAGAAGAGTTTGGATATGCGATTTCATGCTAATTCTGTCTCATGATTTTATATCATGAGATGGAATCCCATATTCTCCAAAAATCATGATATGAGAATTTCATATCATGATTTGGATTTTTTAAATACAAAAAATGATCCACAAGTTTATATTTTGTTAAAACAACTCCACATTGATATTTACTAACCATTTATTTCATATGTAAATAAAATTTATAATCACATCATTACTTTTTAAAATTTATTATTCTCACCAACATAAATTTTATTATTACTTTAAAGTTGATGAACATAAATGATAAAGTAAGAATTGATTTGGTGAATATAAATAAGAATGGAGGGAGTAATACTTTTTTGTTTTTTCATATTAAAAAAATAAAAAATCTCTTTCGGCTACACATGAAAATGTTTAAAGCAATTTAATATGAAAAATGGTGATGTATGTTTGATAATCACTACTTCAATATGTTTGATTTTAGCACGAAATTAATGCACTAAAAATGTGTAATTGCACACAAGTGAAACAAGATATGAACCATTATGATATTGACACACAAGTGTAAATTGTCATAACTTGTGTAGTGTTACATAATTATTTGTGAGAATACCAAAGGAGTGATGAAATACTTATGGTCTATATGAGCATGAAAATATAACAATGTTGGTTCATCTTCTCGGTCATATGATCGAGAAATGCAAGTTCAACGTGAGGAGATTTTTCGTACTATGTAAGGGAATATATTAAAGACTTGTACACTACAATTTGATGAAACCGTTACTTAAATGGAAAACAAATAGCTTTGAAATAATTTATTTTGCGATTTTATAATTTTTTGTTTATTTGGTAAGAATGAATAAACAATTGGAGTTGTTTTAATAGTTTCACAACTTATGAGATTCGTATGTTTATGAGAAAATATACAACACAAAATTTAATATCGCATGTCTAAACAAAATTTCAATTTCATCTCATGATTCCGTATCATGATTTAATAACACATTACCAAACAGGCCCTTAATGTTTCTCGAAAAGAATGAACGATTTTTTTTTTTTTTTTTTTTTTTTTGAAGTTGTTATGTAGTAGATCCTCAAAAGTTGTTTACAGTAGTGAATTACTCTATTGATTGAGCAAATAAGTTATAATCATTTAATTAAAACGCTTTAAAACATGTATCTCGCTTCAATTGTATCCCATAATTTATTCCGCTAATTAAGGCATTAAGTTACAACATTTAATTCAAAAGTATTTAAATAGCTTATCTCGACCTTATACACCCGACTGATATGCGTATCTGAGTCTTTAAGTCGTGTATCTCGACCTTATACACCTGACTGATATACGTATTTGACGTATTTCGACATATATATCCAATAGCCAAAAATGATATAGAATGTAATATAAAAAACTATCAAGATTCCTAGTAATTAGAATCTAAACTAATGAAATTGATGTAATTTACACTTATTTATACCACATGCTCTCTTGTTTTTGTATCCCAAACCAATAAGTAATCAATAACGAAACCAAATACAAAGCCAATAACGTTTGCAAATATTATATTATTAGGGATTTGACACAAGTATCAATTTGGCCCAAAAGCTAATATTCGTATTTATCTTTTATCTAAGTTTTTTCTTTAAAATATTTTTCTCTAGAGTATCAAATAGGAGAATTTAGTTGAAATTTGATATATTAAAATAAGTTGAAACAAAAATTGAATTGGGTCATGACCCGCTCAAATTTACTCAGGGCTCGAACTAAAAATTAGATAGGATCATGACCTGTTTAATCTCTCTAAAATTATTGAACAAGGCAAAAATATCAACATATCAAGTGTCAAAAAAAATAAAATTCCACTCTTTTATTCTCTTAACACGAGGAAGGATGTGTTCCAAAAAAAAAAAAAAAAACTATTAAGACTGTTTTCAAAAGTTTAGAAAGAGCTTAAAGTTTTTTAAAATACAAAGAGGCTCTGTTAGATAGGTCTAGAATTAGTTTTTTTGAGCAAAAAATTAATAAATAAAAGAAATAAAACTTCCAATTCCTAAAAAAAAAAAAACTTTTGAGGCTTTTCCATCTAAAAGTAGTAATTTTATTTTATAAAACCTTATTAGGTTTGGATTTGGATTCCTTATTGATATTGGTTTGGGATACCAAAAAACGAAGGGATTATTATGTAGTATAAATAATCGTGATGTATGTTGGTAAATCCATCTACACTCGTCTCAAATCAAAGTTAATTAACTCTCGAGGTTTGTATTGATTTAATTCCTCCTTTCTTCTGTGTTGGTTGGGTAATTGAGTAGTATATGATTTTCATGTTTCAGAATGTGCATGGGAATGAGAATGAGAATGGATGAAGGGAATTACCAGCAACTTCCTGATAAATTAATATTCTACGTATTGAGCTATTTGCCACTCTCATCATTGTTCAAATTTAGATTTGTTTGCAAGCTATGGAATACTCTGTTTCTTCATCCTCATCTCGCCTTCTTTCATTATCGAAATTCACAATCTGGTTTAAATTTGGATGATCTGTCAGGCACTTTGAAGGAGAGGGAAAGACTTTGGAAGGACATTCAAAACGAGAGAAGAGACGCAGTAGAGTTTAACATTATTACTACGAGTAGTCAAGGCTTATATCTCCAGGAATTTACTAGCATTCATGATTCTTCTATTAAGAGATATCGCATTGAATGCTCTATATTACACCAAAGGCTTGATATACCCAATCCACAAAATCCTAGTTTGCGCATCAGCTTGGATTTTGTCTTGGATAGCCAAGCTGTCAAGTTGGTTTCTGTTCATCAACATGGTTATGAAATCCTCTCTCTTGGAATTGGGAGTGATCAAACTACTTACGGTTGGCGAGATGTTAAGCTACCTAACTTATATCATGAAAAGAATAAGAGGAACGGAATTCAGGTTTTGTTTAGAATGGGAGTTGCTTATTGCATTAGGCATATTGATGATTGTACTGATATAGAAATTGATGTTTTGGATATGGTTAATGAGACCTACATTGGTCGTACTAGTCTCTCTAATGGTGGTTTATTCACCAGCACTAGTCTCATGGATTGGAATGGCCAACTCTCATTTGTTCAACAGGTAAAAGATGAGCTTCATGTCTTGGTATTAAATGATTACAGAAAGTTGAAATGGGATGAAACAACACGGATCATCAAGCTGAGTTTCTTGAAACCGGATAATAAGGAGCTAATGACATTTATCACTTTTGCTAACAATTCTTTATTGTTCTTTGTGAAGCCGGACAAGAAAACTTTCTGCGCGTATAACATTAATACGGGAGAGTTAACCACTTCTGTATTGAAAAACTGCATCACTTCTTCTGAAGATGTCATGGATGTGATCGTGATGATGATGTTCTGTGGGGGTGGGGGTGAGGTTTTATACGGTTAACTTTTTAAATTTTTGAGATTTTGCTTGAGTGGTAAAGTCTAAAGTTACAGTTTTCATTGCTTCCTTCAGATTTTTAGCGTTGTACGAAATTATGGGTACTGAAGTTCTTGTACTAGTTTTTGTTATAAATAACTTTTCATGTTGAGCCTACAATTCATTTCCATCAGCATTTGATAGTAATTATTTGCTGGACCTATATCGACATTACAGGCCAAATTATTCCCACTTACAACCCCTGCTGTAAGATATTTATCTTTCCTTATCAACTGACATATGTCCAAGTTAAAAGTTTAATCTTTCTTCCAAGTTTTGTTTTAGATAGGCATGAAAGATTTTTGTCTTCTCAACAGTACACTATAGTGTATAAATTATAAAAGAACTTGGGTACAATTTTCTTAAAAGAACACTAGTCTTGACATTACGTAAATGAATCTGTTTGACATGAATTATTAGTTTCATTCTGAACTATGAAATGCCTTAAAGCACATGACCTCTTTCATTTTCACCCTTTTTGATCATGTGTATTTGATCAACTTGAGTTAATTAAGATTTTTTTTTATATAGGTTGATAAAATGTTGAAATTTGAATATGTCACACTTACTAGAATTGAGAGTTGAAACCATACACTCTAACTCATTATTCGCCCATGAGTGGTGTATGAAAGTCAGTTCATAGTACAATTGATTTCGTCGATCAAACGAAAACGGCTTCTTGCTTTTTTGGCTTGACTATACTGCTTGTTATTCTATCTTATAACTTATGTAACCTTTAGGCTATTTATTTACCTAATTTACTATTCTATACTCTTCCTATTCATTGCAAAAAGAATTTCTAACTTATAAATAGTGACGGACTTTGTTTTGTGTACAAGAAAATATTGAAGAGAAAATAGATGAGAAGTATTATATTCTGTTTAACGAAAGAGCAAGTTGAGACAAAAAATTTTTTTATTCTAAATCTACATCTTAATCTTTATACAAAAGAGAGTAATATTATGTTGAAGCAAGGTGTTCTTTTAGTGAAGTTTTGGACTCTTTAATTAATCTAAAATTGTTTGAGTTGTACAACGTTGTTAGATTGTTTGTATCCTAGAGGGGATAGATCAAGTAATATACTGCTAGATCGATGTAGATTAACCGCAATAAACTTGAATCTTCTTAAAAAGAGCAAGATAAAATACCATAATCTGAATATATATTTATTCATCTTTTATTGATTTTATTTTCGAAAACGCAGCTTCTTAACAAGTAAACAACAATCCTTAAAACATACATCCACAACGAAAGAGGTAAAGATGAATTACTCAACATACTCCCAATCATATCCATTTATTAATTTGGATGTTCATAACTTCAAGGTATAATTTTCCCATTATGTGTAATAATATTCACACCTACACCACCTCCTCATTTATCTTTCACACCCCTTGATCTTTTCCACATTCTCAAGAATTAATATCATGTTTATTGTTATCTCTTTGTATGCCTCTTTATAACAATATAAATAGAGGTCTTGAGGATTGTGCTATACACTTGCAGATTTGAGAAACACTTGCATACATACTTGGAAGAAAAGAAAATTTTCTTTTGTCTCTCTACATTTTTTTTGTCTATTTTCTCATTTATATTATTACTCTTTTTAGTTTTATTTTACTATATAGTTTCATTCTTGAAAAGTTACATCTAATTGTATTTACCTTCACAAAAATAAATGTATTGATACTTGTATGCCTATCTTAAGAATCTCAAATTTGATTGGAGAAATATTACCTTTGATATATATTGTCTTCTTTATATATTTCATTCATAATATTTATTTTTAGATTAATTTCATTCCAATATTCATTGATCTCTTTTATAATAATCAAACATTGAGGCTTGACATATATCACATTCGTTCTAAAGGAATAATATTCTTCAAATAAATATTAGTGACACAAAGGGAAGTTCAGTTGTTCTGCATTTTAGCTTTAGTATAGTATAAATAAAAAATACCATATAGTGACACAAAGGGAAGTTTTGTTGTTATGCATTTTTAGCTTTAGTATAGTATATAATTGTAGAAGTAATTTAAATTTTGTTATATGTTTTTTCCTCATCATATAGTATTAAATATGAGTTTTCTTAGTTCATGGTATTTAAGTATTGATTATAGGGATTGTTAGAGTAGTTATATTTTGTAAGACCTAAATATTTTTTTTATTGCTCCATACTCATTAAATAAGCAACGTTTTTATTATTTTGGAAGGAAAAAATTAAGAATTAATGAAGCATATTTATCTTGCCCGTTAGCATTTTCTATAAATTCTCAAATAGATTGAACATATTATTTTTGTTTTTGTATTACTTTGTGCATTTATGAATCTTGAAAACTTCATAACTTGATTAAAAAAAAATTGAATATCATTATATTTATACCTACTTGCCAAATGAATATCACATTTCGCAAAACATTTTTATTTAGTCTATTTATGTCATGAATCCAAAATATTAGATTGATGAGTATAAGTAGAAAACGGATGGAAGTTATTTTTTGTGTGTTTATATTCTTTTTTTGGATGATACAATGAGACATGTTTTTTGAGAAATTTTTGATATCATGTTTTTGTTTCATTATTTCTTGAGTAGCAAAGACTAATTAAAAAGATAGGTAACTTGGTAAAGAAATATATAGTCAAAGGTCTGCTAATAAGCTATTTTTATACATATTTTTTTTCATATTTACTTAAAATAAAATATAGATGATGTTTTAGAGCCAATATCTCAAAAGATCACTCAATTTTGACAACCTAGTAAAATTATTAAAATTTATTTTATATCAATAAAGTCACTCAATTTAGACTTTTGTATTATTAAAATCACTTAATTTAGACTTTTGTATTAATAAAATCATTCAACTAAATTTATCATTAAAAAATATATAATGCTTATAGAGCTTTTGCCCTTCCAACTCGATTTGAATGAATATTATTAATTATCCAAAGTAATTGGATCATCAAATACAACTAAATATCCAAAATATATAGTACTCCCTTCGTCCCATTTTATGTGGCAACATTTGACCGGACACAAAATTTAAGAAATAAATGAAGACTTTGAAATATTTACCAAATTGCCCTTTAAAAAGTAGACTCACTTTTCTCTCTCCTCATAAATGTATTTGAGTATTATTTTAAGATTAAGTAGAACCAACAAGGGTAAAAGAGAAATTGTACCTTTAAATACTTACCATATAAAGAAATGTGACATTCTTTTTGGGATTGACCAAAAAGAAAATGGTGCCACATCAAATGAGACGGAGGGACAAAATTAATACTACAGAGAAGTTTATAAGGAAAAAGGAGCAATAAAATGGCTATGGAATTGGATCTTATATATATTTTTTCTATTATATAGAAACATGAAGTGGAGGACGACAAAGGTTAATTTTGAAAATTCGACTACATTCAAGGGCAAAAGAGTAATTGACTTATTAGTAGTTTAATGTTAAAAATAAAAATCTAGAAGCATCTCTTTCTTTTTTCCTACTGCATTCCGGATCCCCTCAATTCGACATACACGAGATGAATTTCTAGAGTATGAATTGTGAGACAAAAAACTGTTGAAGTACTCATTCAATTCTCTTCAGAGTTTCAAGAATTTCTTAGAACTTAAGGTCAGATTCTCTCTCTCAATCTTTGTGCAAATTGTCTTAATGTCAAATTGTTTCCTACTTGTTACTGTCTTCTTTCTTCTCTATTGTTCTTTATATGTTTAGTTGTTTGAGTTTTATTTGTCATGAATGAACCCAACTTACTTGACAACTTCTACTTTTGTTGACTCAAATCAACCGAAGTATTTTGTTATTTTTTATTATTGTTGTTGCATATCACCCACAAAAATTCCAAATTGGGAAATCACAATCTAAGACGCAAGCTTCAACAATGGTGGATTTCGAAGTTTTTCATATTATTATTTTTTGATTCGGTAAACAATCATAGTTAATCAAATTTTTAGGTTCCAATTTCTTCTTATGTTCCAACATTAGAGTCTCAAATGCCTACCGATAGATGAAAGGAATTAAGAAGAGTGTGTGGAAAATCTTGTGTCCATTTTGATCGGACGGCTTAGATTGCATCCATCTGGAATTTGTTTGAATGGTTTGATTTCCTCCACGTGGCTGAGCTGTAGTCCATATATTGTTTCCTAGGATTGATCGATTACTTTCCCTTTTGTCTGAAGACACTAGATTTTTCTTCTTCTTTTTCATTTCTTCTTTCTTTCTACAGCTGATTGATAGAGAAGCTTTTATTGGATTGAGCTGATTCTTATCTTCAACATCCCCCCTCAAGTTGGAGGGGAGAGACAAAACCCCCAACTTGGACAAAATCTGATGATGAGAGGCGCCGGAAAGTGGTTTGGTGAAAATATCGATTTTTTGTGGAGGGAACGAACTGTAATGAAATTAAGCCAGAGATATACTGTTGACGCACAAAGTGACAGTCAAGGTCCACATGTTTTGTTCGTTCATGGAAAACGGGGTTTCGGGCGATATGAATAGCCGCCTGACTGTCACAGTGAAGAGGAACTGGTAATAATGAAGTAACAGAGAGGTCTTCAAGGAGGCGAATAAGCCAAGTGAGTTCAGCAGTGACTTTCCTCATGGATCGATACTCTGCTTTGGCTGAAGACAGTGAAATTGAAGCTTGCTTCTTCGATTTCCACGAGATAGGAGAACCCCCAAATGTGATAAAAAATCCACTTACAGATCGCCTTGTATCCGAGCAAGATCCCCAATCGGCGTCACAAAAAGCCAAAAGGGAGAAAGAAGGGTCGGAAGATAAGAGAATACCTTGGCCGGGATCCAACTGGAGATAACGCAGTACCCTGAGGGCAGCAGAAAAATGAGATGAACAAGGAGTCTGCATATATTGACTGAGTTTCAAGACAGCAAAAGCCAGATCCGGTCTAGTGTGAGTCAGGTAATTGAGTTTTCCCACTAAATGTCTATATAAAGTAGGATCATCCAAAGGTGCATCAAAATCTGCCTGCAATTTGATAGAAGGATCAAGAGGGGAAGTGACCTTAGGCACATGAGAACAGTCAAATTCTTGTAAGAGATCAGTAGCAAATTTCCTTTGGCTGATAATATACCCCTGAGATTCCCGAATGATTTCCAATCCAAGAAAATAATGAATGTCCCCAAGATCCTTAATGCAAAACTCTGAGTGAAGAAATGACTTGACTGCTGCAATTTCTGTAACATTATTGCCTGTTAATAAAATATCATCAACATACACTGCTAATATAGAGATCATAGGGCCATTGACTTTGAAAAATAGAGAGTAGTCATTTAGGGAGGCAGTGTAGCCTTTGTAGCTTAAAGCCCCAGCTAGCCGAGAGTACCATTGACGAGAGGCTTGCTTCAAACCGTAGAGGGACTTTTTGAGTAGGCAAACATGATTAGATGAAGGAGGAATGAGGCCGGGAGGAAATTTCATGTAAACCTCTTCCTCTAAGGATCCGTGCAAGAAAGCGTTGTTCACATCTAATTGGGATACAGTCCAATTCTTCTTGATAGCAATGACCAAGAGACACCTTATTGTTGTCATTTTGACAACAGGGGAGAAAGTTTCATTGAAATCAACACCCTGTTTTTGAATGTCCCCCCTTACAACTAAACGAGCTTTCAACCTTTCTATAGAACCATCTGAAAGAAACTTGATCTTATATACCCATTTGCAAGGTAAAACTTTCTTTCCCACAGGCAGAGGGACAACATCCCAAGTCTCATTATGTTGCAAAGCTGAAATCTCAGCATCCATGGCTGCCTGCCAACCTGGATGGGCAGCAGCTTGAGAGTAACTTGTAGGTTCAGAAGAAATATGGAGAGAATGAAAAAGCTGCTGGTTAGGAATAGAAAGACTGGTGAAAGAAAAAATGGGAGGTGGAGAAGGGATAGCAAGACAAGAATCAGTCAAATTGGTTAAGAAAACACTATTACAAATAAAATCTTTTAAATAACCAGGTTTTTGAGAGACTCTTTCTGACTTTCTAGGTGGAGTAAGTATAGGCTGTGAAGGAGTTGGAGAGGGATCAACAATGGGAGGGAGACTGGGAGATGGGATGGAGGTAACAGCTTCGTCAAAAGGAGGAGTAGGAATGGGAAAGATAGAAGGTGAAGGAACAGAAAGAGGATCAGTAAAAGGGAAACAATGTTCATGGAAAACAACATCCCTAGAGACGAAGACTCTTTTGGTGACTAAATCCATGACTTTGAAACCTTTTTGATGTTGTGGATATCCTAAGAAAACGCACTTGGTTGCTCTAGGATCAAATTTGCTCCTACCACGAGACAAAGTAGAAACAAAGCATAAACATCCGAAGGTTCTCAAAGAAGTATAAAGAGGAGGCTGATTGAAAAGAAGTTCATAAGGAGTTTTCCCATTTAGAACTTTAGAAGGCAGTATATTAATCAAATGTGTTCGCGTAAGTACACACTCCCCCCAATAGATTATAGGCACTTTGGACTGAAAATATAAACCCCTAGCAATTTCTAAAAGGTGTCTATGTTTTCTCTCCACCACTCCATTTTGTTGTGGGGTGGCAACACAACTTTGTTGATGGATAATACCATGGTTCTGCAGATATACAGCTTCACATGTCCCTTTTCCTAATTCTAAAGCATTATCAGACCTAATACATTTCACCTTTGTGTTAAATTGCCTTTCAACCATGGCAAAGAAAGATTTTAAAGTAGGGAAAGCATTACTCTTTGTAGAAAGAAGAAAAGTCCAAGTTCCTCTACTATAGTCATCTACTATAGTAAGGAAATATTTGTAACCATTGTAAGTGGAATGTTTGTAAGGACCCCAAGTATCTACATGAATTAAATCAAACAATCTCTTAGTTTTGATTGTGCTAACAGGAAAAAGAGGATCTTGTTTGCTTTGCTTGGGGACAAATATGACAGATCAAATCAGAATCTGGAAAGTGCTTAATAAAGTTCAAATGCTACATCTCTGAAAAGGGCAAATGCCCAAGTCTCAAATGCCAAAGGCTTACATTAGGAATGACATTAACAGAAACTGGAAAAGAAACATGATTGGAAATTTGATTGGAAGTAAAACTAGGACTAGAAACTGATGACTTCAAAAGATATAACCCCTCCTTAACTTCACCAAAAGCTACCTGATTCTTCATTAAAGGGTCCTGCAATAGACAGCCAGTAGGAGTAAATAAAATGTGACAACTAACTTGATGACACAACCTATGAATAGAAAGAAGGTTGTATTTAAAAGCAGGAACATGAAGCACATTATTGAGCATAAGATTTGGAAGAAGAGAAACACTTCCTATGTGAGTAACACTCACCTTGAAAGAGTTAGGCAGACTAATAATCATAGGAATAGGAAGAGGGGTGATAGAAGAAAAGAAGGAAGAATCGAAACACATATGTTCTGATGCCCCTGAATCAATTATCCAAGTAGGAGAATTAAAGACTGAAAAACATGTTTTTGAATATTTAAATATGGTACCAGCCACTGCATTTGCATTGACTTCAGCACTAGGACCAGATGCAGAGCTCTGCAATTCTTTAAACATTCTTGTTATCTCAGCCTGCTGTCCTACAGTGAATGGTTGACATTGAGTTGAACTACCTTCACCAGAAGCATGGAAAGAAGGGTTAAGTCCCTCATTAAAATGAGGAGTGAATTGTTCCTGCCCAGTGTCCCCAGTGTGATTACTGAAAGCTGCATTGCTTGTTGCATGATAAGTTGAATTTCTGTTTTTGGTAAACTCAAAATCATCTGGATATCCATGTAATCTATGGCAGTTATCCATGATGTGTCCCAATTTCCCACAGTAAGCACAAGTAACATTAGGATTGAATTTCGTTTTTCTGCCCTTAAATTTGGGAGTTATCTGACCAGATTTCAAAGGAAAGGAAGCAGGTTTGGGATTAGAAAAAGATCGAAAATTTTGTTGGTGTTGGTTGATATGAGAAAACCTGGAATTAGGATTTTCAGATCTAGGATATTGCTTTCCTTGATTGGTTACCATAAAAGCAGAGGAATCAGAAAAATTCTGAGTATTGACATAGATTTCACGCTGGTTTTCATCTTGTAAGAGGAGAGAATAAGCATGATCCATACTAGGTAAAGGGTTTAGCATAAGGATATTGCCTCTAGCTTGAGCATAAACATCGTTTAGTCCCATTAAGAATTGAATCAGCCTTTGATCCTGCTGAGATTTAGAGATCTTTGACTTCCCATCACAAAGACATGTGCAAGAACACACAACATCAGAATTTAAAGCATCTAATTCATCCCATAAACGTTTTAACTTGGTGAAATAAGTTGAGACATCAGAATTTCCTTGAACTAAACCATTTAAATCCTTTTGCAGGTGAAAAAGTTTGGTACCATTTGACTTACCAAACCTTTGTTCAAGGCTTTCCCAGAGCTCCTTTGCTGTTGCTGAGTAAATGACACTATCACCTATCTCCTTGGACAAGGAGTTCAACAGCCATGAAGTGACCATGTCATTGCAACATGACCATTGTGGGAAATCTGAAGCAGTAGCAGCTGGAACTTTGCAAGTTCCATTAATGAAACCAAGCTTTCTCTTGGCTGAGAGAGCAATAAGAATGGATCTCCTCCATCCAGGAAAACCTTTACCATCAAACACACTGTTGACAATGGTCAATCCAGGAGAATCTGATGGATGAAGGTAATATGGGTGATTTGAATCTACAACAGCAGGAGCTGGAGTAGTAGCAGGATCAGCAGTACTTGTTCCAGAAGGCATTGTTTCTCAAAAAAAAAAAACTTGGAAAAGGAAGAGAACGATAGAGAAGAGAAGTGTTAGGCTCACTGCTTTGATACCATGAAAGGAATTAAGAAGAGTGTGTGGAAAATCTTGTGTCCATTTTGATCGGACGGCTTAGATTGCATCCATCTGGAATTTGTTTGAATGGTTTGATTTCCTCCACGTGGCTGAGCTGTAGTCCATATATTGTTTCCTAGGATTGATCGATTAGTTTCCCTTTTGTCTGAAGACACTAGATTTTTCTTCTTCTTTTTCATTTCTTCTTTCTTTCTACAGCTGATTGATAGAGAAGCTTTTATTGGATTGAGCTGATTCTTATCTTCAACAATAGACACGAAGCTTCTCTATTTATTAGATGAATGAGGACAAGAAGATCTTAAAAGAGGTAAAGGAAAAGACCAATTTCATTTTACTGTTGTAGGATCTAACTTGATTCTACAAGTTTTATTGGAATTTCTATAAAAATAAACTGAATTATTTTTTTATTAACTTAACACAATTTGAGAAGAAAAAAGAAATTTTGAATGTCTAGACAATCGTCAATATCTTTGATGGTGCCTACTCCGCAAAGCGCAAAGTTGAAGGGAGCTCAACGAGTTACTTTTTAAGGTACACTAATTTAACTAAGCATAAATTTGAGAGTGTTTTATATTAGATGAACTTAGAGGTCATTTGGTATAAGGGTTAATATTTCGAGATGAAATGTAAGACCGTTTTATTTTGCATATGTTAGGGGTATTAGTTAGTTATGAGATTATTTATTCCATCATTTCTACTAAAATTATGGAATAAGTTATCATATGTAAAGGGTGGGATAACTAATCCCATGGAATGACCCCTTAGTGTAGTAATTCAAAGGAGGTGATTAAATTTTCCAACATTTGACATTACTGAAACACAATTTGTGTTTAAAGAATATTCCGAATAATTTGCTTGTTCTAACTCTCTTTTACTTTTTTTTTAATGATTGTGTAGCAAAGCTAGATGATTATTAGAGCTTCAATCGCATATGTGTGTAAAGAGTCCACCATATGAAATTGATAGAAATTATGGGAGAACATTTATATGCGGCATGATCTCAAACTACTTACTGGTGAGTCTTGATAGTATAGTATTTCAAAAAGTTACAATCAGGTTATTAATTAGTACTACATATTATACACATCTAGGTTGTATAAGTGTGACAACAAATTGATATATTTTTAGATCGACTTGGGATGGAAAGTATAAGTTCTTGAATAACTATAAGTGAACCCTTCTAGATGTTTCAATGCAAACTTTGTTGCTCTTTTTCAGCTATAGGCATTAAGGGAGTCCACAACTTCAAGATTTCCATTCAAAATTTAATCTAATCTCTATACTAACACGCAAACACATCTAATTTTAGGCGAAGAATTAAACACCAAAAAGGCTAGACTAAAGTCGTGTAATAGGAGAATTTTTTAAGTTGTTGTTTTAAGTGTTTTCTTTCAAAGGCATAAAGAGAGAGGTGAGTGAAAGGATAATTTTCTATTTAGTGTTTAAGGATATATTTCTTGCATCTAGAGATTTTATTGAAATTTCTAGAAAACTTAACTTTGTTGCTCTGCGGTAGTCATCACAGAAATTGAGAAGGAACAGAAATTTGATGATTTTATAATAATGACTTGTGAGATAGTCTCTGCTACTTGACATTGATTGGATTACATTAAGCATTGATATTGTAGTGGCACTTCAAAAAATATGAATTAGAATTTGAAGTTCGTTGTAATCTCTCTTTGTTATTGTTGGTGTTTTTCCTTGGTGGACAGGTCTATTTTCTCTAAATTCTTGCAAAGTTTTGTACAAACAATTATTATTTTATGTGTACTTTCTTCATATTTTGATATTTTTAAGATTGAATTTGAACCAGTGTGATCTAAATATTATTAGATGGGTCCAAATTTGATTTCATTTTTACTAATTGCAGGCGATGGACGAAGAGTACCTAACATTTGTGAGTATAGCAATTTCAAGATATGATCTGTTTTCTCCTTCAACCTGTGATTTTCATTTCTTCATCCTATATGCTTTTGTGTTTGATGCATTCTTTGTCGGTATATTTTGCCTAGCCAACCTGAAAGTTTACTCACATAATGGAATTTATGTATTATATAATAACTAAATCATGAGTCAGAAAAATTCTCTTTCAATCTATTTCTATTTGTCACCGTCTCGTGAGTTCGTTCTCCCTCATCTCTCTCTCTCTCTCTCTCTTGTGCTATTTTTCGCTCCCAATTTTTTCTCTCTTTAAATTTTTTGTCTATATAACTGTTCTCGTACTCTTTGTTTCCGCTAACTCACGCTATTAAAATTGGAATTTTGAACATTATATAGATGCTTTAAAGACAATGCTTATAATATGACAAATAAAATTTGAAACTTATTTCTTCTCCATGAAATATGTCATCACGTTGAAGTTGAAATTTTCTCTTTGCTTTTTTAATTATATTAATGAGAAACTCAGTCAAGAATTCGCTTTTGCAATCTAATATTGGGGATACATATTCAAGAATTCTGATGTTGAGGAGAGGTGCAAAATAATTAGGAAAAATACACAAAAAAAGACACTTTAACCACACCTTACAAAGGTTGGTTTTCTAATTTGGACATGACATGCATAAGTAATGTTCTTTGCAGGTAACTAGGAACTATAGTGCTTTAAGGAGGTGACTGTAGCTGGAACTTCTGATACCATTTGTTTCATTCAAGGATGCTGATTATGATGACCCAATTTGTGTAGTGAGTTGTATATACACTAAGTAAGTTACAGAGTGTTTTTTATTTCAATTTCAGCTGTTTTATATTTGTCATTGTTGATATGTGAAGAGTAGGTCTCGGTTCTTTGTTGTTGGTTCTCTCCAAAGTATTACATTTTTGTAGATAGACTTTGGTAAATGAAAAAGATTGTGTGATCATTCCTTATGAAGGGACTTTTTCTTGTCAAGTATTGTAAGTTCATACTCTGATTGTAATAGATGATTTTTTACCTGCCTTAATTGATTAAACTATAGTAATATTTTTTGTGGAATCATTATAGGTTCAAAGTAAGTAACGACATCCTGAAGTGATTTATCACATTTCAATTGGTTGGAAGTCGAAGATGAAGAAAAGAAGGAACTCTATAATGTGCTACGAATTGCAAATTTGTAATGACATGATGACACTAAGATTACTGTCATTGAGTTGTGAAAATTATGATGTCTAGTCAAGAAATTCAGGATTAGAAAAAGTAGTGTCTATATATATTTATATTAACAACTCCATAATACTTAAATATATCTAATATTATTATTATAGACTTCATTTGTTGTAGTTGCCACAAGTATACTGTCATTAATTAAAGTAACTTTTCCTTCTTTCTCTGGTGAGATTGCATAGTCTGTTGATGCTATCATCCAAATGCATAATCTCCTGCAAACCTGAAAAAATAATTTAAGAAGTCATCAGTAAAGAACAACCCATATTAGTCAATCCTATGCTTTAGAAGTTGATAAATAACTCTGTAGGACTTAATGCATTTTTTTTTATCTCCTATAGTAATCAAGAAGGCCACAAGTACTCTCTTTATTTGCAAAGTTAAGAGTGCAACTACCTTTAGGGGATTATTGTTTTATTAGCCCCCTCTCTCTATGATTTTTCCTACCTTTGCAGGGATTGCAAATTTGCAATAAGTTGCAACTATATATGTATTATCTTTGATGAATTTATAGATCCTTTTTTCCTTTTCTAATGGCAACCTATCCCAGAACATACCACGTTTGAACATTAGCTATTCATTCAGAACGAATGATCAGTAATGCATTTGTGAAACCTGGTCTTGCATCTCATCTTTCTTGATCTCGAAGTCATTACAAGCCTAACTTTATCTTTTTAAACTGTGAAATGGATTATTTTCATGATCTTGACAAGCTAAGATATTGACTCGACATGAAGAGTATAAGGCGGTGTGGTATTCTCCAGGTAACAGTCTGATCCCAACCCCTTCATGTCTCTCTTCTGAATGCTGATATCATGTGTTGATGATCATTCTTCTGCTTCATATCTTTGTAGAGAACTGCTCTCGCTTACTTGGTAGTGTCCAAAATAGAAATAACAACAAGACAACCCTAATCCAAAGGACTACCAACGAGATGGTTTTCCATATTCAAGTCATACTAATGGCAAATGTGAGTATTATTTTGGTGTTTCTAAAGTGGTGATAGGATTAAGGATCTCCAAGTTAGTACTAAACATTTCTTCATCATTTTAAGGTTATTGGATGATGTGTTTTAGTAGTTTACTTGGCCATATTATACGGAACATATGTTCCTGATTGGAATTTTGTTGTCCAGAACCCGGACAATATTGATTTTGGGAAGACTTTAATAGTGAGTTTCACTCATCCATTTCCAAGTTTACCTTTAATATCTCTATATCTAAAGTCAAAAGAATTTTGCTTTTTGTATAAGGTAACTTGCAATGTCAGAGAAAATCTTGATCATCCTTGCAATGCAATGGGTTATATTAACATACAGGTGCTTGGATAAATCATATGTTTCCACGTCTGGCTTGCAAGAGATCCAAGGTAATTGATTCTTCACAAAATTTTATCTTCCATCTATTGTTGTTATTTGTTATTTGTCATTTCCATTATCACCGGATTAAGTTCATCTGTAATACCTTTGATGGATCTTTATGTTGCAGACTTGCACTAAAAATTCTCCATTGGGCTCCTTTTGAACCTGAAGGAAATCTGAGGTAAAATTCATATCATGAATTCTTTAAGGTATCTTAGATGGGAAATAACTTATCTCTTTTCCTCCAAGTCTTGTGTGCTCAAGTGGTGTTAAAAGGTTCTTCAATTAGGACAAAATACAATCTTTATCACCAGATTTTTACTTGCTTGATGAATAAAAGCTTTTAAAATCTGATACCTTCATGCACCTTACTAATGTTCAAGTTTCTTATCTGGTAAATTTTTCTACTTATGACTACAACTCAAATTTTGCTATCCTCTCTACGGTCTTTGGAGTTCATTTGGTCACTTATCTAAACTTTTGCATTGAATTGACATGTGCATAGCTCTTCAGGTTTTAGGAATTATTCTCTACTTAACATATGGTAAAATTTGCAGGCTATTTTGATGTTTCTCATTTTTTATTTGATGGTGCTAAAGGCAGCTAGCACGGGCCCAACCTTTAGCATTTTCAAGTGGTATATACTTTGCATAGTAACTCGTAAGACTACTATGTACTTTCTCTGGTGGTAATTTTCCTTTCATATTTTTGGATCAAAAGTTCTAAAAGTATAACCAGTCTCTCCCTCATCTCTTTTCTCCACCTGAGCTGTCGCGCAACCTTTTTCTCCTCTCTTTTTTCTGAGGAAGCAAGTCATTGATAACCATATTGTCCAACAATTTATTATTATTAGTAGGGAGGAATTTGCTTGTTTCTTCCATTCATTTCTTAAAGTTCAAGATCGGGTGGCTATCGTTATATTTTTCAGGGATATGAAGAGGGCTTACAGGAGAGTCTAATAACCAATTTGCAAGATTATTTATGCTATTAAATGAGCTAATCGAAGCATAGGTACCTTTACAAATGAAAATGCCTTGTTCATAGGAGGAATTATGATCATTGAAAATGCTAATCAAGCTTGGATTAGGTAGCCATTACTTCCAATGTCATTACTTGTAGAACTATACAGACTTCTTGAGTAATAGTTATATGGTGTCTCACCATTCTGGTCGAGAAGAAAGATGAAGGGCAAAAAAAATAATTTTCGTCACTATTATCCACTTAATCTATTTTGTATTTGCCATCGAATCATAAGCTTCTCGATTATTCTTTTGCTCTTCTTCCCTCACAGTTTCTGTTGTTCTCTTTAATCTCCATTTTATTCAATTGTTTCATTTGTTTTCCTTTAATTGTGAATGCAAGATTAAACACAAGTAAATGACATCATAGTTCACGTTGTTGGGCCCGTGCATAGCACGGGCAATACTCATCTAGTATTTATATATATTAGAAGAGACAGTTTCAGGCAGTTTCAACATGCCATTTAATTGGCAAGTGAGAGTATTTTTGTCATTGTGAAAAGTATTGCATAGAAAAATTGTACTATCAGCCTTATTATTTGAGCCTTCTTAACATCCTTAGAAAAAAACCTATACTTTTCTACTAAATTACAGATTATGCCTTCTATCATTGAGTATAGTGGGGTCCATTTAATTTTATCATTGACACGTATACAATGATTACTTTATTGAGTTTTTATATATTTCCTTTTTTATTCTCTACATATTAAATTGTTTAAATTTAATAGAGTTACATAATTTAATAAAATTTTATTATTTAGCTTTTATATTCAAAATAATTTATTTTTTAATATTATATATATCATTAAATAACTATATAAGATTATTAATAGTCATATTTATATTTTTAAAGTATAATTAATAAAATTAATTTTTTAAAAATAAACTCCTAATAAATAATTTATTAAGAAAAACGTCAAATTAATTTAAATCAAGTATGTATTTATTAACTCGACGTAAATATTCAAATAATATTTCACCTTTGTGAGGTGTAAATACAATTCACCAATATTTAATTATTAGAGTTTATATTCTACACACAATTTATCAACGTAAAAAGATAAGAAATCATAGCATGTTTTTCTTTGCAAGCAAGTTTTTTTTTTTACTGAACTTTCAATACTTTTGCAAGATCAATAAGAATTTTTTCTCTTTGAAAAATATTGAATTACTTTTTATTATTAAAATGACGTTATGGAAAGAAAGGGCAAAAAAACACATTCTTTCTTTTAAATTATGTGGTATAATTTAACCAAAAAATTACTTCCTTTATTTGATTTTTGTGAAGTAATTTAACTAAATATTGATATACTTTTTTTTTACTCTTTGAAATATTTGGGAATTTTTCTTTGGAATAAAAAAACTCTATATCAACATATTTGGGGTCCATAATTATAGGTTCTAATGTACAAGATTTTGATAAATTAAAATCTTTAAAGTTAAAACTATTTTTAAACATAATAATGTTTTAAAAAAATTGAAAAAAAAATGTCATACAAAAAAATAATTAAAAAATAATTATGATTTCTTCAATGAGGGGTTTGACCCTTACTCCCGAGAGAGAATTAACTATAAGGTTACAAAAACATCAATGCTTATTATAATTCTAAAATATTCTCTCCGTTATAAAACTTGGCTCCAACAACTAATATATAATTTTGATATATATCTATGTGTCACACTTACAATGTACTTAATATACAATCTTTATATATGTGTCACACTATGGGCCATCCACTTCTAGTTATTACCCTTATTTAGAAGTGGCACTTCTAAAGGACTAACACAGCTTAAAATAATTGTACCTTGTGCTGAAAATGTGATGAGACAAATAAGGACATTTTTGGTATTGTGAAGATTAATTTTGGTGCATTCATTGTAATAGAGACATCTGTACTCTATTTAGTGACACGTGTATTGTCTTTTTATACTTAGCCAGCCAGATATTTTATTACTCAGCTCATCTCTTCAACAAGTTTAGTAATGAGCATAATTAAGGGATAGTTGGAGAGGACTAACATAGCATAAGAAAATTGTACCAAAAGCAAGTTAAATTGTACTACTTTCTCTTTTTATATAAGCATTCTATAGTGTACAGTGAAAGCCTTTAAATTTTTTGCTCTGTCTGGCCCATTATTATTGGCAATAGTTGCTTTATATCCACGTGTAAGGAACTGAAATTAGCTCTGCTTTTGATAAAAATAAATTGTCTTTCTCTTTGCAAAGTATATCATCTCTATCCCTTTCTCTTTTCATCTTAAAATGGGTGAGTCTTTTTGCCCTTCTTCTGCATCTGTTTTTTTCTCTTTAAAGATTACATGTATTTTATGTGATGATTGTAAAATAACTATTTTTATCCTTCAATTCCTAATTTGTTTCCAGTTCTTTTTGGTATTTATTTGATTTTATGATTTTTGAATGCATTGTCGTAGGATTTTATTCTTGCATGTTACTAATTTGGTTTGATTTACTCATGGTTGTTCGAAAATTGGTTTTCCCATTTTTATTCTTCTCACTTTTCTCTTTTTCTCTTTGCAAGTTCACGTTTTTATAGTCACAATCTATTGGTTATTTTATTTTCAGTTCTCTTATCGTGTTTTTTATGCTTTTTGAGTAGTTTATGGTAGAATTTTGCACTTTCATGTTCCTAATTTCGTGTTATATAATGATGTATGTTTTGAAAATGTATATGTACTAGACCGTGTGATGTAGTACTGTAGTGCATCTGGAGCTTTTTTGTGGGTTTTCGTTCTTTTAGAATTTGTCAATTTTTTCCTATTTGTGCAAAGTTTGAGCTCGCTATATTTGGAGTTATTTTTATTTTAAATTTTAAATTTGACTTGAGAGTTGTATTGTGAATGACTTAGAAAAATAACAAAGAGAGCCTATATGTGGAGTAATGACAACTCGAAAGTGATGTCGGAGAAAGAACAAACGTATAGTTCCATCGTAAGAGTAGTTCCATTTTTGAAAAAAATGAGAAAAGATCATGTGAATGTAAAGTAGCGCAGGTGTTTTCTTTCCTCCTTTGAATTGTTTCCCTTTCAGATATGCTAATATTGATCCATTTGATGACTAATTTTAATGTTGTTTTCTTATTTTTCCAGCATATGGCAAGATATAAGCACAAAGGTGGACAAGCAGATTTGAAAAAGCATGTTCTCCTTTGAATTGTTTCCCTTTCTACTGAAAGTTGTTCTCTATTTTTCCGGCCAGAATTGTCATTACAAGAAGCAACTCCTAATAATGTCTACTTTGCTACATTATATAATTCATTGAGACATGTAAATGTTTACCAATTTTAATTGTCACTATTATTATTAATTTTTTAAGCTAAAGATTATGTGTGAGTCTGTTGGGCCCGTGCTAGCACGGGCCATGCCCCTCTAGTTACCCTTATTAATAAGGGACAATTGGGAGGACGAACACCGCAATATGTGTTTGTACACAAAGCAATTTAAATTGTACTTAAAGTTGGCCTAAAATTTGTGAATTGATTTAGGGGTAAATTGGTACTTCCCCCTCTACATTAGAAAGACATGTACAGTGTGTTGATAAACACATGTTCTCCTTTCTTTCTCTATGAAACACATGTACCGTGATCAGATGGGCGTACAATATTACTCTATTTATGTTCTTGTGTAGTTCTCTTTCTTAGCTCTCTTTGACTTACCCACATTCAAGTTGGAATTTTGAAGTTATTTCTTAGTTTAAATCGATAAATTTCTCATTCTCTAATTATACCTATAAATATCTATTATTTTACTGGTTGATAGGAATTTTTTTGGGTGTATTTCACATAAGAGGAGGAAAAGGTTAACAAACATGTTGGAGGTTTCCGGCGAGGGAGTGTAACAGGGATACCAGTTTTGTTTCCAACAAAAACAACAGAATATGCATATGTCGTGGTTGTTAACATTGTCAGAGTCTTTGAAGGAAGGAAAAAGAATTCATAGCAAAGATGACACTAATGAGTTCTTTAACCTTCTTCACGGGTGGTCTCTTCTTCGCAACAGAATTATTTTCGGTGCTTCATAATATGCCCAACTTAATTGAACACTTCTTTTTATCTTTTGACAAATGTTCTACAAGTTAAAGCTGATTATTTCATACTTTATTTTATTATGTTCCTCATATTATTTATATTTCCTTGGTTCAAAATTAGGGTTCAGAAGAAAAGGTCATTGATTTGAATAGATCTAGATGATAGTAATGAGTTATTTGTTATTTTTTTTCGGTACTACTTATTTTTATTTCTTTTGTGTACTACTGATTGATGAACTATGATAAAAAAAAATTTATCAGTTGTGAGATGGGCTCAATTTGGTAAAATGATTCAGATTTGTGAATTGGTAATCTTTCAAATATGACTTGGTTCAGATATAGCTTATACAGAAGAAATTATGTTAAAGAAGAATTCAAAAATGGTTAAGATGTCATGTTTGAAGCACTATTGACTATTTAATTTGACATTCACCTTTAGTTGAGAAACAAATCAAATAGTGTGAAACCCTCTTTCATGAACATAGACCCCTGTTTATAGTGCATCCTTCTTCAGGCTTATTTAATTGTACATTAGTTTTTGAGGGGTAATTAATGGATTCATGCACCCTTCTTCTTTTTTTAATTGATTTAGTTGATCGACGTTTCTAGATTAGATGGGACGTCTATCTTAAATGTGATATTACATCGACTGATGCTGGTTGAGGAACTCAGAAGAATGTGAAACTTTCACTTATGCTTATGCAAGGTAATCTTTCTTTCTTCATGTTTATTGTGCGTCTCTTAGTTCATTTCAGTTTAAAACAAACTTAGTCGTTGATAGGACTCATTATAATTTTCTATGAAGATTGAAGAATAAAATTAATTATTAAATTTTTACTTATTTTATTATGTTTACCCACCCCCTCTCTGCAATTAATTATTTTACTTACTTTAATACTTTCTAATAAAACTAATTACTAATTACTTACCAAAATAATCAATAAAATTAATTCAGTGAATTTAATTTAATAAAATAAACTCCTAATAATATTGATAAAAAAGTAGTACTGAAAAAATATAAAGAATAACTTATTCAAATTACTTTAATATATACTTAATTAAATTAAATTAATTTCATTGTAACACATAAATTTAAAGAAATTTTTTTAACTCATGCTCATTAACGTGGCTTGAAAATAATGCAAATCTTCTTTTTAAATTTTTAGATAAAAGTTTGGACCAACCAATTTATGAAGTTTTTTATGATAAAAAATATATATCTTAAATATGTCACGTATATTATTGGGCCCGTGCACAGCACGGGCTATCTTTTACTAGTATTACTCCTATATAGAAGTGGGAGTTGGGAGGACCAACACAGTGGGCCCCACCAACTTCCACTTAAATACTACATATTATATATTATTAATTACTATACTATAAATCACTACTAATATCCAATATATTTATCAAACTATATAAGTGGACCCCATCACCTTCCACTTAAATACTACATATTATATATTAATTACTATACTATAAATGACTTAAATACTCCATATTATTTATTACAATAATTAACAATTATTTGACACTTTAAATTATATCAATGTCGTATAAATTAGGATAAAAAACCTAACATATAATATTTAAATTTATTTAAAAATAATATAAGTAATACTATATATTAGAATAATTAACAACTTAATTATTTAAAACTTATATAAACACTAAAGAAATCTTTAAAATATTTTGAATTATTCATTATTATGAATTATAATATTTTGATTTTTACGTAGTTTACAAATATATAAATTTCATTTAAAAAAATTAAAGATATCATACGCAAATTTGATTCTTGAGAAATAAAAAGTGTCACATAAAATGGGACAGACGAAGGATAACTCTCAATTAAATTTATTTCACTTTTTATTTTCCATTTTTAACATAATTTTTCAAGTTGGATTTCTAGGAATTCTATAGTAGACCCATTTAAATTCTACTTTTTTGTTTTAAATTAGAGAACTTGGCCGCACTTCGCGCGATCATTAAAATTAAATATTTTTGATTAATTTTATATTTACTCTGTTGTTTAATCGTAATATTATTATTTGTTTTAATAATATGAAGATTGTGAAAAAAATAAAGCTTCACAAATTTTACATCTATTAAATGAGGAAGAATATATTTTTTATCAAATAAGTTAAAATATATTTGCTAATAACAAATTCTTCCATTGCATGAGGTTGATCCTTTAATATATAATATATATTTCGGTGTACCATTCTCCTTAAATGTCTAAGAAATAGCTCATAATGTCAAATAACAGTGTAATACTTCCTCTGTCCCTAATTATTTGTCCACTTTTAAATTGACACATTTATTAAGAAATCAATTAATGACATAGTGAGTTTATCATTTTACCTTTATTAATTATGAAATAAATGAAAAGTTCTGCAATTTTCAAAGTAATTAATCATTTAATTAAGGGTATAATAGGTAAAAAAAATGTTCTTTCTTGATTTGTCAAAATGGACAAGTAATTAGAGATAACTATAAAATAAAAAGTGAACAAGTAATTAGGGACAGAGCAAGTACTAAACAAATGCATCAGCAAATGAAATTTATATTAAAAATATATTGAATAATGACGTAATGATACCTTAATAGAATTTCCTATCCATTTTTTAAAAAAAACTTCACCCTTTCAATTTTGTTATATCTTCTTATTTAGTAGAAGAATCATCATTTATTATATTCTACTCCACCTTAATTTGTACCATCAGAGTTTTAAGAATAAACATTAAATTTTAAATCGAAATAAAAAATCATTGAAAAATGACAGAAAAAATAATAATAGTATATGAAAATTAAAATAAGCTACAAGAAATGCCTTTTTACGATAATTTTTTGAAATATATTGATAACAACTAAAATGAAGCTGGTATTTTATCTTTAAAATTAAGTTTGACTGAATTGAATTAGTACAATGAGAAAAAAATATTAAACTAATAACTTTTTAATGTTATTAAATGCATTTTCTTTTTAATTGAGTAGTAAATTAAAAGTTCCGAATTAGGATATTAAAATAATATGTTCCTCTCTCCTTAATTATTATGGTATTGCAAACATTTATTTTCCTTAAATAGTGATTCATTTTCCATTTACAGTTATATCCAATTAATTTCTAATGTATTGAATGTGGTTATGAGATATTGAAATAATATCTTTATCTTTCCTTAATCATAATAAAATTATAATTTAACATTTATTTTTCTGAAATGATAATTTTGTTTTAACAAAAAATCAGTGATTTAAGAAAATTATATAAATAACATTAATGATGACATTAAGATTAAGAAAAAACGTCAAATAAATTAGTAGTGTTGATGATGATAAAAGTTAAATAAATCATTTTTTCTATTATTTAAATTTTTAACATAAAATTTTCAATCTTTTAAAATTAAAAATAAATGTTAAAAATAAAATAAAAAATCAAGGCAATAATTATTTTAAAGAAAAATATAACCAAAATTGTCTGAAAAAATTGATAAAAATAAATAAGTATTTATTACTAAGAATGGTGTTACTACATTTTCTATTTAACTTTATTGTTACATATCGATAGAAACTTTTAGAAGAAAAAATGATCCAAAAATTTAAAAATAATGATTCCTTAAATGGTGATTCCTTTTCCATTTACAGCTTTTCAATTAATTTTTAATGTATTATATATAGTTATGGATATTGGAATAATAATTTTATCTTTCCTTAATCGTAATATATTATATTTTAACCTTTGTTTTTGTGAAATGATAATTTTATTTTCATTCGTACAACATATTGATTAATATATTAAATGTAATTATAATAAAACATGTTGTATTTGGTATGACAAAAGAATTCAAAAATTTTAAAAATTAAATAAATAGTAATCCCAACTTCTAAGAAAATTATATAAATTACATTAATGATGAAATGAAGATTAAGAAAAGAAGTAAAACAAATTAATAATAATATTGATGATGATAGGACTTAAATAAATCATTTTTTATATTTTCTAAATTTTCAATATAAAATTTTCAGTCTTTTAAAATTAGAAAATGCTAAAAAAATAAAACTAGAACTAAAAATCGAGGCAACAACTATTTTAAGGAAAAAATAACAAAAACATTGATAAGAATAAATAAGTATCTATTGCTAACAAGGTGTCACCCCACATTTTCTATTTTAGCTTTATTATTACATATAGATAGAAACTTTAAGATGAAGAAAAATCCAAAAAATTTAAAAATAACAAATCAATTATGTAAAAATACATATGTAATTCTTATAAAGTTATAATAACTAATTTCTTCAAATAAATAATTAAATGAAAGAAAAAAAAGTAATTAAGAAAATAATATAAATAACACTAATTATGAGATTAATAGCATTGATGAGGAAAAGAACTAAATATAATCATCTTTTTAAATTCTTTTTTTAGAAAATATATATAAACTTTAATTAAAGATAAATAAGAAAAAAAAAACTTTAATTAAAGATACAAAAAATCAAGACAAAATAAAAGAAGAAAGAAATTAGAAGAATAATGAGGTTGAAAGAAATAATATCTAATTTTCTCTCTTTTCAAATCACAAATTAAATTTTTGCTTGTTCTCCTCCTAATTTGATACGAATTTCATAAATAGAATGATTTTTTCTCCAAATATTTTTTCTTACCCTTTGAAACACTAATCAGCCTTCTTATAAATTTATCAACCACAATGAATTTTCACTCTTTGTAGGAGGACTAAATATTTTTTCAAAAAGTCTTTTATTTTGAAAAGAACTTTTTGTTAATTAATCTCTTTCTTTACATCAATGTCTTGACAAAAATCATGAGATATTTTCATCTTCTCTTTTGTTAAAAAAGTCACATGACCTAGAAATTTGATGGACATCTTAGCGACAGAAGCTGATACCATATATTGATCATCATCGTTAGAAGAAGAAGAGCCAAAGTGAAGAAATTTGTTCTTATTTGTTATACAAGTGCTAAACTATTTTTTTATAGGCTAAATAATTAAAAACAGTTATGAAAAATGAATAGTTTTTATCTTTTCATCTTCCATTTTCATTTACTTAAATCTATATTAGTGTAATGGATGTTATAAAGGGTATAATTAATCGGGTATGACATAAATACTTTTTTTTTCAAATACAAATAAAAAATACAAAACAAAGATAAAATGTCAAAAAAAGGAGAAAAAAATGAATAGAAATACTGGTCATAAAGAGATGTCACATCAGATATGTAATTATATCAATGATATATAAATTGAAATTAAAAAATTACATATTTTATTTTAAAATCACGTAATAGTACTATAAGGTATAATAATTAACAACGTAACATATTTTAATATTTTAGTTGACTCTCCAAATTCCATATGTCTCATGTAATTGAGACAGAGAAAAACATATGTTGGTTTAAAATTAATAAAAATATTCTAAATTATAATAATTAACAACTTAAATTTTTTTTTAAAAACCCTTTAAAAAAATTTAGTTGGCTCTCCAAATTCAATCGGTATTACAATAATTAAAACATAAAAATTAACATAGATTGGACTCTTGCTCACATTTATGTTTCCTTTTTTTAAAATTTTTCTTTTATACTTTATATAAATAATATTTTTATGTAAAAAATATTATAAATCATAATAATTAATAGCTTAAAATATTTGAAAACATATAAAAAGTTTTTGTTAACTTTCAAAATTTCATCTATACCACATAAATTGGGAGAAATATAAATATATAGATATTTTAAGTTGCTAATTATTGTGAGTTATAATACATTTTATGTAATTTTCATATATATTACTCGCTTTGTCTTGATTTATGTGATACAAATGAAATTTCAAAAGTCAATGAATTTTTTATAAGTTTTTTTTTTATATTAACTTGTTAATTATTGTGATTTATAATATATTTACGTAAAAAATAATCTAAATAAAAATAATTAGCAACTTAAAATATATAAAAATATACTAAAAAATTGATTAACTTTAAATTTCATATGTACCACATAAATTAAAATAGAAACAGTAACATATATTGGGCCCCATGCTAGCACGGGGTCCCATAACTAGTATATATATAAGTACTAGTTGGATTTGGTCCATGAATTAGTTCAACAATATTTCATGAAATGATCATTGGCTTTTTATGAAAAATCTAGTTATGATTTTTTGATACAAAAGATTAAGTTGAATGATTTTATTGATACAAAACAAAGTTTAATAAGTTTGTTAGATAAATTGTTAAAATTGAGTGACCTTTTTGAGATATTAACTCATGTTTTTATGTAACTTTTGGTTTAGAATTTGAAAACTTAAATTTCGAAAAAAACTTTTATGTATGTTATGATTTATTCTGTTCAGATTAAACATTTGAAAGAAATATTGACAATAAATTTGATTCTAATAAAAATATATTTTTTGATTATTTTAATATTTGAGTATTAGAAAAAAAAATAGATCATGAATTTGGTGGGCATTTGTGATTTGACCACATATAATTAGAAATTAAATATTTTTCACTTTATATAAAAATTTAAAACTGGAGTTGTGTTTTGTTATATTTTTTCACAAATGAGACAAATAAAATTTTATTTTAATGTCTAAACATGAAGGTAATTGAGAAGTTTTTCAAATTCAGATTCCAACATAAAATTTAATTTGAAACTTTCATAATTAAAATAAATTTTCAATAAAAAAAAATATTTTAAAAAGTAGGTGAATGGTATAGTTCTTCTACTTTGCGCGAAGCGTGAATAAGTTCACTACTAATCGATAAAATGTTAAAGATGCTAAAATAATGATGCCTTTTGAAAGGAAAACGTATACTCAATTAAGAGAGGTTAAACCACAGCAATCCCAACCTTTAAAATTAGCATGCACATCTGTCATTAGTCTAAGCTAGTTGATATTTACTGGAGTTGAGTTGCTCCCATTTCCTTTTAACTTAAATTTAAAAGAGATGAAGTAGGAAAAACATATCTAAACTAGGGTGAGTTTCATACATAAACTATTACTTATTAATTTAAGAAACACTTATTAGTGGTGTGTGTAATACACTTTTTTTTTTTTTGAAAAAATCTTGACATATGGCATTCCACATGAATAAAATAGTCCACAAAAATCAAATAATAAACTATTAATATTAAATAAAAATTAAAGATTAAAGTATAATTATCGCATAAAAATAAAATTTAAATTATTTTTCTTACCTCACTTCTCTTGTAATTTTTTTTTTTAAATTCATACTTCAACCCCCCCCCCCCCCCCCACACACACTCATTCCCGACTTTTTTTGATATTTTTTATTTTTTTAAAAAAATAATTCTACCACGCCCTATCTAACCCCCCCACTTCTATTTTATTTATTTTTTTCATTTTTATAGTTTTGTGTTAGATATGTAGATATTTTTTTTCTATTTGTGTATCGAATATTACACAAATAAAAAAATTATTTTTCAAAAAGTCTTGCGGCAAGTAAAAAAATACTTTCTTAAAAAGGTATGTATATATCTAACACAGAACGAGAAAAAATTTGAAAGCTTAGGGTTTGGTGAAGTGGGATAGAATTTTTTTTTAAATAATATCTAAATTATTATATGGGGGGGGGGGGGGTAGATGAAGTAAAAAAAATGTTAAATACTTTTATAAAAGATTTTTTTTAAAAAAAAAAAACTAAAAAATGAGGGTGGGGGGAGGAGATACGGTGAGAGGAAGTGATGAAGTATGGTAAGAGAAATATTTTACATTTATTTCACAAAAAATATTTTTTTTGAGGGATAATAATTCTTTAACTTCTAATATTAACTAATACTAATAATTTATTTAATTTTTGTCAAGGTGAAATCTTTTGTCCATGTGAAGTGTGATGTGATAATTTTTTTAAAATAAAAGAGAGAGTGCAGTACACACACCATGATAAGAGTGTTATAAAGAGAAAGTCTAGTACGCGCACCATGATAAAAGTGTGATAAAAGAAAGAGGTATGTTTCTCAAACTAATAAGTTATAGTTTATGCATGACATTTATACTCTAAATAGTTTAGGTATGAAATAAAGAAAAAAAGATAATTTAGGTGTGTTTTTGAAATTTAAATTTTACTTCCCCTCCCTCTCGTCTCATATTATTTATCTATTTTTCATTTACATGCCTCTTTAAGAAATTAATAATAGAAGTATTTTTACAAATTATTTACGAGTTAACTCTTTTTAACATAAACATGTCTTATTCAAACAATTAAGGTACTCTTTTGACCAATGTGTACCTGAAAAACATTAACAATGAAAGATTTTCTTTTGAAACTTCACAATATTTATTCATTCAAA
The DNA here is from genome assembly GCA_029007595.1 of Solanum commersonii. Taxonomy (NCBI): domain Eukaryota; kingdom Viridiplantae; phylum Streptophyta; class Magnoliopsida; order Solanales; family Solanaceae; genus Solanum; species Solanum commersonii. The sequence continues at coordinate 1,114,820 of JAJTWQ010000132.1, forward strand.
AAGAATTAATTTTAAAAATAAAAAGGAAAAAATAATTACTTCTATCTTAATTTTATAAATTGACATAAATATTTTTAGTAATATGGACAAATACTTGATCAGAGAACTGGTTAAAAGGAATTGAATTATTGATAAGTGTACTGGTTAAAAGGAATTTAATTATTGATAAGTACTTGATCAAAATTTCTAACTTATAACTTTTGACTTGTAAATAATAAGTCAAAAGCTAATCCAAACAGGCTCTTAGCCAATCCAAGACTTAAACAAAATAACTCATGCTTTATTAGATAATTCATAAAATTAATTAACTTATGAATACAGATTTAATGAACGTCATTATATATGCTTAATTAACAAACACATTGCTATATATCTGTAGAGAGAATTATTGAAAGTTAATCAAATAATAATAAAAAATTTTAATAACTTAGTTGGTTGAATGAATTAGAGTCTCACATGGTTGGGATTCCTTTGTTTTATTATCTCCATAAGCGGTTAGAACTAAGAAATGAATTGTGATAGTTGCGTTTGACAAGTAATTTGTCACAAAATATTTTCAGTAATATGGACAAGTACTTGATCAAAGTACTGATTAAAAGGAATTGAATTATTGATGAAGTGTTGGTTATAGAAACAGAATAGGCCACTAAAGTCATTGTTTGGCCCCATATATTTTGGAGGCCCCATTTTTAAAAAAACAATATATATGTTATTTTTTTTAAAAAAATTATATGTATTATGAGTGTTATGATTTCTATTAAAGAAATTGTATATGAGATGAAAATAAACCTGAATTTAGTAAGATACAATTTGATGAAAATATGGATAGCAATATCACAAAGTCCCTTGAAGAATCTTTTAGAGTTGATTGTTTTATATGTAGAGTAGATCAAACTATTTTTTCACTTCAAAATAGATTTGAACCAAGTGAATCATATGGAAATATTTTTGATTTCTTATCTAGTGGTAAAATATTGAGATCACTAGATGATGAGAATTTAAAAAATGTTGTCTTATCCTTGAACTTCCTTTAACATGTAATAGTTATTCTGATATTAATGGTTTAGATTTATTTTTTGAATTAAAAGTGTTGAGGGAAATAATACAAGTAGAAGATAATGATCTAATTAAAATACTCAATCAGATAAAAAAACTTGATTCTTTTCCAAATACGCATATTACTTATAGAATAATGTTAATAGTTTCTGTAACCGTTGCCTCAATCGAAAAAAGTTTTTTCGAAATTAAAATTGATTAAACCTTCTTTAAAATCAACAATGTCTGAAAAGAGATCGAATGAATTAGCTATATTATCATTTGAAAATGAATTATTAAAACAAATTGATTATAAAACAGTACATAATGACTTCGCATCTAAAATAGCTAGAAAAGTAGATTTTAAATAAAAGTATATATGATGAAAATAACAAAATATTAGGGTCACTTTCTTAAGTTTCGCTTTAGGCCCCAGGCTGAGTCGGCCCTGCTTTAACACCCATTTTCTTCTGATAAAGTAAGACATGCAAGCACACACAACCTATGAACTTGAAAGCACGAGCTAATTTGATTAAAACACAAATGTGAGTACACAATGAGGCAAAGACAGGAAAGACCTGTAAGGGAAATTTAATATGAGTAAAATGATATGATCAAACTTTACAAGTCAGACTAAAGACTGTCAGAATGCAGCTAAACTTTACAATATTGAATTCCAATATACAGTCCGGACTAACACAACTATGCCATAAACGGATACAACACCATTAGATCTTCATATGTAGCCTGTAATTGAGGCGTGTGTACTGCGCTGGAAATTGCAGAAGCTTGTGTGCAGGACTAAAAAAATACCTGAAACAATCCAACATCAATTTTAATTTCAATGGCGGATTGCATAAACACAAATGGATCAAGAATCAAGATTCAACAATTTTATAACACTTGAATGGTTTATTGCAAATTTAAAACACCCATCAAAATAAAATATCAAGAACTCTGTTTCAAGATTCACAGATACCTAAACCAATAGAATTTGTATTCTTTTTTAACTAAGTAATCTGTATTACAGACAAAAATCCATACCTCATCTATCAATATTTCATCTTTCATCTACCAATGCAGGCCACTTTATACCCAGCTTAATACATTTAAGAATTGCACGGTTCCTGTCTTCCTTCAAAGCTTGCAATCTGTTGACCAAAGTTTCTCTTCTGACTGAGTAACATCTTTTCTCTCTTTCACTCGCAATGAAAAGATAGTGATATTCTTCAAAGATTGCATGTCTGGTTTCTCCCTTCTTATCCATAATTGCTATTCGTCTTTCTAGATCATCGCTCTCAAGTTGCCATTGGATCATCTTCTCGAATATCTTCATTCTGAAAGCTAAAGTTCTTTAAAGAATCTTGAAGCTTGGTAAGATTTATTGTAACAAAAAAATGTAACACTTAAATGGTAAAACACACACACACACATATATATAGCTACAAAACCCCGGTAGTGCAGCACTAAAAATTTCAGTTAAAATCTAAAAATCGAAAGTAAAATCAGTTTTTTTTTTAAAAAATAAAATAAAATAATAGGTTTATTAGGAATTTTTTGATTCATTAATAATAATATGGACATTTTCTAGTGAGTCAGAAAAAAATTATTTAATGACTCATAATTTTAGGAATAGCAAATATAAAAATTATATTTGCACTCTAAAACTACAGTTATGTTTGCTATGAAACATCTGATTTGTATAAATCGCAGTGATTTGTATAAATCGGGAGTATGTGTCTATGAAAATTGTGTTTGTATATTTATATGTTCTTTGTATTAGGGTAGTTAGAATGATGAGCGAGATTAGGAGAGAGAGAGGAGAGAGGCGAGCAAGAGATTGGAGAGAGGTGAATTGTACATGTATATCGATTAGATAATTGTATATATGTAACTACTATGTATATGAATCAATGATTGGTTTGTATATCTGCATAAAATTTGAATTTGTATACAATTGAATCGAGTTAAAATATTTGTATTTGTATATCAAATCTCTCTCTCGCTTTATACAAACACAAATTGTACATTGTATTTGTTCATAATTTGCGTTTGTATAAAGCGAGAGAGAAAGAGAAAGGAAAAAGATAGAACTAGGCAGGGGATGATTTGTATTAGTATAATTATAAGTGTATGATTATAGTATAATTCAAGCTCATTGCGATTTAATTTACACCAATTTAGCTGTATACTTGACTTGTTTCCTTTAGGATACAAACAGTCTAATAACGAAACACTTTACTTCACCATAATATTACTACCTTTATTCTTTTGTATAGAGGTTAAGATGAATATTTGGAATAAATATTTTTTTGTCTCAACTCTTTCTTTCGCCACATTAATCTCAATTTAAATACAATATAATACTTCTCATCTATTTCTCTTCTATATTTTCTTGTACACAAAACAAAGACCATCACTATTTATAAGTTAGGAATTATTTTTGCAATGAAAAGAAAAAATACAAAATAGTAAATTAGGTAAATAAATAGCTTAAGCCCTAAATGCTACATAAGCTATAAGATATAATAAGATAGACTAATGTGTGAATAATGAATTAGAGTATCTCAATTCTGATAAGCGTGACATATTAAAATTTCAACTTTTCATCAACCTAGCTATATAAAAAAATCTCAACTCAAGTTGATCAAATATCACATGATCTAAAAGGGTGAAAAGGAAAGAGATGGGCTTAAACTATAACTTCAGAAGAGCTCATGATGCATTGCATCTCATATTGCCAAATATTGATTGCAGAATAAACAACTATGTATAATAAAATGAGTCTGCAAATTGCAACATATTAAACATCATACGATTGAGATCTTTCACGTATAATTTAGAAAATTTCTTGTTGGTCGTTGAACATGTAGTAAAGATTTATATAGGCTATATATAGCTGATATCGATTTATTTGAAGATGAAACATGATCATTGTTATCAATAGCGGACCCGTCATTTGTACAAATGGGTTAAAATAAAATTAAACAACACCGGGTAGTAGAAACAACACTAGGCATAACAAATGAATTTCATTTTGATACCTACCAAAATCTCGAAAAGCTTTTTTCCGCAAATAAATATTTTTGTCGGTCTAAAGTCGTGCTTTAAAAAAAAAAAAATTTAACACTAGATCTATTAATTTTTTCAAATTTAAAATTTATTAAACTTCATAAATTGTTTTAAAAAATACATATTAAGCATCAATATTGGTCATAATAAAATTTCACTTTTTTTCAAAGTTGAACTATGAAAATCACGTTTGGTCATAAAAAAAACTGAATTTAACTTGAAATTTTTCAGAATTTTCAAGAATTAGATCATCAACAAAAAAGTGTTTTCATTTTTTTCACTTAAAATTACTCACAAAAAGTCAAAAACTTGTACTCATTCATGTCAAACACTACTCCAATTTTCAAACATCACTTAAAACAAAAATTATATTCAAATTTTATAATTACTCATGATCAAACACCCACACAATCTATACCAAAATATTAAACTCTACTTTTTAAAAATTTAACAAATTAACTATTGCAAACAATAACAATAGGAGAGAATTACAAGCTAAATTATAATCTTGATATAAAAATGTCAGAACTAGAAAGATAAGTTAATTAAAACAAATAATTGAAAACAAGAAGAAAAAACGAACAACGTTGGATGGACAACGATGATAAGCCAATAGACTAGTTTAAAATTATTTAAAACAATTCAAATAGAAAAGTCAAAAGTGAAATAAAACTAAAATTTAATAATTATTATAAGAAGTAGAAGTAATACATGGGTGAGATTCGTAGACCTTGTGAAAATATGACACTTGAGTCTAACTCAACCTCAAAAACTAGCTCATGAGGGGAGGTTTGTCCAAGTGTATATAAGGAGACCAAATTCACATACCTCTACCGATGTGGGACTTCTTAACACTCCCCCGCACGCCGAGACCTCAACTGGAGCGTGAACACTTCTAAATGGGGGCCCAACATCGGTGAACAACAAATTGGGATGAGCTTGACTCTGATACCATGTGAGAATATGACACCTGGGCCTAACTCAACCTCAAAAGCTAGCTCGTGAGGGAGGTCTGTCCAAGTCCATATAAGGAGACCAAATTCACATCCGTTTACAAATGTGGGACTTCTTAACAGACCTGACACTCATCTTAAACCATTAAGCTGCACCTCGCCTTTGTTAAGTTGGTTCAATGTTATTTGTTATATATTTTTTATTTCTAGAAAATAACTTCTGGTGGTGTAATATACCACAAATACAATAAATTACAATTGAAATAAAATGAACAAAATGACTAAATAAATCTTTAGGCTGAGGTACGGATATCTCGCTCTCTTTAAGGAGATTCAAGTTCACCGCGACATAATCTGCACGGATCCAACATTATATCTCTTGACTTGTCCTCTCCAGGATACAATAGTCCATCAATGTGTATAACTCAAGCAACTCCGGATTAGTTGATGAGTTCAAAGCTACACAAAAAGAACACATTCCTTCAACATATATATAAACACTCTCTTTTGTATATAGTGAATATATTTGAAGACTTAGAATATTTTCTTTGTCTCAACTCTCTCTTTCACTACTACACACTAAAATATTATTTCACACTTTTCATCTTTCTTGAGATACTTCACAAAGGAAGAAACACCACTATTTATAGGTGAATAAGTCTTCCATATAATCAATAGGTAGAATGAGGGGTAGTAATATGGGTAGATAAATGTGATAGATGTTACATGAGTTACAAGAAACTAATGGTCATATGAGTTACAAGAAACTAATGACCATGAGAGTTACAAGAACTAGTGGTCATATAAGTTACAAGAACCAATAGTCATCTTCTACCACAATTTATACCTACTAACTTATGCACATAATATTTTTTTGTAATAATAAAATGCATAGAATCATGAATGCTAGTTGTATTATGGAGAAATAAGCCTTGACTACTCCTAGTGAAAGAGTTGGTTTGGTTCTTGTGGAATCAAACTCAATTGAAGATGAATTAATATGAAGATTTTGTAGGAAGATAATTATTGCAAAATAAAAGTCAAGATAGTATCTTGGTAGGTGAAATTTAGGTAAACCATAGAATGGTTTCACATGTTTAACCTTGACATTTTTGGCACAGAGTGATGTCATGAATGACATCAATATGAAGAATTCATTCCTATAAATAGGTAGCTCTTAAATCATTTTCAAATCAACTTTTCACTTGCCTTTTCACCTTCTAAGGCATTTGATGTTCTTTCTTGTAGTATTTCACTTGTATTCTTTATAGAGTGAAATAAATATTGGTGCAGTTGTTCTTTGGTGGACGTAGGATCATTTTGATATGAACCACGTTAAATATTATTGTTCTTCCTTGTTTTTTAATTTCACATTTCCGCTAACAATTGATATCAAAGCCAAGGTTCTGTCTGAGTATGCTCTGTGGTTTCAGCATAGTCTGAGCTTCCACATCAAAAAAGAATTACTTTGGTTTTCTGTATTTTTAAATACATTGTAGTAGAAAAGGACGAACAAGTAAAGATAGGTTCTATGAAGTTTGATATTGATAGATTTAGTAGGCTCAACAACTTCAATATCTGGAAGATCCAGATGATTGCGTTACTGCGGAGAGAAGGTTCAATCCATGTTATTGACAGAAAATATCCCGATAACACATTGAATTCCAACAAGAAGAAGATTGAAGGAGATGCATTAAGTGTAATCCAATTGTCCCTTGCACCTAACGTACTTTGTGAAGTGAGTACAAGTACTGAGGAGACGGCCAAAGAGCTATGGAAAAGGCTAGAAGGGCTTTACCAGGACCGGTCAGTGACAACAAGGATGTTATTGCAACGACGTTTTCACACATTTAAGATGGATTCAAGTATTTTGTTGCAAGACCATCTAGATGCGTTCAACAAACTTGTGATGAACTTACAGACTGCTGGAATCAAAAAGGATGAGGAGACGCTAACATGTGCTTTACTTTTTTAATTGACTTCAAAATATCGTGATATTGAGAATTCAATGATGTATAACAAAGAGCCTATCACTCTTGAGCAAGTGCGGCAAGCACTTAACTCTTGTGATGTGCGAATGCATTTTGATGGAGACAAAGGTGACGAAGCTAGTGGGATCTTTGTGAGAGGTCGTACTAGCCAACAGGGAAGGAACAAATTGAAGTATAGATCAAAGGCTCGTGTGAACAAGAAAAATGCAAGAGTGTTGGGGCTGTCACAAGAAGGGGCACTTTGAATGAGATTTCCCTATGTCGAAATCCAAAGAAAAGGCAAGTGCATCCATTGTTGAGCAAGAACATTATTCTGATAATGATTATGTACTAACACCATCATGCAATAGTGAAATTTATGACAATAAATGGGTCTTAGACTCAGAGTGTACTCTGCATATGACATTCCGAAGAGATTGGTTCAGCAGTTATGAAACAAGTGGAGGAACCATATTAATGGGCAATAATACAACTTGTAAAATAGTTAGCATTGGTTCAGTTCGTGTTCACTGCCATGATGGAACCGTGAGGACTATTACAAAAGTCCATCATGTTCCTGATCTGAAGAAAAAATTGACCTCCCTGGGTACTTTGGATAAACAAGGCTACAAGTACATGAGTGAAAGAGGAACTATGAAAGTGACTAAAGGGTCTTTAGTCATGTTGAATGCCAAGCTGGAAGATGGCCTCTACACACTTGCGGGAAGCACCATTATTAGCTCTGTAAATGCATCTACAGTGCAGTTATCTAATAATGACAAAACAAAAATATGGCACATGAGACTAGGCCATATGAGCGCACAAGGATTGGAGATGTTGAGCAACTGCAACCTTTTGAATGGTAAGAAGATCAGCACACTTGAATTTTGTGAGAACTGCGTCTTAGGAAAGCAGAAAAAAGTCAGCTTCAGCACTGGCAAACATAAGACGGGAGGGGTACTAGAAAATATCTATTCAGATTTATGCGGTCCTTCTAAACTTCCATCGAAGGGAGGAAAGAGATATCTTCTCACATTCATTAATGATTTTTCACGAAAGGTTTGGGTACATTTCCTAAAGGCAAAAGGTGATGCTTTTAAAGCATTTAAAGAGTGGAAGATTTTGGTTAAAAATCAAATGGAGAGAAAAATCAAGTATATTCACACAGACATTGGCTTGGAGTTTTGCAGTGAAGAGTTTAATGATTTCTGCAAGGTTCATGGGATCACAAGACATAAGACGGTCAGGCACACACCACAGCAGAATGAAGTTGCCAAGAGAATGAACAGAACTCTTCTTGAGAAGGCTCCTTGTATGCTCTTACAAGCCAAGATGTCCAAAGTATTTTGGGCTGAAGCAGTTCATACTGCATATTGTCAATCGATCTCCAGCATCAGCAATTAACTTTAAGACTCCGAATGAGGTCTGGTCAGGTGAACCCTCTAACTATTCATACTTGTCAATATTTGGGTGTCCATCTTACTATCATGTTAATGAAGAAAAACTTGAACCAAGAGCTAAAAAAGCCATATTCGTAGGGTATGTAGATAGAGTAAAAGGGTACAAATTTTGGTGTTTTTCCTTACTGAAATTTGTAGTTAGTAGAGATGTTACCTTTGATGAATAATCTATACGTGATCCTCGTAAAGTTTCTATGGAGTTATCAAGAAACGAGAACAACGAGTAAGTGGAGCTACTGGTGGAGCTTACTAAGGAACAGGATCAAGAGACTCAAATTGATGAGTCAAAAGATGCAAATCTTGAAGAACTTATTATCAATGAACCATACACAATTGTGAAGGAAAGGGTCAAAAGGCAGATGCGGAAATTAGAACGTCTTATAGAGCAAGAAAATCTGATTGCACATGCGTTCGTAGCTACATAAGAAGAGATTAAGGATCTCGAGCCCTCTTCGTATGTTGAAGCAATTTCTTGCAAAGATGTTGCACAATGGCAGTTAGACATGATGGAAGAGATGGAGTCTCTTCACAAAAATGAGACATGGGTCTAAGTTAAAAGGTAAAAGGGGAAGAGGACAGTTGGATGCAAATGGGTCTACAAAAAGAACGAGGGTATTCCAGAATTAGAAGATGCTAGCTAGGTTCAAGGCGAGATTGGTTGCAAAGGGTTTCAGCCAGAAGGAGGAAATTGACTACAATGAGATCTTTTCTCTAGTCGTGACACATAGCTCAATTCATGTGTTACTAGCTCAATTCGCGTGTCAAAACTGCTTTCTTACATGATGATCTAGAAGAGACAATCTATATGAATCAGCCTGAAGGTTTTTGTCACGCTCCGATCCTACACCTTGGGCAGGACTGGCACTCGAAGACCATTGCTAGCCCCAAGAGATCCCTTGGCCTGGCTTACTTGACCCAGCGGAAGACTTAACTCATCACATAAACATTTATAAAGAAACTAAAATGTCATAAAGGAACATTCAACTGGCCATTTAGGCAAACTCAAGTCTTTAACATAAGAAATGAAAAGTAAAGACAACTGAAATAACTAACTAGTTATCTGTCTATGAAGCCTCTAAAACAACTGAGATGGATTTTGGGACAAACCCTACAACATCCTAATGGACTAAACTAGAAAGTAATAAAAATGGACCATCCGGAATGCAAGGAGGCTCACCAACTGACTCTGAATTTCTCACTGGATCAACAGTGCGCTGAAATACCGATCATAATTACCTGTGTCTGCATCATAAGATGATGTAGGCCAACTGGCATAAGTACATTGAATGTACGAGTATACGAGTTGGAATGCTAAAACAACATAGGCTTGAAAGAGAATCTGAAAGAAACACTTACCTTGGCTCTTCTCATCTCAACACAACTGAACTCATTTCAATATAAGGCAATTTAAGACAAGTGCAATAAAAAGAAAAGATATTTAAAAACATGTTGTCAACTCTGTGTGTATGCAAAGATACATAAAACTCTGAAATGTATGTAAAAATATAATAAACTGATGTATATAAAAATAAAATAACTTCTGTGGGAGTTTTTCTAACCAACAACCATCACATAAAAGCTATAGTGATGATATAGCGATCTACCTCACGCTGCCAGCGCATCCTATACCCGCCCAAAAGTATAGAACCTGAACTGTCTAATGAATCCACTAGTCTATTGCGAAAAGAATTCATCTAAAAAATATGACCCTTTTCTACCCATGGTGGCTACATGGTTCTATGGTGACGTGAGTTATCTAAACTCATGCTAGCCCCAATTGCATAAGTAAATCAGCCAACCCTCTCTGGTGCACTTGAGATTATCTCGACCCAAACAGATTCATTTTCGTAATGCCAAGACTAGTGTTCTTTTAAGAAAATTATACCCAAGTTCTTTTATAATTTATACATTATAGTGTACTGTTGAAAAGACAAAAATCCTTCATGCCTATCTAAAACAAAACTTGGAAGAAAGATAAAACTTTTAACTTGGACATATGTTAGTTGATGAGGAAAGATGTTGGGTTTTAAAAGGTGTGAATAGAAAATGAAGAGTTGCGTCTTTTATGAAGAGTTGTGACTTTGATGAAAAATTGCGACGATTATAAGAGTTGTGACTTTTATCAAAAGTTGCGACATTATTGAAAAGTTGTGACTTTTATGAAAGTTGTGACTTTTATGAAAGGTGGTGACCTTTTCGAAAGATTGTGACTTTTCAAAGGTTTGTGACATTTCCGGTAAGGCACAATAAGAACCTTTTCACACTACCCTCTATTTTCTATAAATTGAGGGATTTTCTCTCATTTTTAAAAAACCAATTTTTAAACTTCTTTTTCTAATACTAAATCTAATATTCTAAGTATACTTTACTGTCGTTGAGTGGCTCGCTGACACCAGCGTTTTAGATATCAATACACTGGTGATTGAGATCACTCTATCCTGGGAGGACATATTCCAAATCAAAACTCGGATACTAGAGGGGAATAATTTCCTTAAGAGGACATTGTTCATTCAGTGGGCTTGATCTTCTTTCTGTTTTTCCAGATTCTGGTATGTGTTACAGATTTTAGATTTGTGAATTAATTTATGTTCTTCTGTTCTTCACTGGTTCATTAAACTTTGGTAACTTCGTGTTTCTGCAAAACTTGTTGGAATCAATAAGATTATTTAAACACAGATTGACAACAATTCTTCTTTAAGAAAAAATATTTCGTATATTTTTTCTAATCTGTTTCTGATTCTAGTTTATCTACTAGTTTTAATTTTCTAGTTGTGAAAATGTTCTTAAACTTTATTGTGTCTTACAACACTCTTCAAAGTTTTGTTATGAGTATCTTAGAAATACAAAATGAACAACAATTTTAAGGAAATTATTATACTGTTGGTATTTCTTGTATTCTACTGATTGAGAGAAACAGATCATGAAAGTAGCTTCTCCAGAATTCAGTGCTTTGTTTAGCAAGGTTGAAGTGAGAATGTACTAGAAGAATTGGTGGTATTTCAATTAAAGAGTACACCAGGTAACCTTATTATTATTTATCTAAGGAGGAAAATAGTTTCTAATTAAAGTTAACAGTTCTGATATTTATCATGTATGTCTTTGAAAACGATTTGCAAACTATATGATTTTTTGAATGAATTTTCCTTGGCAAAAAGTGTTGCCTTTAAAATTCTTTAGTTTGCAGAATTAGAGATGCACATTTTTGTTTGATAAAACGGTATGTCAAAATGTTATAGTTGGAAGTCTATTTGGAAAGAAAAACATATCTATGTGATAATCTATGAATATGTTCAATTCTGTTTGGAGACTAGAAAAAAAAAACTTTTGTAGTTTTGTACTCCATGTGAAATTCGATTGTGTCTGATTTTTGTAGACTAAAAACTTTTTGTAGTTTTCTACTCTGGATTAATTAGACTATGTTATTGGTTTAAAGAATATGAAAATTTCACATAATAAGTCAATGTTGTACTTTTGATTTTCTTTAAACTTCACTGTTATATAGAAATAAATTGTACAAATTTTTTTGTATTTATTGTTAGTATTTTAAATAATAAGTGGTATGTCTATTTGTGATGGAAGAAAACTACCAGTGACTTAGAGTTTGTGATTTTGTCTCTCTATGGAATGAACTTTGATATTGTGTAAAAATTGTCAAACGGAATTGAAGCACTATAATTTTTTTGTAGAATAATATTTTCAAAAGAGGTTTCATGTTGTCAATGACACAATGACACTTAGATAGCATGAAAAAAAATATGTGGATGAAAAAACTATTTTCAAATACTTGAAAAATATTTTTGAGATCATATTTAAAATGTGGGGGGTTCTTTGCTTATAACAAAGATAAAATTAGACTTAGTGTCTAATTTAAATGTGGAGCACAAGATATGAAATTCGATGATACTTTTGTATTATGTTAGACACACAAAATTCTTGGGGTATATTTGATATTGTGGTCGTTGAGTTTCTCTTTTACTAGTATATGGTATGACTAGTATGAAACTACCAAATTATATGTATACTTGTTCAAAATGATTGAGTTCTTTTATAATAAAAAAGTGTCACTTAAAATGTTGTGATTTTTCATAAAAAGATATGTCTATTAAATATAACTATTTGTATAAACATGAATATTGGTGAATAGTCATTTGTCATGTTTTGTAAAAGAAATATTTAGACTATATTGCCTTTATTGGACCCGATGAAACTTTGTTCATGGGTAGTTCTATAACAATCAAATTGAAAGCTATGGAAAGGTCCTTCCAAAAAGGACATTTGACAAGGTGATGACTCAAAACAATGTTTGTATTCACACAAAATTGTAAGAAAGAGGAACAAATAATTGTGAGGAAAAGCTACCGCGCGGAGAGCTTTTCGAACTCGATATTTTTATTTGTTCTTACTTGTTTGAGTCAAACTGTTTGTGACATGAACACTTGGGACATGTCAATTACAAAACCTTGCAAGAAAAATTGATCAACTTAGAAGTTTTGTCTAACTTTGAGTGCAATAAATAAAAATGTCAAGTTTGTGTGAAATCTAAGTATGCTAAGCATTCTTATAAATCTGTTGAAAGGAATTTTAATTCCTTAGAGTTGATTTACACTGATATTTGTGATATGAAGTCAACATCATCTCGTGATGGAAAAAAGTATCTCATAACTTTTATTGACAATTGCATTTGAAACGGTTATGTATATTTGTTGATGGTAAGGATGAAGCAATAGAAACGTCTAGACAATATAAAATTGAAGTTGAAATCAGTTGGGAAAAGATAAAAAGTGATAGGGATGGAGAATATAAATCTCTTTTTGCAGAAATATGTTTGGAAAGCGAATTTATCCATCAAACTACTGCCCTATTCACCTCAATCTAATGGAATTGTAGAATGAAAAAAAAAAATCAAACTTTGGAGGAAATGATGGCTACATTACTTATAAGTTCAGATTTACCACAAAACTTGTCTGGAGAAGCTATCCTTATAGCAAAAGGGAACAACAAAAAGTTGTCTTTTCAGAAAGAAAGCAATAAAAAGTTTTTTTTGTTCAGGACACAATCTATTCCATATAAGAAATGGAAAGGAAGGAAATCCAACTTGAAATATTTCAAAGTGTGGGGTGTCTAGCCAAAGTCCAAGTTCCTATTCCTAGAAGGATTAAAATAGGACCTATGACTGTGGACTATAAAATTAGACTCGAGTAGTCTAGTGAAGGGTCTAAATGACCTTGGAAAGAAAAAAAGGAGAATGTACTTAATAAAGAGATTGAGAGGTGTAGTAAATGTCAAAGGGCATCTACTACCTTCAAATATGATTTTGTAACATTTCTTGTGTCTTCTATAGACTCATCATTTTGGAAAGATGGTGTCAATAGTGAGATTGATTCAATCTTGAGCAACATATTGAAAGTTAATTGACTTTCTTCCAGAAAATAAACCTTTGGGTTCAAAGTGAATCGTCAGAAAGAAAATGAAAGTCGATGGAACTATTGACAAATACAAAGCAAGACTTTTGGTCAAAGGTTGTAGACAAAAATAAGGTTTTGATTTTGTTGACACATACTTGCCAGTAACTAGAATTACATTTATTCGGGTGTTAATTGCATTAGCTGCGATATATGACCTCCAAATTCTTTAAATGAATGTGAAAATAATTTTCATAAATAGAGAATTGGAGGAAAAAATTTACATAGAACAACCCGAGGGTTTTGTGGTTCCTGGTAAAGAAAAAAAAGTGTGTGAACTTGTTAAGTCACTTTATGGACTAAAACAAGCACTCAAACAATGACATAAGAAATTTGACCAAACTATGTTGGTAAATGGATTTAAGAATGATGCAAGTGATAAATGTCTTTACATTAAAATCACAAGGTCATTGTTTGTTTGTATATTGGTGATATGTTGATCATCAGTAGAGACACTAATGACATAAATGCTACTAAACATATGCTACAAAGCAACTTTGTTATGAAAGATCATGGAGTTGTTGATGTGATTTTAGGTATAAGAATTCTTAGAACTCCAAGATGTTTAGCATTGTCACGGTCTCATTACATTGAAAAGGTACTTGACTAGTTCAAATAGTTGGATTTTAATATTGTCAAGACTCCAATAATGTGAGCTTTGCACTTCAAAAGAATGAAGGTGAAAGTGACTCACAATTGGATTATGCTAGAGTATTGGAAAGTATGATGTATATTAGAAAGTGTACGCGATCAGATATAGCATGCGTTGTTAATAAATTGAGTCGGTTCATGAATTATCCCAATTAAACTCATTGGATGACAATGAAAAGAGTTTTGGGGGTATTTAAAACATACTCAAAACTATGTCTTGCATTATACAAATATCCTACAGTATTGAAAAGATATAGTGATGCAAATTGGATCACCGGGATCAAATAAAGTAAAATCCACGAGTGGATATGTATTTACTCTTGGTGGAGGAGCAGTCTCTTGGAAATCTTCCAAAAAGACATGTATCGCTAGCTCTATAATGAATTCTGAGCTAGGTGCTCTAAATAAGGCCGGTGAACAAGTTGAAAGACTTCGGAATTTCTTGACATATATTTTTTTTTGCCCAAACCATTGGCATCAGTATGCATACACTTTGTTAGTCAAGATGCAATAGGTAGGGCATAGAGCATAATATATAACGGAAAGTCTTGTCATATAAGACATACACATGATACTGTTAGAAAACTACTCTCTAGTGGAATTATCACAATTGACTATGTAAAGTCAAAGGATAATGTGTCGGATCCACTTATAAAAAAGGCCTAACTAGAGAGAAAGTTGAAAGATCATCTAAGGGAATGGATTTACGGCTTAGGACAAGTCATCATGGCGGTAACTCTATCTAGCAGACTGGAGATCCCAAGAGCTAGATTCAAGGAGAAAAACAAAGTTGTGACTGACGGTTCGGCATTGTCAACCAACTTAATTCATTCCCATGATGAAGACAATGTTTAGGAACAAGGATACAACATTAAGGCTTATTAATAAAGCTTAAAATTTTTAATGATTTGCTAAGTTTGGCAGATTTGACCAAATAGTGTATCTACGCGATAACACGTTTAGAAATCACCTATGTGAGTATGAAGTGCAAGCCGCTTCAAAGAGGATGATTGTCAAAAGCCCATCTCTCTATACACTCATGAAACCAGGAGGTGTTCATGGCTGAAACAAACACAACTGTAAGAACCATAAATGGTAAAGGGTGTGACATATGGTTGTCTAGGTATACACCAAAGCTCGACGGTTCAAAAATATCGCATTTATCGATTGACCGATTATATCGACATATTTCACTACGAAAAGTCCAACGGGAAACCTACTTATCCAGATGCAATTAATTCTTGCTTGTAAAGTACACATACTTGTCCGTTTCTTTGTCTTGGAGTCATTCCCCATTCATGTGGGGGATTGTTGGGTTTTAAAAGGTGTGAATGAAAAATGAAGGGTTGCGACTTTTATGAAGAGTTGTGACTTTGATGAAAAGTTGCGACTATTATGAAGAGTTGTGACTTTTATCAAAAATTGCGACATTATTGAAAAGTTGTGACTTTTATGAAAGGTGGTGACCTTTCCGAAAGATTGTGACTTTTCAAAGGTTTGTGACATTTCCGGTAAGACACAATAAGAACCTTTTCACACTACCCTCTGTTTTCTATTAATTGAGGGATTTCCTCTCATTTTTTAAAAACCAATTTTTGGACTTCTTCTTCTACTACTAAATCTAGTATTCTAAGTATACTTTACTGCCGTTGAGTGGCTCGCTAACACCAGCGTTTTGGGTATCAATACACTGGTGATTGAGATCATTCTATCTTGGGAGGACATATTCCAAATCAAACCTCGGATACTAGAGGGGAATAATTTCCTTAAGAGGACATTGTGCATTCAGTGGGCTTGATCTTCTTTCTGTTTTTTCCAGATTCTTGTATGTGTTACAGATTTTAGATTTGTGAATTAATTTATGTTCTTTTGTTCTTCACTGGTTCATTAAACTTTGGTAACTTCATGTTTCTGCAAAATTTGTTGGAATCAGTAAAATTATTTAAACACAGATTGACAACAATTCTTCTTTAAGAAAAAATATTTCGTATATTTTATCTAATTTGTTTCTGATTCTAGTTTCTCTACTAGTTTTAATTTTCTAGTTGTGAAAATATTCTTAAATTTTATTGTGTCTTACGAAGTTCTTCAAAGTTTTGTTTTAAGTATCTTAGGAATACAAGATGAACAACAAAAAATAAATATCTTACAGCAAACAATTAATATCAAATGCTGATGGAAATAAATATTGTAGGCTCAACATGAAAAGTTATTTATAACAAAAACTAGTACAAGAACTTCAGTACCCATAATTTCGTACAACGCTAAAAATCTGAAGGAAGCAATGAAAACTGTAACTTTAGACTTTACCACTCAAGCAAACTCTCAAAAATTTAAAAAGTTAACTGTATAAAACCTCACCCCCACCCCCACAGAACATCATCATCACGATCACATCCATGACATCTTCAGAAGAAGTGATGCAGTTTTTCAATACAGAAGTGGTTAACTCTCCCGTATTAACGTTATACGCGCAGAAAGTTTTCTTGTCCGGCTTCACAAAGAACAATAAAGAATTGTTAGCAAAAGTGATAAATGTCATTAGCTCCTTATTATCCGGTTTCAAGAAACTCAGCTTGATGATCCGTGTTGTTTCATCCCATTTCAACTTTCTGTAATCATTTAATACCAAGACATGAAGCTCATCTTTTACCTGTTGAACAAATGAGAGTTGGCCATTCCAATCCATGAGACTAGTGCTGGTGAATAAACCACCATTAGAGAGACTAGTACGACCAATGTAGGTCTCATTAACCATATCCAAAACATCAATTTCTATATCAGTACAATCATCAATATGCCAAATGCAATAAGCAACTCCCATTCTAAAGAAAACCTGAATTTCGTTCCTCCTCTTATTCTTTTCATGATATGAGTTAGGTAGCTTAACATCTCGCCAACCGTAAGTAGTTTGATCACTCCCAATTCCAAGAGAGAGGATTTCATAACCATGTTGATGAACAGAAACCAACTTGACAGCTTGGCTATCCAAGACAAAATCCAAGGTGATGCGCAAACTAGGATTTTGTGGATTGGGTATATCAAGCCTTTGGTGTAATATAGAGCATTCAATGCGATATCTCTTAATAGAAGAATCATGAATGCTAGTAAATTCCTGGAGATATAAGCCTTGACTACTCGTAGTAATAATGTTAAACTCTACTGCGTCTCTTCTCTCGTTTTGAATGTCCTTCCAAAGTCTTTCCCTCTCCTTCAAAGTGCCTGACAGATCATCCAAATTTAAACCAGATCGTGAATTTCGATAATGAAGGAAGGCGAGATGAGGATGAAGAAAAAGAGTATTCCATAGCTTGCAAACAGATCTACATTTGAACAATGATGAGAGTGGCAAGTAGCTCAATATGTAGAATATTAATTTATCAGGAAGTTTCGGGTAATTCTCTTCACCCATTCTCATTCTCATTGCCATGCACATTCTGAAACATGAAAATCAAATACTACTCAATTACCCAACCAACAATATGAATATTATTCAGATTTGTAAACATAAACTATGACAGAGAAGAAAGGAGGAATTAAATCAAATTAGAAGATACAAACCTCAAGAGTTAATTAACTTTGATTTGAGACGAGTGTAGATGGATTTACCAACATACATCACGATTATTTATACTATATAATAATCCCTTCGTTTTTTGGTATCCCAAACCAATATGAATAAGCAATCCAAATCCAAATCCAAACCCAATGAGGTTTTATAAAATAAAATTACTACTTTTAGATGGAAAAGCCTCAAAAGTCTTTTTTTCTTAGGAATTGGAATTTTTATCTCGTTTATTTATTAAGTTTTTGCTAAAAAAACTAATTCTAGACCTAGCTAACACAGTAACACGGGAGAGCCTTTTTCCTATCTTTAGGCTCTTTATAAACTTAGGCACGGATAATTGTTCAGCCCAGCCCAATAATAGTGGGGCGTTATGGGCTTAATGAGTTAAGAACCAAAAGTCCATTACAGTTCAACTTAGTGGCACAACATGGCATCCCATTTTACTAATTGGCAGCATATAGCCTTCTTTTATTTTTTTGATAAAAAAAAGTTTTTGAAAATTAAATTTTGCAATTAGTAGCCCACGTATTGGGAAGTTCATTTTTAATTAAATTAAATAATTTTAGAAGGTGGGCAGCATGGTGTCCTTTTTTATTGGGAAGTTTTTTTTTTCTTCCTATTTTTTATCTTCTTTTCCATACACACACGATTCTTTTGAATTGTGTTTTTTTTTATTAATTCTTTCTTCTTCTTCATTACTTTGAATAAAAGATGATTTACTTTTTGTTTATTAGTTTTACATATTTAAGTTCTATAAAAATATTTGTTCATAGTGTCTATTTTTTCTCTTCCGCTTTTAAATTTTTTATGGTTTGTTGATGTCTACTCGTCAATTTCTCTAACTATTAGCCTATGTTTGATCCCCCTCTTGTATTGTCGTTCAATTTTTTGGGAGTTTTAATTTTTGAAATTTAAGGTATATCTAATTTAGGCAAAAACTTACATAACAATAATTGATTGTAGGTATCAATTGTCATGTTTAAGAAAGTTATCCCTAGGATTATTCATAAAAAAAAGGATTCTCATTCTAATTTTGTGGATTCTCCATCCACAACTCTAAATTTTAGCCATGTAAGTTCTTCTCGTTATCCGATTCAACTTGTGTGTTTGCTATTGAGCATTTTAAATTTAATGTGCAATCCTCATTTACACACTGAATAAAAAATCTGAAATGTATACAAATTTTGATGGAATGAATACACGAATATGTATACATGAATGCAATGCATACATGAAGTGTTTGATTTTTTAATATGTATGCACTGATTTGATTTTACAGCTTGCATTAGTTTATAACAGCAGTGGTATATATATATGTAATAATATTTCGTTTATAGTAGCAGTGGTACAAGTGTGAAATGTACATGTTTCAGCTTTCAGCTATAGGGCATTTTACAGATATTGCAGCTGATATGACATAGCAATGTAACTATTTTTAGCCTATTAAATTGAAAAATCAAACAAAAAAATTGTATAATTTTAAAAGCCCACTAAGCATGCCCATAACAAAAAAACCGAACTAACAAAAACCGAACCGAAATAACATAAACCGAACCGAATAAAAAAAAACCGAACCGAACAAAAATAATTCGGTTCGGTGTTCGGTACACGTTATACAAGAACCGAAAACCAAAAAAACCGAAACCGAAACGAATAATCGAATGCCCAGCCCTATCCACCATCATCTACTTTTTAAATATTTATATAGTACAATATTTTTATGATACTTTTGTTTCTTATCTTCTGAGTTTTCATCCAATCAATGAGTTCCAACAAGTTGCATATATACAATTTTTAAATATTTTAAATTTTCCTTCTAAGATGTTCTAAAAATCTCATCCATATCCCAATCCTGGAAAAGTGTAATTTGTCATTTAGTGCTTATTCTTCCTTACCAAGTACTCTTTTTCTATTTTTTTAATAATAAAAACATATCTTTTTCGAGAATAATAATATTGAATTATTCTTTCTCCAACCTTTCCACCAACTACATGATCAAGATTTAATAACCCAAAATTAACAGCTATAAGAAGGATTTAATAACCAATAATTATTAATGGGCACTAATTATAAGGTGGAAAAACTATTTTTTTTTAATTTGTTCTTAAATGTATATTGTGTTTGGATCGGACATAATTTGAAAGTTGATCTTATTTGGCGGATGAATAAAATTTCACATTCATACTCTTTAAGTCTTACTAATACGGATTTTTGAGGAAAAACATTGTGAACTTGGCAAAAGATGCATAATATTATTTCAACTCCTTTATTTTATTAGTCATTTTAGCCCGTAACTAGTATTATTATTAGAGTTAATAATTTGGTAAGGCTAGTATAAATAACATGTGGAACTAGTTTTACTAAGTCTTTATTTGTCTTAAAAAACTATCTTTACCCCTAACTTTGACATACACATTAAAAAAAATAGTCTATGGATTTTGTTATTCATGAATAACAGATGATGTAAGTGACATAAATAAATCTTCAAATAAATTCAAAATCATAATGCACTAAATCTCTAGATAAACCCAAAATCATAATAATGGATCATATAGAATTTTGTTCAAGATGAAGATATATATTTAAGTGAACGAATGTTCAAGTGCCATTTTAGAAAAGCTTCAAGTGTGAACTAATTAATAATGTAGGGCATTTTACTCTGTAACCATCGAATTTTCATTGGCCAAAGTCATTAAATTTGAAAAGCTAGATTTAGTCGTATTTGGCACAATTGTTCTTTTCTCTCTTTGATGCTTGAATCTTGATATTAGAAAAATGTGCCTCCAACCACAAGAAAGCTTTCAAAAAATGCCACCGGCCTTGTCTTTTACCTTTTCAAACTTCAACTTAAAATACTTATTTGTTTGAACTTTTACATACCTCCAAGTCTCCAACATTGTCAACTCGTCAGTGTAATCAATCAGTCAAAATTGGTCATTTATCAATCTTTTAATTTGTAAAATTATCACTGGGGATTAAGATGATCCCTTCGCCTTTTATTAAGGATTTCAGATTTGAACCTTGAATACTAATGGAATCGAAGAAAGTGTCTCCTGTACAATCTTTGACCCAAGAATTTCTTTTCTTGTACTCGATCGACTGATAACTTCTGTTATAACCTCCACAACATAATCTAAATGGATCGAGACCCCAAAATAGGCATCAATCAAGTGAAAAATCCAAAATAATAATTCGTTGACTTAAAAAAATAATATAAAAATAGGGTATAATAAAAGATTTGAAAGAGAGGCTGGCTAGATAATCTATATAGGGGTAAATAGCACATATTAAGTGTAGCCATATGTTATACAATTATCAGTTGACATTATTATGTTTAACCCTAGTAAGATGTGAATTCAAAAAGTAGCTGTCAAAGCCAGCCAAACACCCACCCACCCCTTTTAATTTTTGCAAGAAAAACTAATTAAAGTGAAAGCAACTGGCTTTGCTTGCCCATAAGCTGACATTCTTTAGCATTTATACATATTTCATGTCCCCCTATCTATACCAATTATATTTGGAAATATTTATTATTTTGGTACTCTTCCTAAATAATTTGGAAATATCTACAGTAATATAAATGGGTTGGTCTTATTACACAAATATTTAACTAGGTAGATCTATCTAACAAAGTAATATAAATGGCTTAGCTTGTACCAAAATAGTTAATTTCCATTTTCCCATTTCAAAGCTTAAGAGGGTATCACCGTATCGATCAATCATCAATATCAATAAATGGGATAAAAACAACTTCATCTTATTCCATGCACCAATGCCCCCCATTTTCACGTATCAAAATAACTGCTTGCTAAAGATTTTGTCTTTGTTTTTTTTTTTAAAAATATATAATAAATGTAATGGTAATGTTTGGATAAGTTTGTGTCCATATATACCGTTTGACCAATGTATCAGAATATTATTATCGAGAATATACTTAAATAATAAAATTATAGTTTCTTTAATAACTTAATCTTCCTGAGATGGAATCTCAATTTTTCAAAATAATTTTGACCGAACGGTCAAATGTGTTGGTAGCTCCATGAAAAGGAATAGCTTAAATTTTATTAACTTAGGCTGGAATATAATTGAAGAGCCATTAAGAGGGGAGAGTGCGAAAGCTTTTTATAAAGTGTTCTACAAAAATAGGCAACTTGTTTGGTTATTTTGTCTTTACATTTGTTTGGACATTATAGAAGCCATTGTCTTTTATTTCCAGAGCTTTCTCTTTATTCAGTCAATGAAATAGAAATTTAAATATATTTTCTGAAACTCTTTAGGTGTGAGCCCACAACGAACACAACTCCCTTTGTGCCCATAATATTTTGTCTCTTTCCCAAATTTACTCCCTTCTATTCTAAGTTTCTAACTTATATATACATCTCTTTAGGGAAACAGTACAATTATTAAAAAGAAAAAAAAATGAAGATTCAATGTGATGTTTGTGATAAAGAAGAGGCATCAGTTTATTGTTCAGCAGATGAAGCCACACTTTGCCAAAGCTGTGATTATCAAGTGCATCATGCCAACAAGCTTGCAAGCAAACATCTTCGTTTTTCTCTAATTCATCCTTCTTTCGAAGACTCTCCTCTTTGTGATATTTGCCAGGTACTAATAATATTCCCCACTTGTACGAACTTCAAATTTATTTTATCACTCAACCAGAAACTTACGTTTTTTTCCAAGAAAATTGAAATGAAAAGAAAAAAGAGACTAATTTTTTGAGATAATAACTATTAACTGAGTAACTATTTGAAATATATATTGCGGTGTAAAATTTTTGCGCAATTGATAATTACTAAATTTCTATGGAAAAGTATTCTGTGGCTATTCTCACATATATTTTGATTGAACCGATGGAAAAAAAAAATATTATCGTATAAAAAATTAGGAAGTTTCTGACTATTATAGTGAGAATTTATTTTTCACCAATACATTTTCTCCGGTGAGATAGTTCGGTAGAAAATAAGAGGAAAAATCATGATATATAACACAAATTTCTCACCGAACCTTTGTTTCTAGCAGTGAGCATAAAAGATGGGCTGATAGTAAAACTTCTTTAATTTTATGGTGTATAATGTAGAAATTAACATTTATTTCTTATTGTATTTTATTTTTAGGAAAGACGTGCACTGCTATTTTGTAAAGAAGATAGAGCAATTCTTTGCAAAGAATGTGACTTGCCTATACACAAAGCAAATGAACACACAAAGAAACACAACAGATTTCTTCTAAGTGGAGTTCAGCTCTCTTCTGATGTACTTGCTTCTAATTCTAATAATAACCAAAATTCAATATCCCCAACTGGATCTGCTGCAAGTAATGCTGGTACAAATAATTTTAAAGCACGTAGTGGTAATTTTGGGATGAAGAGTAATTCGATTTCGAGTACTACAGAATCGACACCTAATTATTTTCAAGTTGATTATCATGTACAAGAGGGTTCTGTTTCAACTAGTAGCATATCACAATATTTGACTGAGACTCTTCCTGGTTGGCATGTTGAAGATTTTCTTGAATATCCCTCTTCTTCTTCATATGGTAAGTGTTTCTTTTTTTACGGATTTAACTTATATTCACCCACAATAATGACGGTGACACCTTTTGCAGAGAATGTCATAAGGCATCGCTACTTTCTCGTTTCATGTGTATAAAAATGCTACAGACCGACACAACTCGAAATATGGGATTAAATTATTGACAAAAGGGGCAATTTTTAGATCAACATATTTGACCATTTTTCGAATATAATAAAATGTTCAGAACTTGCAACTAAATGATGCTGTTTGATTGCAGAATTTTGATCAGATACGACCAGCTGTGTAGTTTTTTTTCCACTACAGTAAGTGGGGATACCTCTTAATATCAAATGGAGTACCTGTTCCTCAGATCAACTCTCCATCTACCAAGCAACTTATAAGACAGACTTGGTAATACTAAAGGGCATAATATCTTTTGAGATATTAAGAAAACAGTTATACAAACTGCCATCTGACCTTTTCTTTTGGTTGCTAACTTTGACCAGTTGCTTTGATTTTGGACATGTAACACATGTTGTAAGTTAAAGCCCCACTGTTCTTTTTTTGTTATTTGTTTTTTTGCAAGTCAAATCACTTGGACTTGTTGTAATATGTTAATCTGAATGGGAATGGGTTTTAACAGATCTGGGGTACGTTTTGTTTTTGCTTTGTGGGAGACCAATCTTTTTGTAACGCTAGTGGGATAGCCTTGTGCCTATTACCCGCTTTGATTATTGAATATGGTATTCCTATTTGTTTCAAGTATTCATGGCCAAATCAATTCTTTATGGGAGATTGATGCAAAGATTATCTGCATTGTTTTTTTATTTTCCTTTTGTTTATGAAATTATCCCACCAGCGGCGTCCAATGGCAAGCAAAGATTTTCAACAACGATCTTTCTAGGCAATCAATGTCAGTTCAATCATCTATAATCTACACCACGTTAATGCACAACGACAATCAAAATAACTAGTTGAAATATGAATTTTCACTATTCATTTTGATTGCTCTATTTGAACACATTTCATCTTATATTCAAAATTTTAGATTATGTACTATTCGAGCTTCTCTATATTAGTACATTAATTGTTTAAACATACTGAAAAGACTCGTAGAATATGGTCTAATGTTAGTATAGTATCATGGCTATGCCTTATTCCCAATTGAGTTTTACACCAATAGACCGATCCAGTGTGACCTTACTAAAAACTTTTATGAGAATATTAATTTAATGAGGGTAATGGGATATTTGGCTACTATTGGAAAAATTCATTAATAACAGTGTTCGGTAGATATAGTATTCATACTAGTTATGCGTTAAATCTTTGATATAACTTGTCTGCAAACCCCACTCCCAAAGTATCCTACCCGATTTGAAGTAAAATGTGACCTTACAAAATGCTCACCCAATCACTTCACACAAATCTTATGTAATATCTACGTATGATTATTGATATCCAAAGTATTCACATATCACATTGCACGTAAGGATTATATAAACCAGACTAGCTGGCGAGCTAGATAATGCTTCTGATTATTACATGTTGAAGACATTGAAGAAAGGCAAGTTCGTAGAAAAACAAAAAAGCAATTCCAGTAAAGATTTGACTTCCGAATGACCAAGAAATCAAAAAGAAAAATACCATGTGTAATAACAAATAAAGAAATGTCAGACCAAAGAGAACAAGAATATAGCCCCAATGATGTACAAGCTCAAAATATTTTACTTACACGACGCAACATTGTCATTGCAGTTGTGTTCTCTATATACTACAGCTGAAGTGAGGAGATCAAACTGTGGCCAGAGCTACTGCCAGAGTTCAAATTTACTAATTCGACTGTTTCCTTTGTCCCCTTATCTTTCTTAATTTACAGTTACTTGGTGGATAAATGGGGGAAAAGGTATACTGCTTTGACATTACATACAGTTAATCCATTTGAAGAATTGTCATGAGAAAGTGAGTTTCACAAGTGCAAAGAGAACCCTCCTACAAAGAGAGGGAGAAAAGTAAGCACCTATTGCAAGTTGACTTCAGAATTTATGCATATTTGTAAAATAGTATGGGAATTCATGATGAAACAATCACCAACCTTTCACCAAAGCTCAAGCACTTGAAATGGCGTCTCAATTAAAGACAAAAATCCTATCTGCAATTTCAGTTCGACAGATTGGACACTCAGCACAGGCAAGGGAACAAGATTTACACACTGCAAATCAAGTCAACATTAGACAGATCCTATCCAAGGGAGAGGATAATCTGAGCACATAATGAGAAAGTTGACTTACAGCAAAAATGTCGGCAAGGAAGGAGCATTGCAGAAGTTAGTGATTCGAAACAGACTTTACATACATGTGAATTTAAATCTGCATTCCCCACATATGTGTGGTACTTTTCCTTCATCTCTTGCGTTCGAGCCTGATGGCGCGCGCACATAAAAGATCGTTAATACTTCATGTTATATTTTGAGTCATCAAGGAACCTAAAGAAACAACAGTTGTTATTAGTAGCTTCTACCTATGCAAGAACCTAAGCACTAACAGCTATTCTGTTACCCATGTTATATCACATTTCCCATTTTAGATTTTATCTCAAAATGCTACACACAATTTCGCTAATAATATTACATTACAATGTCAAATTCTTCTAAGAATTACAATCTATTTGACTGTCAAAAGTAAATATGTTTTCTTTTACAACTAAAACCAACTGTCAGTTCAACATTTTCTTTCATTACTACTGTTAATTATATCCCAGTCAAGAACAGTAGGATAGCCAGAAACAGCCGCCTCCAAAGATTGACAAGGAGCAGCGCATAAAAGGGCTAACATTGTGGCTCCTAGTTATGATTCATTGAAACATTTCAGAAGCACTGAAGTAAAAGCATTACTATGCTAGAAGCCTCATGGAACAACAACCGACTAAAAACTAAATGCTTTTCATTTTTCAATTTATGATGACAATTTATATTTTGAGATGTTCAAAATGTTTGACACAACTCTATTTCTACACAACTTGCAAGAATGAAAATTAATCACACAATCCACATTTGAAACTTTGATGTGATATATTCCACTGAACTGACTTTTCAACCATTACTTTGATATTATCTCCTGTTATCACTAAAATCAAATTCAAGTAATATTAACAACTTAAACGCCATAATCAGTCAAACACGTGATAAAAAATGGGATGGTTGGAATAAATGTATATTAAAACCCATGACTTGCAGAAGTTGGACACTTATTCTCCCCACCCTTCTGGTGTGCTACTAAAATCTAACCTTCCTATCTTCCAAAAAGCTTGCATATCTTACTGGATCCAAAGTATATCTCACACTTGTTTTTACAACTGAATAGACAAAAATGACCACGTTAGAGAGGAAAAGTAAAATAAAGCTTATCTAGCCTCATTATGGGTGTATGATGCACAAACACGAGGAAATTAGCTAGCTTTTGGAAGTATACATAGCTTCAACTCAGACAAATGACAAGGAGACACCCTGACACGCTCATGTACTAGATACAAGTGCTAAGTGGCAAGAAAAGGATAAACACAATTTATTTTTATAAGAAAAAGAACCAACATAATTACCTTCAAGCGGGCAACAAGAGGGTCTTCCTTCAGAATCTCAGCAACAGAGGTTGCATGATCCACGGTTTGTCCATCATCGAGGATGAGGTCATTGTACTCACTATCAAACATTTCTGGATCATTCATATTGCCTCTTCCAACATTCTGCCTTTCTGTTACTGTCTTTACATCTTGTGTGTCACCATTCTTTTTCCTTAGCTGAGAAATGAGCACCCACATATTTGCTAAATCATTTTCCAGACCTGCCTCCCTTCTCTTTCCCTCTTCAACCTTTTTCCGGTACTCATCTTCAAGTATTTCCTTCTCAACCAAGGCGGCCTCAAGAACTGCCTCACGTTGTTTTCTTGCCTGCAACTCCATTTTTAAATCTTTAGTATTTAGATCCCATGTGCCAAATCCATCACGAACAACTCCAGGAACTTCACTTTCTCGGTCAGAAACACGACTTCTACGTCCTTGCCATAGGTTTTCGCCATGCTTTCGGTGGCGAACATTACCAGTTTGTGTAATGGTGCTCCTAGAATTTAATGCCTGTCGAGCGGCCAACAGTTCTTTCTCGAGTTTTGTATTCTGTATCGATAGATTTGTCACTTCACCAGCCAAATTTTTAAGTTCAACTGCCGCAGCAGATGCTAATTCTTTTGCATATGAGGTCTCTTCAAATAATTTCTGGTTCTGTACTCGCAATCCACTACTCTCCTCTACACTCTGGACTAGTTCCAACTTCAACTTATCATTCTCAATATCCTGCTCAAGCAACAAACTTATCAGAACCATTTTATAGACGCATTTTGCAACAAACTTATCAGAACCATTTTATAGACACATTTAACGAAATGCAGTGACGTTAAAGTGTCTGTATTAACAACAACAACAATAACAACATACCCAGTGTCTGTATTCACAAGAAAGCTAGATAGATTTAGTCTTTTAATTGCTGTAGATATCACACTAATAGAAGCTTGAAGAACTCTAATGTAGAAATGCTGAGTAATGCGCGATTTCATGCAGGAAAAGCAATTAGTTTAACATACAAAGATTAATATAGAGAAACTGAATGGACAAAATGATTGTTTGTCTAGGCTCCATCATGTACAGCGACTTAATACAAAATCTTGTAGTGGAATAGGTATGGATGTCAAAGCAGAATGTTACAGCAAGCTCAGTATGTTTTTATAGAATAGAACAAATGTAAAAGACTAAGCATCTCAGGTGATTTAAATTCCTAAGTTAAAAAATCTTAAATAATTCATTCATAAAAAGCATATCATCACGCATCCACTTCAAGGCATTTGCAAGTGCTACTAATGAGACCCTTTCTTTTGCTTTCTTCAGGCTTTATATAAAGGAAAAAATTAAAATATTTTGATAGGTCTTATAGTTTGATTCTCAATGCGTAATTGGACTTTTGAGGCACTAAGGCTTCACGTGATTCCTCTGCTCTGCATCGCTTAGTCAGTTAATTAAATGTGATATGCTCCTGCCATATCCCTCCTCTACAGGAGACCATCTTCTAAAAATAAAATAAAAAACAAAAGATGCCATATACCGCAAGAATTTACACAAGAATCAGTCCAAAATACAAACATGAACCCAGTAAATCCTGGGCTGAAGAATATAAATCACCTGCAACTGGATTTTCTTTTCAAGGTCATCAATATACTTGTCTGATAGAAGACCCTGTTCTGTTGAGGGGTATGACTTCTCCACCTTCACTGCAGCTAGCTGCTGCTCAAGATTACAAATAGTTTCCTGCAGTTCCTTGTTCTCTAAACACTGGAACAGCAAAAGATGACAGACCCATTAATCCTGGGCATCAGCCACTGGCATACCAACAACAATAAGGTGACTATCATTTGATTTACAACAAAGATAAATAATGGTGCTTTTTCACCTTGTTCTGCAGCTCTTCCTGGAGAATCCGATTGTCTGCTGATTTTATCTGTATTAAAAAGTAAAATACTTAACAACTTCATATGATAGATGTTCTGCACTATGTGATAGAAAAGAAAATTCTTTAGATTTGATTTTAAAATAATTAAATTGATGCAATCAAGGAAGACCTGATCCGGTCACTACCTCAAGCTCAAATCCCTTTTCGCTACATTGCGTCATCAGCTTCATCAAAGTCTGACAAACATTAGAACTATGAGACAAACACAAATCACCATAAAAGGGAAAACCAATGAGGCTGAAAAAGGAATAATGTGACATCACCTGCTGCATTTCAACTAAGGATGCACTGCTGATTGATACTTCACCACTTTCAACAATGCGCTGTTCTAAGATCCTCATCTGCTCTCTCTTGCCTTCAATGTCACGCTCCAAACTTTGAATCTGTTGCAAGTTTAGGCATGCAGTGGGTAAAGATCTTAATACAGGAGACTGCTTTGTACACAAGAACACAAACAAGAAGTTGTTTTCAGGAAAATCAAACAGCTGAAGTAGCCTAAGAATGAAATCCTACACACTCATCAAGGATTGGCTCGTCTAGGGACTTTGAGGATTAAAAACCAGTGAAGATGCCGAACTGAATATGTTGCACAAGTTAGTAAATAAACCAACACCATGCCTTCTTATGAGGAAACATCAAATACAGTTTTATTTGAATTCGAATAATATATATCTGAAATGTTTACAAATTTTAAGATTATTGACCGCAAAATATAGCTGCAGAATATTTAATGAGAGACCCAATAAATGGCTTTAGCAGCCATACACGTTTCATCATATTATTAGCCATCATGTGTAAGAAGGAGTCAGTCCAACAACAGCAAACCCAATGTAATCCCACAAGTGGAGTCTAGGGAAGGTAGTGTGTACGGAAACCTTACCCCTACCTTTGTGGAGGTAGAGAAGTTGTGTCCAACAGACATCATATTATATTATTATCAACCATCATATGTATGAAGGGTTCAGTCCACAAATACAAAATAAAGCTTACTTCAATATGAGATTTTGAATTCTCAGGATCATTCACAGACTGTTCTATCATTCGTTTCAATGTACTCGTACTAAATGCAGTCTCTCCAGCAAGCATCTTAACTTGCTCAACTAGGAGGTCCATCTGATCAGACAATGAAACTCCTTCCTATATTAAACAAGTAAAATATCAAAAGTTGAAAAAATTACCATTTGATATGTAATGGAAAAGTATGCATTACATTAAAAAAAAAAAAAAAGGTAGACTTTGGAAGAAAAAAAATAGTAATGGAGAAGACCGGATTAGAAAAAGAAAAAAAGTAATAACTTCTCAATTGAGTCAATCCTGAGACAATTTGGGAGGATGAACCAAATGTAAGTATCCAACAATGTTTGAAAATTCAATACTCGAAAATAATATATAAATATCAAAAATTCAAAACTCCATGCAAAGATAAAGATCTTAGCAAGTTATCAGAGTAAACTTTAACTACATGTGGATTAAAAAATAACAACTTCAAATATTAACCACAGATCTTTAGATTACTACAGAGGATTAAGGGGTCATATGCAATAAATAGGAGGATTAAGAACAACTGAAGAAGTCTCTTCCTTTAGAAGGTCTTAAGAAGAAGAAAACATACTATGGGAAGCTTTGAACCAGTGACAAGGTCACCCCCCTGAGTTGATTCAGTAATCACACTGCCAGCCTGGGAGATATCATCATTCCACTTGCTAGAAGATCTTCCGTGTTTGAAATTAGAAGTCTCTGGTGAAGAATCTCTTTGGTTCTCGCTATCTATGGGCACTGAACCATTCAACTTCTGGTGAAAGAGTGAACAACAAAAAAGATTAATTTTAGGAAATAGATTTTATATTTGAAGGTTGAAAAATTAAAAGATCAATCTAGAAAAATGATTCTAAATCTTTGGTTCTCGATATCTATGGGCATACTGTTGTTGTTGTTTTTGTGGCTCAGGGTAGATGCCAGAAAATTGCATGCAAATAGTAACAGAAAGCAATAGAAACAACAAAAACTTAATTTAGATACTAGAAAGGGAGTGAGTCTTAAAACCCCTTTGGTAGATGATATGAAGAGCAGTGGTAATAAAGAAACATATCCAGCACTGCTTAAAGCAACTGTAAAGGAGTAGGAAAAAAGTCTTGCAAAAATCAAAACACATCTGATGTGCCTAAAATCCAAATTCAGAAATGATCACCTAGGATTCTAATTGGCAAAGAATGGGAAATGGAAATAGAACTCAAGATAAATAGAGAGGGCGGTGTACATCATCTTCAGAAGCAAATCGACTCCCAGGAATTGAATTCTTTGAAGAAACAAGGATCAGTTTAGTTAGCTTCTGTATCCGGCTCAGTAGAGCAGCCTTGGCATCCTCCTCCTCTTCCAACCTTGACTGCATCTTCACTTGTCCCTCTTCCAACTGTGAAAAGATTGTTAATAATATAACACAACACAACCAATTACACCCTATGTTCCATTTTACATTGCACTCTTTCCTTTTTCGTCCATTCCAAGACAATTGACACCTTTTCATAATTGGAACTCATTAATTTTTAACTTCTTAGTTTCCCTTAAACCACAAGATACAAAGGGTACTTTGGGTATGTTAATTGTTTTAGCTTATGTTTCAAAAGTCTTTCCTCTTTCATAAACTCTGTGCTGAGACAAACAGTGCCATATTAAGTTAACAGACAGAGTACATCCAAAGAAAACATCTTAGAAACTTAACACAGACATCATCAAACATGGAATTGCACGTTTTTTTTTTTTCCCTGATAACCAGTTGTACGTGACATCATCAAATCATTTGACTTGAATGCATACCTGTTGTTTCAAGGTCATAAGTTCTTCATGATTGACTCCTACAAGCATCCCCCTTCTTAGCTGATCAAGCTCTTCCTTCAGACAAGATATTTCTTTCTGATATTTCTTGATCAGCGATTTCTCATCAATAATCTGAAAGCAAATAATCAGTATTCAGCCTTCAATACTGTAGTTCCATAAAAATGAAATGATTCAGATGGGCAAACCTTGTTGCGAGATGCATAAATCTCGACACGCTTAGCCCTGCTTGCAAACTTTAACGTGTTATGTGTTTCTTCCATATTGCTGGAAGCAGGAGTAATAGTGCAGATGAGCTACAATCAAGAAAGAAGCAGGAAATTAGTCATCTCTTCAATGCACTTCATGCCAAGAAGCATCAGATTAAACAAATGTTGTATAAGAAACGCCAGAGCCTAAGAGGCAGAGGATGCACATCAAATAGGATAGACTAGCAGTTTCATAAGGTCAATAGAATGAAAAATGCACAACATGTGCTTAATTGCACTCACAGAAACATGTCCATGCCCACTAAGTGAAGATTGTAGCAGGCGAGTAAGTTTAGAATCTCGATATGGAACATGAAATGCCTTCCCTTCACTTAATTTTCCAATGACCTTAACACATGAAAAAAGAATTGACATGTCAGATCGAAATAAACCCAGAAGCAGGAATTCATATAATCCTCAATAAGCTCAAGAAAGAACACAAGTACTGATCAATAATACCGGTAGGTAGGTAAGGAGAAGTCAACTACGAATACAGGCAAATGTCATCATGCAATTTTTATGGGGAACCTACATATACAAACTGTCAACAATTAGTGGTTACTACTTACAGTTCCAAGAGTCAGGAGACTTTTGTTAATGTATGATCCTTCTTTTCTTCGTAACCCTGTAGTTTCAGTTTTAGAGCTCTCAGATCCAGCTAGATCAATCAAGTTCTGTGGGACAAAGCAAATTAATATTAGATGCTAACATTCAACAGTTAGTATTTTCAATGCTGAACAACTAGTGCCAGAAACCATACAAGCTGTGAGAAGATCACTCCATCATATTCATCACCGTGGGCACTACTTTCAATCATCTGCATAATGTGTGATGAAAGGGACAACAGTCAAACTTGACTGATAAGTAATAATCACCAGTTACCAGTAGTACGAACTTAAACTACAGGGAGTAGGAGATTATGAAACAGAAAATAATCACAGCCCATTGAAGGAAACACAACAAAGCCATCCCAGCAAAAATCCCCAATTACTTGTTACCTCTTAAATGTCATAGTTGTCTTCAGAAGACCTCTTAAATATAACGAGAAACAGCAACAGTAACTTCTCAAAACTTGTGTTCGAAGTCAATAACTTGAATACCAAAACATTAAAACCTTCAGCTGACCAAAAAACTGATGTTTAATGCTGGATGAGGGGTTTAAACTCACGATCACTTATGTGAACAAGATAAGCAAAATTTCAGATTAAACAAAGAAATGTGGCCGAGTGAACATCCTTATCCACTAACCAAGGTGAATATTGTATGACTGCGGCTACTAAACAGATTGAAATTGTTTGAACCAACGTGGCGGTGCTCTGCAACAGTAAGAATATAATCAACATCAGGATCCACAAAAGCTTGCCTATATAATCAGCATCAGGATCCACAAAAGCTTGCCTATGAATAAATGTTATTTCCGGACAAAGAACAAGAACAGATTCAACAATTACCTTCCCCAGCAGCAATAAATGAAAGAGCATGCCCAGCTGACAAAACAACTTCCTCCTTCATACCTTCAACATAAGTACCCTGCATAATTGCAAGAATAAAAGAATGAAGAACCATACAGCAGCATTACAATCATGAATTATGATAGAGAAACATGAATATATATTTTCTAGTAGAACAACTACAGGCTAAAAGCACCACCTGCAGTGCTGGTAGGTAATGATAGGTTTTGATACTTCAGGTGACAAAAAGAACGCTAGATTTTGTTTATTTCTTGGTACATGTCAGGAATTAAATAGGTATTAATATGTTTGGTTATATTTTTCCTGATAATTCAAGACTCAGGCATGTGATAACATGTAGGAAACACTTTTGTTCTTATCTTATTATTTTCAAAATTTACTGAAATGGTTGTCTTAGCCCATAGGAACATAGCTTTTCTTTGATTCCTCTCATAAAAACAATATACTCATTCATCAAACAAAAACATTGAAAGACAATTCAAATTTCCATAAGCAACGAATGTTGTATTATATAACAACCTGGGTGTCCTCCCTAACACGCAAATTCTGTCCCGTTGGATCCAGCAAGTCGTTGATAACCTGACACCGTGAACAAGAAAAGCATTTATATGTTCTCTAGCTAGAATTAATTCAAGATTATAACATGGATCGGATGACAAGTGCTTAAAGAGAGATGTTCATGAAGTTAGTACAAGAAATTAGGAAGTGCTGAAGCAACAAGCGCAGGAGAGATTCTAAATCTACTACAAAATTTTCCACATTGTTTAACAGACTCTAAGTTGCTCGGACTCTTCACTTTTGGTGCCGCACCCGTGTTGGCACAACATGGGTGTGGGTGTGGGATCCGTCTCCGATTTAGTCAACCAATTTTGGGTACTTTGACCAAAATCGATGGGGAAAGACTGGACAATTTTAATGATTTCTATAAGCAATATACAAGCTAAGATGAAATTGAATAAAATGAAATACCTTTTATATAGAAATTTCTATGTCACTCGTTTTCCTTTAATTTCCTTCTAGGATCCTCGCCAAGTTCTCCACAAAATATCTCATAATTTAGGTTTTATAACTCCTTTTTTAGATATTTTAATTATTTTTAGCGAATCCCCGCATCCGTATCCATACATGGATCCATATCTCCGAATGTTAAAAATTAGATCATTAAGGATTCAACCTCTAGATCTGCACCCGAGTCCAAGCAACTTCTTTAACTTTAAAAGAAGTTGTTTTATGTAGCAGCTATGACGAATCACATTTCACATGAGCTCAGTCCTCAGAATATAAACATAGATACAGCCTCTGCATCAAAGATGCTTATATATGCATGAGCATCTGGTAAACTATATAGTTGTTAATCATGCAAGCCTGTCCTCAAATATGAAACTATCTGCTGATGTCCACTACTAACCTCATTATAGATTTCAAGATATGATACACGAAGTAAGAATTCACGTCCAGGAGTCTGAAAGGCAGATTACAATAATAAGTAACACTAAAAGATAATGGAGTGTCCTTTTTAAAAAAGAAATGGGTCTATAGAACTCAAGAGTGTCATATAGAGAGGTGCATTGTCAAAATGAGAATCAGTAAACCGTAAACTCACTTACATCTTGAATAATGCTAAAAACATCCTTAATTGCGAGTGGAATTATACCTGGAGAATTTTGATCTCCCTGTGGAAACAAAGATCCATCATTAAGACAGCACAAGTTCGAAAGTTCGGGGGAGTAGGAAGTAATCAAAACTCAAATTGAAGACAATTGAAAAACCAACTTTAACCATCAAATTGACTATATATTGATATAAAGATAGATAACACAGTACCCTTTAACTGGAATTTTTTCAGTTGCTAGTAATTAAATACTTCTAAACTGTTTGGTGGAGATGTAACAGAAGCATCAGAAGCACTTCCCTGATTCGAGGCAAAAAGAAGATTGCACAATGGATATATTAACTTACATGCATAGTGTGTGTCTTTCCACTACTTGTAACACCATAAGCAAATACTGTGCCTGCATACACAGCAGGCCTAGTGTCAAATTACAAAAGCTAAGCTTCAATAGAATTATTTTGCTAATGCAACTTGCAATGCATAAATGATAACAGTTCAGCTCAATATGATAGCCCTAGGATTGTTTCAAGAACCTAATTCAGGTCATCAGATCAGGAGGACATATAACGCTATTAGCACTCAACTAATGTCAATTTATGTGTCAAGCCATTACAGTGCACAAATAAATTATAACTGATCATGGCCTTGGAACTCATATTAAGTATGAATATTTTATAATGCCGTTGCAGTCTGTTTAGCCCCAAAAACGAAATTGCTCTATGTAGTGTTACAAGTGGCAGTAAGTAGGATACCGTTTATGCCCTCCATTGCAGCCTTTACCACAGGTCGAGCAGAAACTTCATAAACCTCTTGTGTACATGTATCAGGTCCAAAAACTCTGTCTAGCAATCATCCAAGAAAACATATTAATCAACTCTTAATATATTTCATCTTGGAGAGGGAATTTCAAGTACTAAGCAACTCTAACCAAAATAAATATCAAACTCTTCACAAATAGAATATACAAACAAA
Organism: Solanum commersonii; assembly: GCA_029007595.1. Lineage (NCBI taxonomy): Eukaryota > Viridiplantae > Streptophyta > Magnoliopsida > Solanales > Solanaceae > Solanum > Solanum commersonii. The sequence continues at coordinate 1,151,191 of JAJTWQ010000132.1, forward strand.
AAAAAATACGAGCAGAATCAGAATCAGGAAGTGACTAGAATAGTACCAAATGCAAAAGCTGTTGCAGCATTATACTCATTCCGTACAATTTTATCACCATCAGGATACCACGCAATTTCATCCCCCTTGTTGTATTCTCGTTCGCTGCCACCAGAAATACCAAAATTCCAAGTTCAAATCCTAGCATAATAAACTAATTTCCTCCAATCCAACATCAAATGGACTGAAACCAATTCAAGCAGATCTAACATTTACCTCAAGGGCCGAAACCTAACTGTGACTGAAATACTCTCTCCCGCTCTAGACATATCAACTGGTTCAGCAATCAACTCCTCTGTTGACTGATAACTCACCGGCGTCCGATTTCCATAACCTCGTGAATACTCCGAATTGCTCCGGTTCCGTCCAGGAGTCACGGATTTGGAGCTCGCGCCAGTTCCGGAGCCCAAAAACGATGTCGCTGTGGAAGAGCTGGATCGAGGCATGAGCCTACCGTTCATGAAAGACGACGATGACGAAGTAGATGAGTACGGACTCGAAGGCTTACGGCGGTGAAATGGCGAAGTACTTCTCCCTTTCGACGACGAACCCGACATTGACCGACTCACTCAGCTCAACCAAAAATCGGTAACACAAAAATTTATCTGCGTGTAGCTGTTCTTCTTCAAGTATGTTTCACACTTTCAGCAAAATTGCTCAGTGAGAAAAACTTCAATTCGTCAATGGAGTGCAGAAGAACAGCAGAGAGAAAGGAAGAGGAAAGTTGTGAAAGGTGAAACGTGGGAGTTGGAAAGTGAGGACAGTGAGAATCTATGGAGGCGTTTGAATTTTCTGAGTTTGATTTTTTCAAATAAATAAAATATTGTATTTTGTGGGAAATATTTGGAGGGGTGCGTGGGTTGGTGTGACGTGGAGATAGGAGGTGGCCCTCGCCGCGGAGTGGTGGAGGAGGTTTTTATTTGAAAAAACGGATTAAAATGGAAATGAGCGGGAATAAACATGGTTATAGGCTATACTAGAGAGAATAATATGTACATTTCACTTTGATAGTCAATTTTATTAATTTTTATATTTAAATTAAATTAATTAGATATTTGAAGATTATATATAAAAAATTCTTTTCATATAAGTTTGATCAATGAAAATATAGATTAAATTATTGATCAAAATTTAACTAGTTTACTTTTTGAAAAATAACAAATATTTTGAAACAAAAAGCACTACTTATGTTAAGTAGCTTCGGAACGAATTAGTTCATTTATTATGAGTGAAGCATTTATTAGCACTTAGCCACTTAAGTAAATCTTTGCACATGATTTGGTAGAAATTAAGAGAAAATTGAAATAGAAATAGGGTATTTAGAATTTATTGTCTTGAATTATATTTTTTAAAGCTAGCTTTCACCTTCAATAGTGGAAGTTGTTTCAATTTGTTGCAATATGGGTATGATTTAGTTGAGAAACATTATTCATTTAATACGCCTAACAAGTAATTGTTGTTAAAAAAATTTCTTTTGAATTTCACGGTTCTCGTAGGTTTGGACTTTGGTGCAACTAAAACCCGATCAATGACATCGTCTTTTTGTTTTTTTTTTCTAAAAAATAATAATTAATCACATCAAACATAAACATGATTATAAGTTAAAATATTATATTCTAGAAAGTTCAAGTCAATATTGTCTCACTTTTTAATATCAAACGGGAAATATTAATAAGGAGCAATAGGAAGGTGATCATGTCAGCTTCAATAGAAGTAACGTTACGGTAATTTATTGTCTCGCTATTTCTATCATTATTTATTATTTTTTATGACTCGATAATCATATTATTTTATTGTTAGCATCATATGTTATGATTTTCTATGCCCATTTTACTTTTGTATTGACTCCCTTTCGAAATGCTTTGATATGTATGGCTTGAGAGGGATTTTGGTACCAATCTATATCTACTTTCATAAATAGAAATAAAATTTATGTACACGGAATAAAATTACATTAAGTATATTGTTATTGAAAAATATCTCTAAATTTCTTAATTATGATTTTATTTTTTCCATCCCAGTTATGTATTGATACATTTTTGTTGTAAAAGACTGAATAATCCTAGAAAATGAGTGGAAGTTACACTACCCCATGTGAAGATCGATGTGACCGGTCAAAGCAATCTTTTTGTTATTATAAACCTGTGATTTACAATTTATTTGTTATTTTCGATTTGTCATTTGTAGATACCATAGTAGTTTATACCTACTGGTTTAAAATCATAGACTTGCCTTTTGTGCAATCTCAAAACAAAAAAATACGTATATGCTTAGTGGTGGTAGTGGGGATGGAGCTAGATGGGACTAGAAGGGTCGAGGCTTAACCATAAAAATCTCGCATTGTCATGCTCCCATTATTCTCTTCAAAACATTATTTCAACGTATCCTACCGCTTTTCATAACAATCCTATACACCGTAGTATAAGGTTTAACCCGTCATACGTATTTGACATCTCTATACATGACATTTAAATGAGAGAAAAGAGAGTGAGGGAATCTCTGAAATACTCATACAAGTAAAGGAGTAGAAGCCAAGAATTGATATGCTGAGTTTCTATCATTGACACTGTCGAGAATTTGATTGCACATGGTTCACTTTTTCTGCTCTCTCTCATTTGTGCCCTGTGGTCCTCTTAAAGCTATATACTTATATGGTTGGGACGGTTCTTACTTATTATGCACTACTATTATATGTATTTTGAGTGGGTGAACAACCTTAGCAGTTGGAGACTTGACAAACCATTAATATTGTCAAAACAAATAAAAATGTATGAATGTTCAATACACAAATTAACTTTTACTATTTTCTCCCTGATATAGATATTTCTTTACAAATTTGTTACTACACGGACGATTAAATTATTTGGTGTTATAGTAGGTCTCAAAATTAAAGAAACTTATTAAGTTTCAAAGGTATTAACTAAAATAATTATATTCAGACTATAAATTATCAAAAAGTTTAATATCTTCATATTAATACAATTATAGATTGTGAAAGGTCGTCCGTCTTTCCCTCCGAATTTGTACAACATAAATATAAGCATGATAGAAATCACATGCTGGGACACGGCAAATAACATATATTATTAAAAAATTAAGTTGAAAATGAAAATCTTCTATTTTGGTGTTAGCCTCTTGTCTATTATGCCTACAATTACAAGAAAGTAGATGAACGAGGCTTCAACGTGAGTGTTTTACCTCTGTTAAGTTTTTTATGTTTACTTTGAATATATAATATGTGCTAGAGTATATATACAAATTAAACCTTGCATATTTGTTTGGACTTCGCATCGCATATTTTGTCGAAAACAAACAAGAAGCCCAATGGATCCATGAGCCCACAACTTGATGTTGCACAGAATAATTAGGAGTCACCCGTTACGCAGTTGCCATTACATCCACGTCCATAAAAGTATTTTTGAATATCTGCGTGCAGTATTTCCTGGGTGAAAATTTAGATAAGTTCAACCAGTTGATACAGGAAATAAAGTTAAAAATAAGTTTTCCTGCTTCAAATTCAATATATAGAACTCTGAAAAATAAGTTTTAAAAGTTTTTAATCACAAAAACTCCAACTTAACTAAGGTTTTGAAAAAAATATTTTTTTAAATCAGTTCTTTTTAAATACTCCTTCAATTATTTTTACTTGTTTAAGTATTGACTTACGCCAACAATAAATAGAATGACACTTTTATTATAATAACCTGTTAATATGATAAATTAAATGTCTTAAAAAATGAAAATAATTAATAATAAAGATAAATTTAAGACTAAGGAAGATTAATTTAAAGATAACTAATCCAAAAATTAATTTTTAAATGAATTTATCCATGTTCCATGAGGCAGTGCTCCATTTGTTGAAAAAAAAGGGTAATGCTAGATGTCAGAAATTTAAAAAGTTTATATAAAAATAAAATAAACAGATCTTTTTTTTATTTTTTAATTAAAATATATTAAAGTTAAAAGGATAAAAACGTTCAAAAAGGTAAAATAACATAAGTAAAATACCATTATCGCCAAATTTCGATAAAATTTTCTAGCCAAAAGAATTTTTTTCAAAAAAAATATATAAATAATTTGGACAGTAAAAAGTTTCTCTCTTCATTGGCTTAGGCCTATATACTCATTACTCCTAAGTCCTGCTCTTCTAAAATGGGGATGGACTTCACAGTTCACACTATTGTCATCTATGCCCCCACACCCCACTCCTCTACCCCAAAAAAAAACTCATAATTACAGACTCTATTACTTGCACTAGTGGTTATTTTCCGATAATTATTACTCACGCCATTTTTACGAAGAGGTGTTTGAATTGTTTTTTTTTTTTTTAAATTTCTTTTCGTTTATACTCCAATGTTTCAATATAAATTTAATTTTTAATATATATAATTTGATTTATCAACTTAATTTAAACTAATCGAATTCAATGGGTAATATGTACATCTTGAAAACAACTTGAAACGAAGGAGGAGAAAGTAGGAAGTATTGGTTTCAACTTTCAAGTAGCAGTGCAAAATAAATTAATACTTCATCCGTTCACTTTTACTTATTACTGTTTGATTTATCATATTCATTAAAAAATAATTATTGATATAAATATTTTACTATACTATTCCTACTAATTAATGTTTAGTATTGAATCTTAAAAAATGATATAGAAAATATTATTTAATATTAAAAAAAATATATAAAAAAAAATTATTTTTTCTTGATATATCAAAAATGAGATGTAAAATGAATATTTCTTTTTAAAAGTGAAAAGTAAACAGTGAACGGAGTAAGCATTTTAAAGTTATTTGTCCAATCGGACGACGTAGCAAGTGGTAGACGCTACACACAAAATCTCTAACTCAGCAAAGCGGCGGAGACGAAACAAGCGGAGAAACATTCATCGCCGCTGTCGCACGTATCCCACAGACTTCGAATATGGTTATTTAATGCAGCTAATTATGAGGTTCTGATTTCCTCTCCACGCTCTTCTATTACGTGTCCACACGCACCTCCTACGGCATTTTTTCCCCTCTTATTTCGAGATGATGTGAAATGAACTTTCTGATCATTTAATTTTCCGTAGCTATATATTTATCAAGTTTTTCTATATGTGCGTTGCACGTAATTATCAATTTAGAAAATATATGTTATAATAAATAGTATTGCTTATTCAAGTGAAGATTTGAATAATAAGTATTGCACAAAATAATATTACTAATTTTTTTGTGGATGTTCAATGTGGATCATCATATATAGATTTATTCACGCGAATTATGAAGATGGTCAGTGAATTTTTTTATTAGTTAAATGCAATAATGCATATAGTTATTTCAATTTGCTGAGGTTCAATCATGTAATTGGTCGTATCTCAATAATATTACCTTATAGACGATATTTATTGTGTATTTTCTTGTCATCTAACCAAATGTGTTTGCACGTGTATGTCACGTTAAACTGTTCAGATGTCATATAAACATGTGAAGAGAACAATCACATTTTATTTTTTAGAACTAATTTTTATTTTAAAAGTTATAACATAATAAATGACGCTCTTGTTGTTGGCTCTCATATTTGACTTCTCGATTGACTGTGTAAATAAATCAAAGCTAGTTATCTGACTGTCCATATTTAACTGAGAAAGGTTTCTTTTTTTTTTACCGAAAAAACCTATGAAATCATATATATAATCACATGTTTATCTTACACCCAACAAAAGATGTAGTTCATATACTTGTAAATAATTTTCAATTTATTCAATCAAGCATGATTCATCCAAGGAAAAATAACAACACCGTGCTATCACATATATATGGACGGTATAATAATATGAGAAATTATTAGTTAAAAGTTAAGAAAAGAAAAGATGAAAAATAGAAATAATTAATGTAATAACTATGAGAATTCATAATCTTATAACTAAAGAATGTGAAAGAGTCTGAATAACATTTGCAATAATTAGTAATAACTAAGAAAATTTATAATATCATAACTAAAGAATTAATGTGCAATGATTCATATATGTTCACATTTTTTCACATTTGTCTTGAGTTTTTTTTTCAATTTAAAATAATATATTTTGAAGTTAAAAGATGTTGTTAATTTGATAATACATTTGTGACATATATAATACTTCAATTTAAATACAAATACCTACCAAATATATATATGAACTTTTCTTTGTCTAAAATACTGTAATAATAAGAAATAGTAAATAAGTAAAAACAAAAGGTCTCATGTTTATATAGTAATAACTATTTTGAAGCAAACTTCCTAACATTCTAAATCACACGAGTAGCATTGATAAATAAAGTCTTTTTTTTTTGTCTTGAGCATCAAAAAAATAAATCGTGACATTTCTCTAACTTTTGAAAAGTAATCATTTTAGAAAAAGATGTTGAGAAGCATATATTTACATCACAAGAGAAACTGTTAAAAAAAACAAATAAATTTAGACTAAATCATGTTAACTTCATATATTGAAACATTACATACTAATGTATATATTAGGCAAATTGATGACCTTTCAGTAGTGCCAATCAAGAAGTTCATCAGTCAACAACTCCGAGGAAAAAAAAAAGGCAGGTCACTCAGACATTAAAGATCACTATCAAAAGGTGAGGTAAAGACAACTGCATTTTGACAATAATAATGATGGTGTGTTCCTTCACAAACTGTTAAAAAATAAGAGAAAAAGGTGAAGGTACAAAATGCAACGTATAGACACCAGAGAAATTGTTGGGTTTTAAAAGGTGTGAATGGAAAATGAAGAGTTGCGACTTTTATAAAGAGTTGTGACTTTGATAAAAAGTTGCGACTTTTATGAAGAGTTGTGACTTTTATGAAAAGTTGCGACTTTTATGAAAAAGTTGTGACTTTTATGAAAGGTGGTGACCTTTCCGAAAGATTGTGACTTTTCCAAAGGTTTGTCACCTTTCCGGTAAGGCACATAAGAACATTTTCACACTACCCTTTGTTTTCTATAAATTGAGGAATTTCCTCTCATTTTAAAAAAAAAAGAATTTTTCGTACTTCTTCTTCTACTACTAAATCTAGTATTCTAAGTGTACTTTATTGAGTGGCTCGACGACACCCGCGTTTTGGGTATCAATAAACCGGTGATTGAGATCATTCTATCCTCGGGAGGATATATTCCAAATCAAACCTCGGATACTAGAGGGGAATAATTTCCTTAAGGGGACACTTGTGCATTCAAGTGGGCTTGATCTTCTTTCTATTTTTCCAAATTCCGTATGTGTTCTGATTTAGATTTGTGAATTAATTTATGTTCTTCAGTGTTCTTCATTGGTTCATTAAACTTTGGTAACTTCGTGTTTCGCAAAGTTTGTTGGAATCAATAAGATTCTTTAAACACGATTGACAACAATTCTTCTTTAAGAAAAAATATTTCGTATATTTTTTCTAACTGCTTCGATTCTAGTTTCTAAACTAGTTTTAATTTTCTAGTTGTGAAAATGTGCTTAAACTTTATTATGTCTTACCAAGTTCTTCAAAGTTTTGTTCTAAGTATCTTAGGAATACAAGACGAATAACAGAAATATTGAGTGAAGGGAAAGGACATATACGTTTCATGTAATCCTCAAGATAAAATTTCTCCTCTTTTTGCTTAATTCTTCTATTGTTGGTAAAACATTGAAACATATCATCAAAGGAGAGTTAACACCACAATCATGCACTTAGCAAGTTACAAATGGACCACTATTAGCAACTGATTTAATTTTGATATGATAAAATTATTGCAGAAAAGGCAGCACCGGGCTGTCATACAACTAATGGCACAAGTAATCCACCAACAAAAATGTACATTATCTGTTTTCACAAAAAAAAAAAAAACTTTCTTTCCACTCACAGCTAGATAGTAATCAGCATATACTAAGAGCAAAGGCATCACTTATAGCCTTATTCAAACTCACTCAATAACAATAAATCATACGAAAACTTAAAAAATGCAAGAAGAAGAAGAGTAGAAGATTAAAAAAAAATTTGTGGTTGGAAAAAATAAGAGGAAGCTCCTCTATTTATAGTCAACAAAGGGTGGTATGAACAAGTATTTTTTTGTGTCTTATCTGAAAAGTCATGACCTTTTGAGAAGTCACAACCCTTTGAAAAAGTCACAACTTATTGAAAAAGTCACAACTCTTTGGAAAAGTCACAACTCATCGAAAAATGTCACAACTTATCAGAAAAGTCACAATTTATCGAAAAAGTCACAACCTAAGTTAGGAATATTATAGTAATTTAACATTCAAGTTAAGAATTCATGCTTTTAAGGTAATATAGATATTACTAAAAATAATAAGTCCCTTTGCTTAAAAAATAATTGAATTCTTGAGGCAATTTACATTATTAAAAGGAAAAAAGATTAGGTCAAAAATTGAACATTACTTTTCACATTTTTTCTTTTAGTTATTTTCAAATTATTTTTAAAAATAAAATCATTAATATAAAAAATTAACTCTCTTGAAATTATCACCTAAAAAATATAAATAAGGACAACATTAGAAGAAATTTTCAACAAGTCTCTTTAATTGAACAATTCATTTATTTTGAAATATATGAAAAAATATCCAATAATAATAATTCACTTATTTTGAAATGAAGAAAATAATATTCTATATTTAAAAAAAAATAATAGTTTGGCGGCAGAGGTAGGAGAAATGACAGAAAATATTATGGAGAACCAAACTTTCAACAGCAACACATAAAAATTCAGGTAACTAACAACTTATCTATTAAGATTTTTAATAATTACTACTCTATAAGATCTTCAAAGAAATGAAATTTACCAAACATTTTGTAAATTTTTTGCAAGGATTTCTTCATAACAAAATGTTAACTAAATAAATCAATTTAGAAATGTGAAATTTTATTTTATTTATTTTTTTGCTAATAATTCAAATATTTGTGTTAAATCTTAAGAACACGTGAAAGAGTTATTATAAACAGGGACTATTTTTAATGGAATTGTGAAAGTTTCGGAATAGATAGTTCTTGCTAAAAAAATAGATTGTAAGATACTGTTGCGGGTGGCATAGGTGCCGAGTGTCGACCAATAGGAACCACACTACTTGTTTCAGAATGCCTAAATATTCCATAATATGAAGAACCTATAAATTATCCTTTATTGAATTTTTAAAAATAGTAAAAGTTTGATTACACTCCTATGATAAATGGACTTGAATTTAATATATACTATTCAATATTAATATCATACCGTAGTATTTTTCTCAACATCGCCAATCAGTAGAATGAATGCGGTGCATGTCATGCTTAGCAAGACAATCAACTATATTATATCTATTTTACGATATATACAGTGAAATTGTACGGTGCCTAAATCTATCATCAAAGATCTATAATGAGAAATAATACATATTGAAGATTAGTTTAACTTTGTACATTACATAAGAATCAACCTCTATTTGTTATCCAGAAAGATTTGTTTATTTTTTTTGCTATTTGTAAATCGATAACTAGAAAAATAGCTAGAGTTTATATTCATTCAACGGGAAAAAACAAATGAGATGATTTGTTAAACTCCTAATTCAATGATAATGATACTCACAAAACACATCAAAGACACCATTAATATTTAGCTTGATACTTATTATATTTAAATATATCATACTAATATAATTTATGAGCTCGTAAATCACCTAAATGTACAGTTAGCTCAAAATATTTTCTCAAAAATTACTTCCTTTGAAAGATTGTATTTTTTTTATCTAAGTCAACGTCCAAAATTTAAGAAATAAGTGCATATTTTTCCCTTTGTTTTGGTCTGATATTTAACAAAAGAAAATACTTTTCTATAAAAAAAAATCTTTTCATTCTTTGTAATCCGACTTAAAAATGGATATCGAAGTCTGTCCATCTCATTCTATTCTCTCCCTTCAAAATGAATGTAATATTACCCCACTGTATAGTTTTTTGATGATTTACTTTCGATAATTATATAGTACTAACTTTTTAAAATAAACTTATGGAAACTGAAAAGTGAAATATACAACTTACTGGTATAATTGAAGGAAATTAAATTCTTCAATAATATTTTTTGTTTTTTTTACACTATACTATAAGATGAGACATAGTTGTGCTCTTTTCGATTACAACATCCTACTTTTTTCTCTCTAGAAAAACAAATTTGGTTGGGTGCTGCTATAAAAAGGCTTTTTTGCTGCATACAGAGATGCAGAGAATGCAGTAAACCAACTGTTTCCTTGTTTCATCTTCCCTCACTATCATTGTCTATGACATAATTCTTCTGTTCAAATCTCCTTTTCTCTCTCTTTTCTTTTGCCATATAAAACAAACAACCAAACATTTATTTTTGTTTCAAATTTATCAACTGTACCTCCATGGCTGCTGTTCTTAGGAGTTTGTTGAACCCGAATGCACCCGAATATATCCCTATTTCCACTCCGCTACCGCCTGTGCTGCTTCCACCGCTTCCTCCTCCTCATCGTACCGTCGGTTCACTGCCGCGGGAGAGTGTCCGACCACCATCGGTGATACGCCTTGGTCCGAATATTCCTCCTAGGTTGAGAAATGATTATATCGCTAGACGCGGAGGAGGAGGAGGAGGAGGAGGAGGGCGAGGTTTTTCTCGATCGAGTAACGGAAACAGAGGTGTGTTTGGAAGAGGAAATTGTTCAAATACCGAGGGACGTTTAGTTTGGCGGAGAAAAGTGGGATATCATGACCAGAGACGAAGTGTTTGTTATAATGAGATGAAGAAACACGATGTGATACCTATAAGTTGGACACATAAGAACAATACAACTATCATGATCAAGAATATTCCATATCACTACAAGTAAATTTTAATTCTTTGTTTATCCAATTTTTGCCTCTTTTACTTTTACTTATTTGGAAGTTTATTTAAACAAAATTTAATGGTCCGACTCTCTAGTTCCATATCATTCAATAGAGCATTATTTGCTAGCACTTTGGAATCCGATGGCTAATTAATTTAACTTTTCCTTTACAGCCGTGAAATGTTGATGCAATTTCTGGACGAGCACTGCTACCTGGAGAATCAAAAGACTAGAGATTCAAAGGGAGGAAATATTCATGTCTTAGCTTATGATTTCTTGTATTTGCCTATGGATTTCAAGTAAATAATTATTTTTCTTGTGTTCATATCATTTGCAGTCAAAGTAGCAACTTCAGTACTATTAGCTTCTCTTTTGTTTTTAAATTTGCAGAAAGAAGAGGAGCAAAGGCTATGCATTCGTGAATTTCACCGATCAGAGAACTGTGTGGAATTTTTTTTATGTTTTCAATGACAAACTAAACGTGTTTCCGGGATCTACAAGGAGTGTTAAGATCGTCACTGCAAAGATCCAGGTGATTGAATGTTAAAAAAAAAAAAAAAAAAATTGTTATGAAGTTAATGATTTTTGATGTGAAATTTTGACCAATTACAGGGAAAAGAAGATTTAGTGAACCGATTCAAGCAAACAAGATTTGAGTGTGAATCAGAAGGATATCTGCCAGTTTGGTTTAGTCCTGCAAGAGATGGTTCTGGGGAATCGGTGCAAATGATTACTGTGGGGCAATACAAAGTCACTCCATGTTGCTCATATAATCTCAAGAAACCCTAACTTTAGGGAACTGCTACTAGTACTAGTAGGGCTTTTATTATAGCTTAGCTTTATATGGAGTAAAAGAAATCCAAGGGTGGAATACTGACACCTGAAAAATCTCCTTGATGATCCGATCGATCGATAGAGTAGCAGGTGATGGGGTCCACCTTTGTTGTTGTATTTTTCGTTTGCTAAATAAACAAGTTGTTGATCGAGTTTAGCCATTAGCAGGACTATAAATGACCCTGCGAGACATTAAAGTTACTCGACCATTTTTATTGAGTTGTTATTATTTTAGATTTCTAGTCATTTAAGAAATTAGTTAAATTTATTCTTGTATCCTTATTAAGTAGTATGAACTCTGTTTTTTTAATAAATGAACATGTTTTAATTTATTTTAATTTAATTACTTAATTTTTCTATGTTTATCAAATTATATTTTCAAGGCTAAAAATTAAGAGAAATAGTGTTTACTTATATGTTGATTTTGTGAAATGACTAGTATTAAGGAATATTTATTTCTAATAAAAAAACAACCTATAATAAGAAACTTAGGGAGTAATTCCAAGCTTACTTGGATCTACTAAAATTAGGTGCTTTTTTAAAGTTAAAATAGTATTTAAGCAATTTTATAGTACTTATTTAGGTAAAATAAAAAATATTCTAATAAACGTTTATTTTTAATCTTTTTTTAACTAAATTAAGTTAAAAGCTATAAGTGGTTTTTGACTTAAAGAGTCTGATATACCCCTTAACTCTTATATTTAGAACTGATATATCTTTTGTTATAAAAGTGACTCATATATACCTTATATGGGAGAAAGACGTTCTCATACCCTGATACTGCTTTGTGGAAATCTAGAACAGTAGAAAGTCTCTTTAGGATGGCTCTGTCCTAGCTAGACCAGGTCACAACTACTTATTATAGAAGACTCAGACACACTTCCCTAAACTTCTCCTAAGTGACATCAAAATACTCTTTCGGTTGATTCGAAAGCAGCAATAGATGAGATTGAATCAGACAGATAGGGGTATATGGATTATACTCCACACATAATTTTATTTTTTTTGATTTTTTGGTTTCAATGACTAATTTAAATTTACTATTTTAATGATCAAATTTATTTATGTTTCACTAATTTTCTTGTAATTTTTTACAGAAGCCCCATTTTTTTTTTAAAAATACAAAAACCTAATTACAATATAATCACAAAAAAATAGTTTTACATTTTTTCTTTACACTAAAGAATGAAATAAAAAAAATTAAGAAACTCGAATAATGATAATCAAAGAAGTCAAAAAATAAATTTTGTATGAAAAAGATTAAAATATATCTTAAACTTTGCTCGAAGGACCATATATATACCCCTACATGATTATTTTTTTAAAATTTAAAGTAAAAAAAATAAATTTAAAACTATTTTTTCACTTTCGTTAGATGAATGATATACGTGGGCTCCTTTTGTAATGGTAAGAATATATATGAGGCATTTGCATATCTGTAAGGATATGCATAAGCCACTTTTATAACGAGGGATATATCAGCTCTAAATGACGAAATTAATGAGTATATTAGACTCTTTTCCCTTAATTAAAAGACAATCAAATCAGGCTCGGCTTATGTGAGTAGGTAAGATAAAATTATAATATGAAATTATATGAAGAAGTCTAAGTTTTATTCGAACATATAATTAAAGTTTTAACTATGAAATTGTGTTTTTTCACTTATAAACCTAAAATTCTCATATATTCTGAAGTTTAAGTTGTAAAATGTTAGCTTCAGATTTTCTAGAGTCGTATTTATGGAAATTGAAGGTTTATAATTAGTCTTGACTTAAAACTTAGATAATTTTCTAGTCTTATTTGCGGAAAGTCCAAGCAAATCCATTTCTTTGAAGTTAAAAAAAGACTCGAACATTGTTTTTTCATGTTTTTTAGTAAAAAATACTTTGTTATTTTTGCTTTAAAAATTATTATCTCACTTATCAAATATTTTAACTTTGATCATCAGCTTATCATATTCCTGTGAAAATTTCAAATTAAATTAATCCAACATGTAAAATTCAAATGGAAAATTAGTACACATATTATCAGTAATTTTACATAGTAAAGTAAAATTATATAATAAATTCATGTGATGTGAAAAGATCCAACACAACCCGAGTAACAGACAAATAAATGAGTATAAAGATGTGAGTGGAACATATTAGTGTGATCGAGATTAACATCAAAATTAAATTTTAAATACTAGTGAATATGTGCCCTATTTTTAAATCTATTTACTTCCGTTCATCTTTTATTAAATGGAAAATACTCAATTAATATATTTTTTATTGTGATTTAAATTTGAAATCTTACTTCGAATCTCATAACACTTTTTCTTTTTTAGAAGGGAATGAAATTGATAATGTATAATATATACACTTATGCACATATCAAAATTACATTACTTATGAATTATGATAATAAATAACAATTTAAATTAAATTAATACAAATAATATAAAAAAATATTTTACATACATAAGATGGACACGTTTCTCCTATTTTATATGGCAGTAGTTTTTTTCTACAGCAATATTCGACCTTTTTTCTCTAGTTTTATTCTAAGTTTCTAACCAAAGGATTACACAATATCATAGATACAAAAAGGATTAAAGGTGGATATGTCGCGACAGAAAAAATAAAGAATTCTTGTTGACTTTTTTTAATAATTAAAAAAAAGGAAAAGGGTCAAATATGCTCCTATTCGAAAATATCTAGATATACCTCTCGTTTAAAATTTGGCTCACTCGTGTCCTCGCCTTCCAACTTTTCGTCTAGATATGCCCTTATGGGTGTTAAACGCTAAATGAAATCGCCACGTCATTTTTACATTACCATGTGACATTGGCAAAGGGTCAAATATACCCCTAAATTATTCGAAAAGGTATATACCCCCTTTTAACTAAACTACCCGACCCGTTTTCAACAAATTTTAATTTTTTTTGGTAAATCCCGAAAATGAGTAATTGACTAATAAAAAATAGGAAAAATATATAAAATTAACGCCAAAAATTCACAAATAAATATAGTAACCTTAAATTCAACAATTTCAACAATTTTTTTTTAAAATTTCCGATAAATCCCGAAAATGAGTAATTGATTAATAAAAAATATGAAAAATATAACCTAAAAATTCAGCATAAAGTCATTTTCATATTTTTTATTAATCAATTACTCATTTTCGTGATTTATCAAAAAAAATAAAAAATAAAAAAAATTGTTGAAATTGTTAAATTTAAGGTAATTATTATATTTATTTGCGAATTTTTGGCGTTAATTTTATATATTTTTTTTCATATTTTTTCTATTTTTTTATTAGTCAATTACTCATTTTCGGGATTTACCCAAAAAAATAAAAATTTTAAAAAAATTGTTGAAAACGGGTCGGGTAATTTATTTAAAAGGGGGGTATATCTAGAGTCTAGACCTTTTCGAATAGTTTAGGGGTATATTTGACCATTTTCCAATGCCACATGGTAATGTAAAAATGACGTGGCAATTCCATTTGGCGTTTAACGCCCATAAAGGCATATCTAGACGAAAAGTTGGACGACGAGGGCACGAGTGAGCCAACCTTTAAACGGGGATATATCTAGACCTTTTCGAATAGTTTAAGGGCATATTTGACCCTTTTTCCTTAAAAGAATAAACTCCTTATAGTGAAGTATCTTTTAATTTATTGAGTTGATAAAAAATTGATAAAAGAAAGTGATGACACACACATGATAAATAAATTTAAAACCAACATGGACTTATTTGCACCCCTATGTACAAGATAATTTGCAGCGTAATTTAAATTCGACACATTTTAAATAAATTTTAAACTAATTTTCTTATTTCTGTTCAATATTATATTATAGTATTTTTTTTTCCGCCATATTTAACAAACCGATTAATTATATGTATTTGTTTCGCGACACACATTATGAAGTTGCACAGTGCCCAAATCGATCATAAAGGACCTATAATGAAAAATAATATACAACGAAAAACAATTTAATTTTGTATCTATTTGCTGTAGAGAGAGTTGATTATTTTTGTTGAGCCAAGTAATTCAATCAGGCTGAGAGTAACTAACTATGTAATCAATTAGTTAGTTTGTTACTCTGTAGTTAGTTAAATTAGTTACAACTAAAAAGCTAATGAGGAATGTAATTAGGAAGCCAAATAGCCAACAGTGGCGTATCTATATACAGCCTATACAGTGTACAATACAATAATTAACTAAGATATTATCTCTAAGGTATAGAATTCTCCCTTTCTCTTTTTCCTCTTCTTCTTCATCATTACTAACATTTGGATTTACTAAATTGTTAGACTTCTCTATATTCTACAATTTCATTATTTGTAAATCATTAATTTAAAAAATAACTAGATTCTAAACTCAACGATAAATGAACAAAATGAGGTGAGGTGAGTAGTAGAGATCCTATTTTAGTGATTGTGATAGTCGTAAATTATCTTATTATTTCACTCGAGTATAAATACAATGCATGATTAGTTCAAAGAATCATTGACACAATATAATTTTTTTTATTTTAAAAGCAATTTACTATCCAAGATTTCGAAATGATGGGTGCATTATTACGAAAAAATATATCTAAGATATAAATTTGATTGATTTGACCTTTAGGTTTTTAACACTCAAAAATATTTATAGGTCCAAAATATATAACAATGCTAGTTTAAAATTTTTAATATACACATTTGATTTAATTATATAAACAATTAACAATGCTAAATTTTTTTAGGGATTTTGAATATAACATACTTGAAAATTTGGAAAGATTAAAGTAGAAAAACAAAAGAAAAATTAATTGAAACATCAAAAGTGTTACCGATAATGAGTTGGAAGGTGTTGCTAAAACAAGGAGAAGATAAATTTAAATTTCTATCTTCACTTAAAGAGGTGCATCCAATCATCATTATATTATTATATGATATTTTGAATATTAGTTTACATTTTTATATTAAAATATTTTATAAAAAATATAACATTACTATATATGATTTAGAGAAAGAGGAGCATCGGTTCACATTTATCCACGAAACACCTCCAAATATGCCCCTAATGCTGACACAGAGTAGAGAGTGCAGAAAACCAGCTATTTCTTTTTTTTTTTTTTTTTTCACTCATACTTATATTAGATCTAATTAATCTAGAGTTATGTCACATAAAACTTCATTCCATTAAAAGCATTTTCTATCATAAATTTTTCATATTTTTAGACTCGAACTCAACCTCTAAGTCAAAGGGGAAATAGTCTCATTTGGTGGTACCTGTTTCTTTCTTTTCATTTCTTCACCTCACTATATATTTCTCTCTTTTTTCTCCTATAAAAGAAACAGTTAACCTAGCACCTTTTTTTTTTTTTAATCGAAATCACTTCCAGCTTTATCAATTGTACTTCCATGGCTGATGTTCCTAAGAGTACGTTGAACCCGGATGCACCTGAATACATCCCTATTTCCACTCCGGCGCTACTGCCACTGCCACGGCCACGGCCACGGCCACGACGTCGTCCTATGTATATGCTGCTTCCAGTGCATCAATATCTGGCGGTGATGCTTTCAACGCATCAATTTCTGCCGGTGATACTTTCAACGCATCCATATCCGCCGGCGCTTCAACCGCATCCATATCCTATCATCAATTCACCGCCGCAGGAGAATGTGCGACGACGTCGCCAGCGTAGGAGTATTCCTCCTAGAGTAGGAGGGTTGGAGAGACGGATATCTATGAACGAAACTACTGTCATGATCAAGAATATCCCATTTCACTACGAGTAATTATTAATTTCTTGCTTCTTTAAATGTTCATAGTACTTTTTACTTATTTGGAAATTTTAGTCCCATATCATTAACTAATTAATTTAATTTTTCCTTTACAGTCGTGGATTGATGATGGGATTTCTAGACGATTTCTGCTTACAGGAGAATAGAAAAGCGAGAGATTCAAATGGAGAAAATATTCATGTCTTCGCTTATGATTACTTGTATTTGCCTTTGCACTTCAGAAAGAATAGGATCATAGGCTATGCATTTGTGAATTTCACCGATCAAAGAACTCTGTGGAATTTTTTTTTGGCTTTTAGTGACGAAGTAAAAGCGTTTCCAGATTCTGCAAGGACCGTTAAGATTGCCACTGCGTATATCCAGGTGTGTAAATGTCAAATTTTAAAAATAAAAGAAGAAATTGTTAATTAAGTTTTTGATTTTTGATGTGGAATTTCTACTAATTAACAGGGAAAAAAAGATTTAAGGAGACGATACCAGTATGCAAGATTTAGGAGAGAAGCAATATGGTTTTATCCTCCAAGAGATGGTTCTCAGATCTTTGCAAGTGGGGAAATTTGAAGTCACTCCAGATTAGCAAGCTTTGAGGGGTGGAATACTGTCACCTCTCAGATAATCCGATCAATCAATTGTGATGGAATCCTCCCTTTAATTTGTTGTTGTATTTTTCGTTAACGAAATCCACCATTACTCCTCTGATTTGGTGTGAGACATTTGATTTGTTCTTTTACTCCTCTGTTTTCATTATCACATGGATAATATGTCTACTAGTTTTCACTTAGAATTTTAGTTGTTGGATTGATTTAATTTGTAATTTTAGCATGAATATGATAAACTGATGATCAAAATTAATATATTTGACAATTGAGATACTAAAGTTCAAAGCACAAATGACAAAATATTTTTAACTAAAACAATGTTCGAGTCACTTTTTAAGTTAAAAGAATTGGAGCTTCAACTTTCGGCAAATTGGTCTTAATGAAAAATATATACAATGAAAATCACTTTAATTTTGTATCTATTTGTGTAGAGAGAGTTGATTATTTTTGTTGAGCGAAGTAATTCAAAGAGGCTAAGAATAACTAACTATGTAATCAATTAGTTAGGTTTGTTATTCTATAGTTAGTTAAATTAGTTACAACTGAAAAGCTTATGAACAATGTAATTAGGAAATCAATACAATAATTAACTAAGATATTATCTGAAGAATCAAGCTATAGAATTCTCCCTTATCTTTTTTCTCTTCTTCTGCATCATCATTACTAACATTTGGATTTACTAAATTGTTGAATTATTTATATTCTACAATTTCATTATTTGTAAATCAATAATTTAAAAAAGGAATAACTAGATTTTAAACTCAACCATAAAGGAACAAAACGAGGTGAGTAGTAGAGCTCTTAATTCAATGATTGTAATAGTCATAAAGTACCTTATTATTTCACTTTGAGTATAAATACAATGGCTCAAAGTATAATTGACACGGTATAATTTTTATCATTTCAAATTCATATTGCATAAAACTTCATTCCGATAAAAGTATTTCCATTTTTATATTCAAGACTAAACTCAGCCTCCAGTAAAGTGGAATAGTCTCATTTCTTCCTTCACTATATATTCAATTCTCAATTTCTCTCTCCTTTTTTTCCTATAAAAGAAACAGTTAACCTAACACTTCACAAAATCACTATCAGCTTTATCAATTGTACTTCCATGGCTGATATTCCTGAGAGTTCGTTGAACCAGCATCCACCTGAACATATCCCTATTTCCACTCCGCCGCCGCCGCCTCCACCACCACCGCGTCGTCCTATGTATGTGCTGCGCCGGCTTCCAATGCGTCAATATCTGCCGGTGATGCTTCAAAGGCCTCAATTTCTGCCGGTGATACTTCCAAGATATCAATTTCTGCCGGTGATGCAGCTTCCACCGCGTCCATATCCGCCGGCGCTTCCACCGCTTCTTCCTCTTCCTACCGTCGTTTCACAGCCGCAGGAGAATGTGCGACGACGTCGGAGTATTCCTCCTAGACTACGATGGGTGGAGAAATGGATACCTAATAACGAAACTACTGTCATGATCAAGAATATCCCATTTCACTACGAGTAATTTATAACTTTTTGCATCTTTAAATGTTCATATTACCTTTTGCCTTATTTGGAAGTTGATTAAAACAAGATTTTAATAGTTCCATATCAGTATCTAATTGATTTAATTTTTCCTTTACAGCCGTGGATTGATGATACGATTTCTAGACGATTTCTGCTTACAGGAGAATGAAAAAGCGAGATATTCAAATGGAGAAAATATCCATGTCTTCGCTTATGATTACTTGTATTTGCCTTTAGATACCATGTGAGTAATAACCTCGTGTAATTATTTGCTTTTATTTGCAGTCGCAACTTCAGTACTATTAGCTTTTCTTTTATTTTTTTGATTTGCAGAATGAATAGGATCAAAGGCTATGCATTTGTGAATTTCACCGATAAAAGAACTCTGTGGAATTTTATTTTGGCTTTCACTGACGGAGTAAAAGTGTTTCCAGGTTCTAATAGGCGCGTTGAGCTTGCCATTGCGTATATCCAGGTGCGTGAATGTTAAATAAAAGAAGAAATTGTTAATTAAGTTTGTGATTTTTGATGTGGAATTTCTACTAATTAATAGGGAGAAAATGCTTTAAGGAGACAATTCCAGAGTGCAAAATATGCGTCAGAAGCAATAGGGTTTTATCCTCCAAGAGATGGTTATTAGATCATTGCAAGTGGGGAAATTTGAAGTCAATCCTGATAATCTGATCGATCGATTATTGGGTTTACATTAGCTAGCTTTGTAATTGAGGGGTGGAATACTGTCACCTGAGAAATCTCTCAGATCAGGTGATGAAATCCACCCTTTGTTATTGTATTTTTCGTTTACGAAATACTCACTGAGTTTTGAGTATAGCCATTAACAGGGGATGTTACTCCTCTGATATGCTATGAGACATTTGATTTGTTCTTTCACTCCTCTGGTTGCATTACATATTTTCATATCACATCACATGGATAATATATCTACTAGTTTTCAGTTTGAATTTTAGTTGTTGGATTAATTTAATTTGTAATTTTAGCATGGATATAATAAAGTGATTTTCAAAATTAATATATTGGACAAGTGAGATACTAAAGTTTAATACAAAAATGACAATTTTTTTTTTAACTAAAACAATGTTCGAGTCACTTTTTAACTTTCGGCAAACTAGATTCTAGAACATTATATGAGTTCCAAGTCAAGACTAAGGGTGTGTTAGGTATGAAGGAAAATGTTTTACCGGAAAACAAGTTGATTTTTGATTTATTTTCTCATATTTGGTTGGTGAGTAGAAAATATTTTCTGAAAAAGATTTTTAGTGTTTGATGTATGAATGATTTTTTTTTTTTGAGAAATATCTTTTATTTTTACTAGGGTAGAAAATAATTTTTGAAATTGAAAATATTTTTTAAAAACAAACTTAAATTTTTTTGAGGGTGGGATGGGGAGGGGATGATAGGGGTGGGTTGAGGGTAGGGGTGAAAAATTGAAATTTTGAAGTTGAAAATATTTTTTAAAAATAAACGTATTTTTTTTTTTGGGGGGGGGGGGGGGTGCTGGAGGGGGGTGCGTGGGGTGGGGGGCTGGGTAGGGGTGAAAAAAATTAAATTTTAAAATTGAAAATATTTTTGAAAAGCAAACTTAAAATAATTTTTGGGGTGGTGGTGGGTGGGGGCTGGTAGGGGGTAGGTGGGGGTCGAGGGTAGGGGTGAAAAAATGAAATTTTGAAGTTGAAAATATTTTTTAAAAAAAATTTTAAATTTTTTTTTTTTTTGGGGGGGAGGGGCCTGGTAGGGGTGGGTGGGGGGTCGAGGGTAGGGCTGAAAACATGAAATTTTGAAATTATAAATATTTTTAAAAACAAACTTAATTTTTTTTTTTTTTTTTTTGGGGGTGGTGGGTGGGGGGGGTCAAGGGTAGGGTGAAAATATGAAATTTTGAAGTTGAAAATATTTTTTAAAAACAAACTTTAATTTTTTTTTTTGGGGTGGGGTAGGGGGCTGGTAGGGGTGGGGGCTGGGTAAGAGGTGCGTGGGGGGGTCAAGGTAGGGTGAAAAAATAAAATTTTGAAATTGAAAATATTTTTTAAAAACAAACTTAAATTATTTTTTTTGGGGTAAGGGTGGTGAGTAGGGGATGCGTGGGTTGGGGGAGGGGATCGAGTGTAGGGGTGAAAAAATAAATTTTTGAAGTTGAAAATATTTTTTTAAAAAAACTCAATTTTATTTTTTTGGGGTGGGGGGGACAAGGCCGGGGAGGGGACGTGGGTGAGGATCGGGATGAAAAAATAAAAAATTGAAATTAGAAATATCTTTTAAAAATAATTTTTAATATTTGTTTGGAGGGGGTGGGGGTAGGGGTAGGGGTGAGGGTGGGTAAAAAAATTGAATTTAAAAACAAGCTTTAGATTATTATTTTTTTTGGGGAGAGGGGGAGGTTGGTTTGAGGGTAGGGACAAAATAAATTTATTTTTTCAACAATATATTTTTTTTAATTGAAAGTTGGAAGAGAGTTTTGGAAAATGTTTTCATTAAGTTTTGAAGGGAAGTCATTTTCCTTAAATTTGAGGAAAATGAGTTTATTTGAAAAACATTTAACCCAATCAAACATGAGAAAATTGAAAAACATTTTCCGAAAAATGTTTTCCTTCATACCAAACACACCCTAAATTTTGTAGCTTTAATTTCCACAAATGAGACTTTAGAAAATTATCTTGAAGTTGATCTTTTATGAATTAAACTTCAGAGAACATATGAGGGTTTATGTTTATAGACATAAAATACAATCAAAAAATTTAAATTATATGTCCAAATAAAACTTTTGTTTCATCTCATAATTTTATCTCACATGGCAAACAGAGTGAATGAGATCAAGATTAAATTTAAAACAAAAGTGAATATTTTTCAATTTATTTGGGTTCAATTCAAATCTTATTAGATGGAAAACACTCTAATATCGTTTTTTATCTTTATTGTTATTATTTGAACTTCAAAATCTTAATTCCAAAATGAATAAAATTCGGCCATCTTCTTACATTTTTTCCTTTTTAGAGGGAATGAAATCGACTTACATTTTTTTCTTTTTAGAGGGAATGAAATCGACTATGTATAATATATCTACATATCAAAATCAAGTTACTTATGAATTACCATGACAAATAAATTCTTAAATTAAAACTATACTAATAATATAAAAAAATATTTACACTTATAACTTATAAGATGGTCACATTTCTGCTATTTTATATTGCTGTAGTTTTTTCCTATAGCAATACGCGACCCTTTTTCTCTAGTTTTATTCTAACCAAAGACTGATACGTTGAGACGCAAAAAAATAAGAAAGAATCCTTGTGGATGTTTTTCAGTTATAAAATAAAAATAAAAAATCTCTTCATATTGAATTGTTTTTTGTTGAGATTATATAGTTTTTTCTTTTTTTTTTAATAAAAATAGCGTGATCACGCACATATAATAAATGAACTTCAAAAAATTATGACTTATCCCCCCCCCCTCCCCCCCCAGGTGCGAGATATTCTGCAGCATAATTTAAATTAATTTTAAACCTTTTTTGAAATTTTTATTCAATATTAATAGTATAGTACTTTTTTTCTGCCATACTTAGCAAACCAATCGATCATATGTATTTGTTTAGCGATATACATGATAAAGTTGCACAATGTCCAAATCGATCATAATGGACTTATAATAAGAAATAAATATACAGAGGAGATTAGTTTAATTTTGTGTAACACATTGGAATTAGCCTCTATTTGCGATAGATAGAGTTTTTTATTTTTGTTGATGAGCTATGTAATTAAAAGAGGCTAAGAGTAACTAACTACGTGATCAATTAGTTAAGTTAGCTACTTATAACTGTATAATTTGTTAAATTAGTTACAACTAAAAAGCTTATAAGCAATGTAATTAGGGAGCCAGCTGTGGAGATATATATATTACTATATAAGAAGAGGGAATAAGTATTCACTACAAGTCAACATGTGTTCCAATAAGAAGAGGGAATAACCAATATATTTATAAAAAGAAATGACATATAAAATAAAATGGAGAGAGTATTGATTTCTCAAAATAGAAAAGGACAAAACACATATAAAATTACTATATAAGAAGAGGGAATAAGTATTCATCACAAGTCAACATGTGTTCCAATAAGAAGAGGGAAAAACCAATATATTTATAAAAAGAAATGACATATAAAATAAAATGGAGAGAGTATTGATTTTTCAAAATAGAAAAGGACAAAACACATATAAAATTAAAAGACATATAAAAAAAAGTTGGTTTAACTCTCAAACATAAAAAGTAACATATGTTATTAAAAACTTTAATAAAAAGTAGTATAATTTACAATAAATAATAACTTAAATATCTACAAGACAACAAAAAAAAGACTAATTTTTGTACTGCTTCTGTCACATAATTAGGATTGGGATGATTTTAAAATTTTAATTTTGGTTATACATTATAAAATAGCCGAAAAATTGAATGATATAATTTTTTTTTAAATAATCGAATGAATCGTCCTATCGATAACCCTAATGTAACTTCTACTCTGTTTATTTTTACTTAAATTTAGAAATATATGCTTCATTTCTACCCTCAATCTTATCGCTACATTTATTTGCTATTTAAAATTGAAATTAAAAAGACAAATAAGTTTCTATTTAGCTCATTTATGAGCAAAATATATTATAACAATCTTTAATAATTTTATAACAATACATAAACTATACTCCCTCCATCCGATATTAGATGGGCACTTCCAACTTTACACGGTGATTAAGAAATCATTAATAAATTGGAAGACTTCACCATTTTGCCCTTTGTTTATATCAATGCACATTGAAATGAGTTATAAAAAATACATATACACTATAGAAATGGTCATATTAATTGTAGGGGTAAAATGGAAAAGAATTAATTAATTCTATCCTAATTTAATAAGTGCTCAAATAATATGAAAAAAAATATTTTTAGTAAGATTCTCATCTAATATGAGACGGAGAGAGTAACAATATAACTTTATTAATGTTGGGCCCGGGCGGTGCCCGGGCTTTCTTTACTAGTATATATATACACACACATCTGGATTTACTAACTTGTTGAATTCTCTATATTCTAACATTTCCTTAATTTGTAAATCAATAATTTAATAAGTAATTGAATTTTAAACTCAACGATAAACAAACAAAATGAGGTGAGTAGTAAAAGTACTTCTAATTCAATGGTTGTGATATTCATAAAATACATCAAAGGCCCCATCAATATTTAGCGTGATATAATATTAAAAATATCACATTAGTATAATTTATGTACTCGTAAATTACCTAATTATTTCGCTTAAGGTGTAAACACAATAAATGATTAGCTCAAAATATAATTGGCACAACATATTTTTTTTTAGGGAAAATTATGCGGTTAAGCAAAGTTATACTACTTAATTACTAATCATAGCTATAGTTTGCTATAATTATCACTCGCGACTAACATTATACATTATTTACATGGGCTGACCATGTTTGTATATGTATAATTCGCTAAAATATACAAATACATATATATAATATATAATTATCTAACCGATATACATATACAATTCACCTCTCTCCCACTCTCTGCCCTCTCTCGCTCGCCTCTCTCCTCCCTCTCCCAATCTCGCTCGCCTCTCTCCTCTCTTTCCCAATCTCGTTGCCATAAATACAAATGCATATGTATAATATACAATTATTTAACCAATATACTTATACAATTCACCTCTCTCCCACTCTCGGCCCTCTCTCGTTCACCTCTCTCCTCCCTCTCCCAATCTCGCTTTCCATATATACAAATACATTTGTATAATATACAATTATCTAACCGATATACATATACAATTCACCTCTCTCCAACTGTTTGCCCTCTCTCACTCGCCTCTCTCCTCTCTCTCCCAGTCTCGCTCGCCTCTCTTCTCCGTATAACATGTAGCTACGAATTGTAATTATCAAACTATAGCTATGGAGAGTAATTAGGTTATTTTTGAGTGGCTATATGTGAAAGTTCCCCTTATTTTTCAAGTCACAACTAATTATTATAATAGATGCATACACAGAATAGAGAGTGCAGAAAATCAGCAGTTTCTCTTTTTCTTTTGTTAAATTTTCTACTCAAATTTATATAGAGACGATAAATTTAGATTCATATAGTATAGAACTTCCTTATCAAGAAATATCCTTCTCATTTGGTGGTGACTGTTTCTTTCTTTACATTTTTTCCTTCACTATCTATTCAATTCTCAATTTCTCTCTCTTTTTTTTTTTCATATAAAAGAAACAACCAAACACTTTTTTTCAAAATCACTACCAGCTTTATTAATTGTATACTTCCATGGCTGATGTTCCTAAGAGTTCGTTGAACCCACATGCACCTGAATATATCCCTATTACCAATCCGCCACCACCTCTTCCTACCGTCGATTCACCGCCGCAGGAGAATGTGGGACGAGGTCGCCAGCGTCGGAATATTCATCCTACGTATGTGCTTCTTCGACGGCATCAATCTCTGCCGGTGATGCTTCCAACGCGTCCAATTTCGCCTGCGCTTCCACCGCTTCTTCCTCTTCCTACCGTCGATTCACCACCGCAGGAGAATGTGGGACGAGGTCGCCAGCGTCGGAGTATTCCTCCTAAACTAGGAGGGCTGGAGAAACTGAAAGAAACTGCTGTCATGATCAAGAATATCCCATTTCATTACAAGTAATTTTTAATTTTTTGCTTCTTTAATTGTTCATATTACTTTTTCCTTATTTGGAAGTTGATTAAAATAAAATTTTAATCGTTCC
This sequence comes from Solanum commersonii, assembly GCA_029007595.1. NCBI lineage: Eukaryota > Viridiplantae > Streptophyta > Magnoliopsida > Solanales > Solanaceae > Solanum > Solanum commersonii. The sequence goes on from JAJTWQ010000132.1 coordinate 1,177,571, forward strand.
ATATCATTATCTAATTAATTCAATTTTTCCTTTACAGCCGTGAAAGAAAAGTTGATGCAATTTCTAGCGATTACTGCTTACTGGAGAATCAATAAGCAAGAGATTCAAATGAAGAAAATATTCATGACTTCGCTTGTGATTTCTTGTATTTGCCTATGAATTTCAAGTAATAATCTTGTGTAATTATTTTTCTTGTGTTTTATTTATTGCAGTCAAATTCAGTACTATTAACTTATCTTTTATTTTTGCATTTGCAGAATGACGAGCAGCGCAGGCTATGGATTTGTGAATTTCACCGATCACAGAACACTCTCAAATTTTTTTGGGCATTTTAGTGAGAGAGTAATAGCGTATCCAAATTCGGCAAGAAGCGTTCAGATGGTCATTGCGAAGATCTAGGTGCGTGAATATTAACTTTGAAAACTAAAAGAAGAAATTGTTCATTAAGTTTGTGATTTTTGATGTGGAATTTCTACTAATTAACAGGGAAAAGATGCTTTAGTGGACCGATACAAGGATACAAGATTTGTGTGTCAATCAGAAGAGTGTCTTCCAGTTCGGTTTAATCCTCCAAGAAATGGTTCTAGGGAATCAATGCAAGTGATTACTGTGGGGAAATTCGAAGTCATTCCAGATATTCCGATCGATCGATTTTAAGGTTTAGATAAGCTAGCTATGCAGGGGAGAAGTAATTGAATAGCAGGTGATGGACTCTACCCTTTGTTGTTGCATTTTTCGTTTACGAAATAAACAAGTTTGAGTATAGCCATTAGCAGGAGCTGCTTCTACTCTGATATGTCTATCACACATTTGATTTGGTTCCTCTGGTTTCATTACATATTTTCATATGTCTACTAGTTTTCAGTTTGAATTTTATATGTTGGATTAATTTATTTTGTAATTTTAGCCTGAATATGATAAAGTGGTGATCAAAATTAATATATTTGACAAGTGAGATACTATAGTTTAATTCAAAAATGACAACATTTTTAACTAAAACTATGTTGGATTCACTTTTTAAGTTCAAAGAGTTGGAGCTTTGGCATTCGGCAAATTATTGTAGCTTCAACTTCCGCAAATGAGAGACTTCAGAACATTATTTTGAAGTTGAACTTTTACTACTTAAATTTCAGAATATATACGAGGTTTTACTTTTATGAACAAAAACGTAGCTTTTTAAACTTAAATTTTCTATGTAAATAAAATTTCAATTTCATCTTATATGAGTTTATATAGGATAAATTATTTATATACACACCTTTTTTTTCTATAATTTCCATTATTTCCTACCAGTTTTAAAATTTTCCAAAATCCCTTATTTTACTCCCAAACGCCAAATACATAAATCCTAACTTCTAAAATCAATGTCTATCCCTTCCTTATTTCACTCCATAAATTTCTCTCTACTTTTAGTCACACCAACAACAATTCCTTCTTTTTCTCCAATCTATCAATACCTTCAACAATTTTAAAAATAAAATATATTATTTTCTTTTCTTTTCTTTTCTTTTTTGTTCATCATCGTCTTCTTTTACTCATCTTTTTTCTAACAAAGTTTATCATAACCTCATGTATATATGTTTGTTTCTTTACGTGGATGTAAAGGTGCCTAGAATTGGAAGACTTTCATTTCAGCCTTTTCATTCAATTATATGTAGGTGTCATAATATATATTAATGTATCATTCACATTTTTTCTTGATCAAAATAAGTAATTTACATATCTCAATTGTTACACTTTTTATATGTACAATATACATAATAATAGCCTGATACATTTATACAAATATGTGATACACACTCGATATTCAAAACGTATCTCATCCATCTCAATTGTTAATTCATTTATAACATGTATCATATACAATATATTATGATGATACATTTTTATACAAATCACATCCAGATACAAAATAATGACCACATCATAATCCATAGATGCAAAATTACAATACACGCGCGTCGTTTACCACTAATGTATCATGACTTACATATTCACCTCAACGATGTATCTGATCTCCAAATTTTTTCTCAACTCATCGATCTCTAATTCAGTTGCAATTGCTGATTTGAGATTCACAAACCAATATTTTGACCAACAACAATCCCATAACTTTTGTCGACAAGTTTGATTCAAAAGTTGAGAATTTGTTTGGAAGAATGAAAAGAAGAATTTTGGGATCTAAAAACACATTACATATACATCAAACTAGTAATGTATCAATTTGTAATCAGTAATGTATCACGACTTATATATCAATACCATAATGTCCTTTGTCATATATTTAGCAAAATGCCCACCTTTATCAACAACATATTTTTCAGAACAACAATCAATGACAAAACTAGCAACAATCAGGAGTTCAGAACTACAATAAATGGCAAAAATGGTGACAAACAAGCAACGCAAGAAAAACAAATAGCCCCCAATCCCCAAGCGAAAAACAAAATAACCTTTGATTAGCCCGGGTATATAAGTTCAACGCCAATATTTTGAACAACAACAATTTCATAACTTTTGTCAACAAGTTTGATTCAAAAATTGAGAAAGAAGAATTTTGAGATCTAAAAACTCATTACATACACATCAAACTAGTAATGTATTACGACTTATATATCAATACAAATTCAAAAATGAAAAACAGAGGGTATACATAGCTAATCCAAACAACTTGAATCAAAATTGAAAGGATCTTCGATGAACTTGAAGATTCAAAAGAAAATCGTTTGTCCAACAACAATTCCATCACTTTTGTATCCTTCATAACTCACCTTGCTAACCCAAAATCCCGACAAAAGTTTTTGAATCAAATCTGAAAGATTTCTTACTGAACAGGGGGAGTAATTTGAAATTTTGAATTTGAGAGTAAGAAGAAATGTAAGAGTAATTTATGAGATTTAATTAGATTTTCAGATTTTATTCCCTTTTTAGCGCAACAGAAGGATTCTTCTTGTATTAGAATAAATGTATACGGATGGTGACTTATGTATCCGGAAGGTACAAATTTTAAGGGATTATTGTAATTAGAAAAAGAGTAGGGATATGATGTAATTTACTCTTGACACTATGTGATTTATGTAAGTTATACTTTATATAATGACTATGTTTCACATGGATAAACAGGCCTTACATAAATGAATTTAGTTATGTGAGGGAAGACAAAAGTGTGATTAGATCAGCATTCAAATTAAATTTAAAATAGAAGCCAATATTTTTCAATTTATTTGGGTTCAATTTTATTATTGAAATGGAAAATACTGTTTTACTAAAAAAAAATCAAAATGAATGAAATTCGGTCATCTTTCTCACATTGTTTCCTTTTAAAAGGGAATTAAATCGACAATGTTATAATATATGTACATATCAAAATAAAATTATTTATATTTAGTTGTCTTTTATTAAATTTATATTAAAAAGATTTATAAAAGATCTCAAGAACATGATAAATGAATTTTAACTTGAAAGAAATATGACATATTTGAACCCCTATGTGAGAGATATTTTGCAGCTTAATTTAAATCCTTGACACAATATTTTTTAAAAAAATTATTTTTATTTTTCAGATATCTAATAATTATTTTTAATTGTCAATTATGGTGACTATTAGTACGTTGTACATAATTTATAAATATATAAATTTTATTTTTTTTAAAAATGAAAATTTCATACGCAATTTCTGGTCAAGGTTAAACCCGTTTGAATCTCGAAAAATGAAATGTGTCAGCGGAAATTTGGATAAAGAAAAGAATATAACTTAGTATTATAAATTCAATTTTTTGTAACACTTTATAAGAAAGAATATAGTTCTCCCTGTTTTCCATTGAGGGTGTGTTTGGTATGAAGGAAAGCAATTTTTTCATGTTTGGTTGGTTAAATGTTTTGGAAAATGTTTTCCAAATCAACTCACTTTCCTTAAATTTAAGGAAAATGACTTCCCTTCAAAACTTAAGGAAAACATTTTCCAAAACTCTCTTCCAACTTCCAATTAAAAAAAAAATTGTTGAAAAATCAATTTATTTTGTCTCTACCCTCAAATCAGCCCCCCAACCACCACCCCTCCCAAAAAAAAATAAAAAAAAATTTAAAGTTTGTTTTTAAATTCAATATTTTTACCCCACCCTCACCCCTACTGCCACCCCTACCACCACCCCTCCAAAAATATATTAAAAGTTGTTTTTAAAAGATATTTCTAATTTCAATTTTTTATTTTTTTTACCCCCACCCCCTTCAAAAAGAAAAAAAATTAAGTTTGTTTCTAAAAAAATTATTTCATTTTTTCACCCTTACCCTCGACCCCCATACCCATTCCCCACTCACCCCTACCAGCCCCCCCCTCCCCCCCCGCCAATTTTTTTTTTAAGTTTTGTTTTAAAAAAATATTTTTGACTTCAAAATTTCATTTTTCACCCCTACCTTCGACCCCCTACCCACCCACCCACCCACCCCCTACCCGGCTCCCCCCAAAAAAAAAAAAAGTCTAAGTTTGTTTTTAAAAAATATTTTCGACTTCAAAATTTTATTTTTTCACCCCTACCCTCGACCCTCCACCCACCCAATCCCTACCAGCCCCCCACCCCTCCAAAAAAAAATTTAAGTTTGTTTTTAAAAAATATTTTTAACTTTAAAATTTCAATTTTTCACCCCTACCCTCGACCCCCACCCACGCCCTACCAGCCCCCCACCCCCCAAAAAAATTTTAAAGTTTTTTTTATAAAACATTTTTAACTTCAAAATTTCAATTTTTCACCCATACCCTAGACCCCCCCCCACTCCCTACCAGCCCCCACCCCCCCAAAAAAAACTAAGTTTGTTTTTAAAAAATATTTTCAATTTCAAAAATTATTTTCTACTCTAGTAAAAATAAAAGAATTTTTTCAAAAACATTTTTCATTCATAAATCAAACACAAAAAATCTTTTTTCGAATTTTTTTTTCTACTCACCAACCAAACATAAGAAAATAAGTCAAAAATCAACTTGTTTTCCAAGAAAACATTTTCTAGGAAAATATTTTCGATGGAAAACATTTTCCTTCATACCAAACACACCCTGAATTATTGTACTTTTCTCGGAAAATAAATTTCTTTTAGTGCCTTCAAATTTCTCTTTCCCTCTCTCTCTGTCTCTCTCTCATATGAAAGAAATAACTGACACTTTTATTCAAAATCACTACGTACTTTATCAATTGTACCTTCATGGCTGCTGTTCAGGGGAGTTCGTTGAACCCGCATGCACCCGAATATATCCCTGTGTCCACTCTGCCACCGCCACTTCCTCCTCCTCCGTATGTGCTGCTTCCACTGCCCCCATTTCCACCGGCGATGCTTCCACCTCATCCATTTCCTCCGGCGATGATTCTACCGCATCCATTTCAGCCGGCGATGCTTCCACCGCTTCCTCCTACTACTACCGTCGATTCACCGCCACAGGAGAATGTGCGACCACGTCGCCAGCGTCGGCATATTCCTCCTAGACTAGGAGGGCTGGTGAAACACGATGTGATACCTATAAGTTCAACACATGAGAACAAAACTACTGTAATGATAAAAAATATACCGTATCATTACAAGTAATTTTTAACTTTTTTGCTTCTTTTATTGTTCATATTAATTTGGAAGTTGGATTAAAACAAAATTTAACCGTCTGACTCTCTAGTTCCATATCATTATCGATCTAATTAAATTTCATTTTTTCCTTTACAGCCGTGAAATGTTGATGCAATTTCTAGACGAGTACTGCTTCCTGGAGAATCAAAACGCGAGAAATTCAAATGGAGAGAATTTTCATGTCTTCGCTTATGATTTCTTGTCTTTGCCTATGGATTATAAGTAAATAATCTCGTTTAATTAATTTTCTTGTGTTTATTTGCAGGCAAAGTACAGAAACTCCTTCAGTACTATTAGATTATCTTTTATTTTTGAATTTGCAGAAACAATAGAAGCATAGGCTATGCATTTGTGAATTTCACTGATCACCGAACTCTGTGGAATTTTTTTTGGGTTTTTAATGACAAACTAAACGTGTTTCCAGGATCTGTAAAGAGTGTTGAGATTGTCGCTGCGAAGATCCAGGTGCGTGATTGTTAAATTTCAAAAATAAAGGTATAAATTATTAATTAAGTTTGTGATTTTTGATGTGAAATTTCTACTATTACTAATTATCAGGGAAAAAATGCTTTAGTGAACCGATTCAAGAATACAAGATTTATGTGTAAATCAGAAAGGGTTCTACCAGTTTGGTTTAATCCTCCAAGAGATGGTTATGGGGAATGGGTGCAAACGATTACTGTGGGGGCATTACAAAGTCACTCCAGATAATCCGATCGATCGATGGATTTTAGGGTTTATATTTATGGGGGAGAAAAAATTTAGGGGTGGAATCCGATCAATCAATTGAGTAGCAGGTGATGGGTTCCACCTTTTGTTGTTGTATTTTTCGTTTATGAAATAATGAAGTTCAGTATAGCCTAGCAGGGATGTTACTCCTCTAATATATATATATATATATATATATATTATTGACACATTAAAGAAGTTGTTATAGTCATTTTTGTTCATTTAATGTACTCTATGAATAGAGAAATATATGGAGGTAAACATATAATTCGTCTCCCTAATGTAGAGGTTAAAAAACATTTTCATCATCAAGGACCTAAAATAAGAAATAATACACACTAGATATCAGTTTAACTTTGTAAAAATACATGAGAATCAACCACTACTAGAAGAATAGAGAGATTTGATTCTTTTGTTATTTGTAAATCACCTAAGTATTTCACTTGTGTATAAACATAATGCACGATTAGCTTAAAATGTTTTCTCTATCATTTACTAATTCAAATATAATTTTGTTTTTAAAAAAAGTTAATTGAAGTTCTATTTTCAAAACTACTAGCAAAAACTGTACGTTACTTATCTATCACCTTTTAAATTTAAGATACAAGTACATTATCTTCACTTTATTTTGTCTTCACTTTATTTTGGTTCGATCCCAATCTTATTAAAGGGAAAATATTTTTTAATTACAATAAATGTTCTCATTCTTTGTGATCCGGATTTGAAATCTATTCTTTGTGATCCGGACTTGAAATTTTCTCTTAAGAATGAATACTGAAGTCCGTTTATATCATCACATTTTTTCCTTTTCAAGATGAATGAAATTCGAACTACATAATCTCTTCCTAAATTACTTACGATAATAGATAACTCTTTTAAATAAATATATGGAAAACAAAATATATAACTTATTATAATAAATTTGTTTTTTGCAATTAATTTAATTTTTTTACACTATATAAGCTAGACACTGTTCTCCTCTTTTTTATTGCAGTATTATCCTGCCTTTAATGTTAACTATCACTGTCTCTTTCATTTTTCTGTTCAAATCTGTCACTTTTTCATATATAAAAGAAACAACCAAACAGTTTTTTTTTTTTTCACAATCACTTCAATTTTATCAATTGTACCTCCATGGCTACTGTTGGTAAGAGTTTGTTGAACCCGCATGCATCCGAATATATACCTATTTCCACTCCGCCACCGCCTCCTCCTCCTCCTCCTCCTACCGTTGATTCACCACCACGGGAGAATGTGCGACCACCATTGGGGGAACACCCGTGGTTGAATATTCCTCCTAGATTGATAAATGATTATGTCGCTAGAAAAAAATTTTCTCCATCCATCAAGGGAATGAGAGGTGGGGAGTGGTCGAGAACCGATGGCCCGATGAAATACGGTGTAATTCCTATAAGTAGGAGCCATAAGAACGTGACTACTATCGTGATTAAGAATATTCCATATGACTACAAGTAATTTTAATCTCTTTGATTGTTCAGATTACTTTTTCTGGGAAGTTGATTATGACAAAATTTAATGATTTGACTCTCTAGTGGCATATCATTTATCTTTGTCGTTTAGTTATCTGGTAGCTCGTTGAATTTGATGACTAATTCATTTCATTTTTTCTTTACAGCCGTGAAATGTTGATGCAATTTCTGGACGAGCACTGTTTACTGGAGAATCAAAAAGCTAGAGATTCAAATGGAGAAAATATTCATGTCTTTGCTTATGATTTCTTGTATTTGCCTATGGATTTCAAGTAAATAATTATTTTTCTTGTGTTTATTTGCAGTAAAGTATAGCCACTTCAGTACTATTAGTTTTTTTTTCATTTGCAGAAGCAAGATGAACAAAGGTTATGCATTTGTGAATTTCACAGATGAGAGAACTGTGTGGAATTTTTTTGAGGTTTTTGACAAACTAAATGTGTTTCCGGGATCTACTTGGGCGGTTAAGATTGTCGCTGCGAAGATCCAGGTGCGTCAATGTTAAATTTCTAAAATAAACCAATTAAGTTTGTGGTTTTTTTATGTGAAATTTCTATTACTACTTAACAGGGAAAAGAGGCTTTAGTGAACCATTTCAAGAACACAAGATTCGTATGTGAATTAGAAGAGTTTCTGCCAGTTCAGTTTAGTCCTCCGAGAGATGGTTCTGGGGAATCGGTACAAATGATTACTGTAGGTGAATACAAAATCACTCCATCTTGTTCAGATATTCTCAAGAAACCCTAACTTTAGGGAGCTGGTAGAAGAAATTGAGGGGTGGAAACTTGAACCTAAGAAATCTCTGAGATTGCCTTTTTTTCTATATATGCCTATGACATATCATTTGCCTTCTTTTTTTTTCTTTCTATTCTTGCTTGAGCTGAGGATGTTAAAGTTGATTTGGTCTGGTTGTCATCTGGTTGTGGACAGAGGCAGAGCTAGGTGAGGATTTATGGGTTTTGACGAATTCACTAGTTTTTTCATAAATTTTATATTTAGATTAGAAAATTAAACAAATATATGTATATTAACATGTGTATTCCAAATTTCTAATTTTGACTCCGCCTCTGGACTTCTGGAGCAATAATATATGCAGTTATTTGAAGATAATTGTTTCTAATTTGTGTTGGTGATCATCGAGAAATGATTGATGTTGAAAGTGAAGGTTTTAAAAGTTATGAATTGAAGATTATGTCCATTCATCGGGAGGGGAAGTTTGGATTCAATTTTTACGGTAATAATTATGAGGGAAATTGAAACTATGGGGAAGTTGCATATATATATATATATATAAAAAAAAAAAATACTTTGTTATTTTTTGAAATTAAATTGCTCTCCCACCATCAATGAATCATTTAGCCAAGGAAAATCATTCACATCATTGACATACATCAGAACAAAACTATTTTGTTACTTTTTGAAGTTAAATTGCTCTCCCAAAATCATTCACATCATTGACAAAAACCAGAACAAAACAAGAAGAACAAAATTTGATTCAAATTATTTAATCGATTAGTTAATATATATTGATTAATTTATTTTAGAACACAAAAACAAAAAATCAGTGATTTATCACATCATCTATCCATCCAGAAAAAGAATTCATATTTCAAATGATTTTTATATTATTTTTTACATTGAAATTTATTACATTATTAGTACTAAAAAACACTACTGATTTCTTTGATATTATCAGGGTATATGGCCTTAAATAATTTGGGATGTGGATTCATTAAGGATGAATAGTTTGTGTTGAGTCTAACTTGAGTAAATAGTTTCATTAATTGGTCCAATTTGTGTAGTTTTCCCAAAGATTAAATGGTTATCAACAAATATTAATGTGATGATATGGATAAATTTCTCAATTTCAAAATTTAAAGTTGCATATTCAAACGTTTTTCACTTAAATAGATTTCACATGGCATAAATTTAAATTAATTTAGAAGCGTTTTACAGGTTTCATAAATTTAAATTAATTTAGACCATGAGTTTTGAAATACCAATTATTAAACAACAGTAAAATATTAAATTTTATGAGAAAATGAACATTTAAGTGGTTCACACACAAGAAGAATACAAAAAAAGAAAGAAATAGCAGTTATGGGGGTGTTGCGAGAATCAAACTCACGACCTCTCGCACCCGAAGCGAGAATCATACCACTAGACCAAACAACCACCCTGTTATAATTACTACCTAATTATATTACCTAATCTATTTTACAATATTCACACGGTTCAAATTAAGAAAACAAATATTTTAATTTTTACAATGAACTCGAACAAAACATATATATACATACATATATTTCATTCAATTATAAAGTCTTAATTAATTAATGAGCTTATAGCAACATTAATGTGAATTATGATGACTTACTTTAAATTGTAAATTTTAAAAATATTTTTTCTTATATCAAGTTAAACTAATTACATAAATTAGAAAGAGGGAGTAATAATATAAAATATAAAAAAAATTACAAAGCAAAATGATGTCGCTTCGTTGAGCAAATGAGTAGTGTAATGTTATCTTCTTCCTCTTCCTCCATGGCTCTCCATCGCCTGCTCCGACCCGCTCCCATCCATTCTTTCTTCTTCCTTAAGCAATCTCTCTCTCTTTTTCCCCATCAAACGACGTCACTTCATCCCATCACCAACAATTCTGCTTCCTTCTTCCCCTCTCTTCAGACCCATACATCAATCTTCCTTCGTTCTAGAACTTTCTCGAACCTTCCAATTAGCTGTACTTCTCAAGCTCTCTTGGAATCTTCTGAGGATGTGGAAGACGAGGAAATTGTAAAAGAAAATGAAGAAGTTACTGCCCCCAGGCCTAGTGAGTCTGAGAGAAAAATATTAAGGGCGAAATTGCCGAACCTGACTGTGAAGGAGAAGAAAGAATTGGCATCGTATGCACATAGTTTAGGGAAGAAGCTAAAGAGCCAACAGGTTGGAAAATCTGGTGTTACTGATACTGTGGTAATGGCTTTAGAGGAGACTCTTGAAGCTAATGAGCTTCTCAAGGTACATTTTCTCAATTTTTTGCTGTTGGCATACAATTTACTCAAATATTTGGGCAACTATTTCGGGTTTAGGGTTTATATTGAATCGTTATGCTGGAAAGGCAATTTTCAAATCAGTGCGATTTTTTTTTCTGTTGCGAAATTGGCCTTCAGAACTTTTAGCTAACATTTGGTCATAGATTTTGTATCAGATTGTGAAAAAATTATCTTCAAATATATATTTGGCCATGAAATTTGAATATTTTTTCAAGTTTCCAAACTATTGGCTCACACCAGTTTTGGTATTCTTTGGACTTCCACAAATAAAACTTCAACTTCTTTTTCCAAGTAAATTGCCGGTCCAAACACAACTTCAGAAGCTCAATTTTTCATATTTCTACTTCAAAATCTATGGTCGAAGGGGACTAATTGTGCTGACCTTAACCTCATAAATAAACAAAAAAAAATTGTTCTGAATTAGTAAACAAGAACAGTGACTTTTAAACAAGTGTAGATGATTTTTATGTTTGATAAGTAACATAGTAAATAGGTAAAATTTGGTTATTAATTTTGCTGTGAATCTTACTTAGGCATGTTGTTCAAACGGTGGAACTGTTTGTGCTTGCCTGCCATTTTAGTTTGTTGATATTGTACATTGTAACAAGTATGTAATCTGATTAGTGATATTGATCTTGCTAAATGGTTTCCTGTGTTATAGTTCCTTCCTCTGTTGGTTAAAGGTTTTTTTAGCTGAAATCATGAAAGCATGGAACTCAAATTCGCACAAACATGTTATGAATAGTTATAACTTTAATGAGATTGCATTTATCTGAATGTTTTATTAAGTTGTTGAGGTTAATAATTCTGGTTACTAGCAAGTAGAGGTGTGTAGAAAAGAGGGAAAATTCTGTTGCTAGTTATGCTTGTGACATTGTTAAATTAGTAATTGGTTAAAATCTGTTTATAGATAGTTGTATTAGCACTTAGGAGTGTGAGAAATATTGATCAATATATATATGATTAGGCTAAAGCGCATTTAGCAAGATGCTCATTTTTATCAAGTATGTGCCTTGTGCTGGTAAAAGTGACAAATGTTCAAATTGATGATCATAAGTTGATCTGCTGATGAATAAGGGCCTTTTGCGGTGGGACATGAATAGAGTTTAATTTACTTCAACTAAGGTGAACGCTCACGGTTTCAGCTCTGTTGATGAAAAGTCACAATTATCTTCTTAGCAATGTGTTAAGTTTTGGTTAATGTGATAAAACGCATTGGTCTTGTGTTTGTTTTTTATGCCCTCATTGTTATATGCAGCTCAAAATACATGGTACCTGTCCCGGAGGAGAACTGGATGATGTTGTAAAGCATTTGGAGGAAGCAACTGGCTCAGTGGTTGTTGGTCAAATTGGTAGGACTGTGATTCTCTACCGTCCAAGCCTGACAAAAATGAAAGCTGAAGAGAAGAAGAAACAGGCTCAAATTCTTTTTTTGAAAAAACAAAAACAATATGCAGAGAGGCGATCATTTCAGGTCATCTTTTATTTATCTAATTTCTTTTACAACACTGGTTTCCTAGCTAAGCTTTTGTGCAACTCTCACTATTTTACTGGGTTCCACTAATACACCGGGTACATGCTACTTCCACCTATGGACATGTACGAAGTAATTTACCTAAGAAGGCTTTGGACAAATGAGCACCTTTTGTCCATATTAGAATTTTGAATTGGTTTCCTACTGTTTTTATCAAGTTCAATGACTGCTAGGCAACACCCCTGAGTGCAAATAAATACACATTGTTCTCCTTTGTTTCTTTCATGATCATCCTTGCTCATTTTGGGGTCTCCTTATGTGCAGGATAAAGGACCGGTACCTAGATCATATGCTCGTAGTCGCCGAGGAAGTAGCAGGGTTTGATCTTTCATTGTGGGTCATTTCTTAATTTCCTTTCCGCAGTAGCCACCACTATACTCCCATGGCTCATTGTAAGGGAATAGTGGACACTATTCATGGGTCCTTGATGTCTTAATTTTTTACAGTCTCGTAATCATAGTTCTGACTTTTTGTGGTCACTGCACTGGGCAAACCCCATCATTCTATTTATGTTTGTTTAGTTAATGTAACTTTAGACGAATCACACGCTTCAAAGTAATTATATGTCAAATACTGCACATCATATTAATAAGTAGATTGGTAACTCAGGACTTGGATGTACAAACCATAATAATGCTTTCAGGAATATTACAATACCAAAAATGTACTATTACAATAGCGCTCCGAATATTAAATAAGTAAATAATAATTCGTTCTCAACTCATTTGAGTTATGACATGGTGGATCAAATAACTTGATATTGACAAGTAACAACAAAATTTGGATTTTGATGATAAATCACTGCACCCCTGCGGTTTATTGTATCATTAACGAGAAACTTCTTTTCTATGTGGACATTTTTGTCTCGGGCATATTAAACCCCTACGTAGCTTTCAACTTTTGAAACTCATCATGAACTGAGCCTTCCAAATAAAGTATGCCATCCACCAAAGTGAGTCGCCGTAGAGCTACCAAAAATCGTGTCTGCAAAGAAAAAGAAAGTTAATATGGAAAACAACATGAGCGAGTTTTAGCAAACAAAGAGTAGAAAGGCTGAAATGAATTTACCCATTGGAATGCTACTAGAGCAAACCAGCACCCCGTCAAACCAAATCCTTTACTGCTGAAGAGCTGTTTGAGATCAAAATAATAAGCGAGTAATATTCTTTTTATCAGAAAAAAGATTTAAGAAATATAGCTTCGTGAGCAAGGATTAAAAAAAGTTAGTTTGCAAACTGTATATCATGAGGGGACTCATTGGAAATAAATGGAATGACTTACCATGACGAGAAGAGAAGCTAAACCAAATATGGCGGTCATTGATATGCTGATAAATTTTAAGTCTCTTCCAGCCTAAAAAGTAATCAGATAATCAATGACTTGAGATATGGCTTCAAAAACCATAACTAGAATAATAAAGATTAAAAATATAGTATCATACAATAACGATAAAAATAAATGTAAAGAATCACAAGGCAAATGGTAATGGCTTCAACAATATACAAGATGGAAATATTCTTGGGTAGGTGCTGAACGTCTACAAGAAAAAGGAAAAGAAACGGAAGATGGCTCTGCTGCTCTTTTTCCCAAGAAACTAAAACACATCTACGGTTTTTTGGATTAATCAATTCGCTGATTGTAAAATTATGTTCTCCTAGGAATTAATGTACTTACTAGTAAATATTGATTTTGCAAATGGTTAATAAATGAAACCCTCATGAAGAAAAAAGCTAATTGCTAGTGCAAATAAACACAACCTAGTTAGCCCCTCATACGTATTTACCCCTTAATACGCTTAAAATGGTATAAAAAAAAATTCCAAGGAAACAGAGCATACTCCTTGAATTTATGGCAGACATTAACAAAATAAACAGAACTTTCAGATAAAAATACTCGATATAATCAACCAAATTATCTACAATGATCAAAATATAATTTAGAGTTAGTATGAAACCGTACCAACAAGGTTCCTTCAAGACTATGAACACACGGTGACACCCAGAGAGTTAGAAATAATTGCAGCAGTACTTTGTGCATCTGTGCCAACAGAAGGTGAGAACAATCAGCAGATCAGAAAAAAATTATTTTCACCGACATAAAATCTTTATTTGGCTCACACAGCTCCCCCTTTGCATTGTTTTTATTTTATGCAGTGTTTCTTTCTTTATCTTTTCTGCTTGCTCCAAGTAGCAATATTATTCATAATAAAGAGGGTGTGGAGAGGATTAATATTCTCATGACCAAGTCATTGTGAACTTCATCTAAATTGAAAAGTCACAGGATATAAAAAGACAAATATTATACACAACTAACCTCTTGTATGACCAAAGGATCAGATGAAAACATTTGGGGGAAAAACCATGATATTGACACACCAGCAGATCCCAGTATTAAACCATTTGATGCTCCAATGATCAAAAGGGACTTCAGCAGCATCCGGGCCTGATTCACAGTGTTCATCTTTTAGAATGTCCTATCAAAAAATATGCATGGACACAACTCTAAAGTTGTCGATCGGGGAATGAATAGAAACAACAGTTTACATTGACATCACAGTCAAAGTTTCATGGATGTCAGGGCTTTCCTCAAGGAAGAGGTTTGTACAGATGTATTAGTGTGTTTGGTATGAAGGAAATTGTTTTCCACGGAAAATGATTTCCTAGAAAATGTTTTCTTGGAAAACAAATGGGTTTCTTACTTATTTTCTAGTGTTTGGTAAGTAAGCAAAAAAATATTATCCAAAGAGCATTTATATGTTGTCTAGCAAAATGCTATGGAGGTGAGATGGGATGGGGAGTGGGGGTGGGATGGTCAAGGGATGGGGTTGGGGGATTGGGTGGGTGGGGAGGAGACAATAACCATAGAATGCCACTTATACAATCTGTTTTCCCTACTTCCATTAGGGAAGTCATTTTCGTTATTTTTAAGGAACTTTGTTTTCCTAGAGAAAATATTTTCCAAACATTTTGACCAACCAAACATAGAAAAAGAAGTGTTTTCTTCCATACCAAACACGCCCATAATGGAAAATTTTATGCTTTTCAAGCTTGGAAGTGGTAGTAAGAAAATAAATACAGGATATTGTAGATTTTACATAAATAAATTTATGACCTTTGACAAGTTCCGATTCACTCCATACAACAATTCAGGCATAAATGACTGCGCTGTCTGAGAGAGAGGCTCACCCCATACTGCAAATATGGAGAATAGTTGTAGCATGACCTAATAAGGTAAGTAATGTCAGTGTTAGCATTCATCTAACCGTTACATTAGAAAGATGCAAAAAGAAAATACATGTATAATATTAGTCCACATAAACTAACCTGATGTGCAGCAGCAGTGTGTGTGCCCATTGATGTGGCATAGTAGACAAGTAGAGAGTAGAATGCCACCTGGAGTTCAAGATCTATCAGATACATAACATAGTAACTACATTCATACAGGCCGAAAATGCAGTTGAGTCAAACAAACCTTTGACATCATTGTTAAGAACACAGGTGCTGCAAGTGTGAAAATCTGTAGAACTTCATCAATTGATGGGACAGATAAGGCAAAACCATTATACCCTTTCTTGCTCAGGGCTGCAATCATCATATAAGCTGCAACAACCTAAAATATTGCTCGTAAGCAAGGAATATTACCATGAAGAGTATGAAAATGGAGAGAGGGAGGGAGAGAGACAGAGAGTTGAAGAGCAGATCAAATTCATTTAGAGGAAGGGAAGGCATATTTGGCGTACTTGGGACACCATTGTTGCCCATGCTGCTCCAGCTATACCATATCCAAAGAATCTGCATAAGGCTATGTCGCCAATGCCATTAATAGCCGTGGCAACTGCCAAAGCCTTTAAAGGTCCCCATGAATCTCTCATGCCTAAACTGTAGATCCATTAACAAGAACTATATTAATACAAAAAACACCAGCAGCAAATCATAAACAGCTGACCAATGCACTTGACACAAAAACCACCAGCAGAAAATCATAAACAGTTTTCAGATTTAAAGCTCAAAAGATTGACAAGTAATGCACATTTCAAACATATAAATACTGGACGAAAAACATTAAGAACTTTCAGTATTGACAGTTATCCATAAGTGTCGTTTCTTTCTTTAAGAAACTTCATCATCAAGACTTCATTAAAGTAAAAAAAAAAAATAGTATCAGGAATGATAGTCAATTGGAACAAATTTATATTAATCAAGGAAAAAATTATATTAATCAAGGAAATGTCAAGCAAAGACAATCATGCTCAAATGTCTCCCAACCAGTACTATTAAAAGCCAACGCTGCATCAGTTGATGTGAAGCAAGGGGTTTTCCTTTCACGGGTGCAGCCACGTGCTTCAGAGAAAAGTGTAACCCAAACAATGATACAAATGAGAAGTGCTTGGCACTTTGAATCTCAATTTTGAAGAGTTGGACTAATGTCAGAATCTTTGTATATTGGATGCTGAAACTAGTTTTACTATCAATTTACTATTATAGTATTAAATTCATATATACTTGGTATTTTCTAATTTCTCCTAAGTTGCGCGCCTCACTTCTCGCGTTGTGCTTCAAGCCTCATGGACCTTCCATCTAAATAGGGTAATTAGCTTATTGAACTTAACAATTGTTTCATCTTCATTATCTAAAAAATCGTGCTTATCTTCATCATCTACTAAGAGTTCAGTATGTGTGTTAATATTCACCAACATTTCTATTTTGTTTTGTTTTTGGCAATCCTTTTTTTACCACTCCCTAGGAGCTCCCACCTTTTCTGCTCCCTTGGTGACTCGAACACACAACCTTGTGATTGGAGGTGGAGGGTGCTTAACATCTGAGCAACCCCTCATTCTGCTAATGGTGCTACTCTTCTCATATAAAGAAGAAAAATGGACTAAACAGTTTGAATCTGATCACACATAGGGAGAGAACTTGCATCAATGAGAAAAGCACAACAGGAAGAGGAAGATGAAATATGGTGAGAAATAAATTTGGGGGCTTGGAATTGCCCGTCAATTGATTCTGTGGCCAGAACAGCATGAAACAGGACATTGTGCAGACAAGAAAAAGAACATTGACAAATTGGTAGGCATAGGAACTAAATGTATATGTTAGTGGTTCTTGTAAAAGAATCACTGCAACTATGAAGAAGAAACATATTAGATTGCTACCTATACAACCCTATATATCACTCAGTTAACAAAATTAAAGTACAAATTATTTAAAAGCACACTGATTACATAATGCTATACAAATTAGAGTATCAGTAGGTAGATGGTACCTTGCACTTTGGGCAACCCAACCAACAAGCATGGCAGGCCATGCCAGTCCTCGAATCTAGCACGAAAAGATATTCTATTCAGATGAAGTGTGCTCAGGTAACCAAGCACAAGTGGATTTTACTTGATCATCCCAAAACAATATAACTTTCAGCCAAATATTATTATCACTGCTATAGCATATGAATTCTGGAAGTATAACAAATGACCTAATGTCTTTATCTGCAAGTTTGAACTAGGACGGATGAAACCCCACTTTGAAGATCAGCGATAAGAAGTTCAGATATTCAATTTGCTAACAACTTCCAAGCTCCTACGACTTTTTTCCTTGTCCCTTACCAGAAATAACTTACTTGTTTCAGTTAGCTGGATATTCAAACATAAGTCATCTAAAAGCTATATGAAACAATGTAACATTCAAAACTAACATTATTTTAGAATCTTTGGACTCCAGATAAGTCAGGATGCCTCTTGAAAGATAAACACAATCTATGTTGCTCGGACTCTTCAAAAGTGCCAACAGGTGCGTGTCGGATTCGCCAAAAGTAGTGTATTTTTGGAGAATCCGAGATGGGTGTGGCATCAAAAGTGAAGAGTCTGCGCAACTAAGAACACAATACATATATCCATTTTCTATTGAAATTCTCTTACTATCCAAGAGAACATGCACTAATAATTAATAGCATAATAACCTGGACATAAGTATTTGCTGCATTTACTATTTCCATATTGTTTGCCCCTGTGAAAGCTGAAAGTAAGACAAATTTAACATCAGTTGTTCAAAAAAAATACTGAAGGAAGAAGAGGGCATTTCAAATAGTATACATATTGAATGATTGATAAATCCACAATCAAAAAAAGAATGAGATGCTAACCAGTAATGCCCCAAGTACCAAACAATCTTGTAAAGATAAACATCAAAATACCACAGGCCAACCCAATGAAGAGCAATATAGATATCTGATGTTGCACTTCATCTTTATCCTGCACCATAATCCAAGATGCTCAGAATGCAAGAGTAAACAGAAAATAATGACAACTATATATTGATATATGGGTTCACCATACTATGATAACTCCCAAGCTCCTAATATTTGGGGAAAGCAGATACGGTTAAATGATAACATGAATTCCAACAAAGCATACCTGTTTGGCCAATGCAGTAGCAACTAAATTTGAAGTGGCAATTGAAAGGAACATAAAAACATAACTTGTGTTATCACAAAATACTGTTCCTGGGCCTGCCAATTACAAAACTCGAGCTGAATCACTGAACATTTAAACAACATTATACTCAACCCATCCCACTTTTTATGGAAAATGTATAAAAGTACGATTGTGCCAAATATTTTGGACATCCAGAAATGGGAAGACTCTACCTAGAGCGGCAAGTTCAATAGAACTTCCTTGACCGATTACTGCAGTGTCAATGAGACTCATCAAAGGTCCACATAACCATAGACCAACTGCTGGCCCTGAAAACTTTACAATCTCCACCACTTGAGCCCAAATGCTCTCATTGCCAGAAAATTCTCCTTTAGCATTAGAATCTACCACTGGAATTTCTTGTCGAACTGTTACCGCTTCTACTTGTTCTTCATCACTGGTACATGAATTCAAATTCGAATGCAAGTTCTCTAGATTCACTGGAATCTCTTGGCTATGATTTACACAAGCAGTGATTATTCGCTTGCGGTGATTGCAGATTCGGGTCAATGATGTTACCCGACAAGTTCGACGGCGGGTGGAAGAAAAATCAACATGGAAATTCAAATTGAATTTAGGAATTTCTATCGGAATAATGTGAGATTTACAAGTTAGGGTTTCAAGATTCATTATTAGCGATGAAGATTTCGGTGCTTGATTGAACAGATAGAAAAAAACAGAGGGAAAATTATGGCCGTAATTAGAAAGTTTTCTGAGCCACTTGAAAACTGGCGCCTGCTTTCGAATATACTTGCGCTTCAGCGCGTTTCCCTAACTGTCCTGAAGTCCACAAATATCCAATTTTGTGTGGTGCTTTGAATATTTATAAATTTGACAAAGTCATGATTCATATATTTTTTATTGACATTTATCTGACTTGTCAAGTCTAACATTATGCATTTTTAACTAAAGTACATATTAAAAAAATAGCTAAAGTTATAGTTATTTGTCTGAATTTTTCATGTATGTGCACTTGAGTCATAACTCATATTCAATCATAAAAAAAATAAAATTAACAAACACTTCAAACGAACTTTATTCATTGCTTCTGAAATTTCGTTTTGTTACTGAGAGTTTGATTCTCAGGTTATAATACTCTTTCCTATTTTTCCTACCCTTGCCTTTTTAAAAAAAAAATAATTAAAGTGCATGTAAAAATTGACGTGGTGACTATTGTCTCGAACATAATAATCCCCTATCCCCTATGAAACTTTCAACTTTTGAAACTCATCATGAACTGAGCCTTCCAAATAAAGCATGCCATCCACCATCGTGAGTCGCCGTAGAGCTACCAAAAGTCGTGTCTGCAAAGAAAACGAAAGTTAAAATGGAAAACAACATGAGCCAGTTTTAGCAAACAAAGAGTAAAAAGAAAATTAAATGAAATGAAGTTACCCATTGAAAAGCTACTAGTGCAAACCAGCACCCTGACAAACCAAATCCTTTACTGCTGAAGAGCTGTTTGAGATCAAAATAATTAGTGAATAGTATTCTGTTTATTAGAAAAAGATTTAAGAAATCTAGCTTCCTCAGCAAGGGTAAAAAAAAAAAGTTTGTTTGCAAACTAAATCATGAGGGGACTCATTGAAAATAAGTGAAATGACTTACCATGACAAGAAGAGAAGCCAAACCAAATATGGAGGTCACTGATATGCTCAAAAATTTGAAGTCTCTTCCAGCCTACAACGTAATCAGATCATCACACAATTGAGATAAAGCTTCAAAATAACCATTTTTAGGATTAAAAAATATCTTATCATACAATAACAATTAAGTAAATTATAAATGTAAACAATCACTAGGCAAATGGTAAGGTTATTATAGTATTGATTTTGCAGATAGTTAATAAATGAAATCCCTCGTGAAGAAAAAAGTTAATTCAACCTAGTTAGCCCCTCCTACCCAGTAGTACTTTCTCCTTAATAAACTTGAAATGCTATATATTTCTCCAATGAAACAGAGCATTACTTCTTAAATTTATGGCAGGCATAGACAAAATAAACAAAACTTTCAGATAAAAATAATCGATACAGTCAACCAAACTATTTACCATGATCAAAACATAATTTGGAGGAAGTATGAAACCGTACCAACAAGGTTCCTTCAAGACAAAGAACAGACGGAGCTACCAAGAGAGCTAGAAATAATGGCAGCAGTACATTATACATCTGCACCAATAGAAGGTGAGAACAATTAGTAGATCAGAAAAAAAACTGATACAATGATGATGCTTACACAATATTAATCCTGTGTAACATGGAAAAATTCACACAGCTTTCTTTGTCTTGTTTTTATTTTTATTTTATGCAGTATTTTTTTTCTTTATCATTTGTGCAAAATTATTCATAAAGAAGAGGGCATGGAGAGGATTAATATATATCCTCGTGACCAAAAAAGAGGATAAAAAGTGAATTATAATTCGGAACTAACCTCTTGTATGACCAAAGGATCAGTTGAAAATATTTTGGAGAAAAACAATGACATTAACACTCCAGCAGTTCCCATTATTAATCCATTTGATGCTCCAATAATCAAAAGCGATTTCAACAGCATCCGGGCCTAATTCACAGTGTTCATCTTTTAAAATGTCCTATTAAAGAAAAATGCATGGACCACAACTCTAAAGTTGTCAATTGGAGAATGAATAGAAACGACAGTTTATATGGACATCAGAGTAAAATATTTCATGGAAGTCGAGGCTTTCTTCAAAGAAGATTTTTTTACAGATATAACGGAACATTTTATGATAGCTTTTCAAGCTTGGAAGTGGTAGTAAGAAAATAGATGCAGGATGCTGTAAATTTTACATAAATAAATTTAAGACCTTCAACAAGTTCCGATTCACTCCATGTAACATTTCAGGCATAAATGACTGCGCTGTTTGAGAGAGCGGCTCAATGCATACTGTAAATATGCAGTACAGTTGTCACGTGACCTAATAAGGCAAGTAATGTTAGTGTTAATATCCGTCTGACTATTGCATTAGAATGATGCAAGAAGAAAATACATCTGAAATATTAGTCAACAAAAACTAACCTGATGTGCAGCAGCAGTGTGTGTGCCCATTGATGTAGCATAGTAGACAAGTAGAGAGTAGAATGCCACCTTGAATTCAATATCTATCAGATACATAACATAGTCACTACTTTCATATAAGCCGAAAATGAAGTTGAGTCAAACAAACCTTTGGCATCATTGTTAGGAACACAGGTGCTGCTAGCATGAAAATCTGTAGAAGTTCATCCAATGATGGGACAGATAAGGCAAAACCATTATACCCATGTTTGCTCAGAGCTGCAATCATCATATAAGCTGCAACAACCTAAAATATTGCCTGTAAGTTAGGAATATTACCATAAAGAGTATGAAAATAGAGAGAGGCAGAGAGGGAGACAGAGTTGAAGAGCAGATCAAATTAATTTAGAGGAAGGAAAGGCGTTTGTGGCATACTTGGGACACCATCGTTGCCCATGCTGCTCCAGCAATACCATAATTAAAGAATCTGCATAAGACTATGTCGCCAATGCCATTAATAGCAGTAGCAACTGCCAAAGCCTTTAAAGGTCCCCATGAGTCTTTTATGCCTAAACTGTATATCCCATTAACAAGACTATATTATACACTGAAACATACTGACCAATACACTTAACATAAAAATCACCAGCAGAAAATCATAAACAGCTTTCAGATTTAAAGCTCAATAATTTGACCAAGGAATGCATATAATAAATTGTAGCCATAGGAACTAAGTGCATATGTTAGTGGTTCTTGTAAAAGTATCGCTGCAAATATGAAGAAGAAACATAATAGATTTCAACACAACCTTATAGATCACTCAGCCAACTAAATTCAAGTACAAATTATCTAAAAGCGCACTGATTACATAATATACTAATTAGAGTATCAGAAGGTAGATGCTACCTTGCACTTTGGGCAACCCAACCAACAAGCATTGCTGGCCATGCCAATCCTCGAATCTATCACAAAAAAAGATATTCTATTCAGATGAAGTGTGCTCAGGTAACCAAGCACAAGTAGATTTGACTTGATTATATCCCAGAACGATAGAACTTTCAACCAAATATTGTTATCCCTGCTATAGCAAATTTGAACTAGGACGGATGAAACCCTACTTTGAAGATTGGCAATAAGAAATCCAGATAATCAAATATTGTATATCATTCGTTCAATTTGCCAACAACTTTCCAATCCTAAGTCATCTAACAGTGATATGAAACAGTACAACATTCAAACCTTACTTTATATGCCAAGTCTTTGGACTCTAGATAAGATGCCTCTCGAAAGATCACCAGAAAAAATATATCCAATTTGCATTGGACCTCTCTTACTATCCAGCAGAACATGCACTAACAACTAACAGAAGTAGCATAATAACCTGGACATAAGTATTTGCTGCATTTGTTATTTCCGTATTGTGTGCCCCTGTGAAAGCTGAAAGGGATCGGAGACAAATTTATCATTAGTTGCTCATAAAAATTACACCATTACTGAAGGAAGAAAGGAACATTCTGAATAGTATACATATTGAATGATAGATACATTCACCACCAAAAAGAGAATGAGATGCATACCAGTAATGCCCCAAGTACCAAACAATCCTGTAAAGATTAACATCACAACACCACAGGCCAACCCAATGAAGAGCAGTGTAGATATCTGGTGTTGCACTCCGTCCTTATCCTGCACCATAATCCAAGATGCTCATGAGGACTATAATGAGAAGGACCACAAACCCACTCGCGACAATAAAGAGAACCAGTGATTCCAATCCACTTCATGAGCTTTAGTGCATAAGTCGTCGAATCCCTTAATTTGGGGCAGGAGTCTCCACCACAAGTTGTACGAACAACTATAGGTATGAATCTTGAATTGAATTTGAAAAAGGAATATATGATGCATTAGAATGTTCCTGATAGTTTTTTCTTGCCTAGAAGATCGTTACTAACAGTTGAATTGCGAGCACTGAAGCTTGACATCAAATGCCTATATTGTTTTCACACTATAACAAAACAGTTGCCACTAATTTTTTTCTTAATAAACTCGAATATTATGGGCATTTGACCATTGCCGGTAAAAAATATACTCTGTTTCTTTTAGATTTAAGTCAATTTTCTCAATTAACTCGGTTAGCCCTGACCAATTAACAGTTTGAGTTTTCTTTTTCTAGCCTAGTCATCGGTTTTGAGATTTGTATTCTACGTTTTCTTTTTTGGAGAAGTTTTGAAGAAGAATTTCTTTACGGTAATTTTGGAGCAGAAGAAGATAGGCACGTCCCCCATGGAGAAGAAGCTCCAACTCTTCCGTGGGGATACAGTTTTCATCACACTTTTTTGAAGTTTTTCCTAAATTTCGATCGAGTTTTTAGGGTTTCTATGTGGACAATCTGGGGAATAAAACAATTAACCCTCGACTTGTGCGTAGGGTTTGTGCCAAAAAGTTGTTCTCTTGTCGTCACTATATCATTATATAAATGTACTTGTGCGTACAGTTTGTGCCAAAAAGAACTTAGAATCTTGACTTATACCAACACTGCTACATTTGTCACATGCATTCATCATGCTTTTCTTTTCAGTTTGTTAGCAACACATCTCCTATCTCACATATTCCAAGTCGATCCAGGAGATTTAACACAACAATCATTATAACAAAAATAATTATTACTCCCTCCATTCTATATTAAATTAATTTTTGAGATATTTTTTATTTTTCAAATTAACTTAATTAATTGTTCAGTTTTCAAAATTACTTTTAAAGTGTTCTTCTAATTTTATCCTTCATTAGTTAGTATTGAAATTAGGGATTAATTAATATTTAGTTATTTTAATCATAATTTGACAATAATTAATAAGGATAAAAATGAAAAACTAGGTTCAATTTATGTCTTAATCTACTTTTCTTAAAAGGTCTAAAACACCTCAAAAATTAACTTAATATGGAATGGAGGGAATAGTAATTAATGATAATAAATTAATTATTATTGAATATGTATTTTTAACTGTAATTAATATTCTTTGTAAATATTTCTAAAACCTATAGTTAACTAATGATCGTAAGATTAGAAACTGTTTTTGTTGTAATAAATCTACTATGATACCACACAATCTAACTTCCTACTTTAACGGATGGGTAGTTGAATATTGAAGATAATAACATGAGTTTGACATAGATAAAGCATTTCCTACTCTTAATGAACATAAACAGGAACACTGCATGCATATATATATGTGTTAATTATGTCTAGAATTTTTCCTTAATATATATTTTTCTATTAGTTTAGGAGACCTTTTATCCTTATAAATTTGGAACAGAAATGTATTGTCTTTCTTAGGATTGGGAGATTATTTTCCTTAGGAGCGGGCATTTCTTGTCCATCAAGACTAGCTTCGGGTTTATCTATCTACGCCATAGAGAGAGATCGACGTTCCCCATAAAAGAAAATATTCATGCTTAGACGAACTTCTCGATGCACAGATGTTGGGGATTACTTGGGATCTATTTGTAGTTGAGAATTTTAAGGCATTGTACACTTCTTCTTTTCTTTTATAATGAAAAGCTCCCTATGCTTCTGCTCGAAGGATTAGGTCTGACCGAACCTCGTTAAATTTTGTGATATTTTTCTTCTCTATTTTCTTTATTTGTGATTGTGTGCTAGTTAAGCCACTATATTTCCACAACAATTGATACCTTGCACTTCATCTTTATCCTGCACCATAACCCAAGATGCTCATAATGCAATAGTAAACAGAAATACCAACAACTATATATATATTGATATACAGGTTCACCATACTATGATAACTTCCAAGCACCTAATATTTGGGGAAAGTAGATTCAGTTAAAAGATACTCCCTCTGTCTCAATTTATGTGGCACTTTTCGTTTTTTGAGAGTCAAACAGTTTAAGTTTGACCGGGAATTTGCGCATGAAATCTTCAATTTTTTTGAAATAAAATTTATATATTTGTAAACTACGTAAAGAGTACTATAAGTCACAATAATTGAAAATTCAAAATATTTAAAAAATCTATGAAAATTTTACGATCAAAGATAGACTTGTTTGAATCTTAAAATTCGATAAGTGTCACATAAAATGGGACGGAGGGAGTAATACCAATCGTAAGAATTTTCAACAAAGCATACCTGCTTGGCCAATGCAGTAGCTACTAAATTTGAAGTGGCAATTGAAAGAAATATAAAACATAACTTGTGTTATCACAAAACACTGTTCCTGGACCTGCCAATTACAAAAGTCGAGCTAAATCACTGAACATTTAAACAACATTATACTCCGTTCGTCCCACTCAATATGGAAAATGTATAAAAGTATGATGAGTTAATGCATAATTACCCCGTTCAACTATTGAGTCATTTTTGAGTAGTGACTTTCTAAGTGATACAAATGGAGTGGTCATATAAGATATTAACTCAAAAGTGTGATCTCTCTAACCGCTTAAGTTTTTAAATGAGATAATCACACACTTCAACATGTCTAGAGCAGCAGAGGTCCTAAATCGAATCTCACTACCACCCAAATTTTAAAAAAATAAAAAAAATTCCATATGTTTGGCCATGGAAAAGAATAGACTCGCACATGAGGGACATGTTGAGAGTATCATTAACTAATACTTAAGCTTTTAGAATATTTTGGACATCCAGAAATGGCAAGATCAGTGAGATCTCTACCTAGAGCAGCAAATTCAATAGAACTTCCTTGACCGACAACTGCAGTGTCAATGAGACTCATCAAAGGTCCACATAACCACAAACCAACTGCTGGCCCTGAAAACTTTACAATCTCCACCATTTGATCCCAAATGTTTTCATTGCCAGAGAATTCTTCTTTACCATTAGAATTTACCAATGGGATTTCTTCTCCAACTGTTACCGCTTTTACTTGTTGTTCATCGCTGATACATGAATCCGGATTCAAGTTCTCTAGTTTCACTGGAATCTTTTGCTTTAAACAAGCAGTAATTATTTGCTTGCGGTGTTTTGCAGATTCGGTTCAATGGCGTTACCTGACAATTTTGGAGACGTGTGGAAGAGAAATTCATATTCATTTTAGGGAATTGATTCGGAATGTGAGATTTATAAATCAGGGTTTGAAGATTCATTGTTTGCGATGACAGTCGGTTGCTGTGCTTGATTGAAAAGAAAGAAAAAATTGAGCCGCGTGCCTGCTTTTACTTTTTATGGAGAAAGTCTCGTAATATAGCTCATTTCTATTTTACTCTTTATGGAATATATATATATATATATATATATATATATATACTATGTTTCTAAAAGAATGATTAAATTTTCTTTTTCGTGTAGTCTATTTTAAAAATAATGATCTTTTTTCTTTTTTGGTATCACTTTAAATTCAACTTTCCATCTAATATATTTAAGGTCACAAAATTAAAAGATATTTTGATACATTTGATATAATTTTAATTTAGAACTATAAAATTAAAAAGTCTTTTGTTCTTTTCTTAAACTCCATTTCATGTCAAATTAAGTCATTTTTTTTAAAACGAAAGAAGTATTATTATATAAAATAGAAACTGAGCTCTCTGATCACACTTTGAAAAATTCATTTTCTTTATTTATAATTTTTTTTTTTTGGAACCCCAGGATTTCTATTTTATTTTTTAAATATTTTAATATTATATATTTTAAATTATTTTAATATTATTTATATTATAAAATATTACTCCTATAAATCATGTAAGACCAATAAATCATTAACTAAGTCTCTAATATTCGTAATTATTTGCTAATATAATATACATCTAAAAATATGTTATTAACAAGTGTACTACTTTATCTTGAATTAATAATTTTTCAATTCCTTTTTAAATTTTTGCCACTTTAAAATGTAATTTAAAATTATAATTATTTTTCACTATGAAAAATATATAAAATTTAAATCATAATTTAAGTAATTTACTTTCATATTATACAGATAAATTATTAAACTACACTTTTAATGAGTACGGGGATACTTGATGCAATAGTTCAAAATGAATTTGAGAAGTAATTTTAATAATTTTAAAAGTTACAACAATAACTTAGGGTAATTATTTGGAAAAGAAGAAAAGATTGATATTATGAAATAAGAAAACAAAGGAGAATTAAAAAATATGAGGGGAGAAAAAAATCTTTCTCCGGGAGTAAAATAGAGAATTTAGTTGAAGTTGATTTTTAAGAAAAATATATATTTATATATAATAAATAAATAAATAAATAAATAAAAGATGGGTTGGATATGGCTTAACTGAAATTAAATACACACACATCTCACAACATGAGTGAAGTACACATATAAATTCTCGTCAAGTTTAAGGGTGTTTTCATCACTTCTCTCGATATTTTATTAAGAGTCACATGCTCCTACAAGAGTTTGAACCACTTGCTATGTTATGATGCATTTTGGGGTGTATTTAAGTTTAACTAATCAAATAAAAAAAAATTCAAGAAATTTAAAAACGAAACTAATAGTTTGTATCAAATTCAAAAATATTTTCGACACTTTCTTTTAAAGGCCCGTTTGGCCATGCGATATGGTATCATCATATAGAATCTTGAGATGATATCATAATATGGAATTATGAGATAAAATTGAAATTTTGTTTGGACATGTGATATGGAATTTTTGTGTTGTGTATTTTCTCATAAACATAAGAATCTCATAAGTTGTAAAACTATTAAAATAGCCCCAATTTTTTATTCAATCTTACCAAATAAACAAAAATTTATAAAATCGCATAATAAATTACTACAAAGCTATTTGTTCTCCACTTAAGTAACTATTTCATCTAACTTTAATTTATCAAGCTGTAATTCAATAAAAAAAAATTGAACATAAATTGTAGTGTACTAGTCTTTAAAGTGAAGTAAATGAAGATAACAGATTTATTACTCAACAATCAATTTATGTGAGTTAAAGTGACTATATGTTGGCGAGAATAATAAATTTTAAAAAGCAATGATGTGATTAGAAATTTTATTTACATATGAAATAAATGGTTAGTAAATATAAATGTGGGGCTGTTTTAACAAAATATTAACTTGTGGATCAATTTTTGTATTAAAAATATCTCAAATCATGATATGAAATGGTTTTTAGAGAATATGGAATCACATCTCATGATATGGAATCATGAGATAAAATCAGCGTAAATCGCATGGCCAAACGCCTACTTAATATAGTTGAACTAACGCATTTAGTAAACTCACCTACCGATGACCCAAACTAAAAGTGGAAAGCAAATAAAGGGCCCTAGTATACAAATGTCCAATTTTTGGTCATTGAACTCGCAAGATTTTTTTGAAAAACAAGAGAAAGACATAAAGTGACGGAAAAAGAAAGGAAAATTTGGTTTAAAAAACATCTCTGATGCGTCAATTTCAATTCTCAGGTTTACTAAGCCAGTCTATAAGTGATTCAAATTTAAAATAATAGAGATGTTCAATGACTAAAAAATTAGGTTGAGTTGTCCGTGAATTTTGTGAACAATTTAAAGGGATCGTAGATAACTTAACTCATTTACCCCGTTTCAATTTATTTGTTCTATCTTTTTTTTGTCTGTTTTCAAAAAAATATTCATATATTTCACAAAAAAATCATATCAAATTAAATCATACTCCCTCCGTCCCATATTAGATACCATCTTACTAAAAATGTTTGTCTCATATTACTTGAACACTTGCTAAATTATGATAGAATTGATTATTTTTTCCCATTTTACCCCTACAATTATGACCTTTGGAAGTTTAAACAAATTTTAAAGCCCAATGCTAACCATTCCTATATGCTATTTGTATTTTTTGTAACTCATTTTAATATGCATTGATATAAATAAAGGGCAAAATGATAAAGTCTTCCAATGTATTAATGATTTCTTAATCATCGTGTAAAGTTGAAAGTGTCCATCTAATATGGAACGGCGGGAGTAACAATCAAATTAACACAAATTAATAAATAATAATAAATCTGCTCATTAACATGTAATATCCCATCGCTTTATGGGTTTATTACTCATATCGATTAAAAAAAAAAAAAAGGAAACACACAATTTTGCACTTGCCCCTACAAAATAGCGTCATGGCGCATAAGCACTGGCTGGTCCACCCCAAAATTTATTTTGGGCCAATTCATGCGTAGTTTGTACTGGAGGCCCAATTAGATGAATGTCCTTCACACTTGGTCCTCAGAGCTTCTTGCATATCGTATATGAACATTTTTTTGGAATAACTATTTAATTACATAAATATTCTTATCATATTTATTAATTTTCTCTATGATTAAAAAAAATTACATATTGCCTCACTAAATTAATAACTTCAAATTAGATATACCTAGATATACACATTTTTGTTACTAGATGACTCTGAAATACATATTCATAGGGAAGAGGAGAGTGAGAGAGGAGGGAAACAACGACAGAAGAGGGAGGCGAGTGAAATGGTAGAGAGGCGAGCCAAAGAGTCTGTGTATTTCGAATACATGTGAATTACACTAGACACGTGTTTCTGGAATATTAGATATATTTTGAAGTACAAATACACAGAGAGAGGCGAGTGAAATAGGAGAAAGGCAAGCGAGAGAGTCAGATACATGCGAATACACTTTTGGTACAATGTATATAAAACAAATTACTTATAATTTTGACACTATGTATCAGAGATACATGTATCTTATGCATTCAAATACATAAAATTGTACTCTGTAGGCCAAATTCTGGTAATTGTTGAAAACTCGCGTGACGGAAAGTAATTTACTCCTGAACTAGTGATATTTGTGTTGTTTTTGCCAAAATAAAAATCGGATAGAAAATGTTTTTGTCCTTTAATAGATCTTAAGTAAATTGAATTTAAATGAATTAATACCTTAAAATGAGCACCAATCAGAGTGAGAAAAAAATGAATTCCTATTGGTATCGGCTGGGTTTTGTACTTCTGTCAGACCTAATAACGAAGCATGATATGTACTAGGTGGGGTTTTTTTTTCTAGAGGGAATTAAAATTAGCATAATTGTATACATTGTTTGATTATTAATTTTTTATATATAAAAATCTCAACATAAAATCAATAGCCAAATGAGCCATGCATTCGCATAATTAATTCTTATATAATTATTTCTTGTATTACTAATACGATGATACTTGTACAATTAATCTGTAATGGTTAATATGCATGATTTTAATTAACTTTCAAATGGGCCCTTATCGGACTTCATTTATTAAATTTGATTTAACTATATTACAAGCTTATGTTTTTATGATCTTAATCTAATTATAGTAGACAACCTACTTTTTTTAATAAAGAGAAGTTGGGGACATAGGAAACCTCCTACTATAAGAGTAATTTCCTGACATCAGAAGGCGAAAGATTGAAAGGGTGTTTGAATTGGCTTAAAAGTTGGTCATATCTACTTTTAAGTCAAATTTTGACTTATAAAAATGTTTGACAAATATAAAAAATAATTTTAAATAAGTCAAAATGACTTTAAATAAGTTAGAAAGTGTTTGACAAAGTAAAAAATGACTTTAAATAAGTTTTAAATGACTTAAAATAAGTCAAAACCAAAAGTAGTCTCGCCTCAACTTTTTATTTTTTGACTTAAATTTCATTTAAGTTTTACCTTTTATTTTTAATTTAAAATTTATTTTTTTAAGTCAATCTAAATTTTAAACGGTCAAAAGACTGGATCCTGAATTAGTAAGATTGGGAGGGTTAGTGTCCTCTGAAGATTAAATATATAGGATTCAGTATTTGGACATATGAAAGATAGTTGATTACTCCAAAAAATTAGTCAAAGTTGCGTTAGATATTGCATAATAACCAGAATATCACAATAATAATAATGGTAATAAGTACTTCATCCCAAGACTATTTTCATTTTTAAAATATTGTCCAAATGCCATGCTTGCTTGTTTATCTGCTTAAACAAAGATCCCTTGAAAGATCTTATCATCAATGTCTTTATTACGTGTACTAATACTAATATCAACATTATTGAACAATAATATCAATTTAAATCTTGGATTCTTTATAGATTGAGAGATTAGATATTGAACAAATATTCCTCCGTCCCTAATTATTTATGCACTTTTTCTTTTTTTGGTTGTCCCTAATTGCTTGTCTTTTTTGACAAATCAAGAAAGGACAAATTTTAATTCATTCACTTCATAATTAATAGAGGTAGAATGATAAACTCACTAATTATTAATTATTTTATTAATATATGTGTCAATTCAAAAGTAGATAAGTAATTAAGAATCGAATAAATAGTTTAAAAGATACGACAAAAATTCAAACGTGGGACCAAATGAGTTTCACTTAACTCCCCTAGTTCAGGACAAATAATAAATTAAGTTGCCATTTTCCTTTATTATTTAATGGCCTTGTGGGTGGCTACTAATTAATTATGACTTTATGAGCTGTGAACTTACAGTAAAGGGCGTTTGAACGTAATTTGAAATCAGGTGAAAATTAAAATTTTGTTTGAATATTGTAATTTGGCTCTGTTAAATGGATGTTTCTTTTAAATATACAAATTTCTGAAAAATATCAAAAGTTACTTTTCTTAAAAATTGTCAAAATTGAAATTATGATTGGTTCATAATTTTTGCAAAAAGAATATTTGGATTTTACATGTATTTTTTAAAATATGGTTTATATCTTCTAATTTATAAAAACTAAAACAAAATTATCCAACATAACTAATTTACCTCAAATATAGTGAAAATAATATGAAAAAAGTTTTGAGAGGTAACTATATATTTACACATACAAATGCATGCATTAAAACTCATTGCCTTGTTAATACCATAATTTTTCATTGTTTTTTTTTATATATTACATTAATTATATATAAATTAAAAAATACTTATCTAATAAAATGTTAATAATACACGGAGTTATATATACACTACATTTTCTAATGTATCTACCAACCGGCCCCTTAACAATTGGCCTAACTTACTTGCCGTGTGTTAATAGTCGTTCCTCGTGCAGTGGGCCATGGACCACCAGTTGTAAGAAGTGGTTTTGATATTAGCATTTTTTTTTTTAAATCTTATGATAATTAAAACAAATTAACTTGACTAA
Organism: Solanum commersonii; assembly: GCA_029007595.1. Taxonomy (NCBI): domain Eukaryota; kingdom Viridiplantae; phylum Streptophyta; class Magnoliopsida; order Solanales; family Solanaceae; genus Solanum; species Solanum commersonii. The sequence goes on from JAJTWQ010000132.1 coordinate 1,210,568, forward strand.
TTTAAAAATTTAGCGTTTGATAGGATTTATTGGATAAAAATCGCTCTTTAATCAAAGAATTTTTCATATTTAATAATTAATTTTTTTAGTTTAATTAAAAATAAACAGATTTTTTCTATTCCACCACACTTCTCGATATAAATAAATAACATCATTATCAGTTGTGAGTAGTGACCATTAAAAAAAATGTTGCTGGACAAAAAAGAGTATTTAATCAAAATTGTCTCATTATGAACAAACTGGCGTTCGTAGATCCACTCGTTGATAAACTCAATTTTTCACATGTTGAAAACTATAGAGATTGGAGTGGACCCATAGTGCATTTACTTACAAAATTACACATATGAAAAAGAAGTGTTTTATAAAAGAGTTATAGCCTGTTTAGACAAACTTTTTCGAGAGGTTAAATTTTACTTTATTTTTAATTTATTAAAAAAGTGTTTAGCCAAAGTTTTAGGAGAAAATAAGTGTTTATGTGGGGTATCAATAACTTATTTTTCAAAAGCTAAAAATAATTTTGATAAGAGGAGTTAATCTTGGGATAGTTTTTGAGTGCCTTTTAATTCGTTCTTTGGTTGCAAGGCTAAAATAACTTATCCTAAGTTTAACAATTAGTACTAAGATAAGTTATTTCTCCAATAGTAATCCCAAAATAACTTATTATGGGATAAAATATGTAAAATAACAAAAATACTCCTTTAAACTCTCTTTTTTATATACCACTTTTACATTCGAATTCACTTGATAAGGGAGACACCCCCAACAATTTATTTATTTATTTTATCATTTTCAAAAATTTAAACCTCAAAATTCTCTTGTTAAAGATAGAACATATCGACTTTCACTACCATCAATACTGGTACAGTGGTACGCAAGAGATATGTCACATGAGTACTAATGACTAATGAGGGTCTACATATTTTAATGCTTGTCCATTAAACTGTTCTATATTCTAACTTTTGTTTCTCACGTTAATTGACAAATTAAAAAAAAATATTAATTAATCAATCAAGTGAAAACAAGAGACAACTCAGATAAGAAAGGAGAGAGGTCAATGAAAGATATTTTCCCCACACAGTAATTTGTATGATAAGAGATTTTTTTTTCATAAAGAAAAAATGTGTTTGGTGAGTAAATATAATTTTCTGTTTTAAAAGGAATATATAATCAACAAGCGATTTGATAATTTTTTTAAGAGTATTAAATATCTCAATAGTAAGGGGTAAATGTTAGTTAGATCAAATAATAAGAATTTAAAAGTAGTAAATATTTAATTTTTTCACAGTAAATGATGAAAGTCATTTCCTTGTTTGATAAGAAAACAATTCCTTTGAAAAAATATTTTTCTAATAATCCAAAGAAATTACCTATTCATGATAAACAATTTCTTTTAATGTGAATTTCGTCGTATTATACTCGTTGGAGTAGCATCACAGAAAAATAAAGTAAATTTTGGTGACTTCTAGAAGACGTGATATATAAATATACTTTTTAACACGTCGCCTCAGTTTATAATTATGTCCTTCAATTTTGGATTTCATAAATAGACATTTAAATTTGCATAAAATTGAACAAGTAGTCAAACGTGGACGCCATATTAGATGCCACAAAGGACACGAATTGTCACATAAACGCATACATATATTTGTTCAATTCTATACAAGATTAAATGTCTATTTGCGTACAATCAAAGCTGAAAGATATAAATCTCATATGAAACTAAGTTAAATGACACGTTTATGTATTATATTTTTAGAAAAAATATCTGCCTCACATATCCAATGACATCTACTTCTGAGTGGTTTTGAGTTGCAATCACTTATATAATTCTTTGACAAGTGCAAAAAATCCTAATCCATCATAATTAGTGAATTATTTTACCTTCAATAAAAGGAAGAAAACAGTATGTCCACTGAATTAGTTCCAGTAGCACCACAGAAAAATTGGAGGAAAATCAACTAGATCGTGCCAAACGCGGCTTTAAGTCATTAAACATCTAAACTCCAAACCCCGTTGAACCCGTTTCAACGGGAAGCTCGTCAAACAAAGCGGGCTAATAAATAATTAAATAATCATCTCAAAAAAAAATATATTAAAAAACAGGCAAAAAAGGGAGGAGCTATCGAAAATGTTATTAGTATATTATTACTAATAATATAAATATAATATTAATGATTATATAAGATAATCTTCTAAGCAAACAGTCTGATGTTAAGTAAATATAGTTCTTATAATTAGGCTTTACACAAACCATATTAAAGTAGAAATCTTACTTATAAGTTATATCTCTTAGTCGTAACTCGTATCAAACACATGGACCAATACTAAAAGGTATTTTTTCTTTTTATCGTTGGAAGACAAGTTATAATAAGAGTGATTATTTTGAAATAATTTTTAGTGACTATTTGGTTTATTATATTAAAAATAATATGTATTATATAATTATTGAAAATTAATTATTTATATACAAAAATCCCAGAAGTGATTTATAAAAGGGAAAAGGGTCTGATATACCCTCAACTTTGGCATTTGGAGCTGATATGTCCCTTGTAATGAAAGTGACTCATATATACCTTTACCGTTATACAAACGGCTCACATATACCCCTATCGTTACAAAATGAGCTCACATATACCCTTCATTTAACGGAAGTGAAAAAATTAGTTATAAATTTATATTTTTTTTGTAAAACTAAAGCAAAATAAGACAAGAAATATAGAAGATGAAAGCAATAGAAATAAAGAGACAAGAGATGAGAGCTTTCTTATTATTCCAAGTCTTCAAGTGTATACAATATGAACCCTTATGCCTCTATTTATAGTGTAACATAGAGACATACAAAAGGTTAGTCATAAACATGACATTAACATGAATATAATGGAGGAGGTTATGAAAGTGAAAGGTTACAAGAATAATAATTATAAAGTTGGAGGTTATGGAGGTTATGGTTATCTTCATAATGGATGAAAGTAAGGAAGATAATGAGTGAGAGTAACTTCTTGGTGTAGTGGACATTCATACTATAATATTTTATAACACTCCCCCTTGGATGTCCATATATAATATGCCTCGTTAAAACCTTACTAGGAAAAAACCCCATGGGAAAAAATCCTAGTGAAGAAAAAAGAGTACACATATCTTTTAATACGCTTTGAATGTTGCCTCGTTAAAAACCTTACCAGAAAAACCCAATTGAGATAAAATCATGATTAAGGAAAAGAGTACATATTTTTCTCCCCTGATAAAGACTTTACTTGATATCTCGAAAACAAAGCATTCCAATCTTGTATCACAACTTCTCAAATATTGATGTTGGCAATCTTTAGTGAATAAGTTTACAAGATTATCACTTGAATGGGTCTTTGAACATCTATCCCACCATTTTGTTGAAAATCATGTGTGAAAAAGACTTTTGGTGAAATATGTTTTGTCCGATATCCTTTGATTGTATTGTCCCTTCAATAATATGGTGGCTGGAATATCCTTTAACAAAGGAAAATCACATATTTTCTGAATATGATAGATTATGATTCCAACCAAACACACTCTCGACTTACTTCATAGATCAGTATTATTTCTGCATGATTTGAAGAAGTGGTTACCAATGTTTGATTCTTTGAACGCCAAGATATTGTTATGCCTTCATATGTAAATAAATAGTCCATTTGCGATCGAGCTTTATGCGGATCAAATAACTATTATACATCTACACAATCAAATTATTTATGACTTAGAGATTGATCATTTCAATTTTATTGAAGCTCGTAGTTTTTTCTCAAAGAAAATCACACATCTTCTACGTGTTGAGTCACTTGCTTTGTTAGTTTCTTGGCATAACTTGAATGATAATATGACAATCCTTTCACATAACTTTCGTTATGTATATCAAATAATCTTCTAGCATTTGCATAACCAACAATCTGTAAGTGCACCAATTGCATTAATACATGACATTTTTAATCATTTTCATGAGGTTGAAAAGATTCTTTCTTTGTGTTAAGCAATCTCAAAACCATTGGGTACTCAATGTAATTGCTTTAAGACCTTTTAAATCCTTTAAGAATTTTCATATAACCTTCATCATTTAGTTAGACATGATAATTACTCATTATACATATTCAAGTATTTCATCTATTGCCAAACTGAAATAAGTCTCATTGCATTCACCACTGGAGAACATATCTCTATTTAATAATGTCAGGACTTCTGCGAAAACTCTTTATGCCCCGAGGCACAAACCGTACTTTATATCTTACGGTTATACTTTCGCACAATGACTCATTTGTACCCTACTGACATATATTTTTATCTATGAACTATAAGTTCAAAAACATCACTTTTCTAAGTGAAACAAAATATACTTGAATAGTGCATTTTATTTGGTCAATCATTTATCCATCCACACTATATGACAAATTCGAACTTAAGATCCTCGTAACCACTTATAGCATTGAGTGCTACTTCATTTCAAAGATACCGTCGATGGTCATTTTAATTCGATTCCAATTCGACATAACTTATCGAGATCTCTTCATTTTTCATCATTTTCAGGTACCTGAACCTTTGACAAAGTTTTATGAAGTGTTATGTCATAGTGCTCTTTCAAAGCACTTACCTCATTATCATGACCATTTTGATATTTTGCTCCTCTCCTTCCTCAAGGAATTTTACGTTTGGAATCGATTGGTCTATCATGCTTCTAGCGTACCATAGACTCTGTCCTTCAAGAACTATTTATTGGAGCATTTGCAGCTTAATTAAAATATCGGGTCAGCAAATACATCTGGCAAATTATTTGCAACATTTTGCAAATGAATTATCTCTTGAACTTCAAGTTCACATTTTTTTTAAACGAGGATCTAGATAATTCACCCCACACAGCTACTAAACATATCTCCCCCCTAATGTTAGGAAATCTAACATTATCCCCAACCTCATTTGGGGATCCATCTTTGTGCGTGGTGGAACAATAAAATCATATGTGCACACATCAAATTATTAGATGGAAATTATTTGGTTCCCGACCCTAAACCAATTGTAATGGGAGAACCTTGTTAGCTTGATGCATACACGTTAAATAAACTCATCTCATATCAAATTTTATTTGAGAGATTTGTTCTCATAATCAGTGGTCTAGCTATAATTGGAGGAAAACATTTATGTTAAACCAATCAGTATTATCAACATAATTTTATAGTTTGGAACTATGCTCTTAATTAAATAATTTGAGCAAACAATCTTACAAAAACCAATATGTAAGTTGATACAAATACACATGTGACCATACCATAGATACATCTATTAAAACATAATAGTAAGCGGTTCACATGGTATGTGAACGGGCCCATATTCACCTTTTAATATGTTCCAAATAATTTTAGGGGATGCAATCCTAACCTTAGTTGGTACAATGATCATTTTATCATGAGAACAAGTAACACATGAGAATTTTTGAAGAACCTTTTATTTCTTCAACATATAACCATATGAATTCTCAATTCTTTTGCATCACATTTGAATCGAAATGGTCAACCGGTTATGCCAACTGATATTTATTCTAGTAAACTTCTAGTTTACTTTTGCATGCGATTCCATCATCATGCCTATATTTGTATACATCAAACAAGAGAAAGGCGGGTAACTTTTTATGTAAATATTCATTACCTGTTTTGATTGTAGTAATCTGAAGATGTTTAATTTTTCAATAATTACAGTTTCAATATAATATTTTTTTTCAATTCCTTTGAAACTTAAAATGTTTCTTTTGAGAATGTTTCTTTTGAGACTTACTACAACCTCAATATTTTCATTTCTGGATAGTAACAAATTAGTTCTTCCGAAACTCTTAATTAAGTTTGTATACTGCCACAAGTTTCACAACACCATTCTTATGGTGACCATCCCCTTCAAGAAGAAGATTATTATTATTGTCATGGTTAAAATTATTACACACAAGACTTATTTCTCGACAATCAATGCCAAATTTGTGTTGCCACACAACAACATTTATTTTGGTCATGACCACAATTTTTATAGAAAATAATTATTTCTTTCTTTTGTCCTCCAATAGTTCATAATAAAACATACCACAATATTTGTCTAGTACTCAAAGTATATGACCAAAATGATCATTTATGTCAAAATATTTTTTTTCTCAATATCTCAAACCTCCCGTAGAGGTGAGATGTGACATTTATCCAACCATACATGAACATGTCCTTATCCATACAAACACAAGTCACATTCTTTTCAAGAAATGAACCATAACCATTTGTACATACTCCATAAGTTTTTATTACAAACTCATTGTCATGCTTTGGCATTATCATATTTATGTGACTCACCTCAACACCACTTTAAGAGGTCAAATGTACGAAATGTACTACCACTTTGTATTCATTTATTTTGATGAAGGATTTACAAAACTTTCAAATTGGATTGCAATAACTGAATGTGCCCAACAACTTTTCATACCACTTTGATGGCCAAAACTTATCTTCACATTTGAAGGACCATCTTAAGAACCCATAATGTTCTTCCTTTTAATTACCACAATTGACCATTAATATTTTACCACACTCATATTCACATAGTTGTCATTTTCAGACACATTATGTCCTGCTACCACATTCACATAAAAGAATGGAGCAAATCAATTGGACAAATCATGACTTGTATCAAGAGCATATCAATTTGCTCAATCATTGTCGCATCATCATTATATAACGTTGGGACTTGAACCCAACGTCTTACCCATAAGAAGGCATTTTAGGTCATTATTTGTTGGGACACAACTCAACATTTTATTATCATGATGCACAAGACCTCACCCAATGTATTACCCTATTGGTGCGATATGACTTGAATCCTTCGTCTTACCCTCAATCAATGCCATAATAAGCCAAATATAATAGGACTCACAATTGAGCCTTAAAAAAATATTGTCACTTTGTGGTTAACATGCACAAATAAATATAGAATAAAAGAAACACAATAAAAATATTTTCAACAAAGTATGTACTAATAACTTAAACTTGTCAAAACAGAGAGTTACATATAGCATTATATTATATTATGTTTGGTGCACAATAATTAAGCTAGTGAATTACCATTATAAATTAAAGAATCAATTGCACACTAAGAAAATAATAATTTCAATTACACTAAAATAAAACTGCTCACTAACACCATTCTTTTTTCAATTTTCATGTGAACCCAAAATATTTCACAAACAAAATAAAATAAATAAAAAGCTCATGCAATAACCAAAACAGTGAACATAATCATAAATAAAATATAAAATAAGTTTTACATACAAAAGAAAGTATATATAGTCATAGGTGGAAAAAAAATGCACAGTAACAATAATATTAATCATTCACCCTGTTCACAAGTAAAATATAAAATAGATTCCACAATAATTTACCTTGTTTCCGAGAGAAAAATAAACACAATTATTTTACCTTCTTTTATTTACTTTGCTTCAATCCTGCAATGGTAGAACATTCGTGCTGATAACGTTGTGTAAAACTAAAGCAAAATAAGACAAAAAATATAGAAGATGAAAGCAATAGAAATAGGGAGACAAGAGATGAGAGCTTTTCTTATTATTCTAAGTCTTCAAGTGTATACAATATGAACCCTTATGCCTCTATTTATAGTGTATTATAGAGGCATACAAAAAGTTAGTCATAAACATGACATTAACATGAATATAATGGATGAGGTTATGAAAGTGAAAAGTTACAAGAATAATGGTTATAAAGTTGGAGGTTATGGAGATTATAATTATCTTCATAATGGAGGAAAGTAATGGAAATAATGGGTGAGAGTAACTTTTTGGGCGGACATCCATATTATAATATTTTATAACAATTTTTGACTTTTAATTTTCTTAAAAATGATTTAGGGGAATATATGATTCTTCTAGCAAAGCTCAAGGTATATTTTAATCTTTTTCATACATAAATTATTTTTTGACTTGTTTGATTATAATTATTTGAGTTTCTTATTCTTATTTTATTTTTTTCTTTCATTCCTTAGTGTAAAGAAAAAATTTAAAACTATTTTTTTTGCTATATTATAATTTAGAACTATTTTTTTTTTGTCTATATTGTAATTTAATTTTTGTATTTGAAGAAACAAATTTGGTCATCTATAATAAATTTTACAAGAATATTAGTGAAACCTAAATAAATTTGACCATCAAAATAATAAATCTAAATTAGTCATTGAAACAAAAAAAAGTAAAAAAAAATACGTTTGAGGAAGATTAAACAGACTCATATGGGATTATATTTTTTATTTTAAAAAAAAATAAAAATTAAACTAATTTTTTTTTCCATTTCCGTTAGATGAAAAGAGTATATGTAAGTCATTTGTATATAAGTAGGGTATATATAAGCCACTTTCATAACGAAAGATATATCAGCTCTAAATAACGAAGTTGAGAGTATATCATACCCTTTTTCCTTTATAAAAAAAGGTTGAAAATGTATTGTTAGTATTATTTCTAACTATTTTATATGCAGATAAATAATTCCAAATTTTGTAAACAAGTATACTAAAAGTTACAGCAGTAAAGATTCCTTTAACGTCAGACGATAATAGTACACCATTATACATAGGTATAGTCGTTTCCACAAATTCATTATTCAATAACTTCTTCATATATTGTCATTTTGCAAACGCTCTCCTCTACCGAACACTCCCACGCCATTCCCTCTCTCCCTTTCGCTTTCTGGATTTGTTTTCTTCATACATCAACACGTATTTGTGTGTGATTTGATTGTGGATCGGTGATTGATCGGAACAGTGTTTGAATTTGTTGAGAAGAATGGGAACATTGAGGGCGATTCTGAAGAATCCAGATGATTTGTATCCATTGATAAAGCTGAAACTAGCGGCTAGACATGCGGAAAAGCAGATCCCGCCGGAGCCACATTGGGGCTTCTGTTACTTAATGCTTCAAAAGGTCTCTCGTAGTTTTGCTCTCGTCATTCAACAGCTTCCTGTCGAGCTTCGTGATGCTGTAAGTTTGTTTTTTTTCTTCAGAAAAATGTTTTCTCTGGCATTTATGCTATAGCGCTTGCGATTCGTTAAATTTCTGATTGGTTTTCAATCTGTTTTAAATTTCTGTGTGTGTGCGCGTATATTCGTTTTTGTAGAAGTTTGTATTTTTGCTTAATTAGGAAGAATTTATATTCTGCTTCTGTGAATTGATCGGAATTGATATAATCTATTGTTATTCCTTTTGATTTGTGTTAATTTGCTGGATAGTTGTGTTACTATTACTATTGTTTTGAATTTGTTTTTATAACTTCCATTGAACGTTGCAGGTATGCATATTCTATTTGGTCCTTCGAGCACTTGACACTGTTGGTAAGCTTGGTTACTATCATCTAAATTTGTCTGTACTTTATGTATTCTTAGGAGATATGAAACTCAGAAAGCAGATGACTGGTATTAGTTCTTCATTTTTGTGCAAAATTTGGTGTGATTAATTTAGTAATTTAGTCTTCTATCTTTGAAAGAGTAGGTTGAATCGTTGATTCAGTTCGTCATACTTATCTTCTATTGCTTCTTGCGAGGAACGAAAGATGACGAGAGAGGGAATAATAACTTGTTGAAAACTTCAACCTCTTATTTATCAAAAAGAGGAAAAGAAGCAAGTTGTTCTTCCTTATAAAAAAAAGAAGCAAATTGTTCTTCTCATACTAGTTATATTGGTATTTGAAATTTAGTTTATATGATACGAGTTGCCTACCATCTTCCTGTTGAACTCTTCTTGGTTATAAACAAGTTTTGACTAACTTTTATTGTTTAAATACTAGTATGAATTATCATATGCTACTTACTATTTCATTTCATTCTAGACATTCATAAGGTAGTTTTTAGGTTGTAATCTTAGTTGATTCAAGGGTTGTTGCACTCATATTTTTGAGTAACACATAATTTGCTTATTTTTCATATTTGGATGTTCTTATTGTGGACAGAGGATGATACCAGCATACCCACCGATGTTAAAGTACCTATTCTGATCTCTTTTCATCAGCATGTTTATGATCGCGAATGGCACTTTGCATGTAAGTCTCTGAATGCAACTTGCTGATCTCCCTAAATTCTCAATATTGCATGAGTGTGCTTTTGCAATTGAAGAATCCCAAGTTGGAAAGACTTCAACTACTTTTTAGAGGTTACTAAGGAAATCATTTTGAATAAGTCAGATGGAAACCGATGCAAAATATTTCACTGTCTACCCAAAAATGTTTTTCTTTTGCTGCACATATGCTGTAAGTTACCAATGATCCAAGATTCAAGTCATCCACTGTTTTCTTGCACATACTGCACCAGTCACCAGCGGTCCATAATGCATTTCCCACTTCTCAAGTTGTCGTCTGTCAAAACACACTTTGCAAAAGGCCATAGCTTCCTCTTGAATTTCCTATTTACTACCATATTAGAGACACTGTCGACGTGAGTCATTCAACACCAAACAATTCATAATCCTTGAAATCCTGTTAAAAAAAGCACACTTTCTAGTTACTGAATTATATATGTTGCAGCACACCCTCTCATGTGTGGGTTTGATTCTTTTTCATGGGCCAAACAAATGGAAATTTATTTTGCTTTTCTTTTTAGGTGGCTGTGAGATTTGAAATAGGGTCTCTTTCGCTCTAATATCATGTTGAAGTCTTATTTAAAAACTTAAATTGTTAGAGAGAGCACACTATTGATTACTTAATTATATTATGTCTCATTCTCAATAACCTTTTGATTTGTATTGCTAGTTATACTGTATACATTTATTGGTTCATGTATAAACATGGAGGAGCTTTCACATCTGAGGGCTGGCCAGCACTTACATTGACCTGAATAAGATAATGTGTAAAGTTCTAGGACATTCTAGTGGGTCCTCTAATCTAATTTTTCATTTGCTCTGGGTAAATAACTTATGTTGATTTTATTTCTTTTGCTATACAAATAGTAGGATGCCGATAGGGAAATGAGCTTCAAAATCTATGTTTTAACCCTGGAATGGTTTCCGCATTATTAGTGGTTGTAATTGGCTCTTTTGTCAATTTTCTCCTGAAAATGTCTTGACATGTTGGCCCAATGGGTGAACCTGACTCAAAGGTAGGATGCTAAGGGGAAGGGAGCAAGCTAGGAATCTTCTGAAATTCATATTACTTGTTTATACTGAAGTTTCTTACACTAAATAGAAGCTCTTTTTCTCTTTCATTATTTATATTGGAGTTTCTTTTTCTTACTCTAATATTTTGAAATGCACATTGCCCTCCCTACAAAGACATTCTGTCTAGGGTGGACCATGATCATTTTTTCCCGAATAACTTGAAGCATTATAGACTGATTTCCTAATCCCAATTTTAACATGTTAGGTGGTACGAAGGAGTACAAGGTTCTCATGGACCAATTCCATCATGTTTCTACAGCTTTTCTGGAACTTGGTAAACTGTGAGTTCTTACCCAGCTTTTGTGTTTTTCTGATACTAAGATTTTGCTCAATTGAAAGGTTACAATCAGCATATTTTGTAAAGACATAGCTTTTTCCCCAAGAAATCCGTCTGGGGCCACCCTTAGGACCAACAACAACATTCAAATCTCGGGATAATGGGCGCTCTCTTCTGGCCTTAAATTTTGGTATAAAATAAATAGTTAAATCAGAAATCGCTCGAGTGTTCTTATGATGACAATTTAGAAGCCCCTTTATACTTGGAAACTTGTAAAAAGTTTCATGAAATAGTGAGCGTGAAGCTTTCTATCAGGGATTTTAGGATATCATATTGCATGAAATAGATATCTGTTCATCACTGGACAGGGTTCTTGCTGTTAGAACTAGAGACTTTCTTGGGTCTTATTTTTTCATTCAAATAATTGCTTTGTGTGAATTTCCTGTTTGTGATGATTATTCCCTGGCAATCCATGTCAAATAACGACAAGTCTCACATCAATACGAGTCAATATTCAGACACAATAAATATAATGTAGCAGTATGTCCTCCAGAATTTAAACTCTTTGCAAGGCTTGGAGAATTCCAAACTCAACTCTCAATCCACGTGACCTAATGTGAATCAGAAATGTTACTTATAAGTGGTGCAGTTTCCTCTGCCCTCCTCAACCCTAAAATCATATTACTTATGAAACAAGAAATGTGAACTCAGATTGTAGTCTGAATTTCAAAACGTATAAACTCTGCGGGATTACACTGGGTCTGATATCTCCAGACTCCACTTGTGGGATAACATTGGGTATGTTGTTTAAACTCTGGGTTCCTTTTGTATGAGTAGTAGGTTATAATGAAGATTATGTTCTTATATCTGTGCAGTTATCAGCAGGCAATTGAGGACATTACCATGAGGATGGGTGCAGGAATGGCAAAATTTATATGCAAGGAGGTATGCAAGCTATACCAAAAAGAACAATATCAAATTTTCTGATACTCACAAAATGCAATTTATACTTGTTTGCTTTTTTCGTTTGTATGAATTGGCTAGAATCTCAAGTTTCCCTTTTCATGCAATTCCTCGTCTTCAAGACATTGGATTATTCCACCTCCTCAAAAGTGTAAACCATGGTCTCTGCTTCAGTACATTGTGATTGGCGTGGTTACTAGTATTTATGCTATTTGAGATTAGGTGTCCTTTTCACCCATATATTCCTTGGATATTTTACTGGAAAATTTTTGGTATACGAAGTTGAGCATTGTTAGCCTGTATGAATACTATGATATTTGTTGAATTATTGTCTCAGTCTTTGTTTGTTAAGCAAAACATGGCTATTAACAATAGAAAACAAGTACATGTTATTTGGTTGACTAGCGCTAAATCTTGTAGGTTTTGAGAGGTAATTTAAACCTTTAAGCGCGCCTAATGTGTAGCTGCTTTACCGAGTTAATAATTTTTTGCTCCAAGCTTCATTTCTACAATGCTCTTCAATCCCTCTGTGTATTTCAGCTTCAATAAATCTCTTCCTGCAGGTGGAAACAACTGATGATTATGACGAATACTGTCACTATGTAGCTGGGCTTGTTGGGCTAGGATTGTCAAAACTGTTCCATGCCTCGGGGACAGAAGATCTGGCTTCAGATTCTCTCTCCAACTCCATGGGTTTATTTCTTCAGGTTTGGACCTTAACATGTGTGGCAGGCACAACTGTCGTTCGTTGAGATTCTTCTTTGTTGAGGGCACTAATACTAACATATTTGCTATATATTGCAGAAAACAAACATTATCAGAGATTATTTGGAAGATATAAATGAAGTACCCAAGTGCCGTATGTTCTGGCCCCATGAGATTTGGAGTAAATATGTTAACAAGCTTGAGGTTTGAGTTCCTCATATCCTTGGTCTTGTATGAATTTCTCATTTTGTTTTCCCCTGACATCATAGGTATCGAATTAACTTGAGTGCATGGTAGCAAGTGCTGTTGTTTGGTCCAAGTCCAAAGATGGGTTTCATTTTATAATTTAATTGACATCTCTGTTTATTTCCCACAGGACTTAAAGTACGAGGAGAACTCGGTTAAGGCAGTGCAATGTCTCAATGAAATGGTCACCAATGCTTTGTCACATGTAGAAGATTGTTTGACTTACATGTTCAATTTGCGTGATCCTTCCATCTTTCGATTCTGTGCCATTCCACAGGTATATCCTCTTGTTATTTTCTAGGCTTTCTACTTTCAATTTGTCTATCAAGCTAAAAGCTTCCTACATGAAGACATTTCTTCTACCACAGTTGATAATTCCTTTTTTAACTTTTTGGACTTCCTGTTCTTGTTCTTCCCATCTATTCATTTTTTGAAGAAGTGTTCCTAAGATGGAACTTTATGTTCTGTGTTTGGGGAAGTGCTGATTTGACAGAGTTTGCTTCAGCAAATTTGGTACTTCCATATTGTCTTGTTGCCATGATTGATATTGATGCTTGGTTAATTGGCCATGGAGTTAAGTGTGGTGAATGAATAGATAGCGTACAATTCCCTTTAGCAATCAAAAAAAAAAAAAAAGATTGTGCACATTTCTCTAAATATGAGCTTGTAGGCTGAGAGGAAGAATTTTTACAACGTCCAGAAACAATGTTTTTACACTAGTAATTTGCTAAGCATCCTTCTTTACCACACTTTTGCCTTGTTGTGTTGTCTAATGGTATCAGGTCATGGCAATTGGGACATTAGCTATGTGCTACGACAACATTGAAGTCTTCAGAGGAGTGGTAAAAATGAGGCGTGGTAAGAACTATTTTTGTCAACATGCATTTCTTGTGACTTCATACCCAATTGCGATTTGACTCCTTGAAGTTCGGCCATTTTGTTTTTGCGTCCCATCCTTTTGACAATAGTAATATTGTCATATGCAAAATGACTTTCTTCCTCTAGAATTCGTCATGTAACTGAGGGGTTTTAATCTTAAACACTGTCTACTGTATATTCATTGGTTGTATAGGATCTAACTTCCTCGCCTTATGGTCATTCTTTCAGATCTTTCCACAGCTCCCTATATCTGTGTATTATTCATGCATCTATATGCTCTACTACATTTGCAGATTGAAATTATTTATAATAGATTTTGTGTTTTTTGAATATTATTGTGGCTTCAGTTTTTAATATATCTATGCTTGTTCGGCTTCTTAATATATCCATCATACCCGTCATAATTAATAACTTTTGGTTTCTTCTTTCTAGGTCTTACTGCTAAGGTCATTGACCGGACCAAGACTATGGCAGATGTATATGGTGCTTTTTTTGACTTTTCTTGTATGCTGAAATCCAAGGTGTGGAACTTATTTATTTCTGATCATGCCTAATTACCCAGTTATAATGTGATAATGTTGAATTTGCTGGGTCATATTGAGGATTACGCCTTCGTTTTTGTTCAATGCCAACAATCCATGTCTTGTCTTGGAAGAAGTATATGCACAGTGTGCCTTTGTGCCTCTTAGGGGTCGTTTGGTAGGGAGTATTTGGAGAAATAGTCCAAGTATTATGTGTGGTATTATTTAGTACTATGTTTGGTAGGAATTTTGGGTCTGTATAACCAATGCATGGATTAGTTATACACCCTACATGGTATTATGGGGCGTATAACTAATACCTTTCATTTGGTGGTATTAGTTCTAATACCATTGGACTAATCTAGGTAAAGACGAAAATACCCCCTCAAATCCTTTTAATCATTTTGTTTATTTTCTTGATTTTATGTTTTATGTTTATAATAATAAATTTATTTAAATAAATTAGCTTACAAATTTTATTATTTAGATATAATTTTTTGTTTCTAAAATATGAGTTATTTAATCTATTTATTATTAATATAAAATATTATAATCCGACTAATATGCTAATGTTGATGTATGAATTTAAGAACAATTCATAAGTCATTATTGCCTCTTAACGGAAGTCCATTAAACATTACACTAGTAGTCTAAAACAAGAGCATATATATATATAAATATAAAAAAAACATCTCCAGTATAAAAATAATTTAATTTATTTTGCTATATTTATTTTTTACTTTTATTTTATTTTATGATAAAGAGTTTTTTTTTTTAATTTATTGATACAAAACAAAGTTCAATAAATTTTCTCTATGAATTATTATAGTTGTGTGATCTTTTGAGATATTAACTCCAATTTATTAAGATGACTATTATTTACTCTCAAATAATTTTAAGTGAGAAAATAGTAAACATAACAATAAAAAATTTATTCTCCTAGCTAGTTAAAATGCTATGAAAAAATAATATTGTCCGTCAATTATTTATCTTGACCCAATTACATGAAATAGAAAATTCCATAATAACTCAAGGGTATAATTGGAAAGAACTTTTTTTGTAGAGTTTTAAACCACACACAAAACTAGGTAAGAAACAATGAACCAAACACTTGATAAAAATAATCCCTGCATTACTAATTCATGCATTATTGATCTTTGTACCAAACGACCCCTTAGTGTCTATATGGACCCTTGCATCATGCTACGAGAAACCTTGTGCATACAAATGCCTGTCACTCTGTAGATTTTGAAGTCCTCTTCCAGAAATACTTATTGTTGTTTGCAAATTAGTTATCCCAGTAAACTCTCTCTCTCTCTCTCTCTCTCTCTCTCTTATGTACAACAGTGTAGTTCAAGAATAGAACAAATTAGTACACTTCTAAATGTAACATGCGCCTATTATAATACTGATATCTCTTAGCAATTGAACTGATACATCTATCATCTATTTGAACTGGTGGTACAAAATTGGTGAAGCTTTTGCTCAATGGCCAATAGTAATGGGGTTTCATTCCGTCTGCTATCTGTGTTTTTTATTTTTTATATCAAAGTTCCCCTTCTTCATGTAAAGACTTGCCACTAAAGCTGCCTTGTTATTGTTTTAGGTTAATAATAACGATCCAAATGCAACAAAAACTTTGAAGAGGCTTGACGCCATCCTGAAAACTTGCAGAGACTCGGGAACCTTGAACAAAAGGTTTGTACATATCCTAGTTGCTCTCATCTTCACAATTCTGTGAATATCAACTAATGCATGTACCTATCAACAGGAAATCTTACATAATCAGGAGCAAGCCTAATTACAGTCCAGTTCTGGTAAGTGTTCAATGCTCTGATTGTTTATTAATGCTTTAGATACAATATGTCTCTCGCATTAGATGTTTTCTTATTCTCTCAAATTTACTGCAGATTGTTGTCATCTTCATCATACTGGCTATTATTCTTGCACAACTTTCTGGCAACCGATCTTAGACCATTTGTAAGTATCTAATCATGAGATACTTGAGTACATGCCAATTATTTAGATGCATGCCTCGTAGTTCAGAAATATACCCTCTATGCACCTAAGCTTTTGACTTGATGTCTAATGATAAGCATGTGTATCATTAGATGACCTTTTTTTTTAATCTAGCCTTTAAACAATAAGCACAGTAATTTTCCAAATTATGATTTGTATTCTCTCTTTTCTTTTCTTTCTATTACCTGCTATTTAAGATTGCATTGTGTTTTTTAATAAACACAAACTTTTCCTCCCAACTTAACCCAATTCTTTTTTTTTAAAAACCACCACTTTCCTCCTAACCTTGAACGTATTTGACAACTAATTTCGGTTATGTCATTCTTCTGCCATCACAGATTTCCAATTCTAAGTGAAAAAAGAACAAATTTTGGAAAATGTGTATCAATTTAAGGATAACTGTGTTAAGAGTCAGTCAACATAGAGACATGGAAATTGTTTCCCTTTCAGGTTTATGGTGGAGAGTGTTAACCCGGATTTATTTGTCCTGATTTGTAGATTGGTCTACAAAAATGAAGTATGGTCAAGGAAGACGGCACAAACTCTTGGCCAATTATGTACTGCTAATTGTTATGTTTGTATTACTATGTTCATTAAGTTAATAGTTGCATCTTCAACCTGACTATATAATTACGAAAGCCTATTTATGGCAGTTAGTTTGGTATGTATTTGTTTGCAAGCTAGGAAAGCAAATTCCAAGTGTTGTAGAGTCGTTTTTCCGTAATGCACATTTCATTTTAATACTCTGTCGAATTTTGTGGTAAATTGACGTATTTACAGAGAGCCGTTGTATTTGGACTAACACATTTTCAGAGGTTTTCCCAGAACTGGAAGTAAATTGCAGTTGAGTGAAAATGAATTGAAGAGTGACGACCTTTTTACGCATTTATTTGAAGGGTGACTAGTCTCTTAGTGGGTGCAATATCCCTTTTACTTGAGGCGTAACTTAAATGTGAAGAAAACAATTCATATTTGTTTTACTTGAGGACCTTTCCCGGAACGTTGATGTTATCCTTATCTTCATCTGCAGTCTGCACATGATAATCTTCCGTTTCTATTAAAGATGGTGTGGCCTAGTGGTTAATAAAGTGGGAAAATGACTGAGGTTTCAAGTTTGAATACAAACACTATGTGATTACTACCTATCTATCTCCTAGTGAGTATAGTTAACCCATGTTAGTGGAAGGTAGCTAGTACTAGTACTGGTGGAATATTGAAGTGTACACAAGCTGATCCGACATAACTGTTATAGGAAAATTTCTAGTTATGCTCGGAAGTGAATTGAAAGGTTTAATTCTCTGATGATTAGTCAACTAATAGTTATTATCTCAAAAAATCACTTTTCTTCTTGATACGAATTTTCTTCATCAAAGAAACGACATTTTGAAATAATAACTAATATTTTAATGTACACGCGAGAAAGAAATCAGCTCGTGAATTGAATATACTAGGACCTAATCAAACTACAGATACGCCAGCTTATCCTGTCCATCACTCTTTTCTGCTTTTCCGAATGAGAGTTGTTGATTGTCGAATTCCAGTAGGTTAAAAGTGTTGTGGAGCCAGCCATCACTCATGTTCTGGCCTTGTGGAGTGTATACTAACCTGGCTACATTCAGAAGGACCAAAGCTTATTTTATACGATCTTTTTAGTGTGAGGTGGCCAGACTTTGCAGTTAGAAATGTTTTGATACAGAATTCTTCAATGTTATCAAGGAGCTATCTCTTATCTGCTAAAGGGATTATTTGCTCACATTCGCTGAAATCCAATATAAAACGGGAACAAATTATAAGGAGTTGCTAGAGGAACGGATGTTACTAAGATAGCTATTGCTACAAAATTAATCACAACATACAACAATAATCTCCAAGTCCTTAAAAAGAGGAAATAACAAAATCAAATAAACCATCAACAAAAAGAAAAATGAAAAAACGACCCCTATAAGGAGTATTTAAGGGGACAACATAAAGAATGTTACAAAAAGGCAGCAACGATTGCAAGCAGCAGAAGATACAGAAATCTGATGGCTCCTTCAGAATAAAAGAAATCCCTGTATTTTAGAAAACTTCGGCCACTTTGCTAGCTAGGACGCGATCCCTTCTTTCAATGTAACCAAAAGGGAACCATCCTGCTCTGCCCTTGCATTCACCTTCGGCCCAACCATTGTTGGAAACCTGCAAAAACCAATGTAACACACCGGCTAGTTATCTATAAGAGATTTGGACAAAATCAACCATTTGAAAAATATACACTGCTGCAGTTGACAGAGAGAATTCTAGCAGAACACAGATGTTACAGCACAGCCCATTCCGAGATAGAACATCACTCTCTCAAACATCATATACTTCTACAAGTCTATTAGCCGTAGAGGTTGCCAATATGCAAAATATCAATTCAGATCAGTAGGAGTTGAATCACAGGCTGAGGATATTCAGTAAAACACTTGTAACTGCTATATCAGGCACGGGCACCCAAAAACTTCCAGAAAGTTATCCTTTTGTTTAAAGTCATTTCTCAAGTTTAGATGAGAAATACCATAAAAACATGACACCACCATGCAGAAGTGAATCGAGCAGAGCAAAATAAACTAACAAACCTTGCGAATAACGATATATTCTCCAACAGACAAATTCAGCTCCACATCAGATTCAGCTTGATATGGGTACATGACCTGTTACCAACCGAGAAAGAACTAAAGTTATTGAGCACTCAACGAGTTGGTAGATTTATTTCATCTACTTGAAATTTCAAAATACTCACTTCTCCGAGAAAGTAACCCATATTATCAGTTGATCCATTCTGTACGGGTGAAGTAGAGACACCATTTACTTCTTCATATGAGGGAGGTGGAGGCATAGTATCCACGGGAGGAGCAGGAGCAGGAGCTGCTTCAATACGCTGGCGCTCTGATAACATCTGAATCATAAAACAAATTGCCCTCAGTTGCTCAAGTAAAGTGGGAAAATAAGTGAGAGTCCATCTTATTCAGAATTTTTTTAAATAAATCACACGTACCTCGGCTTCTAGCTGATCAAGAATCTGAAGGATTCTCTGATGGTATGACCGTTCTGATTCAACCTAATCACAAAGATGAAAAATGGCATTTATAATAGTCAAATTTACTTTATGTGGCCTCTTTTAACAGCACATAGCTCCAGGAGGATAGTTACCATGGCAATCAATCGTTGGAGAGTCAATCTTTGCTGCTGAGCTTCAACAGCAGCCATAGCTGCTGCGGCTTCTTTTCCTAATGTATTTGTGTTTGACTTCAAGTCATCTAGCTTTGTTTCAGCTGCTTCCAGTTTGTATGCCATGTCAGGATGACCTGTTCCTTCTCTCAATTTAGCTTGTCGTCTGGATACTTCAACAGCCTATCTAGGTTAGTCAGAAAAGAGAACTGGCATCTAGCAAGTGCAATTAACTGCTCCAACAATTTTATTATCATCAAAGTAACTTAAAACAACACATTATGTGTAAGAATAAATTGCCACATAAATTGTTTTGAAGTCCCGCCTTACAATTTTAAACAGTAAAGCAACTAAATACCTGTGCTTCTGCCTCTTGCCGCATTCTGTCATATCTTTGAGCAAGATGTCGAGCATCTTCCAATGGAGCTCCCATCACCATGGCCCTTAATGGTTCTGCAACCTGGAAAGACAACATCAACAGTCAAGTAGATGGCTTGAAACAGATTGGCATGCCGGACAGAGAACAATTGAAGGGTCTTCACACAAAAGTCCTAAACGGTTAGACCAAACTGAAGTGTCTTTCTGAACTTCAACGTAAGTGAAGAAAAGGATACTCTCTGATCTAAAATAAATAACATTTTCTAGTGCTCATCAAATCTTTGCTGATACAAATAGAACATAGGGAACCAAAATCATCAATTGATTGATGCAGCGTGATTTTGGAACCTTAAAGAACATTGTTATCTAGAGAAACATATAAATCCACTTCATCTTTGATCTAATGGGACAAAATCCAACCCCCTTTTCTTTGAATTACCCAAAGAACTTCAAGTACGACCAAGGTCAATCTCAAGAACCTACAGCTTTACACTTGACTTCATTTATTGTAACGAGGTTTAATTTAGCCCAAAACAAAAGCTTTAAACATGTCCCAGGTTCATGGAAGACTAAAAAGAGATACCACATGACAAACAGATGATATAAATAAGACATCTCCAGCTTGGTTTGTGATGTGCAAGGAATATAATGAATACCATTCTCCAAGTTTCCACTAGTCCTTCGTTCATTATATTTGACAGAGTGCTCGGCATTTTAAAGAAACTGACATTTTCTAAAAGTTAAAAAAGAACCTAGTATGAATTTGCTCATATTGCTGGTCCCAAGCCTGGATAAAGAGAGGATTGCATTATGCTTCCATGTAGCATAAAACATGTCAATTTACAATAAACTCTCACAAAACATAGAATGTTTAATAAAAAAACTACAACTATATTTCCCCAGGAAAATCACGCCATGGCCAAAACAATAGATGGCTTAGCAGAAAAAAGGGTCCCCGACAATAAAAAGGTTGTTACAGTACAAGAAGTACTGGTCCAAAATGATTCTCTGCCTAATTTGATGCCTGGATTAGAAGAAAAAAGGAAGCACTTAAGAAGAGCGATATACACATGCACAAAACACAGAAAGGTCCCACAAGACAAGAAGAATTTTATGAGTACGGAGTATTGTTGGAGCAAATTCATTTCAATTTCCGCTTAATACTAAGGATGAACCACAAAAAATATGCATCCAAAATAAGAATTAAATAGATCTACTTGTTCCAGGGAGTGACATTATATATAATTGAGAAGGTTACAAAAATGAGACTATCTCATTAACCTGTGTTCCAAGGGCTTTCAATAGATTCCCTCGCTCCTTCTCCATCTGAGCACGAGCACGTGAAAAACCTAATGCAGCTTTTGACAATGTAGTACCACTTGTACAAGTATTTTCAGCGCCATATTTCCTACTATCTTCTGACAGTTTAGTTCCTGTTGGAGAGAAGCCCATGGTGGTCAACAGATATGTAAGCTTAGCTTTTGGCCTTAAAAAAACAATCATCAGGAAGAGATCAGAAAATGACCTATTTCAACTTGTTTAGACCCAGTAACAATATAGCCTTCAACACCACGGACAATATCCCTTTGAAAATGCTGCATTTCAGAAGATGACAAATGTTTTCTTATTCACGCTTTAGCTCAAAGATTCTGTATATGTATCTCCAGTTAGAAAGGAGAAGAAATATAACTAGGAACGAAAGAAGCGGTTTATATAGGAACAAAAACTAATTATTTTTGTAGGTGTAAATATGAAATTTAGAAAATATCTAGTTTTCCTTAGAAAGCAAATATTTAAAATTGGAACAAAAAGAACTTATTTTAGGGCAGAAATGGATTTTGGAGGATTTACATAACCAATCCCAACTCATTTTGAATTGAGAAGTAATTGACTGGTTGGTTGATTCAAAGTAATGCAACTAAAGCACTACAAGTATGTCTATATGTGGCATAGTTCATCTACAATAAGATTCTATAAATGAGAATATTCAAAACTCTGATTATGTAAAACTACAATCAAACAGATATGTGCAACAGAAGATAAAATGTGAGATTAATTAAGAGATTACATCAACTAATATGCAAGTGAGACTCAACTTCCTAATCTCAATGCGAAGGCCTCCAACAAATCAGGGGGAAAAGGGAAAATTATCAGCTAACAAGAGCAACCTTTGCAGCACGAGTGGATATGTAAAGCCTTTCAAGCTTATGATGCTGCTGCATCTCAGCTTCATCAGTCACAAGATCTGAACCATATCCCCCTGCCCCAAACTGCTTGAGGACAGCCTGAAAGGAGAGAAGTGAAGAAAATATTAAGGACTTTCAAAAACAGTAATTTGATCAATTGCAACAACTAAATACCAGAAGTCCAGAACTATGCATTAAAAAGAAAAGCCTAAAGAGCAAAGATTTGAGATCAGATATAGATGATTGGAGCCACAAACATGAGGTCAAAGCTAAAGCTGGACAAGCTAACCTGGATCAAGAATCTATAAATGAAGGAGCTTGATAGAGGCCTTGATAAATATTGTGATGGAAATCATGGGCCACAAAATAGATATTATCATAATGTAAGTAAGACTTTGAACTCAATCTTCCAGGAGACTAACTGACCTCCTAAAACGTTTCTTCTCGAATATTAATTTCCTAAGCTATAACTATAATACAAGAAAATATGACTCAATCTACTATAGTTTGCAATATTTGGACAAGTAAAATCACTTCATAAATAAATTGAAGAGCATTCAGAAGTTGTGTTGCAAGATTGTTTACAAGAATTTGAGTACCACACACCCGACCTAAAATCCAACAAAGGGCTTCAGGTTCGACATTTTCAATAGCTAATATCTCAAAAGACTGCACAAAATTATAAGAAAGTCCAAGTGATGGCCCAGTGGTTTGGGCTTGGGACTTCCATGTTGGAGGTCTCAAGTTCAAAATCCCTTGCTAGCGAAAGCAAGGGGTTTGCCTTCTGGGTCGAGCTCGTCACACCGAGCTTGCCTAGTGCAGGTTACCTCTCCTGTGTGGTTTGCAAGCTATTGCATAGGAGCGGGGGTTACCCTGTGCGCACCCAAAGGATAGCAGCTGCAGGTTTCCCTTGTCATCAAAAAAAAAAAGAGTGCCAAAGGCAAGTCATAAGGATTTCATAGTGTAGACATTTCAGAACAAACAATGCATTCTCATCTCCGTAGATGATGCGTTTATCCCCTCAAAGCATCCAAAATTCCTAGATTATCAGGCCTAGCAAAAAGCATAATTGCCCACAACAAGGGAAATTTAGTACACATCGCATTATTTTCTCTTCGATTATTTTAACAATATTTTTCCTTGAGCCGAAGATTTATCAAAAACAATCTCTCTATCTCTGCAGTAGTGGTAAGGTCTACCCTCCCAGACTCTACTTTGTGGGATTACACCGGCTATGTTTTTGATGTATATTGTAACAATACATCAAAACAAATTTAAACTTTTACTAGCATCAGTCCACAATAAGATGTAATACACATAATCGATTATCATTGGGCATTACTAGCATGTGATACTACTTTACCAGTGACAGAAAATTAGTATTTTACATCTACTTAAAATCAATCAAAATAAATTTCACAAAAATTTAAAATTACCAAACACTAGATATGTAAAAGCTACGGATACACATGAATCAACAAATAACTGAACAAGGAAATAAAGAATATTCAAAAACTGAGCTAGAATACACCAGAACAAGGCACGATTCTCACAGATCAATGCAATCACTGAACAATCACACGATAAAATTCAATACAATTAGCTTACAACGGATCAATACATATACTACACAAACATCAAAACCTACAGAATCTACGAATTACAGAGTAACAAAATGCTTATATGTAGAGAGAGGAAATCGATCGTACTTGTTGTTGCCGAGCGACCTGTTCCCTGAGCCTTGTAGCTTGCTTTCGGATCGCTTCCATTGAAGAACCAAGAGGACCTTCAAAATCTGTAGCAATTCAGAGAGATTTGAGATTGAGCGATTAGGTCCGATTCGTCGGAGCGTGATATACAGCCAATTTTCGAAATGAGAAAATTCGAATGGGGTTGTTTCGGAAAATAGGGAAATATCACTTTGAACAAGTTCTGCAAATTGCACTATTTCCCCTGAGGTTTTTGAACAATTCAACAAGTTGCCCTTCTTCTTGTTATAATTTTTTTTTTTTAAATGTCTACGGTATAATTTTATTTTATGTGAACCTATTTGATTAATCATTTATCTTGAGAAAGAAATATTCCTCAAGCAATATATATATTTTTCAACATGCCATAAAAATTATAGAGATATAACATTTTTGAAACGTGTGATCTTAAATATGTTATAATATTCGCATGGTCATAAAAGCTCGTAGCTAGTGAGTGGAGTGGAAAGTAAGTTGATTTTTTTAAAAAAATTATAATAAATGAAAAAATTATTTGTGCCTGTTTTGCGTTTTGGAGCGAATAATTACTTAAAATAAAGACAATTAAGGTCGTATGTAGTATGTATATATAATAATTACCGATTAACTCGCTTAGTGAAAAAGATACCAACCCCACCAATCAAGTATAAAAAAAAATGAGAGGAAAATCATATATGAATAAGGAATAAGCAAGTCTCATTCAATCGATTGATACAATCTTGAAAGCACAAGCAATTTTCTTCTTTTTTTTTCTTTCGATTTATTCGAACCTAACAATATTTAAATCACAAAAATTGTTAGAGCACTATTATTATTTAAAGGGCTCTGCTCATTTATAAAGAGTGACATGGTCATTGTTTTTTTTACATGCAGTAGCTAAAGGAATATTAATCATTTGTTCAGGTGGAATATTGATTTTTCTAAATTAGTTGTCAATAATGTTGCTGGCTTGCTGGGTGATAACATTTGTTGTAATCGCAACGAGTATGTCTTTCGGATATGATTTTGTTGTGAATTATGATATTTAAATACTCCTCGAATCTATTTTCCAACTTCCAAATTTTCTATTTCAAATTTGAATTGAAAGAATGAACCACGTCATAAAACAAACAAAAGGGCAGTTCAATTTACAAAATATCCCTGTGATAACGTCTGGGAAAGGACACACCCTGAGATGTATGATGTAATAAGTTTATATTAATACAAGAAATATAGAGAATTTCCATGGCTTGAATTTATGGCCTATAAACTACACGAAGACAACTTTATCGTACGGGCTAAGGCGAGGGTATAAGTTAGCCGTGAACAAATAGCCCAAAACCTGTCTAGTATGTTCAATTCGTTTCAAGGAGAAAAAAATAATTGACAAAGACAGTCAAATCATAACAAATTAAATAAATCATGTTTCTGACAGAGTACTATGAAAAGATCAATTAAAGGTTAGCCATGTAGCCCTAATTAACAAAACTTCTTGGATGCAATTTATTCCAAACCCAACTCACCCAAAGCTGGGCTGACTTGATATGTTACACTTACATGGACTGGATTTGATACTCTTTTAAGTCATGGAACCTGTTTTTTCCTTTTTGGATGAGTTAGGCCGATCGGTCAAAAATAATTACATTTGTTATCCAGACGTACAAAAATACATATACTATTTTGTAACGAAAGTATATATTTTACGTACGCCATTCATTAATATACATTTATTAGCTATTATTTTGATCTGTGGCTATTTATGTCAATTTCTTCTCTTTTTTTCTTCTTCTAGATTTAGGGCCTATATGTGTGGGTTGTGGCGACCCACAAATTCACCCATTAGGATACATATTGGTTTCACACGATAAGTTTAAGTTCTATACGATTACAATGCATGAATAATTCATCTCATATAATCGCTGAAAGTCAAAAGTACCCCTACTAATTTTGAGCATGAAGTTAAAGAAGATTTATGGATTAGAAGTTCATTTATGAGAATAATATCTTTAAATTTTCAACCCAACCCAACTGAAAAACAACTCCAAATTTAATCTGAAATATCTTAATTTTACCTTATGTATTATATTATCTAGTTGTTTATGTCCTTACCGCTAAAACATTGAAGCTCCCGCATGAACCAGATAAACACTATGTATCAAATACTTGGAGAAAAGTCTAAGCTTAAGGTGTTTTCAATAATTATTTCTAAAAAAATATCACTCCGAATCCGTTACCTTGGTTACAGGGGCGGACCTAGAGTCTGCCGAGGGGTTCACCCGAACCCCCTCGGCAAAAAATTACGTTGTATATTTAAGGTATTTTTAAGAATTTTTATGTTTATATATTGATTTTGAACCTCCTGAATATAAGATTAGAGGTTGATTTAGTGGTTGAGGGGTTCAAACCTCAAATCTCAAGCACTGCTCTCTTTTTTTCCGAATCCCCCTAATGAAAATCTTGGATCCGCCACTGTTGGTTATATCCTTACTCGAGTCAAAGACAAATATGAGAAAGTTTAGCTAACAACAAAAATATGGAGGATCCAAACGTGCAACACAAGATAAATTAATAAGTTGTTTCATATAATAGATGGCCGACACAAACGATGAGTCTAAAAATCACTCTTTTTCTAGTGATAATAGTTTATATTAAAGTCCCATCTTACTAAAACTGTAATTATTTAAAGTGGAAATACAAATAAATTCCCACTTCGGAATTTAATGAGAAATATATGCTGCATATAATAGTGGAGTTGTAGTTATTAATTTGCGTTTATTTACTATGGCTGATTTTTAGGACTTTCTTTTTTTTAAAAAAAAAAAAAACTCTCCCTCCCTCCCGTAATAAAAAGGAAAAAAAAAATTCTTTAGTATTTCTTTTAACTAGAGATAATTTAGCTAATTTATTTTTATTTATTACTACGTTTTTCTATTTAATATTTTTCTCTTCTGCACCATATTATTATTTCTTTATATTTATGATTTAAGGATGAAAAAATAAGTATACCTTAATTTTTTAAACTGATAATTATTTATATTATATATATACTTATTTAATAAGAACAACAAGTAAAATAGATCGAAATGTATATAAGCATCTATATTACAGTTGACTTTCTAGTTCTAGTAGCACTATTTTAAGAAGGATTGTATAGTGGAAGTGGAATGCCTGCCAAACACGAAAAAGGAAAAAAAGGAATAAAAACACTTATTTTTCATTTTCTTGTTATTGGATTCCTGATTACTCCTATCTTAGATGTGTACAATGTTAACATCAACCTATTTTTTTTCTCTCTTTTTTAAAAAAGAATATATCATTTGGAATTTTTCATTTATTTCAATTTTTGCTAAAGTACCAGACTTCGCTGAAAAATTCCAACAAAAGAAAAAGTCATTAAATTCACAAATTAGCAAATATTCAAAGACAAATTTATTGAGATTCTTTTTTATGAAAATAAGTTCTTTAAAAATAAAAGAAATTACTTCCTTAATAAAAGTAATCCACCACCCCGTCCTCATATTTTTGTGTTGAATGTATACATATACTTGAAGATAATATTTTTTAGTCGCATATCGAACACAAGAAAATAAATAAACAATAATTTATTTTCTTAATTTTTATAGAAGTATCGAACACACCATATATATAAATAATTTCAGAATAATATTTTGTATTTATGACCGAATACAACAAAATAATTTAAAAACTCATTTATTTTTTGATTTTTTTTTTCCGTCGTATCTAACACATGACCAACGGGGGAAGCCACATATGTGGTGTGAGGTTCATTCAAACCTCCTTCGATAGAAAATTATCTATTATATATGGTTAAAATAATAGTTTAAGTATATACGGTAAATGTTGAACTCCCTTCCGTTAATTCCTGTGTCTACAATATTTAAATTTTAAACCCTTTTAATAAAACTTTTGACTCCGCCAATACACAACACAGTGGGTAATAATACTATCTTGTATCAGTATAGCAATTGTATAGAAGTATTATTTTAGAAGTATTATTGTTTTTCTCACATGACATGGATTCCCCACTCCCCACCACTCAATAATTTATTTTTAATGCATATCTACTGGGAGTAGTACTATATTAAAGAATAATTGGTCATATTCATCAAATTGTGGGCATGTGAGTTGTGAGTTGTGACTAGCTAGTCAAATAAAGTTTGGTTATAATTAGGTAAAATTGATGTGAAAATATGCGTACTAGTA
The DNA here is from genome assembly GCA_029007595.1 of Solanum commersonii. NCBI lineage: Eukaryota > Viridiplantae > Streptophyta > Magnoliopsida > Solanales > Solanaceae > Solanum > Solanum commersonii. Next base: position 1,239,076 of record JAJTWQ010000132.1, read on the forward strand.
GTTTTTTACAATGTACGTAAGCACTAGGCCTACAGTACTGCAGTAACACAATAATAACGTATTATTATGATTCAATTTCTAACAAGTATAAGTTTGAATATCAAAATAAATAATGCAAATAACTTTAAAAAATCGTAAATGTTTTAAGCCAATTTAATTATAAAAAGTCAATCTTTTAATTCAGCTATCAACTTTGGACAATTATGGACTCCCAAAAAGTGGTATCAATTCACCATGATTTGTAACTCGATAGTAGTCAACTGTTTGCTATACATGTATAACTAGATTAATTCTAGTCTTCATGGTTTTAAATATGATTTCAGAATTAAGTTTAAAAATAAAGAAAATTTTAATACATCTCTTATGTGATTTATAAGAGCTAAACTAATTACGTGGGTGGATTAGGAAATTTACCTTGGTCACGAAGGATATTATCAGACTCATGAAACACTAATTTGGAGATTAATGTGTGTCAAATCGTTACCATGGCCTACCAAATGTCCAAGCCCATAGACTTTTTTTTTAATAAATGTCTATGTATATTTTCAAGCTACGAATAAAAATAGTAAATTAATACATAATCAAACCCCACATCGTTCTGCCGCCATCTCCATACTTTTGACACCAAAATATTGACGATAATATTGATTGTTTGGCTAAACTGGCTCAAGAATAATTTAAATATCGAGTAACATATTTTGTTTTTTTTTTTATCAAACAAAAAAAGATTTTTTTAATTAAATAGGAAAAAAAAGAAAAAAAAAATTTGAGAAAAATATAACAAATACTACATGGCTGACATCTAATTAAGAGACGTAGGATGCAGGCCAGACTTTTTGTCGTTTCCAATCGTGCTAGTTTGTGGAAGACTTTTGACTTAGCAATTTTTACAATAATTACGATTGTACATGTTATTATTATTATTATTTGAAAATTTCTACACTATTGCACACGAAAAAGGGAAGAAAAAAAGAAGAAGAAGGAAATCAATTGAACCAACTCAAATTGTGTGAAGGCACGTATTACTTTATATGTAATAATAAATATAGTTGTAATAATAATAAAAAAAGTGTATAATATGTTGAACACTAGAATATAGGCTCATTTAAAACGAGATGAACTAAAGGAGCATGAAAAATTGTCGTCTTCGCAAGTTCGTAGTTTAATTTGGTCCTAGCTCGTTGTATAATATGGTTGACTAGCACTACTTATTATACCTTTTTAATTAATGTTGTCAATGAATAACAGGATTGAGAGAATGAGAAATTATATATTATGGTTTAATTTGGCTGTATAATAAGTAAAATTTTCATGCAAACTGAAAATTAGTAGTATTGCAATGTGTAAATCCCAGTAGGAGACATATAACATGTGTGATTTCTTCTGATTTATTCTAGTTTTTGTGGATAGAGTTATTTGATATTTGTTGTTTATGGAAGGTGGTAGGTATCCCGTAAAATTAGTCGAGGTGTGTGCAAATTAACATAAATACCAGAGTCATAGAAAAAAACGATGATTAAATTGTGAATATACTATAATATTTCTATTATGTTCATATAACATATTGAAGCAAACATATGATTCAATTTTGTTATATGGCTATCTTAACTTTCACCTTATGGGTGTTCGATTTCTCTCCTTGTAATTCCCTCTCCCAATTCTCCTTCCCCTACCACCATTTTTTTTTTTTTTTTAAAGTAAATGATTCACAATGAATAAATATATAGTCGGGGATTAGTGTGATGATGTGATTCTTGTTAAGAACTCATGAAATTAAAAAACTTTTAATTTAGTAAATACAAATTTTACTCTAAGAGGAAAAATATCTATTACATAAATTTTTTGAAATGGTTGTAGATCGAAAGTCTATAAATTAAAGTCGCCTCCAACCAATTTGAGATCAAAATGCAGTTAATTAATTTTCATATACTCCCTCAAATTTATCTATCTTATTTTAATGTAGCACAAAATTAATGAAGTTAAAAGATACTCTTAAATCATATAGTTTCTAAATATGTCATAAGAAAAATTAAAACTAAAAATCATAAAATAAAATAAAAAATTCAAATTGACTACAAAGGGTAAGTATCACAAAACGAAAAATCCATAATACTAGAAGTAGTGATCAAATCACCATTAACAGTCAAACTCATAATATAAGAGTTCAAGTTGTCCAAAATGTTGACTAATGAGACATTATATTAGGGAACTAGTAAAACTCCCTGTTACTAGTAACTATTATTGAAAATCAAGTTGACGTAAGAAAAAAGCCAAACAAAACAAAAAATGTACATAATTTTTTTTTAATATAAAAAAATGATAAATTGACAGAGGGGACTCACATGTGGAGCTCCTCACTCCTGCGCTGTAGCTTCCGCTTTTGACTTTTTACTAATTTGAACTCCTTTTTTTTATTTTGTGTGACATTTTAATTTTTTTATTTTGTCTAAAAAAAAAGGTCATCTTATTATAAATAAAATATTTTAATTTCTTTTATTCTTTATGAAATTATTTACAATCATATAAATATCTCTAATTATTGTAGACTATAAATTTGAATTTTTAAAAATAATATTATTTTAAATTAAACAGTGTCATATAAAATAAAACGGAAGTGTAAATACTCTGACTCATTCTCCAGTCACTTTCTTCTTCAAAAATGAAAAGAAATAAAAATAAAAAGTGTGGAAGTGGTGGGATGTCCGATGGCTTTTCACCGTTGGGAAAAGTTTGGTAGTTGCCGGCCAGGCAACGCACGATGCGAACTATTCATGAAAGACACGCCTCCAACTAGCCAACTACTACATTGGTCTATGAATTATATATTCCTATTTTCACATAAGTTTGGTAAATCTAAGAGAAAAATTAATACACACAATTAAATAAATCTATAGGATAAATATTTACTCATCACTTAGTATTTTTACAAAATTAAGCAATTTAAATACTCACTCTTATCTTGAGCTTATACTTCTCTTGAACACACAAATTTTATTTGGAGTACGCGTGCATTTCAAATGAACCTAGATCTATTTATAAATAGTGATTAAAAAAATATTTATTACTTTATTCTAAAATGTTTTTTTCAACTACATATTTTTTGAACCATACGTTCTAAAATGTTTTTTCAACTACTTTCTCCACTTAATAAACATAATTTTGTTTGGAATTCTATATCCAAAATATATGTCTAATCCGCATATCATCCATTACACTATTCCCACAAGATCAAAGTCATGTGAGCTTCTTTCATATCTCATTATAATATGAATCTTATTTTTTTAAAACATTCTTTCAATATATTGACCTTGATTATCAAGTTCGTTGAGTTGGTTCGGACAATAAAAATATATATTTCCTACGTTCTAATTTATATGATTTACTTTGCTTTTTAATATTCCCTCCGTCTCATTTTATGTGGCATTTTTTGAATTTCGAGATTCAAACAAGTCTAATTTTGACCATAAATTTTTCATAGATCTTTTAAAAAATTTAAATTATCAATTGTTGTGACTTATAGTACTTTTTACGTAGTTTAAAATATATAAATTTCATTTCAAAAAAATTAAAGATTTCATGCGCAAAGTTCCGGTCAAACTTAAACTATTTGATTTTCGAAAAACAAAAAATGCCACATAAATTGGGACAGAGGGAATAAATCCAAAAAATAATTGACACATTTATCTATTTAGTAATAATTTAAATGCTCATTTTATCCTTAATCTATGACTTTTGTACAACACATATTTTAAAAATCTCTTTCTCTTTTAAACCATATAATAATTGATAAATCAAATTAACTCATGGCGCATTGCATAACATTCGAAATCAAAATAGGAGTGGATGAGGCGGGAGAATGATTGATGAAAGTTCCAAAATATACCAAATGATAGCGGCGCAATCAACGCGGCAAAGTTTGGCTACTTTCTCTAGTTTTGTCAAAATTATAACCTCGCGTCGAAAAATAATTGTCTATTATATTAAAAATATTTGTTTAATAATATTTTTTTAATTTAAAAAATTAAGAGATAATTTATCTTTTGGGTCTGTTTTATTTTTGCTATTAAATATTATTTATCAACTAACATATTTTTCAAAATATTAAATTTAATAAAATTAAAGAATAATATTCTTATTATTTATTGTTTTCATAAAGGATACGCCAAGTCAATAGTGGACAATTGTCGTTGAATATATCTAAAGAAAAATCAATAGAGGGCGTAATTTGATTTTTATTTTTGATTTTTTGAATTTTCATAGCGCCATATATTTCAACTACTCATTCACATTATTCTTGGCTTTTTATGATATGAGTATTTATTTTGCTTTTTTTTTTTTTATAATAAAATTTGTCGTTCGTGACATTGGAAATGCTTACCATCAATATCATCACGAATTATTTAGCATCTTTTTTGATTTTTTCAAAATTCAAATTCAAAATTCAAACCATGAAACTTAAAAAATTAAAAATGCATCCAAATAGTGAAAATATGTACATTTTAATGGATAATAGCAACGATAGATTTTAAAAAAGTATACACACGGGCGAAGCTAAAATTTAATTTTAGCAATTTTAAATTTCATAATGACGATTTAAGTAATAATAACTAAATTTTAAATTTAATATTTATATATATTATTGAACTTATTAACATAAATAATGGGCTTAAGCAAAATTTATTGTGTTCAACTAAATCGCATGCGAACTATTAGCTCTGTATCAAATATTCAATTCGAATATTAAAGGAATAATAATGCAGACACTTTTTTTTTATTAGCATAGACACATTTATTCCATCGTAAATTTAAAAAAAAAGAGAGGAGGCAAATGCTTCTCGATAAACCACAATGAAAGCAATAATCATTGTGTTGGCAACTAAAAGTTTTGATTATTGACCTATATTACCCCCACCAACCCAATATCACATTGACAAGATCTCTGGCATTCTGTTAAATGCATGCTAGTAACATCTACTAATATTTGCTGGCAAATAGGATCATATGTGACTAAGAAGGTGTTTGATCACAAAAAAAAACAATTATTTTTTAATCTGATTTTTTAAAAATTGAAAATCTTATTATCTACTAATTCATTTTAGAGAATAAAGATATGATTTCTTTTTCCAATTTTACTATCATAATTAAATAATAATTTTTGACTTTAGAATTTCAAAATATAGTAAATACAAAAAAAATAGTAAAATTAAAGCATCATTAATGTTTACACAAAAGAACAAAATGCATATTGAACATATAAAATGAAATTAGAGAGTAATAAAATAAACAAAAATCATTCCATCACTGATCAAATGGTTGCCAAAAAATATGCAGTTCTGTATAAAATAATATTATCTTTTCAAAAAAAAAAAATGGTTGCCCAAAATTAGAATTAGAAAAATAAAATGCAGTAAACTTTTAGAATTTTGTGTTTCATGGAGTGCTAGAAAAACTAATTTTCACATGCTAAAAGGTGAGATTTCATCAAAATTGTTATTTTCCCTCTACTTCATTGAGTATTTATTATTTTTGTTTGCTAAAAATATTGAATAATTAAGTCAACCAAAAAAATTAATAAAAAATGAAGTATTTATATGTATCTCAAGGTTGATGAAATCGAGGTCCATTTGTTGCTTAAACTTGTGTATTTCCGCGTATATGTCTAGTGAATAACAGCTAAATTTAATCACTTCACAGTTTATTTTATTTGACATATTATTTTTATACCCTTAAATTTCACTTTATTATCAATAAAAAAACAATATTTATCTTTTCATACTTATTAATTAAAATAAGATAAAGTTAAAATTAATAATTATTTTAAATCAATTACTTATAATAAATACTATAATGAAAATGAGACCAGAGAGAAACAAATCTTATCTGCACAAAGAAAACTTCAATTAAAATTCAACGCGGTAATTACTTAAGACAATTTAAGGGCTGTCTTTCTAGAACTAGAATAGCTCTCTCTTTTTGACCATTTTTTTTTTCTTCTAAGAAACTTTGAAATTTTATCAAAGCTTTCATTTTCGCTTTCCCGGCTTTGAATCGTAAACCATAAATCAAATAAATATCCGTCTTTTTAAATTTATTTTCCAACAAATACAATTAAAAAGCAGAATATTACAAAAAATCTACTTGAAATTCTGGACCAGTCACAAAAGAAAAGACTTGTCACCTAGCCAATAATATTTCAACATCTGTAAATTACAATTTCATGCGTAACGGCCCACCGTAGTAATAAATAGTACTCCTCAATTATTAAACAAAAAATAATAATTCAATTCCTACAGTTATTTTTTTCATAAAAAGGAGAGAGAAAAGTAGATAAAAAGAGGAAAAAAAACAATAACCCACCCACTAGTTTCGGCCCCTTTTCAGTGCTTTAACCCAAAAAATCTTCTTCTTTACTTTTTTTTCTTCTGCAATTCTACAACTTCTTCTTCACAATTTTCATACCATAAAACCAACGTAAACTTCTCTCTACCTTTAAAAATAAAACTTCATTTTTTTGGTGTTAGTTTTCAAAATTTTTTTCCTATGGAGTTGATTGAAGCAAGAGCATTGAAATCCAGTTTTCTCTCAGATATGGCTATGAAAAATACCCAACAAGTTTTTCTTGATGATATATGGTGTGTAACAGGGATTAATAATGGAGCGACTGAGGATTTTTCAGTTGATGATCTTTTGGATTTTTCTGACAAAGATTTCAAAGACCCAGAATTACGTGAAGATGATGAGAAAACCTTTTTTTCGGGGTCTTCTCAGAACAGAAATTCACAGGATTCTACTTTTTCCGGCATGGAAAGCTTTGGTTCTCTCGCCGGAGAACTCCCTATTCCGGTAAAAACTCATGGCCTTCGCCTTGGGAAAAAGAGAAATTTGCCAATTTTTTTTATTTTTTTTTGTAATATTTGGATTTTTATGGAAAACCCATTTTAACAGGTTGATGAAATGGAGAATCTTGAATGGTTATCCCAATTTGTGGATGATACTCCGTCGGAATTTTCGTTGTTGTGTCCAGCCGAAAGTTTCAAGGACAAAACCGGTGGTTTTACAGAGTCCCGGTCTGAACCGGTTGTTAAGAAAATGAGAGTTCCATGTTTCCCTTTACCGTTTCCAGTGAAACTGAGAAGCAAACGGTCCAGACCGGCTGGAAGAACATGGTCTTTTACGTCGTCGACAGTTTCAGGAGACTCTTCTTCTCCAACCTCTTCGTCGTACGGTTCTTCACCGTTCCCTTCGGGTTTTTTCACGAACCCGGTTTATGACGGTGACTTGTTTTGTAGCGTAGAAAAGCCACCGTTGAAGAAGCCAAAAAAGAATCCATCAGCAGAGACCGGTTCAGGCCGTCGGTGTACCCATTGTCAGGTTCAAAAAACACCCCAGTGGCGAGCCGGTCCATTGGGTCCAAAAACTTTGTGCAACGCTTGTGGTGTTAGATACAAATCCGGTCGGCTTTTTCCTGAGTATAGACCGGCTTGTAGTCCAACTTTTTCTCAAGAAGTTCACTCAAATAGCCACCGGAAAGTTTTGGAGATGCGGCGGAAGAAGGAAACCGGTGAGGTTATTGACTCCGGTTTAGCTTCTATGATTTCAACTTGTTGAAATGAAAAAACCCGGTTCAGTTAAAAGCGGTCTAGTAGGTCTAGCTCGGTTGCGGTTTAAATGTGAAAATTTTGGTAAATTGTGGGTAGTAGGAACGAAGGGTAGACGTAGAAATGTAACGTATTTTAGGAAGGTTATTGTATTTTTTACTTTTAGATTTTTGCCACTTTTTTTTTTTTTGGTTTTAAATTTCTTTTTTGCAGTGTAAAATCTAATTTATTCGCAGTTTAGTGGTCAATCTTATAGAAACCATTCATTTGTTTTTATTATTTTTATTTTTGAGAAAAGTGGGTTGGAAAAATTCAAAACGGTTGAGCGGTTTCTGACAACTCTAGAAAATCTAAATGCTCACATAATTAATTCGCTTGCCAAATTTAGCACAACAACTGCAGCTCAAAGTACAACCATGTTAATCTTTTAATTTGTTGGAAGTTATAACCATATAATCTAACATAATTTACATATACAATATAATTTTTTTTTAATTTTTTAATTTTTTTATGAATGATGTTTAACTAACCATGGATAGATTTCAAATTAAATTTTTATATACTTAATAAATTTCTTTAACACTTACAATTTGGTCGAAACTATTTTATCAATTTTTAACATATGCCCCTTGACTTCATTTCTTTGAATGTCACTATGTCAGCTATATATACTCAATAACATTGTTCTATTTTTAGATTAGAACACTAATTTAGAACAGTCAACATCCAATTGATCTATCTCACTTTATTTATTTTTTAACTGATAATTTGCTTTAAAAAGAATGTCAGTTTCTTGATCTATAATAACTTTTTACACTCAATATTGTATATGACATGTTAATATCGTGAGAGTCAAAGAACATTTGATGTATATACCACATATTTAGTAGTTTAAAATTACCAGATTTAAAATATTATTTTCTTATATTTTATAACTAGTTAAATTTAAATATATAAATTGAAGCGAAGGGAGTATTCAATAATCAAGTTATCGGTACTTTTTTTTATTTTTTATTTGGTGTTCGGAGTTCATATTGGAGCTCCGATTAAATTTGAATCATGTACTGCGGGAATCATTTTGAGGCGACGCTCTCAATAGGATTTCTTCATATTCAAGGCTCAAACACAAGCATTTTAATTAAGGATTAAACAGTTTCACCATTCAAACGTTCTGATTAAGAATGAAACAATTTCACCCAATATACGACCCATGTTGGTATGTTATCACTACCTTACTAGCAAGAAAGAAAGGAAAAGAAAAAGGGAACATTCAATGCATTGGTGAGTGAGTGTGGTAGATTATCGTAACGTTAAAGGCAAAGGTAAATGGGCCCATTTCGTATTTACGTCATTAGGTGGGTTGGAGCCCACTAAGGGGGTGTGGTGTGTGGTCTATATGCCCACTTTTGTTGGTGTTTTCAAATAATATCTCTCCGTATAACAACGACAATAACAACATATTCAGTATGATTTTATAAAATGAATTTAGGAAGGATAAAACATATGCAACTCTGATCCTTATAAAAATAGAAAGGTTGTTTGTGATATACACTCAGCTTAAGAGAAACATAATTCAAAGCAATTTAGAAAAAGAGGTAATAGAAGTACGAGAAATACCACAGCTCCCTCTATAATAATAATTGAGAATTTCAGTAATGACTTGTGACCACTTTTAATGCTCTCTGACTCACTCTATTCTTCTATCCAATTAAAACAATTCAATTTTTATTGACTTCATTAACTTGGGCCCTATCATGGTTTTTTTGGAAGGATGGGCCAATTGGGCCGTAATAGACATATGGCCCATCAATAATGAGGCCCATGTTGCACCTAACCAATTAATGTAGAGAGATTTCCATAAACACATTATCACTCAGTTTTTAACTAGTGAGGTTAAATTTTGGGAAAAAGGACGAATTTACCTCTAAACTATCATAAATGGTATGCAGTTACCCTCCGTCATATTTTTGGAACATTGGTGCCCCTGCCATCCAAAAGTTAGAGCATAAATGACCTTCACTCTAACGGAAGACTAAATAGGGACACGTGGCGCAATCTTATCCGTCGATCCAATATTTAATAAATGTCGGTCGGTGGATAAGATTATGACACATGTATGTCCGTTAGTATAAAGAGTATATATGCTCTAGTTTTTGGACGGCAGGGGCACCAATGTCCCAAAAGTATGATGGAGGGTATCTGCATATCATTTACGATAGTTTAGAAATATTTTTATCCTTTTTCCCTAAATTTTTTGATTTTGTATAAATACTACGTGCGATAATAGCAAAGAAAACTATACACACCTAGTGTTTAGAGAGACAATATATGCCGGATATGCTATAAATTCATATAAGTTAATTATTGTTAATTGATATATTGTATTCATGGTTAAATTTTTATTTTTGCTTAAGTTTTTTGGACTTGATATAAATATTGTGGGTGTAAATAAATAATTTTGGGGCATGTCATGTGGACACGTGAAATGGTGGAGTAGTTAGGAATCATTAAGGGCTTGCTAACTGTAATGAAAGAACATGGGGTTCGTCTTCCCATAACTGTCGTTTTCTTACACTATTTTAATTCTTATACAATCATTATTTTTTGGGTTAAAAATAAAATATTACACAATGGATTGTTAGCTGTGATATCTGATTTTTTTGAAGAATATGAGAGGTAATTATAGTAATAATAGTAATTAATAGAGTAGGTAAGTCTAAAGTTTCAAATTTATTTGCATGAGACTTTAAATAGATCAATTCTTGAGACAAAATATCTCCAAAAAGTGTTTTTTTAAGGGAAAAAAAGAATGTTGATTCTAATGAATAATTCATCAATAACGAATAAAAAATAATTCTATGCAATTTTGAAAGGGCGAAAGATTCCTTCGAATAGAATTATTCGATTATATTGACAATTTCAAAAATGTGATCATTCTATGAACATAGTATGATGGCCATTGCTCCAGTTTTCCTCTTTTAGTCATATGACCATCCCCTCCCATAAAGAGAGTTAGTTTATTTAGGTCTATCGGTGCACACTATTATTTTGTTGTTATCTTCCGTCCATTTAACTATTAAATATTTCTTGGAACGGCCCTTGAATTATGACAAGAGTAATCTCAATTGCCGTACCAAGCGCCTCCTAGAAGCTTGGCCAATGAGGCTATAATTGCAAGAATGTGTATTGTCCACTAAAAAGGTTGAACTTGAACGTAATAATTCTCTGACATGGGTTTTTCTTTTCTTTACAATGTCTCTTCCAAAAAAGTAACATTATGTTAAATTATAATACTCATTTGTACAAAGTTGTTAACCTTTCTGCCAATTCGAATACTATTACAATTGATTCATCTATGAGTAAACTAGCTCCCAAAAGAATAACGTTAACGACTATATTTCTTCCTATTTTTGAGTCAACATAAATTTCTTTTGGAACATCTGTTTAAGCATATAACCGAAGCACAGCAAGGCCAACAGCTGAGATGGACACAAGGCTTCCTATACAATATTTGATGACTTCATATTTTCCAGCTTCAAGTTGGGCCCTCATGGCATGGATTTCCTATTCACGTATCACAATATTAACATAACGTAGTTAACTTTGGAGCTTCCCACTTTTAGTATAATATTATATAGACAGAGTCTGAGCTAGAAGTAACTATGTCTAGTGTAGATCCGCTATAGTAACCAAGAGAAAACACTTACTCGATCTAGCTTGTTAGTAAGGTAGGTGGTCCCTGTACTCTGCTTGGCAAGTTCATCGCGAATGCTTCTGCAACAAGTTGCAATTTGGAGTGAGCCACTACTAGTCATTGATTTATTATGGAGTATAAAATGTCTTCGTTATTAGATAGGAACTCTTGAAAGTCTTACCCTCTTTCGAGATTTAAATCCAAACGTTGACCAGCAGTAAGCTTATCAATCTCATACCTATATCAGCAAATAAATGGTTCACAAAGTAGGCAAATAAAAGTAGAATCAACTTTCACACAATTCAGATGTACCTCAATTCTGTACGCACTTTCTCAATATCATTCCGAAACTTTTCAGTTTCATGTTGCAGTAGAGAAAGATGATTTTCCTGCAATCAGAGAACTTCAGATATCAAACTCAAATTCATATTTGCAAGTCTGGAAGCATAAAAAAGCACAAGGCATTACAGTAAGCAATTATCAACAGTCCAACAAATAGAGTTTAAAACTCCACATTGCATCAGCACAACTTTTATGCAAAAGATTAGGAGCTATGACATCACATCACTCACTTAGCTATGGAGATCGACTGAACAATTCAGTCTTATGAACAAGGTCGAACTTTCATTTCAAGCCACCAGACTTTCCGTATATACCATCACTTCAGAATTTCTCTGTAGTAGAAGATTTAATAAACAACCTGAATTGCATAAGTGGTTTGCTCCTTGAAGCTAATTCCTCCGCTTAAATAGAGGAATCACGGACCATGTGACAGAAGTGTGTGAACACTGAATCCTTAGACCACATTGTCACATATTCAGTCATTCTTCCAATTGGCAAGTTTAACTAGATTTCTGGGTTTTGCCTTTGATCCGTACATAACACTGTGGATGTAGCAACCCTTGATTAAAGGATACACAATCTGATCCAATCACTAGCGAGCGTCCTAGAAAAATGGCTTTCCTGAACTTGGATATATTATTAGTAGAACCTATATGAGGAATCACTGAATAAGTGATACTGGCATGTTATTTGGCTATATTCAGTGTTCACATACTTCTGTCAACTATAAATGAGAAGAATTTTTAATGAATCAATATCTGGATTCTGGAGTAAGAAACTTAATGCATCGATTAGGAGCTCCCACAATGTTTAATTGATGTAGCAAATGGAATAACTGGCGGATATCCCTGCCTCTCGATCCTAAGAAATACGTGCAGAGCCCTATGCAGATCCAACTCAAAACATACCGTAGAATCTCTAATTATCGCCTGATGAGAGGGGTAGAAGAGAAAACCATTTTTAACTGCCACATTAGGGTTGTATCTTTTCACAAACTCAACAATGAACTATTTCTATTTGGCTCCAAACAGCATTCAAAATCATACATCTCCACGCATTACAATTTCAGAACCAGATCAGATAAAGGTAGACTACTGGTACAAAATAGGCCAAGAAGAGAATCAAAAGGTGTACATTTGATATATCATTAGTAATTATTCTACAAACCAGAAAAGAAAAAAAAGAGCAGATTGCTATATATCACATGATGAGACCTTCTGACAATTCAATACTTGAAATATATTTACCTGAGAATTTTGTAGTAGGGATTTGAACTTGGAAAGATTGGCTTCTTGAACCAAATCAGACTACAGAGACAAACACATAAAAGAACATTTTCATATTGGTACAACGATGGCACGTTGCTATAAAACCAAAAAAAAAAATATTATCTGAGAATCTCTTACTTTCTGCATTTCAGCTAGTGAAACAAAAGAATTAGCAATATTTTCCAAGCTGCCGTTTAAAACCTCAGTGATCGCAGATGTTATTGCCTCTGCCTGCTTTGAAGGTACACCTTGTGCTTCTAATCTACGAACCTGTCAACACACCAACTTCTTCATTATAACGACAACAACTTGCATCAATTCCAAACAAGTTGAGGTCGCTATAGGAAATCCTCATTAGCAATGTCGCTCCATTTAAACTCATCTCAAACCAATATTATATACAAGACAAAAAGTAACAATATAAGTACTCAAGCATAAATATATAACATCAAATTAACACGAACAAACTAGAGCAGTGCCTAAAATTGTAAATTACAGTTGCACCTCTCTGTAAATGCAATCTTCTATAACAACATTTTCACTATAACAACTAGGTTTTATGGGGAACCAATCGTTTATGTTATGTTATATTACATGCTATATATCCTCTACAACAATATTTGCTTTAGCAGTTAAAAAATATCGGGACAAATGACGTTATTATTGAGAGGTTTGACTGTATCATATTTCAAAACAAGGAAATTGAACAATGGAGAAACAAAATGGAAATTACCATAGCTAATGTATCAACGAGAAAGGCACGTTTGCTATCCAGCTTAACCATTTGAGACATCTGCCTATAATCAAACTTGTAATGAGCAGAAGATTTTGACGAATACAAACTGTAAAATTTGAAATTATAACCATCGGCTATGCATTGAGACCTATTTACAAGCAATGAAGCTGCAGGAACATTAATGGCTACATTGTTAATCCCTCCCAATTTGGACAAACTAATACCGTAATTAACCCCTAATGGAACCACTCGCTTAACAACAGCCATTAAATTTCTTCAAAATTTTGCTCGCATTATCCTAACAGAAACCTGGATTTTGCGAGCAAAAAAAATTAAAAAATTGTTTGATTCTTTCAGATACTAATAATTGAAGAATGCAGCAAGAAGAACAAATCAAGAAGAATTTGTAGTCAAATTCCGAGTAAATGATGAATCGTAAAATGTATGTAATATATATATTTTTTAATATTGAAAGGTGTGGACTGATAGAGAGAAACGCGAGATTCAAGCTAAGAATGGTAAGTGACTTGTGTTGGTTAATGAGTTTTACAAGTTAGTTTGTTCATTGTTTATGGCGGAAGAAATTAATTTCAACGCTTTTTTGCAATCCTACGGCTGCTTTTAATACTATTTGTATGCTATCGGTTTCTTTTTCCATGTGATTTTATTTTCTTTCTGACATTTGGAATCCCAATGTTGAATTAATGAAGGATAAGAAAATTTAAAAAGAGTTGAATAAACTTAACAGCAACAAACCCACATTAATTTCATAAGCAGTTCAGAGAAGGCTAGAATATGGAATATAACAAACCTTTCACATCCTTGAATAATAAAAAAAGGACAAACACATACATAACCCCTCAAACTTGCCCTTATTTTTCATTTTGCCACTCCAACTTAGCCTTGTTTCATTTTAACCCTTAAACTCCATTTTTTCTGTACCATTTAAATACTAATACTAATTTTTATGATTTTTCATTTATTTATGTTCTTCAATTGCAATTTTTTATTTTTAAAAAATAGACGTGCGTCTATTAATTTTCGTAAAAAAAAATTAAACATTCAATTAAATTTTTCAAACAATAATATTATTTTTTGAGATTTCTCTGTATTTTTGCATGAAAGTAATTGACGAAAGTTCTTCAATTTTCTTTCTTAAACGTTCAATTAAATTAAATAACACTACTTAATTATTATTTCTTGTCATCTAGGCTATATAAATTTAACACAAATACTCACTTTTTATTTTTAATATATATCAATACAAATAAAAAAACTCATATTCAATACAAGTAAAAAAGACTCTTGTTCATTTCTAATACCATTACTAAAAATGTTAAAACTCAACTGACTTTAATTTGTTAGATTGTCGGTCATTTTTCATTTTGTCACTCCAACTTAGCCTTGTTTCATTTTAACCCTTAAACTACATTTTTTTCTGTACCATTTAAATACTAATACTAATTTTTATGATTTTTTATTTATTTATGTTCTTCAATTGCAATTTTTTATTTTTTTAAAAAAGACATGCGTCTGTTAATTTTCGTAAAAAAAATTAAACATTCAATTAAATTTTTCAAACAATAATATTATTTTTTGAGATTTCTCTGTATTTTTGCATGAAAGTAATTGACAAAAGTTCTTTGATTTTCTTTCTTAAACATTCAATTAAATTAAATAACACTACTTATTTATTATTTCTTGTCATCTAGGCTATATAAATTTAATGCAAATACTCACTTTTTATTTTTAATATAAATCAATACGAATAAAAAAATTCATATTCAATACGAGTAAAAAAGACTCTTGTTCATTTCTAATAACATTACTAAAAATGTTAAAACTCAACTGACTTTAATTTGTTAGATTGTCGGTGATTTTTAAGAAAGAAAACTAACACAATTTCGTTGGTTATTTTTCACATAAAAATACATAAAACTCTTAAAAAGAAATTATTTTTTAAAAAGAATTAGTTTTTGTTAATTTTTATCTTTTTAACTAAAATTAACTGACACATGTCGATTTAAAATAAGAATATATATAAAAATAAAGAAACATAAAAATAGTATTTCGTGTTAAAATGGTACATAAAAAATGGAGTTTAAGGGTTAAAATGGAACAAGGCTAAGTTGGAGTGCCAAAATGAAAAATGAGGGCAAGTTAGAGGGGTTGTATATGTGTTTGGCCATAAAATGAGTATTTTACATAAATCATGCGTTAAAATAAAGGGAAAATTATATATAATAGCAAACAATTAATTCAAATTAAATGCTATAAATATACTTTGATTTAATTGTACCCTATAGCAAACTATTGCTATTTTCGCCACTCTCCCTAGTGGAATCTCGCTCACCACTCTCGTTTGGTGGCAGTCTCGCTCGCCTCTCTCGCTCTTATACAAACACAAATGTATAAAATGTGTTTGTATAAAGCGAGAAGAAATTGTATATATACATATATTTTCATTCCCCTCTTTTAGATCTCGCTTGCCATTCTCCCAAATCTTGCTCGCCATCCTCGCCAGTACTCTCGCTTATACAAACAGAAACGAAATATATAAATTGCGCATTTTTGTATAAAGCGAGAGAAAAGTGTATATAAATACATATATCTTCGTCCTATACACTTATAATTATACAATACAAATATTTCTCTGCCCAGTTTTCTTGCCTTTCTCTCTTTCTCATTTTATACATACACATATTATACAATTGATCTTTTGTATACAACTGCTTTATTTTGTTTATGTATAGCAAATTATACAACTGCTTTCTTTGTATATGTATAGCGAATTATACAACTGTTTTTTTATATATGTATAGCGAATTTTATATATATATATATATATATGTGTGTGTGTGTGTGTGTGTGTGTGTTTGTTATGGAGCACAATTATGCAAACTTTGTTATAACATACAGATATGAATTTTGTGTTTGCTATATGTGAAAGTTAATCTAAAATAAAAGTGTTTTCAGTTATGACAAAAAACTAAACAAAGAATGTCAAAATATTCTTATAGAGGAACAGTAACTATGACAAAATGATACAGTGTTCGAAATATAAGAAACAAAAAAAATAATAACAATAATCAAACACCATAACAAAAAAACACCAAAGTAATATCACGACTACTAATATGAAAAGATCAATAAGATAACACTCAACTATCTAGCTAACATGTTATCTCGTGAGATAAACAAAAGATCTAGTGTGGTGTTTATATGTATGACTAGTTTTGACGCACGTGCGTTGCACGTGAAAATCAAACCATGTACCACACTATATTTAAAAATAATATGAATATTGCTAAATAAAAAATTAGTCATTCTTAAAATCTCTTAGTTACACCTCTTAAATAAACTTTCTACCCCTTCTCCATAGTGCATTACTTTGTTATTATTGTTTTGTAGGTGTTCTTACTTTTAATATAATATAAATAAATATTGATATAAAATATAGAAGATATACTAAATTGGATGTTTTATCTAGATTATTAGATTAATTTAACATTCATGTTATGGAGTGTTCTAATTTCACTGAACTTTGAGATTGTCAACGTTTGTAAATCAAACATGAGGTTTTAAGAAGAGAAGAATAGGAAACATAAAAAATTGTTTAAAATTGTGAGGAAACCCCTCCATTTATAATTTAAAATGTGTAATATTACTATGTGCATACTGTTTCTTATCATAAAAATATAAAAGATATACTAAATTGTGTGTTTTAAGAATAATAATAATAATATATTTTTTAAAATGTAGTTTAAGTTTTTTATGAAGGCCCTCTTTTTACAGCCAACAAAGGGTAGTGTATGAAAAACTGCTTGTGGTGCCTTATCAAAAGAAGTCACAATCCTTTAGAAAAGTCACAACCCTTCAGAAAGGTCAAAACTCATCGAAAAAGTCACAACTCTTTGTAAAAGTTGCAACCCTTCGAAAAAGTCACAACTCTTCGGAAAATTCACAACCCTTCAAAAAGGTCACAACACATCAGAAAAGTTATAACTCTTCGAAAATGTCAAAACCCTTCAACGTGAAAAGTTGTCTGCCTTTAATATAATACACATAAATAAATATAATACAATATAAAATATAGAAGATATACTTCATTTGGTGTTTTAAGTTGGGGTATTATAATAATTTAACATTAAAGTTATTAATTCATTCTTTTAAGGTAGTATAGATAAAAAAGAAGAAGATAGATATAGATTGGTCTAATTTTTATTTGATATTAAATTTTAAAAAATAAAGAAGACTTTTAATTTAAGGATCATATGTAGAATATAGAAAATGTTTTTTAACTTTGTTGTCTTATAGATGCGTCCTCACCCCCAAAGAAAAAAGAACATTCTATATAAAACTAAATAAAAATAAAAGTACAACAAATAAATTGAAAATGAAAGAGTAATTATTAAATGTAGTTTGAATTCTTCAAACAAGTTATTGAATAAATACTTTTTCTCCAACAATTCGAGACTTTTCAGATTCTGAACACCAAGTTGTAGTTTGTGCAACGGAAAATTATTGAACTTCTTGTCAAGGAAGAGTTGCTGCAAAAATATATATTATGGCTATAAAAATGAGTGTGTATATTAATTATCACGATCCTCTTCTCGTTTGAAGTTGAGTTATTTCATTCTCCTTTTTTCATCAATTTTTATTGATCTATTTAATTTACCCACAAAAAAATTGTAATTGCATAATCGAACAACTCTCACAATCTTCCTTTTTTTAAGTAGAAGAATAGAAAACTTGCAAAAATTTATAGTTTAAAAGTGTGAGAAACCTACTCTATTTATAGACAACAAAGGATAGTATGAAAAGATGCTTATCACCTCTCTTCAGATAAGTCACAATCCTTCAAAAAAATCACAACTTTTCGGAAATGTCATAACTCATCGAAAAAGTCACAACTCTATAAAAAAAAGACACAATCTTTCGGAAAAGTCATTACCCATCAATGTGAAAAGGTGTCTGCATTTAATATAATATAGTGTATATAAATATAATATTAAATATAGAATATATAATGAGTTGGGTGTCTTAAGTTGGGAGTATTATAGTAATTTAGCATTAAAGTTAGAAAGTTCATGCTTTTAAAGTAGTATAGATGTGATAATGTTAAAGTTATATGAGATACAAATTTTTTCAAATAATTAATTTCAAGCTCTTGAAAGATATTAATAACGAACTACATATTTTACTTTCCTAAGTTGTAAATAATTATATTTCACATATACATTTTATGTATTTTTTAAATTCTCAACAAATACACATTAATAAAATTTTCTGCCAAAATTACACATTTTAGAAAAATAAAATAAAACAAAACAATCCTCATCCACAATCCAATAAAAAAAAGCCCAAAGAGGAAAAGTCAAGTTTTCCCCCAAATTAACCAGGCGCCAAATTTCAAAACCCGCCAAATTAACCAAAGAAAAATAGCGAAGAGTGCTGCTAAGGTTCTTCTCGTTTTCTTCTGACTCTCAGAAATACTCTTGAAATCGGTGAGTTTTTTTTTCTTTTATTTATTTTCACTCACGTGTGCTGCAGAATTCCGTATTCCCGTGTTATTCTGGTCTTTTATTTAATTTACTGCTTCAATAGTTCATCTCCTATGTTAGGCAGCTTTTGATTTCTGGAATTTTTTTTGTTTGCTTAATTGACGTATGTGAATGAGATTATTAAGTGTCTTAATAGTTACACATTGATTGTAATTGGGGAATAAACCGGTGGTGTGCTTATATAGACTTAATAACTATCTTTTGGGGTTGAGTTAGGCTCAATTATCCATTTCTTTACATGATACGAGAGTCAGACACATCCTTTTTGGGCTCCCCATCCACGTTCCTATTGTGCTTGGGTGTGAAGAGGGTGTTAGAGTCCTACGTTGGTTGGTGAATGAACTGATGGTTTGGTTATAAGAACTTGGGCAATCCTACCCGGATGAGCTATCTTTTGAAATTGAGTTAGGCCCGTTTTGAAGGTAACAACCTATCTAAAGGCTAATTAGACTTCCACTTCCTTTGTTTTGTTTTTGTTGTAGGAATGGCCAATATACAACTGTGAACGGTAAAAAAGGTTGAGAGGATATCAAAAAAAAAAACAAAGAAATTGAAACATGCAATCGAAGATTAACAACTTTTTCATGCCCTTGTCTTCATCTCCTACACGCAAGAGTGCAAACCCATCTCAATGTTGCATTGCTGAGTTCGATTATGGGAGGGTACAGCCAGAAATTCTGGTTACATACCAGCGAAGACCTCAAAATTCAATTTGGTATGATATTTTTGCCACATTTCTCTTAAATTAATTTTATTTTCTTTTTTTCAGCAATCAACTGTATAAGCACATCCATTTTTAATTATCTTAGTTATCATTTCCTCAATCTGTTCATGAGTCAGTAGCATGTGGCTGATATATTGGTGGGAGGCACTGGATCTTCCCCTAGCTCATACGCCAAAATATCATAAACATTTATAGAGATGGTATGGTCATAGGCATGGACGATGTGACTGAAACCATAACTAGTAACACCATTCGTGTAGATTTTGACATTACCAGCTTCAGTTCATTTGAACACCTCCACCTTACACAATATTTCTTAATTTTCTTGAACAAATTTAGCATAAAAATTTGTCTAGCATGTGTTTAAAGGGAAATTATACACCAGAGTTGTTACTACCTAACATTAATGACCCTTTCTCTTTCCTCTTCAAGTTCTTTGTTTATGCTAAGCTGATTTTCCAGTGAAAAGAATGGTGCGTCAGCTGGTGAAGCATCCAAGGAAATAGACTTGGAGAATATTGTGCCAAACTTGGGGGTGACGAAGTCGGGGAAAGTTCTGAATAAGAAGAGGAAGTATGCGCAATTCTATTTGGAATTGGGTCAGTCTGATTTTTTATTACACACCTGTATTGTCTGTGGCTTTAAGTATGCCAGAGGTGATGAAGAGGATGAAAAGTTTCATAAGATGTTTCACAAGAATTATACGCATGGTATTCCTTTTAAGGTAATTCTGCAACAAATTCTGGTATTTCAAAATTATCTGTTGTGCTTGATGATATAAAGTTAGTAAAAGATTAAAGTTCTATTCTACCATGCTTTGATAAAATGTCCAGGGTTGGCGGAATGAAAGAAAACTTCGAATTCCTTCACTTGAAATTGGACGAATTATCCTGGTGCTGGACAATGACCCTCCTCCTCAGAGAAATAAGGTTTATATATACTATTTGGTTATGCATGAAAAAATGTGTTTTGACTTTCACAATTGATATTTCCCTAGATTATCGCATTAAACATAGTTCATAGAATTAGAGAGTGTATGTTATTGACAGGTACAGGAAGTTGTGAAGATGATGGAGATGGAACTTGGAGATGGGTGGATATATCATCAGCTATGCAAGGTTTTGTTCTCTTGCAATTTTATGAAACTTATAGTAATAGAAAGCAAACTTCATTGTTGAAAATTTTGCTCTAATCAATATCAAATCTCAACTGTCCAGCTTCCTATTCTCTGCTACGTTTTATTTTATAAGTTGAGTATTAAGTTACTTGAGTTCAATGTGTCTTCGTAATCATCCTATGACATTGAGTGGTTTTTCTCATTTTGCTGGCTAATTTTTACGAAGAATTCTCCCTTTGTGTGGTGGTTATGTGACAGGTTGAGTTTGACTAGCTCTGTGAATGAAACTCTTAAATATTTGTCCTGTTAACAGGTGTATCTGTTTATATCTTCTCAAAGAATATCTGGATGTCTTGTAGCAGAGCCCATAAAGAAGGCTTATAAGATTCTCTCAAGACCAGAGGGCAGCAGGTGTAATGTTTCACCTGAGAAGGAAGTGAGACGGACTTCAACCACACTCCAATTTGGGGGAGTGAGTTTCCAGAGGGAAATGGTAGGAAGAAATCACTCAACCAAAAGTTGTGAAGAGTCAGATGAAAGCATCAGTGGAGTAGTCTTGTGTGGGATGGAAGCTGTATCTGCGTTATGTGGCATTAGAGCCATTTGGGTTACTCCCTCCAACAGAAGAAAACATTTAGCCAGCTATTTGCTGGATGCTGCTAGGTAACACCACTCACTTTCTCAGAGTTATGGTTCCTTGAAAATACATTGCATGCTTAGTGAAGTTAAAATCTCCTGACCTTGCGTGTCACACTTTGATGAGCAGAACCTCTTGTCCCTTCTAATCCGCTGTGTTCTTAGTGTGTGATCCGGTTATAGAACCTATTATTGTTGTCGAAAGTGAGGTTAGGGTTAGACTATATAGAACCAGAACAATAGACCGATTGACTGTGGTCAGGTCAGAACCGTCTATTGCCTGTTGGAGGAGATTGATTGGACCTTATACTGTGCCTTACTTAGTCTTCCACTGGAACTGGATTCTCTAAAGCTTAAATAGAAATGCCCCTCAGAGGAGGATTGAACAAGGAATTGACTTCTCTAAATCTAAAAAGACAACTGTTGGGGTTAAAACTAATAATTTCTACTTAGTTTCAATGGGAAATATAAGGTTCATGTCTGAGAAACGAGACCATTGGAAAAGGAAGAAAGACGACTGTCACTGATCCAACAAACTTAGTTCTCATAGATTGAATAGTCTAATGCTCTGACTTGACAAGAGTGCCTTTGTGAACTTGTAGCTGAATTCTTCTTCACTTGCACTTAATAATCATTTCTGAAAGGGGTCCTGGTATGCAAGTATTATCTATGAAGTATGAGAAGATCCTACCAGTGTACTCCATCTATATTGCATCACACTGTAAATATGGATGACTACACAGTTTTTGTGTAGTTAATTTATATATATATATATAAATAATATGTTACCTTCTCAAAAAGAGAAGGGTAGTAATTATTCTCTTTAAATTAAACTCCCTCTTTGCCATTTGCAGTCTGGAATGCCTAAGCTCCACATATATTTTCATTGCTTACTATCTACGTTTAGTCTGAACTAGCTTCTCATTCTTCAATTCAGGGAAAGTTTTTGCAAGGATTTAGTTCTTAAAAGCTCAGAGTTAGCCTATTCTCAGCCAACCTCAGTTGGAACGGCCTTCATCTCCAGTTATACAAGCAGTCACTCATTCTTGGTTTATACACCTTCTGATGTGTAGTAACAAGTAACAACAACATACCCAGTGTAATTCCACAAGTGAGGTCTGGGGAGGGTAGGATGTACGCAACCCTTACCCCTACCTTTGTGGGGTAGAGAGACACCTTCTGATCTGTTGTAAGGATTTAAGAGATAGCATGTTGATTTTTTTCAGCAAAGTATATTTCAGTTAGTCTAGTAATTTACTGGATAATCCATCTATGTTCATGTGTGGGAACTAAGTGATTTATTTGTTTTATGCTTTAACTAGAGCAAACAAAGCTATTCTTACCCAGTATAATACAGGGTTAAGATAAGAGTCAAAACAATCTCTGTTACATGTTTTATATTGAGGGGTCGTTTGGTGTAAGGGATAAAAATAAATAGTGATGGATAGCTTCTTTCCAACCAAACGATATATTCGGTTATAATCTTCTCAAGAAAACATCAGATTTCTAGCAGATGGTCATCTTGAACTGGAAGTCAGTTACTTTTTCTCTACATTAAATGCTCTTCTTTAATACCAAATAATAGAAGCATAACACCCTTGTAATAGTATTCTGAGTATATAATTGATTTACTTGTCTGATTTCTACCCTGCAGCTCTTTTGTAGAAAGACATCAAATTTCTAGCAAATGTTTCAGGCTGTATATTTTACTGTTCATTATAGCACAAAATTTTTCTCTTTAAAACATGTTTATTTCTTAGAAATTTGCTGCTGTTGTATTCGAACAGTTGAAATTCTCATTGCTTTAGTCCTATTTAGGTGCTTTTATCTCCCATTTGTCTAAGCTTTGGTGGATAGAATTACTGTGTACATATAAAAATATTGAACGTATCAGGTATCCAGTTAAATAGTTTAGGTGAATGTGAAAGTTGTCCTAGGTCCAGTATTGTTGAAGACTGGGGAACTGGACTTTGGGCCATTGGTGGTGGAGGATAACAGGACATTGTATGCAGGTAGCTGTGGTCACGATGATTTGTCACTCCTTGGGGCGTGGGTGGGAGGGGAGGACACCATTTGAATGCCTCTCTGGAAGGCTTATAGACCAATCCTTACAAGATACTAGTAGATGAAATGTAGCATATTGATAAGGTGGTGGGTGATGATATCTTGTTCCTCGTGTTTGTGAAATGAGATTGACATTTGAACTATCTTGGATTTTGAAATGGTAATTTTGATTCCTTTTGTTTAAAACGTTTTGTTTAGATTCAAAGTTACCATTGTTGTTTAGAATGGTAACTTTCAGTTAGGCGATCGACATTTACTTGGTGATTCTGCTGATTGATGATGAGGTGAGGTTTTCTTGGTATATGTGATATTAGTGTTCATGTCTGACAGACTTGAATGATGGATTTTTGTGTTTTAGACTTTCAATAATGGATCTGGATCACCTGTTATGTGTTCATCCACTTGTACATAGTATTGAAATGCATAAATTTTCATATGGACCCTCCTCTAGTAGTTGAATCATTTTTTCATTATAATTTATGAATTGAATAATTCGTCAGTGTATATAAATTAAATTCTATAACCCACTACTCAACCGCCCATGTGTGTGTCTGAGTAAGTACTAGCAGTCGCCTTCATTGAGTTTGGTTAGTGTACTTTGCATGCTTTTCTCGAACCTCATATTGAAGCTCATTGGTCAAGAAGTTACATTTTCCTAATGTACTCTACAAGGTCATCTCTTTCTTTGCATTAGTCCTAATTTTTAGTCGACAGTATTGTACATGCAGCCTGGAGGCCCTAATTATTTTATTTTCTTTTACAAAAATGTGAAGTAAAAGGGTGTTATGATATTATTGGAAACATTTGGTACTCCTGGGGTCAGATCAATATAAATTACCACCGGCAAAATACAGAACTTAGCTCTTTTTCCTACATCACAGGAAGAAGGGACTGTTTTTGATAAATATCTGAATGGCCCTCTTGCTTGTACTTCAGTGTAAATGCAGTCACATATAAAAGATAGATCTGCATAGGGATAGATGCAGTGAACACATTTGGTAAAAATTTCATTAATGAGAATACAACAACATACCAACAACAGTCAGTTAATTCATATTTACATGTTAGTACATTAGTTTTATAGTTCTATGTTTAATAAAATTATTACACGGATCCGTATTCAGTGATATGCTTTAACTAAGGTGCATTAGCCTTTGATGGCACACATACTGTCTTTAAATCTTGATTCTTGCCTCTGTGTTGAAATGTCTCTGGTGATCAGTAGCTCAATGCTAGGTCTTGAGTTTGGTATTTGATGCTTTGTGTAATGTGTAGTGCTCAAATTTCTCACATACTTGCCATGAGCATCGATCACTAGCTAATCTTTTACTTTATGAAAATTAAATATCAGATTTATTTTACTACACAAGCTACTTTGGTTTGCTCCATGATGAAATGATTAATATTTTTACGACCCTAAACCATCCCTATTGTTATGTGTGGGTCTACATGCTTGGGCCACATCATTCACGTGTCTAGTGCACAATACACCTCAAGATAATCTTTGATCAAGTTTGAACCACCTCAAGATAATCTTTGATCAAGTCTGAATCACCTCAAGATAACTTTTGATCGAATTTAAAGGAATAAGGTTGAGAGTCTAATGAATTTTAGCACAAAGAATTGTAGTATGCTTAAGGATCGTAAGGTTGTACTAAGTTGATTTACATTCCCAATTAGGAAGCTTTGAACACTTAGATAGCTAGGTATTAGCGTTTCAAACACTTAAACAATATTGTGTCTAAGACTTTCAATTAGAGGAAGAAAACAAAAAAAAAATTTGGATTTTGGAGTTCTCCATAAATGTAGTACATAAGGAAGAAAAAAAAGTATGCGACAAGCATAAGGTAAGTGCTCCCACAAAATATTTATGGTGCAAATAAAAATTCGTGTCAAATTTTTTAGATACGTAATAGTTTATGGGCCAATTATAGCAATACAATTAATTGGTGGGTCCTTTTTGTATATATCGTTTTTATTAATTGTTTGGTATGTCCACTTAGCTAAGGACACCTTCCATCCTCAATTTCTCTTGTTATTTAATACTTCTCTGTTGAGACGTGACATATCTTTAAAAATAATATATTGAATGATAATTTTATCATATTATTTCTGATTATTATGATTTATTTAAATATTAAAAAATAAATAGTATTTAATAACAAAAATGAAATTAAATTAAAAAAAATTAAAAATTGTTTCTTGATTTTTGAAAATAAATATGAAAAAATAGATGGAGGGAGTAGGTGTTGATCCTTGATTTTTATGTCTATTTCTAAATTTAGCTTTATGTCATTGGCAATGTGTCCTATTTATGCACTATTTAGTACCCTGCTTTCTCTAACTCTAAACAAATCACAATTCTTTTCTCCCATCTCACTCAAGCAAAAATCCAAAAAATTGAAGGGCAAAACAAAAAAACTATTAGATCTAACTGTTTGTAGATCTTGTAAAGTAGGTCTAGGATTTGTGTGGCTGCAACTTCTTTGCTTTTTTTCTTTCTAAGTGTGTAGTGTCCGAAATTTACTAATCCGACTAATTTAAATTCTTTTTTTTTTAGAAAAATGAATATCAAGGTTTTAGCAGTTTCTACATTTTTTATTCACTAATAGGGTACTTGTGCTGTTTATGGCGTCTCGTTTGTAGATCATTTTCATTTAGTGCTTTGATCGAAGTGATAGCATCTAGCTAAACTAGCTTAGTTTAATGGAAAAGATGGCTGCGATAGATCGGTTTACTAGAAAATAGATTAAAAATTCGTTCTAATTTTCTACACATTATATTGGTATTACGAAACAACACCACACATATTACTTGCCACGAGCGTTAAACTAAAAAAAAATTTGTAATTGACTACAAAATCAAATTTTCCATTGCTTTCTCTAACTCTGCACAAATCACAATCTTTTTCTCCTATCCCCACTTAAAAAAAAATAAAAGAGCAAACAAATATGTATTCGATTTTACTGTTTGTAGATCTTGTAAAGTAGGTTAAGGATTTGTGTGATTACAACGTACGAGTTCTTTGTTTTTGTCCTTCTTCAACTGTTCAATGTCCGAAATTCACGGATCTAACTAATTTGAATTTATTTCATGAAAAGTTGAATATGAAGATTTTAACATTTTAATGTTTCGATCAAAGCAATATCATCAAGTTAGTTTAGTGGGTAAAATGATCATTGTGATTCAACTCACTCAAAAACAAATTGACAGTTGATCTATTGATAAGTCTGTTCTAATTTTAAACACAATATATGATTGGTACATGAAATACCACCATAAATATTACAATGCATCCACCTATGTTATGGTAAGACACCATCCATTCGTGCTAATAACAACCAACCAACGAGTCAAATTATAATTATCATCAAATCAAATTATTTAGTTAGTGTCTAACAATTCGAACTTGATATATCTGACTAAATTAGTGAAACCATTACTATTCCACTTCACACTTTGGTTGGTGAGTGGTCACTTAACAATCACAGTATACACTAGCTAGCAAGTACTCATGGTGTCCTTTCTAAAATGCCTTAATTAAGGAGATAAGAATAGAAATAAATAAATTAATAAATTCTGGTCCCTTTTCCTAAATTATTTGATGTTGATATTCAAATAGCTCATATTTGCTCTAATATTCATCAAATTCAATACGTTTAATTAACCAGACGCCCCTAATCCAATATATATATATACAAACACACACATATAAACAACCAAGAAATATTGTTTTTTTTAAAAAAAAAAAAAAAAAACTTACTTTATCTCTTTTTCAGGCATATTTATTTTCTTTAGGATGACGCTATTCTAAATGAAGTATAAATGAAGCCTGGTGCAAAAAAAAAAATTTAAAAAGAAGAAGAAAAAAGTAAACATGAATCCTGGCTTTGTATTGTCCTTTTAACCGTCCAGTCTCTTGTTGGAGTGTAACCGACGGTTTCTCAGCGAAAAGTAAACTGCTTTTTTAGCTTCAATAGTGTTATCAGTTAATTACATCTAGACCGACAATACTTTAGGATTTTCTTTTTAACATTTATAAAAATTTTATTGCATATTTTATTTAGTAATCGAAAATTTTATAATTTATATCTAGTCCTTCCCTTTATATTATATGTGTTAAATATTACTAAGTTAAATTTTTAAAGATTTCAGTAAATTGGTACCCTAGATGTGTGTAAATGTTTTTTTTATAAAAAATAAACAAACCAGTAAGATATTGAAATTATGCATTATCAAATATAAAATGATATATATATATATATATATATATATATATATATTTAAAATAGACTTAGAAAAAACACAAGACATTTAAATTAAAAGTTTCTCAAATATGTAAAAAATATTTTTTACTTTTTTTACCCCTCCCCACTCCCGAGCCATTCGCCCATCCCTAAATTAGGGACCCTAATACTCTACTCCCACCCCCTAATAATTTGCTAAGTTACATATTAATATTTTCTAAGTAATTTTTTAATTTACATATTAAAAAAACCATCAAACACATCCTAAGTGAAAATGCAAAATACTTCCAATTCTTATGATTCTTTTCTTGTTTAACCCCCCTCTCCCTTCCCCCCAAAAGATAATGAATTGTAGAAAAACAAGTGGGTATAAATAGTTGGAGTAGCTACGAACCAAATTTTATGGGGACATAAAAGGAGTAATGTTAGAGGAGTGGCCTTCGAAGATGGTGGTGGATTGATAGGTATTAGTTTATTATTAATTAAAAGTCTTGAATTTAAATTTATTGGGTACGAAATTGCTTTTTATTAAAAAATATTTTATCCAATATAAGCTGTTTAACGCAAATTTAAATTTAATCAAATTTCAAAAAACGTACAGAAAATTAAAAAGAAATGCTAGAGAGTCACATTTCTCTCTACATGTGAATTTTAACTGACACTGTACTCTTTTGTCTTCTGTCGGCGCTTATTTGCTTTCACTTTCTTTCGACTCATCCAATCCTTGCTCTTCTTTTTCCCCCTCCCGTGACCCTTCCTATTTTTGCAACCACTAATATTTTATTTAACATTATTTTTTTATTAGTTTTTTTATATATAAAAATCTATATTATCTAATAATTATTCACTCTGTCCCATTTTATGTTAGGTAGTTTGATTTGACACGAAATTAAAAAAAAAATGAAGACTTTTAAAATTTGTGATCCAAAATAAATGATAAAAATTTGTGTGATTGTAAATAATTTCATTAGGAATAAAATAGATATTTTATAATTAAATTGTTACTTAATATAAAAATATGTCGTTCTTCTTAAAACTGACTAAAAAGAAAAGTAAATCGCATAAATTGAGACAGGGGAGATGTTGATTCAAATTATAATACATATTTGCTTCGTTTTTTAGAAAAAAAGAAGAAGAGAGTATTTGACTCAACACAATTTTAAGGAAAAAAAATTAGTATTAAATATACGATTATAAATCATTATATAATATTTTGTAAATATAGGACTTTTTCCTATAATACTAGGATCTTATAACTATAAAAATGTTATGATCGGGGCAAAGATGACCCCTCAAGAAAAAATTATATAATTTATATATGATTTAAATAATTTTTTACATAAATATAATAGATGTTGAACCTTTTTTTTTTTTTCTTCTCACATATTTAGATTTTAAATTTTCTTAGTGAAAATTCTAACTTCGTATCATTGTTTATGATCTATCATGGCAAAGTCACCCTTTATCCAAAGAATGCCAATTGCACTCTTAATCGAAAATTTATATCATAAAAAAAGGTTAATTTATTTTTTTATATAAATAGAGAGAGAGTTTGTTTGTTTGTTTTTTGTCAATTGCACGCTTAATAAAAAAATTATATCGTGTAGAAAGGTTATTTTTTATATATATATATACATAGAAAGTTGTTTTTATTAATTTATTTTTACTTCTTAGTGTAACTTGAAAAATTGGAATATTTGATAGATGGTTAAGGGGTAAGTTATTCATATATTAAATCATGCATAAGTATTATTAGTATTATATTTTGGTAACATTCCTTATCATGATAAAATTAATATAATGTTTGTTTTATAACAATTTTTTTTTGTATAACTAAAACATATATAAAATAATAATAAAAAATGACATAATTAATTTTTATATAAAGTATATATAAATTCACCTATAACTAACTCTAATAATAATAAAAAATATTTAAAAAATTAGCTACTCAACTCTAATCATCTATTAAATCCGTCTACTTTTAATTATCATAATTTCTTTTTTTTTAAAGTCAAACTATAAAAAACAATAACTAACATTTTATGATGTATTTTTTCATCATATTGATATGCAAAAAGTTGCAATTTATAGTAGTTTTCGTATAGTTTTTGAATATATTTCAATTTCTATAGGATCTAGCTACAACTCTTTATCTGTTGTCCGTTTTAAAGTTGTTATTTAAAATATCAAATTAATGTCATGTAATTTAACTTTAAAAATTAATTATATTGATTTTTAAAAAACGTAATATGACAAATAAAAATGGACGCAAAGGACTAACAAACTACCTCTAGGCTCTAATAGCTTAATGCTTATACAGGATCACAAGGTAGTACTGTAAATAAAATAAAATAAAACAAAGAGAGACCACTATATTCTACTACTACTATAAATTCACTAACCCAACCAAATATTTTTTCCCACACCTACTAGTACTATAGTAGTAAGAAGAGAAGAAGCTTAAGAAAAAAAAAATGAAGAATAAAATTATTTCTTCAAAATTAATGCTGCTGCTTCTTCTTCTTGTTCCATTAATAAACTGCCATGGAAGCTACCTTGATTATACAGACGCATTAACCAAATCCATTCTTTTCTTCGAAGGCCAACGCTCCGGCTATTTACCGCAGGACCAGAGAATGAACTGGCGAGGACATTCCGGTTTAAGCGATGGATGGACGGTGAACGTTGATTTGACCGGCGGTTACTACGACGCCGGAGATAATGTGAAGTTTAATTTTCCGATGGCGTTTACGACGACGTTGCTTGCGTGGAGTGTAATTGAATTTGGGGAAATTATGCCGCCTGCTGAATTACGGAATGCTTTAGTCGCTATCCGTTGGTCCACTGATTATCTTCTCAAAACTGTTTCTCAGCCCGATCGCATTTTCGTCCAGGTTGGTTATTCACCTTTTTCATTTTATTTATTTTTTGGATGGGACTGAACGAACAAAATTAACAACAACAAAAATCCCGCAAGTGGAGTATAAAGAGGGTTAAACGTATATTTAACTTTATCATTTTTTTTTTGATATAAAAAGGTTGTTTCCACAAACAAAATTAAGTAGTAATTAAAGCATTTTAAAAATGCCGAACTTTTTTATTCTCTGTTTCTACTGGACTTTGTATGTTTTGTGCATGTAAAACTATTACTCCTCTGTTTTTACGTTTTGTGATTATAAGAATGTCATTAATTAAGAGGTAAGATTTTTTTTTAAAAATAAGCTAAAATATTTTTAGAAATACGAAATTGTCATTATTTTAAAAACATATTAATAGTGTGTTCGATATAGAAAAAATATTTTCTTAAAAAATAATTAAGTTTCTCATTTATTTTATTTTAATATTTAATAAGTAAAATAATAAGTAATATTTTAAATTATTTATATATAATCTAAATATAAATAATGTAAGGCAAGGGGAAGGAGTGTGGCGTGGATGAGAACTAATGGTGGAAATTGCACCGTGGAATGAAATGAAATGTGACGGAGAGGATAGAGAAACAATTAATAATATGAAATTTATTTTCTCTATTTTTCAATAAATAATCTTTAAACTTATTAGTTAATTAAACATGAAAATATTAAAAATATTTTCCTAAAAAATAAACTCAAAAAGTAAATAAGTTCCACGTGAAATGAAACAGATGGAGTGCATACGTCAGTAATAGACATTGATTAGCTTAATAAGTGGTTTAAGGTGCTTAATAAAGTGACATTGGTGGTACGAGCAGTTATCTATACCTATTACTCTCATTGTTTTAAACATAAAATTTTAAGAATTAAATAATTTTTTTGAATTTTATAATCTTAAAATAAAGATCTATAAATTGTATCAAAATGTTTTTATATCACGTGAAATATTATAATTACAAATTTATCTAAAGAAAAAAATAACTTAATAGCATCTCAAAAAGTCCTTGCTAGGATTATGACCATTAATCTGTCATGACTTTTGTTAACTTCATTAACGGTTAGATCACACTTTTAATGATCTGAGTTGATGAATAGTAATTGAGAGGAACTAATAAATGATGTATCTTTTTTAATTTTTGTTAGAATGGATAAAAGTTTCACGTTGAATTATAAGGAATGAACGGACAATCTACTTATATGAATTTAGGCAATTTTATTCTCATGAATTAACTTTTGAAGTTGAATTAGACGTGTCATATCTTTAGGATTTTCAATATTTTGGTGGGAAAAAACTTGATTTGCTTAAGAATCGGTTGGATGTATAAAGGAGTGTTACAGTGGCAGGTATAGTGGTTCTGATAAAGAGAAATTGATTCTTCGAATGGATGTGTTTGTTGGTTTCTCTTTTGGGTCATACGGCGCCAAGTTTTGGTTTTCACCAATTTTTTACCTTTGACACCGTGCACCTCAACTTCCTATATACTGCTCTAACATTTTGCTTTCCATCAGCGAGATATTTCCTCTGACAACAATAGTTATTCATTATATTATTTTGAAATGTTCAATAATACTTGTCATTTTATATAATTAATGGATAATTTTAAACTTAATTTTTAATTTACTCTTATTATTAATTATAGTCATTTTCCTATTACATTTTTCAAGATATTGTATTTATTATATTCAAAGGCTAATATAATAAAATTATGAGTATTTCTATATATAGTTTCTCGAGAAGTATTTATGCAAAGTTAATAGTGAACAACTATTGTTGGAGAGAGAGTACATTTTTCTTTGTAAGGCAAAAAGAAGGAGCTAAATGAACTTATTCTATCTATTCCAAAATAATTGTCATTTTATTAAAATAATTTTATTAATTTTGTTTCAAAATAAGTGTTATTTTAAAAATTCAATAGATATATATATGTTTTTCAATTATATCTTCATACTCCTTTTCTTAAAAGAGTTTAATTCTAAAAAACATATAATTAAATAGAAATAATTTAATAAATTATTTATTATATTAATTACTTTCTTAATAAATGTATGGTTATTGTCCTATATAACCTTAACCTTATTGCGTGGAACTTTTCTGTCTTTTCAATTTAGTAATATTAGTTTTTTTTTTTGGTTTAATGTTATCCTTTCGATATTTGCATACGCAACAAAACATGTTCCTATGCATAATTTAGGGACATAGCTAGGATATTAGTGTGAGTACTCAGGAATTTTTGTATCAACCGAATTTATGTCTTTTTTTCTTCTTATTATAAAAAGTATAGGCTAGTATGGAGCTATACATAGATATATAAGTCGTACTCCAAGCACGTGAACCTATAATGTTGGTCCTACGTTGCATAAATTGTATTTCTCTTGGTTAAGATTAATTGTCCCTCCCTATAAGCTTCCCTACTTTATCCTCTTTATGATTCAAATTTGTAATTTTCATCATTGAAAATGAAAAATACTTATTATTTGAACAATTCTCTCTAATCCCTATGATTTTATTTAAAAAATAATTACACAGTTTATAAAAATGAGTTTAATTGCTAACCCTGAAACTAGTTTGGAATATTTTGATAGTTTAAGAAAAAACTTAATACTATCACTTAAACTTAATATAACTTAATAATAACTTATAAATAATTGAGAGACCAAAAATATTATTTAGTAGGTGTCAAATCAGCTATAAAAAAACTAGTGTCTCATGTGATGCTTTATTTCTTTGGTTAAAAAAATTTAATGGGACATTACTAGCCATCACTTTTGGTAGCTGACATATTTACTTTTTTTTGGGTATATTGATTTTATTAGGTGGGTGATCCTGTACTAGACCATAACTGTTGGGAAAGGCCAGAAGATATGGACACTGCTAGGACAGTGTACACAGTGGATGCCCCGAATCCGGCATCTGACGTGGCCGGAGAGACTGCAGCTGCCCTGGCAGCTGCATCTATAGCTTTCCGGCCCTCAGATCCCGGATACGCGGAGACACTTTTGAGAACATCCACAAGGGTGTTTGATTTTGCAGATAAGAACCGTGGAGCATACAGTGATAATCTCAATATTAGAGATGGAGTTTGTCCATATTATTGTGATTTTGATGGATATCAGGCAAGCATTCTTGATCTCATACAAACTAATTAACTCCTTATTGTAGATAAAAGAAAATTTTGACCAACATAAATGATTATTTTTAACTATACTTCTATATTAAGAAAAACAGTTTAATAGTGCTTAATTTTTTCAACAAAATAAATAAGGATGACTTTGTAGACTATGTAAGTTATTATTTTTCTTAAAGGGTTGAAATGATTAGCAACACTTATTTTAGAAGAGAAAGAATAATCAAGTACGTATTTTTTAAGGGGTACAAAAAAAAAAGGTCAAACAATATGGATCTAAACAAATAAAGTGAAATCTTCCGGGGTAAATTTGAATTAGAGTCTGTTTGGATTGACTTAAAAATAAAGTACTTAGCTTTTAAGTTAAAAATAAAAAATCAAACTGAAATTACTTAAGTCAAAAAATAAAATCTATTTTAAGTCATTTTAAATTTTATTTAAGTTATTTTTAACTTTGTCAAACACTTTTTAACTTATTTTAAGTCATGTTATGACATATTTTAAATTATTTTATGTTTGTCAAATATTTTCAGAAATCAAAATCAGACTCAAAAATAAATTTAATCAACTTTTAAGTCAATCCAAACACGCTCTTAGTATCACTTAGTTACCCTTAGACTCTAGAGTTAATTCACATAAACGAATTAAAAGAGTACTTTTGACTAGAGTTAATTGACATGAATTAAGGAATTTAAAAAAAAAATACTTTTGAGCAGCAATTAGTGTTTGTCCAAGTCTTTAAAAGTTTTTCTTTTCTTTTCTCAAAAGTGCTTTAGGAATAAACTTTTAGCTTCTGAAAAACAGCTTCTGGCGCTCTCCAGAAACATTTATTTTCCCTCGGCATAAAACACCACAATTTTTTTTAAAAAACAAGTGTTTTTTAGCGAATAAAAAAAGAAAAAGGTACCACTTTTGGCAAAAATAAGCTTAGCCAAACAAGCTAGTTTAATATCACAAGATTAAATAATTTTTTTTTTACTTTATTAAATTTTGTGTCAAGTTAAAATCACGAACAAAATTGATATTAACATTATATATAACTAATTCAAGTGTTTGAACAATAATGGTCAGGATGAATTGTTGTGGGGAGCAGCGTGGCTAAGAAGGGCTACGCAAGGAGAAAATTATCTAAGTTACATACAAGAAAATCGGCAGACACTTGGTGCGGATGATAATATTGATGAATTTGGATGGGAAAATAAGCACGCAGGCCTAAATGTTCTTGTTTCTAAGGTCAGATTCATTCGTTCACTCACCTACTTAAAAAAAAAAAAAAACTTTTATCATACCAAAACGCATCTATTCAAATTGAAAATAGCAATAACATCCACATACTATAATCCACCATCAAGTATAATGAAGAGATTAATAATGCAGGAAGTGTTGGATGGGACCACGTACTCCCTTCAATCTTATAAATCATCAGCAGATAGCTTCATGTGTACATTAATCCCAGAATCATCATCTTCACATATACAATACTCTCCTGGTGGACTAATTTACAAGCCTGGTGGAAGCAATTTACAACATGCCACAACAATCACATTCCTACTACTAGTCTACGCAAATTACTTAGAAAAATCATCACAATTATTGAATTGTGGCACTATAAGTGTTAGTCCATCTATGCTTCGAAAAATTGGTAAGAGACAAGTTGATTACATTTTAGGTGAAAATCCTAAAGGTATATCATACATGGTTGGTTATAGTAATTACTATCCTCAAAAAATTCATCATCGTGGTTCGACTATTCCATCGATCAACGATCATCCTCAGGTCATCGGATGCAATGAGGGCTCGATTTATTTTAACTCATCGCAGCCTAATCCTAACGTTTTAGTTGGTGCAATTGTTGGTGGTCCTGGAGAAGATGATGTTTATGATGATAATAGATATGAATTTCGCAAATCAGAGCCAACTACTTATATTAATGCACCATTTGTTGGTGCACTTGCTTATTTTGCAGCTAATCCTAACGTTAATTAGATGATCACCAGAGCTAATTAAAATTCTGGTGATGAATTGTATATATAATTAAATAGTCTCTCATCTTGCACATGCAAAGAAGGAAGAGGCTTTTTTTTTTTTTTGTTAATTTGGATTTTAAATGATGTGATAATGTATTGTCACAATAACTTATTGTGACATTTTATAGAGAGTGAGTATATTATTATTAAGTTGTTCAAGTTTTTAACATGTAAAAATCTTGCATGTTGCTTATTTTGGAAAAAGAATGTAAAGGAACATTCTTTAGCCATGAAATTATGTTGTTAATTTTGATGAATGTAAGGCCATTTTGCAATTCAAATAGTTGGATCCTCTCTCTTTCAATATTTTGCCAAATGAGAATTTGATCTATTTCTCTATTCTGCTTTGGTTTAATTTCTTACGCTTCCATTGTAATAATTAGTTTGAGCTTTCAATCAAAGGAATCAATTATTTATATTATTGATTATTGAAACAAATGATACTAGATGCAAAGCCCCGCGCTGGTACGGGCTCACAAATCATACTAAAAGTAGTCTTAATGTATTTTTTCGGTCCTAATTTATGTAACATATATTTATTTTTTAGGCGGTTACAAAAAATAACATATTTTCTTATTGATAATATTTAATGATATTATTAATATTTTATTTATGTTGCGTTTCATATATTCGACAATTTTTTTTTTATTGAAGTGACAAATCAATAGTAAAAAAGACATCTGTAAAGTAACTTTAAAACATAGATATTAAAAATATCCAAATTCACTTTGAGAGAAGAAAAAGAAACTACATTATTTCATTTCAGTTTGCAATTTTCTTTTTAGTATTTGGTCAAAAGGAAAAGGAAGAGATAAAAGAAGCAAGATAGAGAAATCACACACATATTAAATGGCAAGGCATGGGGCAGATAGAGACGCGTGGGCATTCATTTGTCAATAAGGTTATTAAATATTTGTCAATAAGGTCTTTATTAAATTGATAATTAAAGGTCGAGAAGATATACAAAATATAAAAATTAAATACTCTTTTTATTTATATAAAAATTAGAACAAAAACAAATTAGGTTACAGTTGAAGAGGTGTTCAATCTTATAATCTAAGCCCTATATAACGTCTCCCATGTATTCCATCTTAATAATAATCATTATCTACACGTTAAAGCCATTACATTAA
Organism: Solanum commersonii; assembly: GCA_029007595.1. Classification (NCBI taxonomy): domain Eukaryota; kingdom Viridiplantae; phylum Streptophyta; class Magnoliopsida; order Solanales; family Solanaceae; genus Solanum; species Solanum commersonii. The sequence continues at coordinate 1,276,266 of JAJTWQ010000132.1, forward strand.
TACATAATTACTGAAGAAAATTTCAATTTATTTGGGATTAGTCACCTGGTAAACCTTATATTATCGGGACAAAAATAAATTATCAATATCTTCACTCCATGAGGTAGATCATTATCGCTATATATCGTGCCGGACATAAATTATGATCATATTCGAATGACCTGAACATGATTGTAATTTTGAATCCTAATCAAAATTGTCTCTGTTGAGCTGAGTCTATTTAGATTTGAACGATCATATGTTATTTTCTAATACATCCAATTATCTAATCAACACACTCTTAAATTATATGTTCTTTGCATGCATATGTTGACTTACTGCTCTTCCCACAAGAGAAAATTACGATATATTACATGACTACAGGAGAGGAGGCAACATATAATGCCAAACCCCCTCGGCGAAAAATATTATTATTTATATATGGTTAAAATTATTTTTTAGGTATGTATAATAGATGTCGAACCCCTTTCCACTAGTTCGTGTGTTTACTTCTCAGATTTTGAACCCCTTATTAAAATTTTTGCCTCCGCCACTGCATGAGTACACTATATTTTATGACATTTCAAGAAGTTCAGTTCAAATATTATTTTGTGATTTATTACAAAGTTATTTTCATAATATAACCTTTTTCATATGAAAAGGGTAAACAATATGATAAGAAAATCTTTTATTTATACGATTTAATTTTAAAATGGAAAATTCACAACAAATCCGTTGTAGTCTAGTTGGTTAGGATACTCGGCTCTCACCCGAGAGACCCGGGTTCAAGTCCCGGCAACGGAAAATTCTTTTTAAAAATAATTTTTCAGTAAAATTTCTTCTTTTTTCTCTACCCACCCACAAAATACAGCCCAAATCCCTCTATTCAAACTTCGAAGGCCCAAATTCTTACTTTCCCTCACAAAAAAATCCCTCTATTCTAAGTTTGTACTTGAAGCTGAAACATTGATTGGATCGCTTTTATTACTTCTTTTCTCTTCTTTGAGAGAAACGAAACGGTGGGCGGTGGGCATATAAGTTGACGTATGTGTCTCGGTTTGTGCTTCCACATTTTTGAATTCATAAACTAAGGTATCTTGCCATTTCTATAGTTCTTTTTTTTTTTCTTTCTGGAAAGGAGATGATAAAGTTCAAGCTTTGAAGTTTGGTTTCGTTTCAATTCCTTCAATCAATTTGACATTTTTGCTGCTATATAAAGTTAGGCGATTTACTCTGTGTTTTCGTCTTGATTTATTGTTTTGATTATCTTAGGTTATAAAGAAATTAACTTATATGAGGAACTGTTGAACTCGATTTTCAGTCTAAAAGACACATACTTGCTGGACTCGGTTTTGTTAGAAGAGCATTGCATGTTTGAAGGAGTGACAAATTATTTGCTAAACTATTTGCAGAATGTCTCTGATTTAGAAAATGTGATTGTAAAGTATTCACTGTTTCATTAGGTCTCAGGTTCAAATTTCAGCCGAGACGAAAATATAAAGGTGATTCCTTTGCATATGTCCTAGTCTTGGTGGATAGTGTTACCTGGTATTTGTTGTTGGTGGGAGGGTGCAGGTATCCGTGGAATTAGTCGAGAAGGTTTCAGGTTAAAATTTAAGCAGAGGCAAAAACATTAGGTGATTTTTTCTCGTGTCCTAGTCTTGGTGGACAAAGTTATCTGGTACTTGTTGTCTTTCATGGGAGGTGGCAGGTATCTCGTGCAATTAGTCAATGTGCGAGAGACATCATGGTTATCAAAAAAATAAGGGATGATTGTTTCATTCGTACATGAAAGAGATTTGGGTGCTTTAGCATTTTTGCTAGTACTTCATATTTCATGTATAAAACCTCTGCTTGTTCATTCCAAAGTCAATATGAAAGAATATTGTAAAGTTTGGACTAACCAGCTACTTTCACCCTTTTGCTGTGTGTGAGAGAAGCTTGAGGTAGGCAGAAGTGGAAAGGAAGGGCCGGTAAGGATGCAAGGTAGGAGCTGTAGCAATGAGCTAATACTGAATTCATGTTGTTGTGGAAACTTAACGGAGTAAAGGTTATACATTTAAATATTAGTCATCATAGAATTGCATCCTTGAGGAATAGTCTCATATAATTGGTTTCTATATGTGAAGAACCCTTTTGATAGTCGAAGAAAAGGGTTTGGTTTAGAAGTTGTTTAACGTTTTAGCACTAATGTTATAGTAAATGCAAATCTAGTGGTTACTCTTTGTCATTCCTGATGATATTATGTTGGCTATGTCTGCTGCACCTTCAATGGTTCTGCCTTTGGATTCTATCAAGTACACCGAGACCTTACATGATGGGTGATTCTTTCATTTGAATGAAGTTTGCTTCTCTCTTTCCGTATGGTCAAGTAGGGAGTATATTATTGAATCCTCCTTCCCTTGATGCTTCTGTATGTTTAATTCTGGTCTGGTTCTTAGTAGTGACACTCACACCAAGCCTTTTAACTGATTTCATCAATTATAGGCAGTACTAGTCTGCTACAACAGCTGAAGATATTCATCTGTCTCTTTCTTGCTTGGTATTATAATTGTTTAGGTTTGATCCCGAAGATTTCCCTGGTGAGGAATTGTTGATGCTAGTAACCCACTTTTTGCCATCTTTTTGTTATTGAAACCTCAGTTTCATGACATTTGAAACCGTTCTATTGTGGTTTTATTTTAATTGCTTGTGCTTGGAGTCATTAACTGATGAGGGGATGGTATCTTGGATCCTATCATCATAAAGTGTTTGTTGATGGTTCCTGAAGGCTTTACCTATGTACTTTCTGTTGCAGGGCGGTTGCTAAGGAATATGACTGAACTTCTCTCCATGGCCATGGCCATGGCTGTTGATGATGACATGAAAGATGACAGTGCTTCTCCGCTTGACCTCAATTCTATAGATAGCAACAAGAGTGGAGTTGTGCTTTCACCTGAGGATGTAGCATGGGCTGACTCATGCCTCATTAATGATCTTGCTATATTGGACCACGGCATGGATTCTTTGAAACATGTCTTACTGGACACTTTTCCTTCCCAAACAATCTTTTCTGCAGTGATGAGGGATGACTCTCCTCAAGACTCTTGTATTGTCCCCACCATTGAAGAGACAGGAATTTCAGGGATTGTAGATGACACGATTTATGATTTTTCTCCAATCAATGAACAAGAAGGGGACACTACTCGTCATCTGATTAATAACAAAGATCCAGATACTTTTTGGTCCAGAATTAACTTAGAAAATGTTTTTTCTTCCACCTATAACGAGGACATGAGAGTAGTTGAAGCCTCCGATTCTGAAGTAGATTCAGAATTTTCAACATTTGTTGAGGAAAATTTGGATGACTATATATTCAAGGTCTGGGAACTTGACATTCCCGATGAGGAAGATGAACTTGTTAAACAGCTCAACAAAGCCCTTGTAGGAAGCTCCGTGGACTCCATCCCTCCAGCTTCTGAAAATGTTGAAGTACTCGTCGACAAGTTGGTTGATGATATCGTTTCTGGCCTCGATGAGATGTCATTGAATCCAACGACTGATTAACTTATGTTGCAAATCCAAATTCTGATCTGGAGCATGCTGCTTTAGATGCAAAGCTCAAGTAGTTTAAACAAAAATTCAACAAATCTGTTTTGCAGCTTACTGTTTCTGACTTGATTTCTCATAGAAAGAGGGTCGAATGCCTGTGCATGGTCCAAGAAGGAAAGACGATCATATATGCTCAGACAGGAATTTGCGGATGTTGTTCTATGTTTTAGTTGCTATCCCTTGTTTAGCTTGATTATTAAGTAGCAACTAGTGTAAGAAAACAGGTTTTTGTCCTTCAACTTTCCTTGTATATTGGTATAGATTACTTAGTTAATGCCTTCCTTCCTTTGAACTGGAGTCTGTTGGCTGATACAATAGATGGGATTTTAGATGTGGTGCATGAAATTTTTCTGAGTAATTTTTTCAGCCGTGAGACGGTAAGTAGTGACGAATTTTCCGCAATGGGCAATTTTTGGAGGTATCCTGCAGGATTATATGAGGTGCACACAAATTGGTTCGGACACTATTATTACTTTAAAAAAAGGAATTGTTGAATAATTGAAAGTCACTGTCAAACCCAATCCTGGAACTGAACCATGACCACTGATCACCTTGGGATAACCAAAACAAAAAGGGGAAATGTTACCAAGCCACTCAAGGTAGGACTGCTAATCAGAGCCTCACGTTTGTCTACCATTACAATAATTCCATCTAAATCAACAACTTGTACAATGTGCCAAGTAGACAAACTAATCAAGATTACATGTCAAACAGTCATTGGTTGGCTCATAACCACCTCAAATGATACATCTTCAATGACACTTCAGCACAGTTATAAATTTTAGCACTCTGCTTGAGAAATTTGTGTGGCAAAGAGTGACACTGAGAATAGATTGTGCTGAGAGATAAGGAGATTTCTTGTAGAGAGGAAAAAATTTAAGGTAAAGAAAAAAAATGGCCTCAGCATCTCTACTAAAGTCATCCCCAGTTCTTGACAAATCTGAGTTTTTGAAGGGGCAAAGCCTTCGTCAGCCTTCCGTCTCAGTGGTCCGTTGCCATCCCACCAATGCCACTTCTCTTACTGTCCGCGCTGCTTCCTCTTATGCTGATGAGCTCATTAAAACCGCTGTAAGTTTTAGTTTAACGAGTTTATGTTTTGTGTACTGTCAGTCTAAGGAATTCTTACGCTACCAGCATGTAATTCTCCATGACATGCCTTATTTGTTAACCTGAAAAATAGAGTAATAATCTGTTATAACTGGTTAAATTTGAATTCGGAATATTTCTTCTTGTGAATTGTTCAGTTTAAATATTCTGAGGTTATAGTCGCTAATTGGAAACCGAAATAACTAGTAGTTGTAATAAGGATGAAAGGTGTAGATTAAATTTTATGCATCAATCAGTTATTCTGTCAAGAAAAAGGGGAAATGCTCATTTGCTTGAAAAAGTTTCCAAATACGTAATTATATTACACCTTTGATAGTGTATAACTTGAACTCTTAGCTATGAGCTTGTGTACTTTACAAATTTTCTTTGCTAACAATGAAGTGTTTGTTATTTGTAGAAAACTGTTGCATCACCAGGACGTGGAATTTTGGCCATGGATGAGTCGAATGCCACTTGTGGAAAGCGTTTGGCTTCCATTGGTTTGGAAAACACTGAGGCTAACCGCCAAGCTTACCGTACCTTGCTGGTGTCAGCTCCAGGCCTTGGACAGTACATTTCTGGTGCTATTCTTTTTGAGGAGACCCTCTACCAGTCTACCGTTGATGGACGCAAAATAGTTGATGTTCTTATTGAGCAAAACATTGTTCCTGGTATCAAAGTTGACAAGGTATAGTATATTAACCTGCACCCACAACTTGAAAAAGGACAATAGTAAAGAGTTAATGCTGCCGGTAAGAAAATATAGTGAACTTTTAGTAACTTTTATTTTGTATAATATTGGTCTGAGCAGAAACTTAAATGGAATGACATGATCAGTAAGGATTTGTATAACCAACCCCAACTAGCTTGGTTATATATGTAGTTGTACTAACCATAGAAGAGGAAAGGCAGGGTTATTATATATGTTTAACAAGAACAAGTTATACTGAAATGAGATATCTGTCAATCCCCTAATCATTATATCTGTTCACAGGGTTTGGTTCCCCTTGCTGGTTCAAATGATGAGTCATGGTGTCAAGGTCTTGACGGACTTGCCTCCCGCTCTGCTGCATACTACCAACAGGGAGCACGTTTCGCCAAATGGTACATTTGAAGTCCTCATTCACTTTGTTATTTTCTCATAATAGGCACAACAGAGGAAGAAAAAATCTATATGGACGAGACCAATCAGTTGTTTCAAAGGGTTTTTTCATCATGTTAGAAGTCTATATGCTAGTCTATCCTTATTTTGCACAATATTGGTATGAGATGAATTAAAATAGAGCGACAAGTCAGTGAGGATTCATATAACCGACCCATCTTAAGATTAATGTTAAAATTATGGCAACTTGTAGGCGTACCGTGGTGAGCATTCCCAACGGACCGTCTGCATTGGCTGTGAAGGAAGCAGCATGGGGATTGGCTCGCTATGCTGCCATTTCTCAGGACAATGGTTTGGTCCCAATTGTGGAGCCAGAGATCTTGTTGGACGGTGAACACGGCATTGACAGGACTTTTGAGGTAGCACAGAAGGTCTGGGCTGAAGTCTTCTTCTACTTGGCTGAGAACAATGTCATGTTTGAGGGTATCCTCTTGAAACCAAGCATGGTTACTCCTGGTGCTGAATGCAAAGACAGGGCCACTCCTCAGCAGGTCGCAGACTATACTCTCAATCTCCTCAAGAGGAGGATTCCCCCAGCTGTCCCTGGAATCATGGCAAGTTTCTCTCCGTTTCATTTTATATGACAGTGTCTGATTGAGCACAAAGTTTAAGAAGGAATTTTTTGCCACATATCAGAAGTACCCTTAAAACTTAGGTCTTGAACATTCTAACAGGCTATAAGAGCATGACATTAAGGGTAAAATAAGAAGTTTATAGTAACTTTACTTTCCCAACATATAGAATATGAATTGTAAGTCCATTGCTAGTGGTAGATGAATAAGTGAAAGTACATATCTTATGCTAATTGATTCAATATTGTTGGGTTGTGAGCAGTTCTTGTCTGGTGGGCAATCAGAAGTTGAGGCTACATTGAACTTGAATGCCATGAACCAAGCTCCAAACCCGTGGCACGTGTCGTTCTCTTACGCAAGGGCCCTTCAGAACACTTGCTTGAAGACATGGGGAGGACAACCTGAGAATGTGAAGGCTGCTCAGGATACTTTACTTGTCAGGGCCAAAGCAAACTCTCTTGCTCAGCTCGGAAAGTACACCGGTGAGGGTGAGTCTGATGAAGCTAAACAAGGAATGTTTGTAAAGGGCTATGTCTACTAAGTTATAGGCACTGCAGTCTTGAAGAAGAAGGGCAAAAAAATCAAAGATTATGAGCTGAATGGTTCACAGTGAAGCAGAGAAATGGTGAATTATCTCATACAATGAGTTATGCAATTAGTAAAGCCATAGAGAATAGTATTTTTGTTTATTTGATTACCTGTACTTTTTTTAACAACTTAAAATAAACTTTCTTGCTGATTGAGACTAGTTAGTGTTGCTTTATGAAGTTATAAACCAGCTCTCTGTTCTATTATGCAGACTGAATAATGAAAATTACTTAGTGTGAGCATATTATTTTTAGAGATTTTTTAAAGCAACACTAGTTTGCCAAAAGATCTTCTTTTATCCAAGGAGGCTGCATATATCTTGTTTCCCTGGCCTGAGAGACATTTAATTACTATACAACAACAACTACTACTACTTAATACGAAGCTAGTTGGGAGAGACAATATGAATCCTCATTGTCTATGTCACTCCATTTAAGAACTTCAGTACTTTTTATGTACATTTCGAAAAACTAGCAAGTTAGCAATTAAGACCCCTTGTACAAAACTACATTGACATATGCATCTTAAAGAGGAACTTAGATGGAGAAATACTGAAGACAGAAGCTTCATATACTTGGAACTTGGAAGCCATTAACCAAATATGCAGTAATTGTGATCTTCATTCTTTAATAAGATGTATTTTTATGGATCATTTAGAAGACAAGACCCATAATCTTTACTACAACCTAACGAGAACCGCACCCCAAAAGCTAGCTATTGAGGTGGGAGAGCCCAACACTATATAAGCCCCATATCAGCTCCCCATTTAACCAATGTGGGACTTAAGTCCCATTCATTGCAATAATATATTTACAGTTGCATCCCAAGAGGTGTGATGAGACAACCTACCTTACTACAAGTATTAGTGGTTGCTTTCACGGCTCAAGCCCATGACCTATATAGGTCACACAGACAATTTTACTGTTTCTCCAAGATCAGTAAAGATAAGAAGGAAATATTGTAGAGCTCCTTACTTTTGAGGCAGAGTTCCAAGAGATCTGAAAGGAGGTGCATGTCAGTATCCGAATCCCACTGGCCTGATACTTTGTGCTTATTACTGGAAGAAGCGCTCCCTATCAAAGAATGTTTCCATCCCGAGGACTGAAACTCGAAACTTCTAGTTACAGAATCCACAAGATCACCTAGAGTTAATCTCGTAGATGGTCATCCAAGCGAAGAAAATGCTAAATCCAGCGCTGGAAATGCCAGTCATAAGATTCCAGAGCACTCTTCTGCTTGGTTAAATCGAATCGGACACAACATGTTTGGTACTGAGGATTTACTCCCCAATAGTTTGTGTCAACCTTGAATGATTATATTTAACAACATAATTCAAACCAGATGAGATTACAATTGTAATGGTGGAAACTTGATAGATAAAAACAACAATAAATGAATGTCACTGCTATATAGTTCATCTTGAATCTGTAAAGATTGTTTTTTCTCATTACTCATTACAGGAAATTACAGAGGCAAATGTGGTGACTGCAGCCTTATCCTCTCTCCAAAACGAGATGGCAGAATTTCTTTCTGATCCTCTTCTCAAAGTATATGCATGAAGTGGTTGAATAATGAACTTCAGAGAGCTCTTCACTCAAGAAATACCTCAACTTGGTCCCGGCTAGTTCAAAAGCTTCTCTTAAAGCTTTGACATTGCATAGAACTCAGCTGGGGCCGGCAACTCCAATTCATAATTCAAGTTTGAAATTTGGAATGGCAGCAGCTCACATCAACACTTCAAAAAAAAGGAAATGATAAGCATGCGAGAGAGATAGAAAGTTCATGCTTACGAGCCTTATAAACTGAGCAGTATTTATCAAGTACAATTCCACGAGTTCAAACTTAGACATCTTCAAAGTTTCGCTTTGCTATATTTTTACATACATAGTCAAAGAACATGTATTGCATACTACGAACATGAGTGCTGCAAAATTGACCATGAACATTGTAGAATTGAACAGTTCAACCAAAAATTCTAATATCAAGCTAGATATCTTACTGAAATGTTACATTTTGAAATACATATTCGGTACCCAGCTCAAGATGAAAATCTAGCACCCAGTTCATTATCTTAGTGCTTTTAAAAGTTGCTTTTACAACTCTATTAAGGTTCGTTTAGTAAGGTGTATAAGAATAGTGTTGGATAGGGTGGGTGTATAAGTAATGTTGATAGTAGTTTATGTTGTCACTAGTTATGCTGAGCTTATTTCTTATGCACTGTTTGATTTGGTGTATTAAGTGCCGTCATTATTCCTGCATGCCCAGAAAGAATTTCTATCTCTTACAAAATATCCTATCAGCTTTGAAATGTTTTTCTTGAACCGAGGGTCTATCCAAAACAGCCTCTATACCTCACAAGATACAGGTTAAGGTCTGTGTACACTCTCCCATCCACAGACCGCACTGTGGGATTACACTGGGTATCTTATTGTTGTACTAAATATCCTATCATTATCAGTTGTTTGTTGTCGTAAAGGAAAGAACTCATTCTACAAAGTGCCTTCGTGCATTTTGCATAACTCAATTCTTATAAGTACCCCATCGAAAAACAAAATGATAAATGATCCTCGTTGATGCATGAACAACTTTTTTATGTCTGTTACGTTCCTTTATTGGTTTATAGAACCAAAATAAACAGTTTGTTTTCAGTCTAATTCAAAACTGCCCAAGTACAATTTATGTATGTAGTTTATATCCACTACCACCAATCCATCAAAAACTGAAATAATTGGGAAGTCAATCCTACTTCTCCCATTTCTGCTCTATTTCCCCTTCCAGCTTCTCCAGAAATGAATATTTTGATCTCACCAATTCTTCAATTTCTTCCTTGCTGAAAAGGGTTTATTCCTCTTCTTTTTGTTAACCTTGTTACGCAATCCTCATCATGTGACTGCTTAGCAGCAGCGAGGGCACTCAAGAGAAATCGCAGTGACAACACATCTCAGCCGAAAAGGTGCAAATGCCTCTCAAGTACCTTTCTTAACCCAGCCACCTTGAGGCACACCTAAACGTCCTTAAATACTTCTTTAGATACAGCACAGATCCTTTTGCAGAAAGTGACAATTATTCTTTCATTGCTTATAGACACTATTAATGGAAAAAAGGTGTCACAACCCATAAAATGTGTGACTGAATAGAATATTGTGTATGTACGTGCACATTGTAATTCGTAATGGTAAAAAAATCATAGTACTAGTCAAGATACTCCAAGACTTTGACAAAGTTGAGAGAAGGACATTACAAACTCAAATTCATTGAGTAGAGTACATACCTTGATCACTTCTCCGGTTCTCTTTTGAAGGGTCCATCAGGAACCACACCGACTGACTCATGATTGCTACCACCAAGCATGTCCATTCCTTGTTCCTGCATTAAATTTTTTAATTACTGGAGACCAATAGCTGAACAAAGTGACTGAGATAGTACTTCCAATTTGAGTATATTACCTGATTATTTGACGTTTGACCATGCATCCTATGAGGTCTGGAATTAAGGTCAATCAACTCATTCTCCATTTTCACGCTATTATTCACGTTGTTTTCTACTGCTGCCATAGCAGTCTCCCTGTTTGGTTGGTGATTGTCTATCATAGGGAGCTTAAAGGGCTGTGCAGGCTCCATCCTTACATCACCTTGTTCAGTAGATGGCAATCCTAGCTCATTTGAAGGGCCCAATTTATCCCCTGGAAACTACAGAAGGACATAAAAGAAGTAATAAAATAGACTCTTCCCTAAACATAACAAGAACTTGAACCAGGGCTTGTCTTAGCATGAATTTACAAACCTCAATCCTCTGCCTTATAAGGAGATATCTTCCATGGGTTCGTTTACCTCCAACATGGACAATCATATCACATTGCAAACAAAGGGAACTTCCATCGATCTCACAATAAAAGAAAGCTACATACATGTATCCAGCAAAGAAGCAAAAACTTCATATAATGTTACCATCTTGGCAAACAGAAACAGGATAAGGAAAGAGAAGAAATGAAGTTACATACCAGGTGCATTTTCACATATGTCGCAACGCTGGATTTTACTGGGGTCAGCTAGCCCAACTCTTACATGTCGACTTGCAAGCTTGTTGCACATATGGACCTAATATCAGATATAAAGGACCGTGAACTTCTTTCAGTAGAAAACAGATGAATTAAAACTTGTGAGTTACAAACATAAACAAGCAGATACTAACCAAATGTGACAGAACATATGGACCTAATATCAGATATAACAAGGACAGTGAATTTCAGTAGAAAACAGATGAATTAAAACTAGTGCGTTACAAAAGTGAACAAGCAGATATTAACCAAATGTGACAGAAGATTATATTTTACCAAATTAGTTCCTTATAAGTGAATGTTCTTCTATCCTACAACATGTATATCATTTTTGTGTTCTCAAACACTAGAAGTTCCTCGGAAGATCAGACAAGGGAAGTAAATATAGGTGAGACGAGGCGTGAATAAGCAAATGCTGGATATGGAGAAGTTTCCAACACGCATCAGAAAATATAAGCTCAACTAGATAAAAGTGTTATGAAGAGAATAATTCCAAAGAAAGACTTAATAGTCCATTATCACCCAAGAGTGTGGTTTAGTGGTCAATGAAAACCATCAGAAACCACGGTTAAAATCACCGAGACAACAGAATTTAATGATTTCTTCTCACCTTGCCTAAGCCTTGGGGGGAAGAGTAATGTTACCTATATTGGTGGGCGATAGCAGGTACTTAGTGGAATAATCGAGTGAGGAGATGGGCTGGATGCCACCTTTATCAAACAAAAATAAGGCCTCTAGTCCATTCAGGTTGATCAACAGGGTGGATGTGGAATTTCAGAAGGTGCAGTACCAAAAGGGATTGCATTGAATTGTATACTCTAGAAGAGAAGGCATAGTATGAGTAGTAAGTACAAAGAAAGAAAACATAGACCATCATATGCACTACATCAGTGGAAGATGCAAAGTAACTAAAAATCCTAGATCCCTCTCTACACAACAAAGTGGAAACTAACAGAATGGACACTCAAAGAAGATAATTCCATCCCTTTAGTTAGATAGTTTGTATTAGTTCATAAAGTAGAAACCCTGAGTTATAATACAACAAACAACAACATACCCAATGAAATCCCACAAGTGGGGTCGCACAAGTATAGAGAGTACCCATAACTTATCGCTAACTCGTGGAGGTAGAGAAACTGTATACTCAAGTGCAGCAAATCAAGTAGTTATGGGGGGAAATGGCAGTAACGAAATACGGCAATTAATAAGGAAAACAGTACAGAACATCCAGACAAGGAACAATAACAACAACAAATTAATGCTATAACCAAAACACAGAAGGTAACATATGTCAAAAGCAAGAAACTACATGAATGGTAACATATATCAAAATCAAGAAACTACATGAATAAGGCTAGTACTAAGATAATGAATCAACCAATTCAAGATATCATAGTACAACAAACGGACAATCTTTAAACATAAACAACAAGAATTCGATCCATCAAGAACCAAGATTTAGACAACTTATTCTCTATCAAGAACCAAGAAATCGACTGACACTGAAAAATTGGAATTCGACAAATACCTTTTCGTCACAAGAACGGCAGAGAGCCGCCTCATCAGCAGCACAGAAAAGTATTGCGGCTGCACTTTCACAAACATCACAAAGAGTTCTCATATTTGTTTCTATATTTTCACTATTCAATTTCCTTCACTCATTTTTCAAGAATCCACTTCAGGCCATTGATTCACTTACCATACTGTCGATTTAACAAAAAAACAAAGAACACCCACAAATCTGTATGAAATAAAGTTTTTTTTTTTTTTTTTATCAAAGATAGGTGAAGAGTTAAATAAAGAGACAAAAAGGGAATCTTGGGGTTTTGACAAGAAAAGAAGAAGTGGTTGAGCTGTGTTAAGAAAAGAAGAAGAATGCTGAAGGAGGAAAGAGAGAAGAAAAAAAGAAAGCGTGGAGGACAAATGGGATCAACAGAGAGACAGACCCACACAAAGAGACACAACCAAAAGCTAACTCTTTTTTCGTCTTCCAGCTCTAATGATAATCATTTTCTTGTCTAAATTGCCTTTTTTTATCCATTATGTTGCCAAATTAGCATGTTAAGTGGTTTGGTTTGGTTGATGTTTGTTTTGGCAGGCAGATGATATAGCTTGTGTTGCGTCCAATTAGCATGTTACATGGTTTTGAATTTTTTATGGCATAGCCAAGAATATTTAGGTCATTTCTTTGGGGTAAGCCTTGCGGAGGTACTTTTTGGTGTTGGTAGGAGGTAGTGATTGCTTGATAAAATCAAATACTAATTGAATGTTGGTGGGAGTTGAGATGTAGAAGCTGATCCGAACAACAAGTTAAAATATTGATTCTCATGTTCAATTAGCAGGTTTCATTATCTAATGTTTCATTATGCGGAGGTACTTATTTAGTATGATATGAGCCAAAAACACTAAGTGTTGGTGGAAGTTGAGATGCAATGTTGATCCAAACAACATTGTTACAAAAAGTAAAAATATTGATTATGTTACGTCCAATTAGCAGGTTTCATGATTTGAAGATATAGCTAGAACACTTTAGGTCAGTTTATCAGCTTAAGCCTTCCAGAGGTACGTATCTAATATCGATGTTGGTGGGAGGTAGTGATTGTCTGATAATTTAAAATAATTAAGTGTTGGTGGGAGGAAGTTGAGTTGATTTGAACATCAATGGTTTTGATCAAACAAGAGCACTTTAGGTGATTTCTTCAACCTAAATCGAGCATACTTATTTAATATATGTGTTAAAAGAGAGATAGCAATTATCTGATGAAATATGTTACTAAAGGTATTTTGATAAAATAGTCAAGGTGTGAACCAACCTAGTTTAGTGTGTTGTCTCTTGAGTGTCATTTTTTTCTTTCTTTTACTTAATGTATTATGGAATTGAAATTGAAATGTTAGCAAGTAGAGAAAGATAACAACAATTTTTTAATTTTTTTTCTTGGTGTTGATATTTACAAAGTTCCATTCAACCATTTAAAGAAATGCAAAATGCCCTCTTTAGACAATATGTTGATACATTAAATTCAAGTTGCTAATCTTGATGACAAAATCAAATAAACCCTCCTCACAATCCTCTACCTAGGACCCTTACTTTGGCCTTGTTATAAGTTGTCATTGTGACTTTGCCACCACAATCCATTCCTCCTATAACCTTCGTATTCCTCTTGTCCTGCCCCCACACTTCCCTAGCCTTTTATTATATTTTCTATGATATGAAAGGCTAAAACAAATTTCATAAATGATATGATGGCAATAGTTCTACATTTGAAATGTCAATTATATTATTTTTTATTCTAGAAATGTCAATTATCATACACACCACCAATTACTTGTTTCATCTTTCGGAAGATAGAAAATTACAAAATTGTACAACACATTAAACATATATTAATAAAACAATAATTAACTTATACAGACTTGCAATATAACATATTGCTCTAACACATTAAACAATCAAGTATTGTTGTTACTTTTATTTTTAATTCTGTAAAATAATACATAAAATGATATATACAATATAAAATATAAATAATAATATAAAAAACATAAAAAAAATAAAAAAAATTATTATATAAAAATAAAAAATAAAAATTTTAAATGAAAATTAACCAAACTTATGAGATATGTTAATTAATTAATAAGGGATATATTGATAAATATGTATATATGTAAGCGATATTTTAGTCTTAAAAATAATAATTTTCTGCTTTTGCTTTTTTTTTTTTAAATAGAAATTTTTAACTTCTTCCCAATAACAAAAAAACTTTCTGCTTCTATCTAAAAACAGTTTTAAGGATTCACCAAATAATTAATTTTTCAAAAAAAAAGTATTTTTTTCTCAAAAAAAATACTTCTAGCCTCCCAACTGTTTACAAGAAATTTTAAAGTGACAGAAAATAAATGGCAATCACAACAAAATAAGAAGAAACATAACTTTATTCATAAATATGCGAGTACAATTTTGTTCCTCCATTGATTCTACTCTCCTAAGATTTATCCATGATTCGAGGGTCATTAGTGGCGTATTTCTCGAACTAAGATGATTTAGATTTGACCTCTATATGAGTATTCGATGACTTTTGTGGATATTCGAGATCCTGTCCTTTAAAAATACCCAAGAGTTTATGGGATATTTTTTGATGCCTTTTAAGGGAATTTAATACCCTTTATATAGGCATATCGATGACTTTTGTGGAATATTCGAGATTCTGTTCTTTAAAAATACCCAAGAATTTATGGGATATTTTTAGATACCTTTTAGGGGAATTTAGTATCCTTTATATAGGCATAGTTTAAACTAGAGTTTAGGGTTGAATAGCCTCCAAGAATTCTAATTGAAACTGAACACATCTTCTAGAGTCCCAATTCGAATTGAAAATGTCTTGTAGAGTCCACAAAATTTCAATGTTTATACCAACGACGATGCCAAACAGACTCTAACTAATAATTTAACTTTAAAATATTTATTTTACCTTTAATGAAATTATTTATAATTACATAAGTATCTATCACTTGTAAATTTCAAATTTTTTTTTTTTGTAAACTTTATATTAAATTAAACTAATTCATATAAAATATGATGGAAGGAGGGTTTATTTTGGATTTGGTGGGTAAGGGGATTTGAAATAAGTGTTGGCATAAAAAAGCAGATAAAAATGAGGTCCACAAGTAATCCAATAAGATGGGCCATGGTCATTGGACACGTGAGAATCAACAAGGGTGTGGCTGTTGAAGATTTTGTTGATACAGATTGTCCTAATTTTCAAAGTAAGATCAAAACAACAATTCTTAGCCACATACTTCTAAAGTCTTGAAAGCTACCTCTTCCTTTTTTTCATCCACTAATTCCTTCTCTTTCATGTCCCGCCTTCTTTTTTTCATTTACGTTTAATCGTGATGTTTAAATCAGTTTGATCATAGAAATCTAAGATATAAATATTTGGATATCATGCTTGTCTAGACTTTAAGTGTTTTTGTTTTCTATTGAAATTTGCATCTCTTATCAAGTAGTATTTTTTTTTCATCTTAATTTATATTGCATTAAAAAGAATTTAGTCACATAAATATTTTTACATATTTAATATAAACTATAAATTTCAAATCATTATCTCCTTCTTAAATTCTGTCCAAACCATGTCACAATATTAAGTGCTCTTTTTCTATAACACTAAAGTAATTTTGTATTTTAGATTATTTATTTTAATTTTTAATTATTTATATATCGATTGTTAGGTTACATCTTTAATGCCATTAATTTTCATGACAATTTTGATGAATGACTCCACTCTACCAATTCATAGGTGATGATTATTATTCATGACAGGTACTTCCAACATCTTCTATTATCCATCTTTAGATTTCTTACACTTGTTTCAATTATGTTCGATGATCTACTAGTAATTAATATGCCATTTATTAAAAATATAATAACTACATTTTAAACTCGTTATTATGAGTCTACCAAAGTCTAAGAAAGATAATTTAAACTTTTAAACAAGTAGGATTTGAAATTACCAACTACTATGTTATGTCTGTTCATTTTAAATTTTACAAAGCAATTATTCATGTTAATTTACAAAACAATTGAATTACTATATGCTTATACAAAAAATACTTGTCATTTAATTGAAACAAGTTTGGTAATACCTATCACTCCTTGAGGCCACAAATGGGGTTGTTCTAATTTGTCATTCACCCTTTTAATGTTGAAATAATTTTAAATTTTTATTTTTATTTTTATTTTTATTTTTATGAATAACTCCAAAGGCATTTCAGTCATTTTGATAGAATTCTGCTAATAATCACTATTTTACTTATCATATTAATTGTTTATTCAACGGAGAATGTGTTTTTCAGTAATCAGTACTTGCTACTTATCAACTATTTTTAATCAGCTAACCTAAACGAGATTCTATAACAAAAAATAAAATAAATATTACTATATAAGAAGAGTGAATAAATACACTCTTCTTGTTGATGCATGGCAAAAAAATGGACCCCATCAAAAAGCTACAAATGAATAAATTGGGTGAATTAAAAAAAAAAAGATAAAACAATATAAATAATTTATTAATGAATGAATGAATTAATAAATAATATTAAAAGATCCTTCGAGGATAGAAATTGGAAATAGTAAAATATAAGAACAATGCAAGGAAAAATGAAATGGTGTACAAAAGTAATAATAGGGCCCACACAATTAAAGCTAGCCGTAAAAGAGGAAAAAAAGCAAATGGATTTTTGTGTCCAACAAATAGGAAGTACATTTATGAAGAAGGCAAATATAATCATTTTTCAAGTTTGAAAAGTACGAAATACCATAAAACAATTATTTGAAAATTTTAGTACTTTCTTCATTTAAATTTTTCCTTGTTTTTCTTTTAATTTGTTCTATATTTCAAAATTACATAATAAGTACTTAAAATCACAATGTAATAATATAATATATTAAAAAAGACATAATTAAAAATCATAAAAGAAATTTTATTGACTCTTTAATTCCATATTGAAACAAAAGAAGTTTGTTTGAAAATAACATATAAAGTATTGTAAATTAAAGTAAAAAAACAACTAAAAATATTTAAGAATCATATAAGAAATTTAGTTGACTTTCGTAAAAGTATCTACATCACATAAAATAGAACAGAAAGAGTAATATATATTATTTGAAAATGATATAAGAAGTGCTATAAATCACAATAAATTAACAACTTCAAAATATATTTCTACCCTCAATTTTATTGCTACATTTATTTGCTATTTAAAATTGAAATTAAAAAGACAAATGACAAATAAGTTTCTATATTAGCTCACTTATGAGCAAAATATATTATAACAATCTTTACTAATTTTACAACAATACATAAACTATACTCCCTCCGTCCCATATTAGATGGGCACTTCCAACTTTACACGGTCATTAAGAAATCATTAATACATTGGAAGACTTGACCATTTTGCCCTTTGTTTATATCAATGCACATTGAAATGAGTTACAAAAAATACACATACAATATAGGAATGGTCATAGTAATTGTAGGGGTAAAATGGAAAAGAATTAATTAATTCTATCCTAATTTAATAAGTGCTCAAATAATATGAATTTTTTTTTTTAATAAGATTCTCATCTAATATTGGACGGAAAGAGTAACAATATAACTTTATTAATGTTGGGCCCGGGCAACGCCCGGGCTTTCTTTACTAGTATATATATAAAAGTTGAAATAATTCCCCATCAATTGACTTGACATTTTGGTTGCTTTCCTTATTTGTACCTGCTACAGCAATGGGCTAGGCCTTCTCAAGCATACTTTGCTATGGCCCAAATAAATTGGTCCATTAAAATCTCTCAAAGCACCTCGGACTCCGTCGACGCTCTAGACTTGATATCTTTTCATAGACCCTGTGAATCAATTAATTTTGAGGAGCATGTCGCAACAAAAGGATGGTTCCTTGTGCATTTTATTTTATTTTCTTAAGGGAACAAAAGCAATACACCGCCCATTTTTGTGATTATATACATATGTATAACTTGTAAAAAGTGAGCTCATCGATTCAGGAAAATCAAAATGCACCCCAACCTTCAAGGTTTCATTTTCTGAAATTGAGTGAAAAAATTGAATCCGCTACTAATTGAGATGAGGTAGATGCCTCCTAATTGGGGAACAAATCGAATCGGAATTTCCTTAAATAGCACCAACCTACAATTACCCCATTCTCGACTAAGAACTACACAACAAGCAAACATGCTTTTGTTTGCTTCTTCATGAGAGATTTCTGAAATATTTCTGTCTGTATACCAACACATTGTTTATACTAACTAATTGAACATTTTAATTTAATTATCATGTTTTAACTTGATAAGAATTTTAAGAAAGGAAAAAAAAAAGCTTTTAATTTTTTGTGGTCTTGATTAAATATATGTAAAATGAATCAAAAAATGTCTTTTATTCTTGTCATCTTAAATATGTCATATAGAATATTATAATTAAATAGTTATCAAAAAGAGAAAAAAAACTTTCCTTTTTAAAATGGACTAAAAAATATTAGGACAAATAAATTGAAACAAATAAAGTATTTAAATGAATTTGAACTTAGACTTTCTCCATCATTCAAAGGCAAGAAGAGGAAAAAGGAGAGGACTTTGGCCGTATTTCTTAATTATTTACCTAATAATACTAACAACTTATCTACCTAAACAAATTAATTTAGACTTTATTTAAGCAACCACCAACAGACATAGCTTTGTTAATTAGTTTAACATGTAATAAACGCTCCTAACGTGGTAGCCTTAAATGAACCTAACACTAATGATCTTTGTAATTAGACCATAAACAAATTTCATTGATGTTATTTAAACGAGTTTTCTAAGCTTCATTTGAAATTATAAAAATGGTAAATTGAACTGCCCAATTATAATAAGATACTTAATTAAAGAGCACGATGTTGAAATAAAAAAGAACTAGTTAGTTGAGGAAGAGAAAGGCTTAATCTTTTTTTTTCATCTTTTATCTTTTTAAGTTAAAATTCCATATATGCAGATCTAAAGAAATATTTTCACGACCAGAGTACTTTTTATATAAAAAAGTTACATATAAATCTTTAGTATATACTGTTGATATTGATAAAAATGATAAGTAACATGCTGTCATAAACTAAAATTCATTGGTAATATAATTTACGTTTTTTTAAACATAATTATAAGTTTTGGCAATGCCTTTTCAAGGTTTAATTTGATTATGGGAAAAGGTGAGTTGATTATCCCAATTAGTGTTTCGAGGGTCAAGGGATTAATCATGGCATTTGAAAGGGAAATGATATAAAGAGCGGGTTCGGTATATAGAAAAATAAGTTTTTCGAAATTTTATCTAGAAAATGAGTTTTTTAAAAATGAGAAAAACAAACTTTTCTAATAAAAGCAGGAAAAACAAATTGCACAGATAGTGACATTTCACATGAAATGTAGCTTATCTGTCCTGCAATACACTTCATCTTTATCTACTGTAGCCTCCATTCCATACTCTTATCTATCCGTAATCCACACCTTCCTAATATTTGTTTAGATTATAAATGTATTTGAAATGAAGAAAAATATCTTTTAACTAATATTTTTACTTACATACCAAATATAAAAAATAATAAACTAACTTATTTTCTAAATATTATTTTTATTGTGGAACAACATTCCTTAATTAATACCGAACACGCCTAAGTTCAAAAAAGTTTTCTACGTTCTAATTATAGGAAAATTTAAGAACGTAGATAATATATATTTTGCTGTTCGTCTTCAAATGGTGCGGTTGGTGGGGGAAATGGAATAAATAAATAGTATTAATATTATTTCTGACATTTCCAATTTAACTAAAAAACAATAATAAGAATCTTTTTATTGTCGGGATGACGCAGTTGGTTTGGAGGGTGGTTATCCACACGAATGACCCGGTATCGATCCCCCTCAATGCCTTCTGAATCGAGTTTGTCGCATAGGGCTTGCCTAGTATGGTTTACATACACTATGTGTTTTGCAGGCTATTACACAGTGGGGTGTTTACCCAGTGCGCACAAAGTGTTCACCTGAAGGGCAGAAACTGTAGCAGAGATTATAGCGGCTACGGGTTATCCTGAGGTTAAAAAAAAAAAAAACTTTTTATTAGATGGTTTCTGGTGAAGGATAACTAATTTCACCAAATGTTAAATTGAAAGAGTCCTTAAATTAGTAACTTTTGTGTAGAAGATTGGACCTGTCAAATTAGTGGAAACTTTGTTGCAATTTCTTACGTGTCATTGAAAAAAGGGGAAATTATATGAAATAACAAATTATTAATTTAAATTAAATGTTATAGTTATAGTTTATTTTAATTGTAATTCACAGCAAACATTCCCTTTTTTTGCCATCTGATTCGATATACAATTGACCATTTTCGGTATACAATTAGCCATTTTATACATTTTGGTATAAAATATATAAAATGCGTTTGTGTTCGTATAAAGCGAGAGAAAAGTGTATATACAAATACAAATACATATATTTTTGTCCTATACACTTATAATAATACAAATACAGATCTTATTATACAAATTACAATGTATAAATGAATTTATACAAAACTGAACAATTTGTATAAAATTGGACGTTTATAGCGAATTATACGAATCAAAAACTCCAGAGCAAACATAAAATTTGTTATGGAGCACAATTATGCAAACTATAGCTATAACATATAAATATGATTTTTATGTTTGCTACATGTGAAAGTTGCTTTTGAAAAAATTATTATTTTAGTATTAAATTGAAAGAGTCATTATTTATTTATTTTGTGTGTAATTAGAAAACGACATGAAATTTCATGTGTATTTATTTGTATTACACACATATTGATCGGATAAAAAAGGATTTAAAATGTTATATTTTGATAGCTACGTTTAAAGATTCAGTTGATAAAGTGGTGAACAGAAGGGTCCAACTCTAACTGACAAATGAAGTCAAGTATGGGGTCATTTTCCCCTCTTATTTTACTAGTGCTATGACTTAGTTTGAGATAGTAAAATTAAGGAAAAATTACTCAGATACACAACTTATTTTATCATATTCTCTAAAATTCTCTAAAAAATTTACAAAAATTCCTACTCACTCCTATTCTCGGTTATATCACTTTACGCAATGTATCGGAATGTAATACATCACTTTATGCGGTGTATCGGGATGTAATACATCACTTTACGTGACTTATTATCGGATACATTACTATATGCGATGAATCAATTGGATACATCACTATACACGATGTACGAGACGTAATACATTACTTAACGCGATGTTGTCGGATACATGTCTATATGCGATGTATCAGGACGTTGTGCAATGTATCAGAAATTGAGATGTAATGTATTGGAACATTTTTTGGGATGTATTCGAATTCCATCAAATTTAAACGATTTTCGTAATTTAAAAAAAGATAGGAATAAAATGTAATTAGCTCTTAACACTATAAAATTTGAATAAAATTCCCTAAAATTAAACAAATTTCCTTTATTTTTAGGTTTCATGCCTAATCAAACACCATGGCATAGTAATAATAATATAAATGGGATTTAAATTATACTAATAAAGTTGTAATGATATATATATTTTTACACAAACAGTAATTTAGCATGTTATCATGATTTAGTTACCATTTATTTAAAGTTATCAACTAACATTATTAAATAAAGTTACCTGCAACTTGAAATTACTGCCTTTTACAATCTGACTGTAATATAAACTTTAGTTGTACTTTAAAGAATGAGAAAATTGCGGTGGGTGTCACGATAAATCGAGCATCTTCATAATTATTAAACCATGTGAACTATGCCCTTTTCATCTGCAATTTCTTTTACTTTTCAACTATACCTCATATGATCTTTAATAATAAATTATAACTCAATCTTTTTTTTTGTTTTTTTGGATCTGGATAATAATAAGAGGTTGTGGTAAAGTAGTAAATATTTCTTTATTCTTAATTATAGATTTCAAATTTAAATTTCGGATATAAAATTATTTGTTGATAAAAACGCCTTATTCCATTGTGAAACTTTACGATGTAAATTTAGATTAGTCAGCCACGCGTGGACGCTGAGTGGAAATAAACACTGCAAAGCTGTACTGAATAACTAGACAGCTGAAGCGATTACTGATGCGTGAATGCCGGGTTTGCCAATATATTAACCAAATCCTTTCAGCTAAATCTTAGCAAGTTATTAACATTTTAATTACAGATTTGATCCACTTTTGGGAAATGAGAACAAATTAAAGGCCTTGTTTTTTTCTGAGAACAAATTAAAGGCCTTGTTTTTTTCTTTCTTTTCCTCCGGGCAAGAACTGAATTATCATTATATGAGGTACGACTAATATAATTTTATTATATATGTTGAAGTAAAAGTTCAGTTTATCTAAAAAATTAAACGGTTAAGAGCTTTTCTTTTATAATTTATTTAATTATGTCTTTGATACATATTATTTTTTCTCATGTGTTTAATTAACTACGAGAAATATCTTTTGTGATAATGATAATACTGAAATTCGAAATTAAAATTTCTACCTATTGTGACATGATATTTATATCTTTTATCATTATATGTTATAGTTGATCAAGATAAATGTACAAACCTAAGGAATTTCTTTTTTTAATTTAACACTTGATATTTAAAACATGTATTAAAATTCAAATAAATTCGAAGCACGTACTAATAAGATGGCCATTCGGGCGTGGCACAAGCAGTTATTTTTGAAAGTGTATGGAAGTTGCTTCAACCTACAAGGGCCATGGCTACTCATTTCAACTTTTTATTATATCTTCTTTTTCTTTGGTTTACCTTTCAATTTTCATGATGAATGGAATTCCTTTTTCTCTTATTCTAAATAATATAATTATTATTATTATCCCATTTTAGCTTTCTCAAAGAAAATTATTATTACATCTAAAAGTTATATCCATATGTCAGAGTCTCATATGTTACTAGCGACACTTTGAATTCTTAAAACTAATATTGAATTTAATAATCACGTTAAAATTCATTTTTTTAAATAATAAGTATTTGAAAAAAATATCTCCTACAAATTAATGTGGTAATTATTCTCGGTCTGTTTTAATTTTTAGTTTCAAACTTTTCATGTGACATAATCAGGACAATAAGTTTAAGCAATATTTTGATATATATTTAATATATTTTTTATTTAAGATCATAAAATTTAATTTTTAAATTTTTTTAAAACTTCGTACAGTCAAAATTATTTTAACCGGAGAGAGCATTTGATTGGGCCAAATATTCCTTAGGCCGAAAGGAAGAAAGTTATGCCAATCATGTAAGTTCAAATGTTTACCGGTGGGAATGCTTAGTCAAGCCAATTTTTTAAAAGTAACATTAGTATTTCTTAGAAAAATATTTATATATATTTCATACAAATACTAAAAAGACGAGAGTGGAAAATGGGGATGTTAGGGGTGGGCGCGAGTGGATGAGGTGAAAATATAATATGTCCGAGGGTTAAGATGACACAATTAATATGAAATGTCATTAATTTGCTCTTCATTATTTTTCTTATTTTTAAGGAATTTCGTTTCTTTAATTTTTTTTTTTATAGTTTTGATCAATTAAACACGAGAAAACTATCCATATCGAGCACATGTTACATGAAGAAAATAAGAAAATCAGATCTCTTAACCATTGACAAATAAAATAGAAGAAAATATTCTTTTTCAGATTTATTATATATAAAAATATTTCTTCTAGTTCTTATAACTATCACACGCTATTTTGACAAAAAGTCGTACTAATTTTGACAATTATTTTGTCTACTAATAAAATACTCATAGAATCGTGAAAATAAATTAAAAAGTTTCCCAATTAATTAAAGTTTTGTTTGGTATAAGAATGACCAAACAAGAGAAATACTAATTAAATATTAACCGAATTAGAAAAATAAATAATCCCAAAATGGTCCCTGTTTTAGTGGACCACTACCTCAAATGACATGTGTCATAAATCCATACGGTTAAAATAAACCTTCGTATTTACTCACCGAGATTCCAGAGCCACGTGGTCACGTGGTTCATACCAAGAGAGGGTAATTTCGTCATTACACTTTGTCCTTACCGTCACACGAAAAAAAGACGTTGACGCTCTCTCTTCGATTCATAAAACTGTATGCAGTTCCCAGAAGTGGAAATTTTGTGTACTGTGTGTTTTTCTGTGTGTGTATTTTACTTCGTCTTCTTCAGTGAAATTGTTGTTTGTTTTAATGGAGAATTTGATAATGGAGGTAAGATTACTGTTATCGTTTTTTTTTCTTCTCTTTTTCTCATTCATTATCGACTTTATTCGATGCGTAAAGCTTCATCTTCATGTACTGAGATTCTGAGAATGCGCTTCAGTTAGCTTCAAGTTCAATCTGTTTTTTTTTATCAGCTGAAGAAAAGGACTTTTCAGTTTTCAAGCTCTTTTATTATTTTTTTTATAAAAAATTGTATGACTGGCTGAACATCGATTAATCCGGATCTTGTTCTTTTAATACTTTTTTTCCGTTGAAATATTATTTATTAAATTGTTCAATCTGAATAAACCGGTTTTTTTTACCGTTAGAATCTTGTGAGAATTTAATATCTACGTTACATTTTTGTTATTTAAATCTCAGCACAAGGATTGAAGCAGAGAAAGTTGTGACCGTTGAATTGAAATCCCTTATCTATCTCTGAGGTCCTCATTTTTCCAGTGGAAACAACAGAGAAGGTGAACAGTGAACTCTTTTTGTCAATGTGACTTCTCTTTTTATATCAGCATATGTATATAAAATTTGTTGTTTGGCTATTTGCAACAATCTCGAACATCCTACCTTCTTGAGACTCAACTTGTGGGGGATTGCACTAGGTTTGTTGTTGTTGTTTGGATATTTGTATTCTATAAAGGTTTTGTGGTCCACCATTGCTAAAAGTTTCAAAAGCTTCAGAGCTACTGTGGAAATTTCATAGAATAGTATTGTCACTTGGTGCTGAAGCATACTTGGGTCCCAATATTGGTCCCCGTTAAGCAAAGTAAAGTGGATTGAGTTATGGCGCTTTTTAAGGAATTTTAGGTTTTGAAAAATTGGTATTAAGGTTTTTAAGCAAAGTGCTTAATCACAACTAACACATGAATTGACCTACCTAATCGTGTGGTTAATTTTTATAAATACTTTCTACGATTAGTTATAGATCATTCAATGGCTACTGTATTCTTTTAGCAATCACAACCACCATGTCTCAAACATTCTAACTGTCTTTCCTTTTTCTGTTGGGTGTTGGCAGCAGCAATATGAGGCAGTGAGAAGTTTTCTTCTTTTTACGCTTACCTTTGGGTGACCCTTGAATCATGGGTCCATTGCTGGCATTGTGATTGGAGTGGCTACAAAGAGAGGAGGGGGAAAAGATAGGCATGGGAGCTATTGGTGGGGAAGAGTTGAAGAAGTGGGAGAAAATGCAAGGAGCTGCATTGAGCGGTGAAGAGAAGATCTTGGTGTTGGTAAGGCTGAGGCCTCTTAGTGAAAAGGAAATTTCAAGGAATGAAGTTTCAGATTGGGAATGTATCAATGAGACCAGCATCTTATATAGGAACAGTCTCCAGGAACGGTCTGGACTGCCAACTGCTTATACCTTCGGTAAGAAAATTCCCTATTTCATCCTTTGCATGTAAACCTGATTGTTGTAGATTGAGAAATGACAGTGAGAGGTGAATTGAGGTTTAGATCTGGATATTTTAGCTTGCAAACTCTGGCTGACATCAATTCCTGGGTTGGGCTGTTCTACTCTGCAGAACTATTTATATTTGTCGGGGTAATTTCATTTGTAGCTCAAGTGCAATTTATAAATGATTTACTGATGCTACACATATCTTCTTGCTTTTCTTTTCTGAGATTAGACAGGGTATATAGAGGTGATTGCTCAACAAGGGAAGTGTATGAGGGAGGAACAAAGGACATTGCTCTTTCTGTTGTCAGCGGAATCAACTGTGAGTGTTCCAGTCATATGCCTTCCACATTTTGTTGCAGATTCATTGTTCATTTGAAAGAAAACTCACTGTTACGACTACCTAAACATATTATGCAGCAACTATCTTTGCGTATGGGCAAACAAGCAGTGGAAAGACCTACACAATGAATGGAATTACAGAGTTTACAGTAGCGGACATATATGATTATATGCAAAAGGTAATTTAATGTTAACTGTCACATTATATTCTTTGACTTGGAATGTTTGAGCAGTGCTTGACATAATGCATCTAATCTTCTTTTGTTCTTTATTTATTGCAAACATGATATTTCCTTCTCTTGTTCAGCACGAAGAAAGAGCTTTTGTTTTGAAGTTTTCTGCAATGGAGATCTACAATGAAGTTGTCCGAGACCTCCTCAACTCAGATAGTTCTCCTCTTAGGCTGCTCGATGATCCTGAAGTGAGTTTCTGTTTCTTAGTTTTAACAGTGAGCGGATGAAGTTTTCTAATGATTTTGAGTTTTGTAGAAAGGGACCATTATTGAGAAACTCACAGAAGAAACTTTAAGGGATTGGGACCATCTGAAAGATCTCTTGTCCGTATGTGAAGGTAGTGCGAATCTCCAACTCTACGCTTTAGTTTTAATCACAATATAGAAATTAGCACCTATATATTTTCTCCAGAATTTACTAGTTTTTATGATCCCCTTATGCAGCTCAAAGACAAATTGGCGAAACTTATCTTAATGAAAATAGCTCCAGGTCTCATCAAATTCTTAGACTGGTATTGCCTTCCTGTCCTTTTTTCCTTTTGATAAAGTTGGTATTGGCATGTTTTGTTCTCTGTACAGAACAGTAAAATACTATCATGGAATAGAGATGTGTGAATATTTCTGATACTTTTTTGTCGTTCTGTTTCAGACAATTGAAAGTTCAGCCCGTGAGTTTATAGGGAAGGACAACAAAACAACTCTTTCTGCTAGTGTGGTATACATCAGTTAGTTCACTTAGGATTTTATTGACAGTTTCTTCATGGATGCCTGAGTTGCTGATGGCAAATTTATGATTTTTGAATGCAGAATTTTGTTGATCTAGCAGGTAGCGAACGTGCATCTCAGTCTCTGTCAGTTGGGCAGAGACTGAAAGAAGGCTGTCATATTAATCGTAGTTTGTTGACTTTGGGAACTGTTATTCGCAAGCTAAGGTTGATTGCTTGTTTCTTAAGTCATCTTGCTAAGACATCTAAATTTGCTGCACTTAGCTAGATGTCTGAATGATCTTTTAAACATTTATTCAGTTTTGATGTCCACATTGCAAGTTGGGGATTTTTTTCTTTTCATTTCTCAGATTAGCTAAGAAATGCTTTATGGTGTTGAATAGTATTGCTATGTGAATTGTGTATGTTATTAATAGTACATGGAATGATGTTAACCACAGTATGGACATCCATCACACCCTTTGGCTGTTTGTATATACATTCAAGATGTGTGCATTCAATTAATCTTTTTCCACTACCCTCTTGTTGAAGCTTCACTGCATGTAACAATTTAACTTAATTGCAGCAAGGGAAGACATGGGCATGTCAATTATAGAGATTCTAAGCTAACTCGTATCCTTCAACCTGCTTTGGGGGGCAATGCAAGAACTGGCATAATCTGCACCCTGAGTCCTGCTCGAAGCCATGTAGAACAATCTAGAAATACACTTCTATTTGCCTGTTGTGCCAAAGAAGTGACCACTAATGCACAAGTCAATGTTGTAATGTCTGACAAGGCATTGGTGAAGCATTTGCAGAAAGAGTTGGCTAGATTAGAGAGTGAATTAAAAACCCCCACAACTACTTGTGATCATGTGGTATTGCTGAGAAAGAAAGACCAGCAGATTGAAAAGGCGAGTTTTCTTTCCTAACTGTTGCTTCTTCTGGAAATTTCAGCTACTAGACTTTGGATTGGTTACCATGAGCAGTTGAATTGATCCGATGAACCAATTGTTAATCTATTTTCTGTTCATGCCAAAGCTTTTATCTAACTGCTGATTTCACTTATTCTTCACTCAGTTATTTTGCATTTTATTTGTCAAAGCATCCTTGCTTCATGTTACAGCAAAATTTTCCCAAGGGTTATACAAATTGAAATGTTTTCATAGAATGTTTATACAGTTTATCTGGTAAATATCTGCAGCTAGAGAAAGAAGTGAGGGAACTAACTAAGCAACGTGATCTTGCTCAATCGCGGGTTAAGGATTTGCTGCAGACGCTTAAAAGTGATAAAACCTCCAGCCAAAAGGTTTGTATTAAGTAACCTATTTGAATTATCCATTAGAGATGTTCCTTTATCTGTTACTTATTTTACGCAAAGTTTCAGGACATATCAAGTCTACCTTCAGAAGGGAACACATATGAAGATGAATGTTCTGTGTCTTGCTCATCAGCTGTAGCAGGGTCCTACATCAGGGACAATGATAGTGATGCTACCTCTTATGTTGTGCCAGCTGCTAGTCAACAGCAGAGGGTAAAAGAATCTGTAAATTTGACAGGAGAAGATTGTGATGACCATTGCAAGGAAGTTCGATGTATTGAGATGGATGAGTCTAGTGAAAAGCAAACCTTTACATCCATCAGCTTGTCAAGCACTGACTATGGAGAAAGAATGTCAATGCCTCCTGCTTCCAGTATCAGACATTCAGACCCCCAACAGCAATCACCAATGTTACTTGGACAAGCAAGCAGCACCACCGGTTGTTCTCTTCATGGGGCCTGGGAGCAGAAAATGCTTGATATCCAGAACACAGTCAATTCTCTTGTCAGACCTTTCCCTGATGATTCTTCTTCACTTTCCCTTTCAACAAGTATATCAGGTTCCAGAAGCCGTAAATTAACAAGAAGCAAAAGCTGTAGAGCTAATTTTATGATTGGCTCACTTTCACCCGACACTGAGACAGCTGAAGAAAACCAGACCACCCCACCTAATGTGCTAGATAAGGATTTTCCTGGAAGACCTGAGAGTTTCCAACGGAAGCACTGGAAACTACCCCTATTAATTTATGGAGCAAACAGATCTAACTTATCGAGAAACAATTCACAGTCTTCCATTGGTAGTGCTTTTGTGGATGGGAATAATGTCCCTGGAGATGAGGATATCCCAAGTGTTGACAATTTTGTGGCAGGTCTTAAGGAGATGGCTAAGCAACTTCATGATCAGGTATGAAATATCTTGGTCCCAACTGTGTGTGTTTAGAGTTGCTCACACTTTTTTGCTTGTTTTTTCATGCATGGGATTACTGGAACATGTGTGCATCATTTGGTTTTAGTGCATCATGTTACTTTGGTCGATTTGATGACAGATACTGCTTGCATGATCAGTTTGCTCTTTGATCTGTTTTTGCTTTCTCTTATTTTGGGTGGTGGGCATGACGAGGTAACTGTGCTAGCTAATGCAAAAACAACTATTCCGATTGAATTATGTGTATACAGTTAACAATCTTAGAGTATAGTTTAAGCTATTTTTGCAATGATTTGTGTAGTAAGCATTAAGTTTATAACTTGACAGAACTTGATTTATGTCACGCTTTGTCATCATTTTACATGTATAATATCTATGTCACAGGGTCAAGAGGCTGGAAAGTCAAAAAGGAGCGTCAAAAGTATTGGAGTGGACCCGATGCTGGACTCATTGGAGGCTCCTTCAGATTGGCCTCTTGAATTTGGAAGGCTACAGAAAATGATCATTGGACTATGGCAAACTTGCCATATTTCATTGATCCACAGGACATACTTCCTCCTACTGTTTAAAGGTGACCGTATGGATTCTATTTACATGGAGGTAGAGGTAAGAAGACTTTCCTTCCTCAAGGAAATACTTTCAAATGGAAGTTCAGCTGTGCAAGGCGGTCAGACAATCACACTAGCATCTAGGTATATTCTCTACCTTGCATCTCTCATATTCCTATTCCCATCCCAGTTCAAGTGAAGTGATGCCAATGTAAATTTGTTATGGACTGCAAATAGTAGCTTAAACTTTATGTATAGCCTGGTATCATTAAAATTTTGTAACTACCATCTCTGCAACATCTGCTAATATGATTCATTATCATTCTTGATTTAACAGCCTCAAAGCTCTTAGACGCGAGAGAAATATGCTCTGTAGGTTTATATATAAAAGGTTACCAGGAGCTGAAAGAAATGATATATACCAGAAATGGGGCATAAAGTTGAACTCCAAAAGGAGAAGACATCAACTGGTTCATCGTCTTTGGAATGACACAGATCTGAATCATGTGATAGATAGTGCTGCCATTGTCGCAAAGCTGATTGGGTTCTCTGATCAGGGTCCAGCCCTCAAGGAGATGTTTGGGCTTAGCATTACACCTCCTCCGAGGAAGAGCAGGAGATCTTTTGGCTGGAAGAACAGTATGTCATCCCTTATCTGAGCTTTTTGAAAGTTCAGTAGCAAAAGAAAGATATAGGTGAAATTAGCAATAGTCTGTCTTATGATGAATGTAATTGGATTGGATACATGTTGCCAATTCACTGATTATAGGATTGAATAGTCTCCTTTATTAGTTTGCTTAAGTTTGTGCAGTACTACTCTGTGAATCAATTATAATTTGTAGCTTCATATTTGATAGTAGTAGATAGTGTTCTTAACAATCTAAATCTGGAATTGGAGAAAGTGTTAAAGTAATTCATTTGGCATATGATATTATAAACCCAATTACTTGTAAGTTGTAACTATCTATATTAACCATAAATTGGCGATGACCAGAACCAGTTAAATGATATAAGAAGTCTACATTTTTTTTTACACCGTTTATCGTGTCATACAATATATTTGCAAGGATTCTAGCTCTTTATTTGTCTGGAATTTAGTAATTTCAACTTTTAAGAACAATGATATGTATACCCGTGTTCTTTTAATTTTGTAGTTCTGATTTTTGAACTTTCAACAATTTAAATTCACACGGCATAAAATTTCTTAAAAAAGGAAACACTTCATGCTATTTTTTCTTCTTCTATTTCTATGGCCCAAAGACCTGAATAGAATTAAAAAATAAAAAAATCTTAATTATTCCATCACAATTGTTAGTGTCAATGCATCATTTAATATTTAATTACTTGTCATGTGTGTAACTACATTATACCAAATTTCAGTTTCCTGGTCTCTTTACAAACAAGCCTAATTACAATGTACATCCTTTCTTAATTATTCTTGTTTGCTATTCACATTTCTTCAAAGTTGATACCAACCAATAAAAAAATTTAACTCAAAGTATATTTTTTTTAGACATAATGTAGTTTAACTAGTTTGTAATAGATAAAATATGTCATTATTCAGAAAGACTAACCTAATTAGAATAACATAAATAGTTAAAGAAAAACACCAACTAGATAAAAATAAAAATGTAACCCTATAAATGAAAAGGTATTTTGTAGAACGACGTCGTAGGTAGTAGTTCTGAATACAAAGAGTCAAAGATCCAGAAAGGGGGAAAGAGCTCCGAGTAAACCAGAGGGAGAGAGAGAGAGATTGAGAAAGCGATGAGCGGAATAGCATCGGTATCGTTCTTAGCTCGAAGAGCGTCGCAGAGGGAGAGGGTTCGGATCCTATACAGGCGTGCTCTCAGAGACACTCTTAATTGGGCCGTCCATCGTCATCTCTTCTATCCTGATGTAAAAATGTTTATCACAATTCCTAGGGTTTCTTCCATTGATTCGTTTTTTCCACATTTCCTTCATACGATCTCTATATGTTATTGTTTTTACTTATATATAACCGGTATTTCGTTTTATTGATTAATTAATTTGTTTGTTTGTTTTCAGGCGGATGCCCTAAGGGAGCGATTTGACGTCAACAGAAAAGTGGTTTGTTCTCATTTTCCTTCTTTTTATCCTTTTTATGTGATTTTTCATTTTTCTGGTAAGGATTGTATGGTTTTAGCTTGATGTTGGGAGTGAAGTTTATATGTTTTAGTGTTATACAGAGCTACTTGTTCATGTGTAATGTTTTAATGATGTCTGTTTCACAAAAAAAAAACAGAATTCACCTTTAGTGTACTGTCAAATAAAATGCAGAAGTATTAATTAGTATTGAATACAAGTAGTGATAGAAGTATTTGTGAAGCTTAATAAATTTATTTTAAACTGTATGAGTCCTTAAGTGTTCATTTCATTCTTCTTTTCCTTGTTTTTGTTGTGATTTGCATGTGTACTAGCACATTTTTGGAGTATACAAATTGGCATTTTCTGGTGGGATCATATGTGTTTAGCTCGATATTTGGATTAAAGTTTGTATGGTTACTGTTAAATTGAGTGACTTGTTCATGATATGTTCTGATTATATGTGTTTCCAAAAAAGAATTCACCTTTGTCATGCTCAATTCGTTTTTGATGCACAAGTGATGCTGGAAACAATGTGAGGTCAATGTTGCAGATTCTGCTATATAGTATGAACAAGTAGTTCCAGATTGGTTTTGGTTCAATTAGTAACTTTCTGGGATTGAGTATTATGTATTAAAGTTCTTTATGGATAATGAAAAATGACTCTGCTTTCATCTTAGTGATGGCTAATTTCATGGCCAAATGAGTGAGGAGCTGCATTCCCTTTTTCAACAAGTGAAATTGTAATTCTGTAGTAATATATTTTGCATTATGTTTGGTGTTTTGCAATTTTATCTTTTAAGTTCATTTTATTCTGTCTTGGTTTGTTAACATTCAGGAAGATGTTGAAACTATTGATAGGCTTATAGCTGATGGTGAAGCATCCTACAATAAGTGGCGGCACCCTGATCCTTACATTGGTATGTTTCTTTATGAATTTTGTATCAAACAACTGCACTTCGATCCCAAGCAAGTTGAAGTTTGCTATATGAATCCTCACTATCTATGTATTCTTTGTGAGTCTTTTGCTATCAATAAACTAGATTTTCAATCCAATGAACCAAACATGTTAAGGATATGATGTCGGAGTCTGTATTATATGAGATACAGGTTTTGAACTGAATGAGGTCCCCAGGGTTTGGGTTTTGGTCTAGTGGTAAGAGAGCAGCTTGTACTGTGTGGGGTTAGGCACATGTCACAGATAAAAGCCTGGTATTTGAAATTATATAAAAAAAAGGCTGGTATTTTGAGTGAAGGGTAGAGGGTGGAGCCCATTTTCCACCAAATTTCAAAATGTCACTACTGGCAAGCAGGGATTTCTCAGCTATCAACAAGAAGCGTTGTATAGAAACTTCTCTTAAAAATTATAGCCGGCATAAGTTCTGTTGAAATCTTTCACATCTTCCCAACTGTTAGGGTGCTAAGTTGTTAGATCTAGGGAGTATTGTTTTTTCATGTGAAAAGAGACTGCCTCTAATGATGAAATGTCTTGTGGATCATGAGAAAAAAAAAGGAAGAAAAGAAAAATATCTACAGGATACGTCTCATCTGAATTTTTATCTATGTTGAAGTTTGAAGATGCTAATTGACAAGTGATTGCCTTAAGTCTTGTCCTACTTACCTTTGCATGTTTCCTTGTTGGATTATGTGATGATCTTTTTTGTTCATACAACTTTTGTTAAATGTTGATAGCAGTAAACATCTGACTTTATAATTTTTTAATGTGAATAGATATAAAAAGGATATGCATAAAACCAACTTATTATTAGTTTTTGAAAGGACATAGTTTTTTGATTTTTTGACACACTTCGGAAATGTGATAAATTGTGGAAACATGAAAGTTGAGTGAACTATTTTATACTTTAGACTGCTGGTAATAGTTTGTCTTTCAATGATGAGCAGTTCCATGGGCACCTGGTGGTTCCAAGTTCAACAGAAATCCAGTGCCGCCAGAAGGGGTAATTTGCTTAAACATTTATTTACATCACGTTCAATGTGTCAGTTTATGCTAGTTGCTTAAGCCATTTACCTTCCTGTTTCGTCAGTTTTTGCAAATACCATCAGGAGTAATCTTCAACTGTTAATTTTTCTATCTGTTTACAACTTGCTAGTTCATTCTTTTTTAAATGTCATGACATGTGTTGATCTTTATTTTCTCATCGTGAATTGCTATCTGACATTTTATCCTTATTGTCCTACATTTATATGACTACAACGGGTGGTTTATGCCAATTATATTCACAATTCATGAGAAAATTCTTCTTCATTTAAAAAAAAGTGTTGATGTTAAAATAGTTGAATAAACTGTCAAAGAGGGAGCTTATCAAAAAAATGTCACATCAACGTCATAGGAATACGGTGTCATACTTAGTTGTACTACTGTTAATTACTAGATGGAAATCTACGACAGTAGCAAGAAAAGTAGGACAAGGATATTCTGACGAAAGTAGTAGATGTTCTGCTCCCTCCATACAAGTCAAGTCCTTATTTGAACCTGCTTGTGATCATTAAAGAGTGGTAATTTTTTTATTAGTGAATAGTTTTATTAGAAAAGTATCCAGGGGATGCTGCATCGCTCAAGTATTCAGGATGGGTTGCTGCCATATTTCCGGTTGTCCCTATTTCCCATTTCCTTCCAAGGGATCTACTCAGACATGTGTCCATGTATTTTCTTCATCTTGGAGTAATTTGAATCGGAAAGAGTTGTGGTCCAAAAGATTAGTGTTGGAGTGGAGTAGATCTGGATTGATGTTTGTCCAAATGTTACACCTACCTCTATGCTCTCTCTCTCCCCTGACCCACTTAACCTGACTCAATGTGTAAAAAATGATCTGAATCCAGATCTCATCCATTTTAGGACCATATTTGACCATAAAAAGGTATCCCCTATGAGGGAGCCAGAACAACAACGTAAAAGAAGGGTCAAACTTGTTGGATATGTATTGGTCCAAATGCAATCACTTTGGTGTCTTTTGTACTAGGAAGTTACAATACAACTGTATTAGTTTCCTTTGTTTGGGTGTGTAATGGAGTTGATGTAAGTGCACAGAAACCACGATAGAGTTCACTAGTTCCTACAGAATCGACAATACTTTTGTTTCTTTGCTTTTGGTATCTGCAACACCAACTTGGTGCTGCGGTGGTCAATAAATTACTATTTACCTTTTCACAAAAGAAAAATGTTAATTTGATGTCAACTGCGACCCAAATTCTTCTATTCTTGTTATACCAAGCAGACTTCATGGATCCTTTATGTTTAATAACTCCTTGACTCTTGATGCAGATTGAGATATTGTATGACTATGGCAAGGAAGAGGCTGAACTAGTATGATATTCTCCCATGAAATGAATAAAAGGTATAATTATATGTTAACTCGTGCATCTTCACACATTTGCGTTTCCCAATACTTTCATCATGTTTATCACCTCTGTTGCTTCCCCCACCCCAACAACTGCAGAGGACACCCCAACCATCTGTAAAACTTGTCGAAGAAAATTTTGGCCCGACTTTTGGGAAATTTTGAGCTAGTAAACTATTGTCAGCTAACTGGGCATACACGACATCTGTCGTGAATACCAAGTAGTTTCAATTATCACCTTAAACATGTCAATGAATAAAAACTGAACAACGTCTTTGACATTGGTAAAGATCTATATTTGTAAATTTTGCCATTTGATTGATATTTTCATTTTTTCGGTGGCAGATTCAGAAAGTGCGGGCATGCAGGGAGAGTTGCATCCAGTCCTGTCTTCTTTTTTAGTGATTCCATCTAGCTTTGAACAATGAAACGTTAAATATGTTATCTGGTTTGATATTTAGAGAAATGGGAATTGGCAATGGCACTATGCTCACTTAAAATTGACCGTTTAGTAGTTGTGTGCTGCATACCAAGAATTGCAAAAATAAATGTCAGATTTTGATTTGAAATAGACAAAGTTGAGGATTTGTTTGGCGTACAATTTGTCGAATTTCAGTAATCATTATTCATGTCTTAAACTTCTTTTTACAAGTATTGTGAGCTATCAATATCTTTAATGTATTGCTGTTTGAACAGTTTCTTGTTATAAAAAATTGTATACTTGCCTTTATTGCAAGAGTGACGGACAAATAGTTGTCCCATTTGTTTGGCAGATGGAATAGATATGTGGTTGTACTCTCTTGGATTAGAAGGGAGATGAAATGAAAGATACATAGCAGAGTAAGCAAAGTCCGAGAAAATGACATAAATAGTCCCTTAACTATAGGAGTAGGTCTAAAATGTTCCCTTAACTATACACTTAATGGATTTAGTTCTTTAACTATTCAAAAACTTATCAACTTTGGTCCCTTAATTATACACTTACCGGTTTTAGTTCCTTAACTATAAACTTACCGATTTTAGTTCTTCAAGTATTCAAAAGTTTATCAGTTTTGGTCTTTGTTCATTTTTAATACAAATAGCTTAGGTTTATATTAATCAAAATCTTCATTAAATTAAATTTTTAACCCATTTTTTTAAAGTTGTTTCTCTATCCCCGCCCTTTTTTCTTCAAACTACTCTTATGAAAAGAACTATAACGTCAACGATTAAAAATAAAATTAATGAGGAAAGAAGATATAAGTCATAATTTTATTCAATGGAGGATAAAATTAAGCATATAATTATTGTTAATGACTTGAATATGCTAATCCGTGCGGATATTATTTAATTTACTCAAATTTCTTCACGTAAAATAAAATGAATAGAATAATAAAATTGATCTATTTAAAAAAGATTAAAAAAAATTCATTCAATGAAGTCGTTGGAGTACAAATTTTGGATTTAATAGGTAATAATTTTTTTCTTTTTATAATAAAGTTTAGCATATTCTAGTCATTAGTAGCAATAATATGCTTCATTTTATCCTTTGTTGAATAAAATTATGACTTATATTTCTTTCCTCGTGAATTTTATTTTGAATCATAGAGATTAGAGTTCTTCGCATAAGATTAATTTGAAGAAAAAGAAGTGGAGAGAGAGAAACAATAGAAAAAGTTGCTAAAAGATTTAATTTCTTGAGACATGAATTCCGTTAATATAAACCTAAGCTATTTGTATTAAAAAAAATGTAAATTATAGGAACCACATATTATAAGTACTAAATAACATCCTATTCCTTCTAGTTTTTTATTTACCAAAAATCCCTTAAAAATGATGTTTGCGGGATACATAGCATTGTGCACGGGATACAATAGGTTTGATACATTCCACATAGCGGGATACATAACGTTGTGCACGGGATACATGCGGGATACATAAAGTTGTTCACAGGATACATAGCGTTTGATACATTCCACATAGCGGGATACATAGCGTTGTGCATGGGATACATACATAAAATAAGGGATTTTTGAATTTTTTGAAATAAGTAGGGATAAATGGATATTAAGGTAAGTAAATGAGTGTAATTAAGTAATTTGTTCTTAAAAAAATGGACAAAGACTAAACCTGATAAGTTTTTGAATATTTAAAAGACTAAAATAGGTAAGTTTATAGTTAAGGGACTAAAACCGGTAAGTATATAGTTAAGGGACCAAAATTGATAAATTTTTGAATAATTAAAAGACTAAATCTGTTAAGTGTATAGTTAAGGGACTATTTATGTCATTTTCTCAGCAAAGTCGCATTAGATTGATGTCTTGTCTTATTCTTGTCTATCAACTCATCTACTAATAAAATCAACTAAAAGGATTTATAACAGTGCCTTTTCCTACTTCAAATTGGCTTTTCACATGAACTAAGTTTTTATCATCTATAACAACCTTAGCGCAGGGGCAGAGCTACAGCCAGTGATGGGTGTGCAGGTGAACACCCTTCGCCGAAAATTATATCGTATATATAGGTCAAATTAATGAAATTTTTAATATATACATAAGTTTGCACACACTTGACATAATTAGAGAGTGAGTTAGAAGCTTCGAGGCCCGAGGTCGAAGGTTTGATTTTTGCTAACTTTAAGTTTTTAACATCATTTTTTATTAGTCAAAACTCACTAAATATTTTGTTGGTTACTTTTTAAAATTTTGCACACCCTTCCTTCATAAAATGTCTGACTCCGCCACTGAAGTTTTGATCGAGTTATAAACAATAGATGGCTTTGCTACTCATGCGTTGGGTTTTGGACCTTTGGTTTAACTCCGCAAACGTGTTTCTAATGTGTAATAATCAAATGGGACCATTGTTAATTAAAAAAATTACTGAAATACACGTCTTATGTTTCCCTTATTTTCAATATTCCCTTCTATTTCTAAAAACCTTTAAAATCTCTTATTTCTTTAATGTATCCGAGCCAGTATTTAATATATCCAATTTATTTTATAATGTATTCGAGCTACATATTATGTATCCGATTTATGTTATAGTGTATCCGGTTTGTGTTACTTTTTAAGGGATTAATGTAATTACAAACTAAAGAGGGATAGATTGTAATTTCATATTAAGACTATGTGATTCCTAAAATATACCCTTGTTAATTAGTCATTATATCTAAAACTCATAATCTCTTACTGGCCTTTGCATCAAAAGATCCTCTAATGAATAAAACCCGCAAAGGGTTCTCACAAGAGCAAAATAATGCTACATTCATTTGTACTTTGCATGCTTCCCCTGAACATATGGGCATTCAAACTTATTATGGTTCATTCGACTACTATGTCATACCTTGAAAAATGCCCTGATGCACCGTATCACATTTGCACATGGATTTATCATTGAACAACAAACGAATGCAAGAAAAAATCCAACCTAAAATCATCCGGCCTAAGAGAGCAACCTATTAGCTCTGGATTATGAAAGATGAACAATTCACCCTCTTCAAAAGAGGTGTTGTATGTTGAATAGCATGTTCCATAAGAACGAGCAAACCCATTTCTCTGCACATATGTATGTATCACAGTGTCTACATAACAAGATTAATTTCAGGCAGAAAGCAGTAATTAGCAAAATCATTGAACATCACAATTCATTATTCTCCATTCAGTTCTCTCTGTCATACCAATTCTAACATCTATTGACAGAGTAGAGAGGAGATCATCCAGGCCCTTTGAACAATTGCACTCTTTTGCCTATACTTCAAATCTGTGAATACACCATTATGTATGTACTCCAGCATGAGTTTCTTCCACAAGTTGATCTAATGAGATAAACTGTCAATAGGAGAGAAGATCTCTTGCTCAGCATCAATTTTTAAAGAAATCGAGAGGCTGGATGCCACACACACCAAAACATGAAGTTCAATGTTGAAAGCTGCAGATAACTCTCCTGCAGTTTCATCCAGTCAATTATCTCTACCCCCTCCCTCCCCAAGGAGGTTTTAAGGAAAGTTTTGCAACTTTTTCTTACAAAAATTCTCTCTAGATCGAAGATTAGTTTGATTCCACCCATATATGAGACCAGTTCTGTCAGAAGTGGCTGAGTTCCAAAACTATAGATGCACCCCTTCAAGCCAGCAACTACTATTAACAACATGAAAAAAAA
Organism: Solanum commersonii; assembly: GCA_029007595.1. Lineage (NCBI taxonomy): Eukaryota > Viridiplantae > Streptophyta > Magnoliopsida > Solanales > Solanaceae > Solanum > Solanum commersonii. The sequence continues at coordinate 1,316,168 of JAJTWQ010000132.1, forward strand.
CAAATTCATATCCTTTTTTCTCCATTAGTTTATATTTCAATTTGAATCATCTCACAGTATCTTAACTCGAGCACAAGACTAGATAGATCAGTTCATAAAGTCATATCAACCAACGAAAACAGATATACATCACACCACAATATTTGCTGCAGGATAATTAGAGCAACAAGTATCTCTTACACCCCAAATTTGGGCAACGGAGATGCTGATGTCTATAAAGTTAAGATCTTTATTGATGAACAGTAGCTGAAAAAACTAAGCACATTTTGGATCTTCAGTTTTTCTGGACTAAAATATGTGCAAACCATAACAGTCCCAAACCCGGATTAAACAGGAGAGTTTTGCCCTAAGTCGACAGTTACTGTCATTAAAAATAGTCAAACTACGATTCATATAGCTGACCCCAACTGAATTAGGATTGATGCATAGTGAAGATAAGTTGTGTTTTGACATCAAATAACCAAAAGTGAGTATAAAGCACCTATTAATCACGGTGTCCTTCATGTAACAGCAATAGTAATTCAGCATTTATTCTAAACTCCTAGAACTCCTAATTCTAGAATGTCATATGATAATACATCTGTATGCAAATCGCAAAGCCAAACAAAGCAATTGAAACTCAATTTTGCCCAGACGTCAATACATTCAGATTCATCATAAGAAAAACATAATCTATCTTCTTATCAGAGCATTGCAAATAGAAACAAGACTAGATTTTTGAAGGGTACAGAAAATAAAAAAAGCTTAGAAATCAAATGAGTTTGAAAGGAAGAGGCCAAGGTGTAGACCTGGGGACCTCAACTTTATCCTTGATGCGTTCAATTTTCTTCTCCTTTTTAGGTCTTGAATTTCCATATGAATCTTTGAATCTCTTCCCTTTCTTCGTCCTCTTGTCCCCTCGTCCGCAAAGGATCGGACCTCCCATCGCCGCCGACGGGGCAGCTGAAGATGAATATGACACTCGTTGCTCCATAACAGTCATCAGTCTCTTCGCTGCTGTGCTGCACCACTGTGTCATCGCCATCTCCGATTTCACCCTAGTCCCTGTACCTTAAACCCTAGCCCTGGACTGGAAATTCCCTGACCAAAATAAAATGAAGAAAGAAAGAAAAGGGGAAAGATAGATACTCTGATTATGTTTTTTTCCTTCTGATATCTTTTTCTCCCAAAAAATACGAATTTAACAGGTTTTCGATTTTTGTTATGATTTTTCTTACTTTATTACAAATTTAATCATATAAATACAGCAATATGTTTAGAAAATTAAAATAAGTCGATTTTCTGATGCTGGATTGCCAAATAATATTTTTTTCAACTTAATACTTTAGAATTCTCGTATAAGACATTATCTAATTTGCTAACAATATATATTCACTCACTAATCAACTACGAAATTTATTTTAGAAAATATTAGTTTTGAGAAATATTTTTTCAGAAAAACGATTTGTTTATATACCAAAAGTGCAATGTTGCTAGTTAAAATCTAATAAATGTCGTCTTTATTTCAATTTATTTATCTTCCTTTTCCCTTTTAATATATTTAAAAGACATGTCACTAAATGATTGAAAAGCATTTTATACATTACACGTATTGAATTTAAAATCACAAGATTGAGAAGTTTCTTTTATTTTCTTCGGCCAACCATTTTCCAGATGTGCTCCTCAATTAATTAGGAGTACATCATTCCATCATTTGCAACAGTCAATGAAACCCAAATTGTATAAATTATATAGTACAAGTTACACATAATTAAGATATTTGACTGACAAAAGAAAAGGTTAATATGAAATTAACCCCTCAAGGAGTACTTTTTCCCAGAGAAAGCCTGAAACTTGGGTTCTTCTTTCTTTGGAGGTTCCTCTTTCACAGGTTCCTGCAAATGAACAGGGGCATTAACAGGCTGAGACTAGCAAGCTAAATTTTAAAGAATTTTCTTATAATAAAGGAAATGTATATGAACATTAGCATATAGAGAGTGATATAAAACCTTCTGTTTTTCAGGAGCGCGATTTGCATTTGAACCAAATACAAGCTTCCCTTGTGACTGACGACTAGAGTTTTGGGAGCTTGGAGCAGCAGCAGATTTCTTACCACCACTAGTAACGTTAACTTGCTTATCTGAGGACCCAGAAGAGGAAGAAGAAGGTGGAAGCTGCTGTTTTAAGGGTTTCCCATCCAAACGTCTCGCTCCACCAGTAAAAGGGTTGAATTTTGGCTCAACTTCTGTTGCATCCTCTTGAACTGCATGACCGAAGAATTATTATGCTATAGAAAGAAGTTTAGAAGTTCTGCAGTAACGAGTAATCTACAGGAAGAAACAATTACGAGTGAGAAGTGAAGTCCTAGAACTGCACCATACGGGCAAAATAAAAATTGCCAAACATTGTCACCAAACATCCCAACCTGGAAGTATCATAGTATTTTGCATTTCCAAGAAGTCCAACAAAAAAAGAAGGATGACGCGTTCTTGATCAAAGGTTTTCCAGTTCAGGATATCCAAGTACAATATATACTGTGAACAACATAAATTTACAGCACGGAAGCTTAGTGCATTGGGGCCTGGACTGCCTTTTTTAACCACATAAGTTGGGCAATTGCAATATCCAAGCAAGCTCTAGTGTTATTAAGAATTTGTAGAACTGATCTCTACAACCATACAAGATTCTGCCTTCGTCTCAATTAGATGCTGCCATTTGAATAGTATAAGATAAAAGAGTTTGAATAGATTTTAGGAGGTGATCATCAGTATTTCCCAAAGGAAAATTTAGTATGTTCGAAATGTGGAGTTGTTTGTTGGTAGGAAATCACACGCACAATCAACTAATGTAAGCAATATGTCCAGTGTTGTCAAAGGCATGCTTAAACCCTAAAGCGAGACTCAAAACATGTTGGGCGCTTTGCCTCTTAATGTGCGATTCAATGTCATCATTAAGACTAAAAGACAAATTTTTTTCCTTGCAAATGAGGGTTTCCTGAAGAGGCGACACTAAACAATTGGTATTTCACTTTATCGTAAAATGGCTTTTTGATAACACTGATATGTGCTACTACTAGAATTTGTGAAGACAGAGGAATTAATTTCAGAAAATTTGAAGAATATGCACCTTCTGCTGGAGAGTTGCTTGGACGAGAAGGAGCCGTTCTTTCAGGTTCTTTGTAATCAAGTGGGGGAGCAAAGTCTACTTCACAGTCTGTCTCAATAATACTTATTCCATTCGAAGGTTTGGTCTCCACAATATCTATATAATATTTTTTATTGTTGTAAGCCACCATAATACTATCTCCTGTGGTTAAGCAGGAGAAGTTTCTGAGTGTCGTCTCCAAGCTGCATCAGTAAAGGAAAGAAGTCAAATTTCAAAACCTCCTATATTAGTATGCGGGTATTTTGCAAATGAAATTAGATTAATAAGCAACTGAACAAACAAATATTGGTTATACCAGATAGCAGATGTAATTCTCCTAATTCACATTTAAAAATGAAAATAATTTTTACTTGTCAATCATCTCACTTAGCTATGCTTAGTGTTCAAGCAGGAATTCTTATACAAATAATATAGTAGCAATTATAGTCTATAGAATAGGTGTAACACTATGGATTAGGTCATCAAGAAGCCAATCCTGTGCATATTCACAAATGGAACACAGACGGAACTATATATATTCATGTTTATCCCTCAAAATTTTGACCACTACATTCGACCATCATTTTCTCTCAATTTAAAAGAATAACGAGAAAAACTAATTGGGGAAGGATTTGAAGCTAAGAGCACTCCTTGCATGGATCTTTATATCCTCCCCTTAGCCCTCTTCCCATACTTAAATACATGTCAGACAAAAGAACTTCAATCCAGGATAACATAACGTTTCTCTTTTTTCCAAAGGCACTCCGATTGGTAATTCTAGTTCTACAAGGAAACTTTTACCTCATAAACCATCTCATAAAAAGTCAATCCAGCAACAAAGAGGTGATATTCCTCTATGAAAGTTCTTATACACCCCAATTCAAAAAAAAGTTCTTATACACCTATTTGCTGAAGCAATCTCACTTTAAAATTAAGTCAGATTTTAACTCATTAAGAACAATAACTAGTGCATTTTGGCATTAGACTAGTCAAACTCTAATGTTTAATAATTATCTATCTACACCAACAATAAATTGTAATCCCAGCGACTTAGTCCAGTGATCCCTCCTAAATGTTTAAATACAAAATTGTCCTCAAATTCCTCTTTAACCCAAGAACATGGACTGACTTCATCTTCTTATTTTTTACCACACCCTACTCTCCTATTTTGGTGACCACTATCTCTTATACTTGTTTCCAATTTATTCTCCTACTTCTTATGTTCTTTTCCAAACCTGTCAGGTAAACTTATTACCTACAAAATGTGATACTTTTTCAATAATCTGTTAATATCAGAATATGCTATGGAACCTACTTTTATAATTTAAAGAAGTATCTAATTTCAAAAAGATTACTTCATCTACAGCCTTGGACCCACTTTCATTTTTACACAAGTTTCAATTCTTAACTCAATAATCATGCCCCACAAAAAGAGTGTGGAGCACTTCTTTTGTCCTGCTGAATTTTCCTTTTGAGTGTGCCATAAAACAATTGTGGCTACCCAAACACTAGCATAAAATGGAACCAATCCACAGAAAGTTATTAAAGAAGAAAAAAAAACTTCAGCAAACTCACATGGCCTTCGGGTTAGAAATATCCAGAAAATCCTTCGTGTGGGGTTGCAGCTTAACATATTTACCCTTAGGAAGAGTTACATTTTTCACTGTCACAATATTGCCTTCTTGTAGGCATAAATTTTCCATCATCTACAAGGTCCACATTAAAAGGAGTTTATGCACAGCAGTAGAACTGAAACCAAGAAAATAGAATTACACATAAATGAGATGTACCCAATATGGCATATATATCATGCCCTCTTCTGCAATGAACTCCAAAACCCCACAGTGAGAAACCCGTTCCGTGGAATCATTTCGAAGCTCAAACAACATTGGATAATCAATGTGAAGTGATGCTACAAAATTTTACATTCAATGTTGAATACGGTTAAGAAAAGAACCTGCTGCCAACTGATAAAGGTGCAAAGTCCTATGTTGCTCAGACTCTTCAAAAATGTCGACGAGCGGTGTCGGATCCTCCAAAAATAGTGTATTTTTGAAGGATCCGACACGGGTGCGGCAACATTTTTGGAGAGTCCCGAGCAACTTAGGCAAAATCTAAATAACTGAAAATGCCCAGATACAGAACAAGGATACTGACCTAGACGATCAAGAGCAGAGGGAGGCATTATAACTGGGAAAAAAAAATTAAAAAAAAAACATAAGACTTGATGCTCGAATAACCTACCGCAAATACAAAAAAGAACTATTGGCATTACTTACTTTTGTCTCCATTTTCTAGTTGTGGCTGCAAAGATGGAACATACATAATCAGAATTTTTTTTTAAAAAAACGAAAATAAATACCAAGCAAAAATAAATTGCAGTGGGAGAAGTGATATGTGGGACAAACATCTGAAATACAAATTTAATACACATAGAAGACCAATCTCCCACCACATATATAGAGCATAAAGGTAAAAAAAAGAAAAAAAGACTTCTTTCAGTGTACAACTATACCAAGAAGAACTACTAAACAGTTAAATTGCTCCCTCTTCACCTTAATAAAAGAAAATTCATTCCCTTCCCAACCCCCCAACCCCTTTCTCTACAATAACAACAAAATGTGAATGATGCAACCAGCGGAAATAAGATGTAATGAGACTTAAAAATTAATTTTGAGGAAAGCTCTTCTAGATAATTATCTCAAAATAAATCATAGACCTACATTAGAAGAACGAAAAAATGAAAATGACCTAAGCAAATTTCGTGAGCATGACAATCTAATGGAAGCCAAAGGAATGAGAAAAACTTTGTGAAACCATCACAGGTAATTACCACAGTAGATTAGATTAGTAAACGAAATTTGTCTTTTCAAAAGCATTCCAACCTTATCAATGAAAGATGCAGGATAGCACCGGTATGTCTGCTCAAATGATCGGCCATGATATCCATATCCATCAAAAAACTGCAGATCACAAATCAAAAAGTACAATAATGAGTTATGACAAATGAAGATAACACTAATGACACACAGATATATGTCAATAGAGTCAATGATAGTTTTTTAAAGGCTACAAAACAGAAATAAATAACGTCAAACAAGAACACAGCCTTCAACAAAGAAAATGCCCCTTTGAAGGTAGATGTGTTTAGGGAAGCTAAATATAAAATCAAGGCAGTTTAGCCAGTTCCAATAAAGGTTGTGTGCTCTCAATAGTATGCTTCTGTTGCAAGTCTACAAGGCTTCTTTGGAGACAGGATATGAGCCTGTGGATGTTGAAACAAGGCCGTTTTCTTTGCAGACATTTGGGTGGACTTAGCAAGTGGATTTGAAAGGTAAACCTAAATGCCATTGGATTTTGCCCCACCTTTTTAGCCATTTTAAAATGATGTTCCGAAGGCATCATTTGAGTCACTGACCAAGCTTTCCGATAATCAGCTCACTCTATTGCTCTCTCACTATCTCGCCTGTGTACTGCATATAATTTCTTTCCATGGAATGCATCGCTTTAAGATGAACCTCAGTCGCATAGTTGAAGAATAATATAGCAATGGAATGAAAAATAGTAGTAGCAAAACATCTAATTCATACCATTATATTTTTTTGTTACTTCATCCTGGTGTATTATTTGTAATAACATCAATGGGAATCTATAATCTCCATATTTGCTCAAGTCTATGAACCAAATAACTGCTGACTCTCAGAAACCGTCGTCCATGCCCTTTTGACAATTGACAACAAACATTTTGTAATTTAATGCACTCTTGTCTATTTACTACCATAAAGATCATGTTCCTCCTCTTTTCTCAGGTTTTTTTCCCAAGAGGAGGAAGTGAGCCCCTGCAGATGGACATCCTATTCACAAATTCAACACTCCCTAAGCTGGCACTTAGATCTTCAGTTCTTATTAAATTAAGAAACCCCTGAGTATAACTTCAGCCAGGATCCAATTCCATCCTTTATTCGAGAGAACAAATTATTAGATGATATTCTTAAAACAGCCTCTAGCAGAAACATAGCACAACTTTTGCTAAATCCAATATGGCCTGACCCTTGCCCTAGCTTATTGCACCAGGCTGCCCTTTCTTTTCTTAAAATAGTCTTACTAAGTTATACTAAAAAGTATCAGTACAACCATGGGAGTATATATCGAGAATCAATAACACTTCTGCTGCATATCAACCGGGAAAAACAGAAAATTTACCATGATTTCTGTCTCTGAGTACCCCGAACTCAACTGTTTCAGCTAAGTGCTAACCTATAAAAGAACAGTAATAAAAAAAGAGGACATAATTAAAAATACAGTCAATTTTCAATAATTTTGTACTATTTCAGATTTTTCAGAAAACTTAGCACACAATCGCAAGTTCAAACCTTTATCGCACAAATGAAAGGAAACTCAAAAGTCTTTCCTTTCTGTATATTGAAAACTAACTACAAGAACCAAATCAAACTAGAACTAGAAAAAATATTTCTATACGAATTAGGAAAAAGAAATAATAACTAGACATAATTTAAAAAAATACCAAAAATAACAAATCATAAACAACTTAGTATTCGTATTTCAACTTTGAATTATTATTCCAACAACAAATAAGAAAATTTATCAACTTGTAAAAATTGTAGAGAAGTGTGATATTAGACTAGAACTCATCCAATTCACTAAAATTCGTGTTTCGCCATTAAGGATCATCGCAAAAAGGACAAAAGGTTCATCGTCTAATTAGAATCAACAGAAAAAAAGAGGGAATGCTGAGAGAAAAAGAAAGAGAAACATACAAATTCGATTCCTTCAGAGAAAGAGAATATGAAGATTCGTGCAGAAAAAGAAAAGAAGAGCAAGAATTTGATGCTGAATGCTGATGGGAGACGGTTTATGGGTCTATTTGGTTGGGCCAGCCCACTAAGAGGAATTCCGGACATGGGCCAATATTGGGCCCGGAAATAAATTAGTTAGTGGGTAAATCACATAAACATGCTATATTATAAAAATATTTACCATCTATGGCAACATAATTTTTCTAATTAAGTATAACATTTTTTTTTGGAATTGAGAAAATTGTACGCGGTTGGCCTTTTTTTTTTCAGCCCCTTTTTCCTATTCCTCCTCTTCTTTTTATTCTTTGGCTTCTTCGTCTCTTTCTCTTTCAATATTTATCATCCTCCTTTTTTTTTTTAATTCTTCTTCTTCTTCTTTAAAATTTTTATTTAAATAATTATCCTCAAATTAGTTTTTGCCCATATTTTACTATTTTTACCCAAAAAGCACAATGAAAAGAGGAACAGAAAGACCAAAAAATTGTACAAAATCATGTTTTTAAGCAAGAAAATTCAAATCTCTAAAATTACAGCAGCAAGAGTTCATCATTGATGGTCATTATAAAGCTTCAAATTTTGAATTTATTATTTGAATTTTACGAATTTGTGATTAGTTTGGATAGGTTGATCCTACAAATAATTGAAAATGTCGTTTGGAATTTATATCTCAATTTTAAGAGGGTTTGGTTAAGTTTATAATTGATTTAGGAGAAATATTAGATTGAAACTCGAAAAAGGTGAAGTTTATGGAACTGTATCGCAATTGTATTAAAGTTGTATTAGATATGTTTCAGAATTTTATTAGAATCATGAACAATACGTTTATAATACATATTACAAACTTCACTCTTTTTTTAGTGATATCAACCAAACTAATTTAAGTAACACACTTGTAATACATTTATAACATCGGCACAATACATTTTGCAAACATCACTCATGCTTTTGAGATACAAATCAAAATAATTTATAAGACACATATAATACACATTTTATTCATGAATAATACAAGTTTAATTCAAACTATAGAATATTGTCTTGTCTTTCATTAGTTACGTATTTCATTTATTGTTAATTTTCTCTTCTAATTCAACTTTAATATTGTGTAATACACTTTTAACACAAATTTAATTCATGTTGTATTTTATTATTTGTTACTATTAGATTACTTGTTTAATTCATTATTGATAAAAATTTAATTCACTCTATAGATCATTGCCTAGTGTTTCATTAGTTACATTTTTTATCCATGCTTAATTCTCTCTTCTATTTCAACTTAAATATTTGTGTAATGCACTTTTAGTACAAGTTAATTCATTTTTGCAATTTATTGGTTGATTTGTTATGATTGAATTACTTGTTTAATTCATTATTGATACAAGTTTTATTCAGTTTACAAATCACATAATGTTTTTTCGTTTGCTACATTTTGCATTCATGTTTAATTCGCTTCTAATTCAACTTTAATATATGTGTAATACATTTTTAATTCAAGTTTAATTCATTTGGCAGTTAACTATGTCTCTTCATTTGTTACGATTGGATTACTTGTCTAATTAATAATTGATACAAGTTTTATTCAGTTTATGAATCATTGATTGCTCTTTCGTTTGCTATTAGTTTGGATAGGTTGTTCCTACAAATAATTGAAAATATCGTTTGGAGTTTATATCTCAATTTTAAGAGGGTTTGGTAAAATTTAGAATTGATTTTAGGAAAAATATTAGCTTGAAGCTCGAAAAGGATCAAGTTTACGGAACTATATCGCATTTGTATTAAAGTTGTATTAGATATGTTTCATAATTGTATTAAAATTGTATTAAAATCATGAACAATACATCCTACATTTATAATACATATTGCAAACTTCACTCCCTTTTTAATGATATGAGCTAAAATAATTTAGGTAACACACTTATAATACATGCACAATACATTTTTAATACATATTGCAAACATTACTCGCGTTCTTAGTGATACAAACCAAAAGTAATTTATAAGACACATATAATACATGTTTTATTCATTAATAATACATTTATAATACGTATTTTTAGCTTCACTCCACTTACAATAATTTTGGTAACACACTAATAATATATTTATAAGGCATGCACAATACATTTTTAATACATATTGCAACCATCACTCATTTTCTTAGTGATAAAAGCAAAAATAATTTATAAGATACATATAATATAAATTTTATTCATGAATAATATGAGTTTAATTCAGTTTATAGATCGTTGTCTTGTCTTTCGTTAGTTATGAGTTTCATTCATTCTTAATTCTCTCTTCTAATTCAATTTTAATATGGTGTAATACAATTTTAAAGCAATTTAATTTATTTTGCAATTTTCTGATTTATTTGTTACTATTGGATTACTTGTTAAATTCATTATTGATACAAGTTTAATTTACTCTATAGATCATTGTTTGATTTTTTATTAGTTACGTTTTTATTCATGATTAATTCTCTCTTCCAATACAACTTTAATATTTGTGCAATACACATTTAAATACAATTTTAATTCATTTTCAATTTATTGATTGATATGTTACTATCGAATTACTTGTTAAATTCATTATTGATACAAATTCATTCAGTTTACATATCATAGAATGCTCTTTCGTTTGCTACGTTTTGCATTCATGTTTAATTTTCTGCTAATACAACTTTAATATGTGTGTAATACATTTTTAATTCAAGTTTAATTCATTTTGCAATTTATTATGTCTCTTCATTTGTTACGATTAGATTATTTGTCTAATTAATTAATTGTTGATACAAATTTTTATTTATTCTACAAATCATTGATTACTCTACAAAAGAAAGTAGAGAGAGAAAAGAAAAGGGAAAAAAATCAACTGAAAGAGAGAAAAAGCAAGAAAAAAAAACAATCAAAAGAAAGCAAGAGAAAAGCAACAACAAAATGAATACAAGGGAGAAAGAACAACATAAAGAAAAAAAGGGAGAAAGAGCGAGAATGAGAGATAAAAATTAAAAAGCTGAGAGAGAAAAAAGAGAAAGAGGCAAGAGAGAGAAAAATCTAATAAAATTATAGTATTGTTATATATTGATATAAATGGTAATAATTAAAGAGTATATTTAAAATAAGTAATTATTTTTTAAAAGGGATCCACTGATCAAGTAATTAATCCTTAGTTAAATTACCTTATTAGACATACATCGCTATTATGTATACTAACCTTACATATACTTTCAAATAATTACATATATTACCACTTTTAATATTTTGTACCATATATTATTGAAGAAATACAATTTGAGATTTGTGTCTATTTAATCATTTTCAAAGTCATGTATCTGCGATAGATTTCAATTTGTTTTGTCTTCTGGTTTTTGAAAGTCAAGGTAAAGCTCCATTGATTTAGAGTTTTCTTTCATTGCTAGTGATTCTCAAAATGAGAATAATGTTTATTTATTGTTGCTCGAAAAATGGCATGAAAATTACCACTGCAATTCTCGATATTTTCAGTCGCTTAAATTTGAAAATCCAAAAATGCAACAACTTTGACGAACAAAAGAGAAAGATAGTATGTGATTTGTTGCATATGTAAAGAAGGTTTATGTAACACTTCAACTTTTCAAAACGTCTAAATTAACTCGTACCTTCGTGGAAAGACAAAGAGGGTGAGTAATACATTAAGAATGATGTGGTATGTCATATTTTAAGTGCTCAAGGGTTGTCTCAAGTTTTGAAGTAAGGTAAGTCACAAAATAAAAGTTGGCGAAAGTTATCGTAAGTTCATTTTTAAAGATTTCTCTGAAATTTGGGTCAAATGTCTTGAAAGTTTTCTCCCAATCTATACAGAGTTATGGGGCTCACGACCCATTAAATCAAAGGTCTACAAGTCTAGTTTTCAACGCAACAAATGGTTTGTTCATACGACTTCAAAATAGAGAGATTCACATTTTTGCGAGACTGCAGAAGCATGTACGTGAGGTAGGTTCCCTAAGTCGGTGAAAGCTTATAAGATAGCATCTTCTTCATTTTTCTTCATTCAAACTCGTAAGAAACCCACGAAAATCAGAGAAATTCTCCTCAAATCATCCTTGGGTGTTCATAATCTCTTATTGGCTCCTTATAAAAAATTACCCTACTTAGCGAGCTCGTCGTTTTGGTATAGTTTTCATGGGGAATTGATCGGTGTAGCTTCGTGAAAGCTGTGGCAGCAGAGTTTTTTCAGTGGTTTGATTTTATTTAAGTGTTCGGGGTGTGTAAAGAAAGGTAGGAACTATCTTTTATTAGTTTATGGATACCATAGGTCTTGGATAGTAATTTACGATAAGAATTCGTATCGATTGTCGTAGTAATTCTTGTCCTTAATTACTGATAGATTTTATCTTTTTTTTAGTGTTGTAGTGGTGCGAACAGAGGTATTTTCAGCATAAATTATAAAGAAAAAGGTATGTTAAGGCTATTCCCTTCATTCGATATATTTCCTTAGAGCTTGGGAGTGATATAGTAGGGTAGTTAATGTTGGTGATCTTGTAGATGTAATTGTGAATAATTGGCTGATTGAGTAGTTATAAACCCATTATAGGGACTCATAATCTGTTAAGAACGACTCTGAGTTAGGAACGACTTGGAAACTATATATATATATATATATATATATATATATATTGTTTATATCTAAATTGATCACCTTTAGCTTATTCAATTGTTTGTTGTCGCCCTGGCTATTGTGGTTATCTGTTGAGTTATGAACAACCTATGGGGCTATGATGTTGTCTAATAGGACTATGTTATTGCCTAAGAGGGCTATGTGTTGCCCACGGGGCTATATTGATGCCAAAGAGTGTTATGTGTTGCCTACGGGGCTATTTTGACGCCAAAGAGGGGTATGTGTTGTCTACAGGGCTATGTGATGCAAAAGAGGGCTACGTGCAGCCCACAGAGATATGATGTTGCCTAAAAGGGTTATGCGCTGCCTACGGGGCTATATCGTTGCCAAAAAGGGCTATGTGACTTCTTACAAAGACAAAGGGCTACCAATAGGATTATGTAGATTGATTTGGCACCTTCTAGGCTTATGGGGGCCTAGGTAGGTGGTATGTTGTTTGTACCTACCGAGCTTATGGGGGCTTGTTTAGATTGTCATTTGATCAATATTATATTTTTTAGATTCAGTAGTGGGTTAGCATGTTTATCTAAATTTGATTTCCTTACCTGATTGCTTTTGGTATATTATGATACTTACTCATTTAGTCTATTGTCTTACATACTCTGTACATTATTTTGTACTGACGCCCCATAGCTTGGGGGCGTTGCATTCATGTATGCAGGACCCGACAGACGACCCAGTAGACCTCCTCAGCAGCAGGATTGACTTCTATCTGGTTGGCTAGCCCCTTTCTTTTGGAGCTGCCAAAGTTTGGAGGTTTGTTAGCTTTTGTTGTATATATTTTTATGGGTAAGCTGGGGCCCTGTCCCACCAATCTTTACGACTCTTAGAGGCTTGCAGACTAGTGTGTGGGGTGTACATCTACGTTATGGCCATACTGGCGTAGTTTATTGGTTTGCTGATGTTTGTTAACTGTTTGATGTATTGTATTGATATATACCTGTTTTTAGTTTCGCTATAGAGATCATGGTGGCCTCGATGGCCCAATCAGGACTTTTGTGCTAGTTGGCTATTTCTTTATATGAACTCTTGGGAGTAGCTGTTTCTTTTATAGATCTGTTGATAGGGGTCTTGCCGGCCGATGGCTTAATTTTAAGCCGAGATATACTTGTTTGTTTTCTTGATTGCGTGTGACTGCATGCGCTAGTAGCAAATGGTTCAGCAGGGTCGGCTTGGGCCTATGTTCTGGCATTAAGAGCCAGTTGCCCCCCTTGAGTTTAAGGCGTGACAGTTTATGCAGTAATTGTGATAAACCTTAATGAGGAAGAAGATGAGAAAAATACTTTTTTGGATCGAATTGCAATTATTGATGTATTTGACACATTATTAAGTTAAGCTAATATGTATCTATTTTTTATTAGGGTATCCAATTAAGTGTATATGTATATGAATAAATATACACATGTATTCGAGATTTACACATATTATTAATAAATTTGACACATTATTGAGTTAGATTATATATATCTAGTTTTTTATCAATATATCTGATTAAGTGTATATATATCTAACAAAATATACGCATATATTTGAATAATAATTTTTAAACCTAAGTTTAAGGAGTCTAAACTTGGCTAAATCACAAAAAAAAAAAGCACTTCAATTGTTTTGATTTCCTTTAGGAATTTCAAGACAACATTCAAAAGCGATGAATTATGTTAACTTAGTTCCTACAGAACTTACACTTGCATTTCAGAAGCCAATTAATTCCACCAAAACCTTTACATTAATAGAGGCACAAGTTCAATTTCAAAACCAACAAGATGTGTCTAATAAGGCAAAACTTCCATGAACTTCTGCCGAGCGAAATTAGGTCAACAATAAAAGTACTTTAGCCCACAAATCTTCATTAAATGAAAAGCATAGATAAAAACTAAAAGCCACAAATTTGATGAGCAAAAATTAAAGACCACGAAACTAGAGTAATAAAACAAACAATGCCTTTATAAGAGAGTCTACGCCAACCAACCATTTTTAAGATCACTCTCATGAATAGGAGTGCATCATTCCACCATTGGCAATAGTCAATGAAACCTAATTTGTATGGATTTATACAGTAAGTTATATAAGTTAAATATAATTCAGATATTTGACTGACAAAAGAAAAGGTTAATATGCAATTAACCCCTCAAGGAGTACTTTTTCCCAGAGAAAGCCTGAAACTTGGGTTCTTCTTTCTTTGGAGGTTCCTCTTTCACAGGTTCCTGCATATGGACGAGAGTATTAACATGGCGAGATTAGCAAGGTACTTGAAACTTACCAAAAGGATATGTATAGATAATTTTTAAGGATTCTTATAGTCTGCCAAGTGTAGAGGGATAAACCTTTTGTTTCTCAGGAGCACGGTTTGCATTTGAACCAAATACAAGCTTCCCTTGTGACTGACGACTAGAGTTTTGGGAACTTGAAGCTGCAGCAGCAAACTTCTTACCACCATTAGTAACATCGACTTGCTTGTCTGAGGACCCAGAAGAGGAAGGTGGAGGTTGCTGTTTTAAGGGTTTCCCATCCAAACGTCTTGCTCCACCAGTAAAAGGGTTGAATTTAGGCTCAACTTCTGCAGCAGCCTCTTCAACTACATGAGCAAAAATTATTATAATTAAGCTACAGAAATAGGTGAAGATATAGCAAGTTCTGCAGTAATTACAGGAAGAAACAATATGAATGAAAAGTGAAGTCCTAGAACTGCACCAGCGAAATAACAATTGGCCAAACATCTCAACCTGGAAGTATCAGTCTTTCCATTTTCAAAAGGTCAAAGAAAATCAAGAAAGACACTCATTCTTGATCAATGTTTTCCAGTTCAGGATATCAAAGTACAAAATATGTGAAAAACACAAATTTACAGCATGGAAGCTTAGTGCACTGGGCTGCCTTTTTAACCACATAAATGTATAGTTTATAAATGAACTAAAGGTGTAGAAAGATTGGGCAATTGCAATTTCCATGCGAAATCTAGTGTTAAGTGTTACTAAGAATTTCTAGAACTCGTCTCCGCAACCATATAAGATACTGCCTCACTTAGATGCTGCCATTCAAATAGTTTATGATAAAAGAGTTTAAATAGGTTTTAGGGGTTGATCATCAGTATTTTCCATAAGGACAATTAAATATGTCCGAAATGTGGGGTTGTTTGTGGATAGGGTATCACATCATGATCAACTAATGTAAGCAATATGTGGTTGTACTATAGTTTGTGAAGAAAGAAATTAATTTCAGCAAATTTGAAGAATATACACCTTCTGCTGGAGCCTTGCTTGGACGAGAAGGAGCCGCTCTTTCAGGTTCTTTGTAATCAAGTGGAGGAGCAAAGTCTACTTCACAATCGGTCTCAATAATACTTATTGCATTAGAAGGTTTGGTTTCCACAATGTCTATATAATATTTTTTATTATTGTAAGCCACCATGATGCTATCTCCTGTGGTTAAGCAGGAAAAGTTTCTGAGTGTTGTCTCCAAGCTGCATCAGTAAATGAAAGAAGTCAAACTTCAAAGCCTCCAATAGTATGTGGGTTTTTTTGCAAATGAGAGTAAATTAATAAGCAACTGAACAAACACATATTGGCTAGACCAGTTAACAGATGTAATTCTCCTAATTCAAATAAAAAATAAAAATAAATTGTACTGGTCAATCATCTCACTTATCTATGCTTAGTGTTCAAGCAGACAAATAACGAAAAAATATATCAATTATAGAATAGGTGTAACACTAGGGATTAGGTCATCAGGAAGCCAATCCTGTGCATATATTCATGTTTATCCCTCAATGTGATATCATTTCAATTCCACCTGTACTCATAAAAGCAGATATTTCGACCACTACGTTGCACCATTCTTTTTCTCAATTTAAAAAAATAATGAGAAAAACTAATCCAGGAAGTATTTGAACCATAAGCACTTCTTGCATGGATCCCTATCTCTTCCCCTAGGCCCTTTTCAGCTTTCCCCACCTCCTTAGTTACATGTCAGAGAAAAGAACTTCAATCCTGCATAACATAATGTTTCTGTGTTTCCAAAGGCACACCGATTGGTAATTCTAGTTCTACAAGGGAACTTTTACCTCATAAACTATCTCTCAAAAAGTTAATCCAGCAACAAAGAGAGAGATATTGCTCTATGAAGTTCCCTATACACCCATTTGCTGAAGCAATCTCACTTTAAAATTAAGTCAACTTTTAACTTATTAAGAACAAGACCTAGTGCACTTTGGCACCAGACTAATCAAACTCCAACGTTTAGTAATTATCTATACCAGCAATAAAGTGTCGATCCGTGTGAATTTGCCTTGTGATCTCTCCTAAATGTTTAAACACAAAACTGTCCTCAAGTTCAATTTTAACTCAAGAACATGGAATGACTTGATCTTCTTGGGTCTGCAACAACGGTAGGGGTATCAAGTTATTAAGTCAAATTATGAAAGTGTGGGACAGTTTAAACACAAAATTGTGCTCTCCTATTTTGATGATCAATATTTCTTATACTTGTTTCCAATTTATTCTCCTCTTATCTGCAAAATTTGATACTTCTTAAATATTCTGTTAATATTAGAATATGCAATGGAACCTACTTTATACTGTAAAGAAGTAACTAATTTCAAAAAGTTACTTCATCTACAACTTTGAACCCACTTTCATTTAAACACAAGTTTCAATTCTTAACTCAATAATTCATGCCCCCCCAAAAGAATGTGAATTGGGACAGAGGGAGCATTTCTTTTGTCTTCCTGAATTTTCCTTTCGAGTGTGCCATGAATTCTAGAAAAAATTATGCAGAAACAATTGGTCTCCACACCCACTAACATAAAACAGAACCGAGCCACAAAAATATTCTTAAAAAAAAGGCTTCAGCAAACTCACATGGCCTTTGGGTTAGAAATATCCAGAAAATCCTTCGTATGGGGTTGTAGCTTGACATATTTACCCTTAGGAAGAGTTACATTTTTCACTGTCACAGTATCGCCTTCTTGTAGGAATAAATTTTCCATCATCTACAAGGTCCACATTAAAAGTGAGTTTATGTACAGCAGTTGAACTGAACCCAAGAAAACAGAATCACACAGAAATGATATGTACCCAATATGGCATATATATCATGCCCTCTTCTGCAATGAACTCCAAAACCCCACAGTGAGAAACCCGCTCCGTGGAAGTATTTCGAAGCTCAAACAACATTGGGTAATCAATGTGAAGTGATGCTGCAAAATTTTACATTCAATACTCAATATGGTTAAGAAAAGAACCAGCTGCCAACTGATAATGGTGCAAAATCTAAATAACTGAAAATGCCAAGATACAGAACAAGGATACTGACCTAGACGATCAAGGGCAGAGGGAGGCATTATAACTGGAAAAAATAAAAGAAAAAACAACATAAGACTTAATGCTCAAATAACCTACTGCAGATCCAAAAAAGAACTATTGGCATTACTTACTTTTGTCTCCATTTTCTAGTTGTGGCTGCAAAGTATTAAACACACATAATCAGAATTAAAGAAAAAGTAACAGAAAATAAATATAAAGCAAAAATAATTGCAGTGCTAGAAGCGAATGTGGGACAAACATCTAAAATACAAGTTTAATACACATATAAGACCCATCTCCAATCACATATAATATGCATATAGGTCAAAAAGAAGACTTCTTTCACTGTATAACTATACCAAGAAGAACTACTAAACAGTTAAATTCCTCCCCCTTCCCCTTAATAAAAGAAAATCCATTCCCTCTCCAACCCAACCCCCTTCTTTTTAACAACAAATGCACATGATGCAACCTGCAGAAATAAGATGTCATGAGACTTAAAAATTACTTTTGTGGAAAGCTCTTCTAGGTAGTTATATCAAGATAAATCATCCACCTATATTAGACTTTAGCAGAATGAAAAAATGAAGACGACTGAAGTAAAATTTTGTGAGAAAAACAATCTAATAGAAGCCAAAGGAACGAGAAGAATTTTGGGAAACCTTCACAGGTAATTAACAGCAGTAGATTAAAATAAATTTGTCTTTTCAAAAGCATTCCAACCTTATCAATGAATGATGCAGGATAACACCGGTATGTCTGTTCAAATGATCTTCCATGATATCCATATCCATCAAAAAACTGCAGATCACAAATCAAAAAGTACAATAATGACCAATGAAGATAACACTAGTGAAGATATATATATCAATAGAGTGAATGGTAGTTTTTTAAAGGCTACGAAACAGAAATAAATAACATCAAACAAGGAACACTACATTCAACAAAGAAAATGCTCCTTTGAAGGTAGATGTATTCAATGATTGGCTATGTTTAGGGAAGATAATGGAAAAGCAAGTCAGTTTAGCCAGTTCCAATTAAAGGTTGTGCGTTCTCAATAGTATGTTTCTGTAAACAAAACTTTGCTTCCATTGTAGGTCTACAAAGGTTTGTTTAGAGACAGGATATGGGCCTGTGGATCTTGAAACAAGGCCATTTTTCGCAGCCATTTGGGTGGACTAGCAAAGTAGTGAATTTGAAAGGTAAACCTAAACACCATAGGATTTTGCCCCACCTTTTTAGCCATTTTAAAATGGGGTTCCGAGAGGCGTCATCTGAATCATTGACCAAGCTTTTCGATAATCAGCTCACCCTATTGCTCTCTCACTCTCTCCTGTGAATTGTCTGTAATTTCTTTCCATGGAATGTATCGCTTTAAGATGAATCTCAGTCAATTAATTGAAGAACCATAGAGCAAAGGAATGAAAGAGTAGTAGCAAAACATCTAATTCATACAATTGTGGCTTTTTGTTACTTCATCCTGGTGTATCATTGGTAGTAACATCAATCGAAATCCATAATCTAGATATTTACTCAAGTGAATGAACCAAAATATACAACTGCTGACTCTCAGAAATTTGTCATTCATGCCATCTTGACAACTGAGAACAAACTTTTGTAATTTAATGTACTCACCCTATTTACTATCATAGAGATCATGTTCCTCCTCTTTTCTTAGGTTTTCCCAAAAAGGAGAAAGTGAGCCCCTACAGATGGACATTAAACTAAGAAACCCTTGAGTATAACTTCAGTCAGAAACACAAATATTAGACGATATTCTTAAAACAGAATCTAGCAAAACACAACTTCTGCTAAATCCAATATGGCCTGGCCCTTGCCCTAGCTTATTGCACCAGGATTCCCTTCTTATTCTTAAAACAGAATCTAGCAAAATACAACTTCTGCTAAATCCAATATGGCCTGGCCCTTGCCCTAGCTTATAGCACCAGGATGCCTTCTTATTCTTAAAATAGTGCTTAAAAATATCAGTACAACCATGGGAGTATATATCGAGAATCAATAAAAGTATTGCTGCGAAATTTACCATGATTTCTATCTCTGAGTACCCCAAACTCAACTGGCTCAGCTAACCTATAAAAGAACAATAAACCAAAAAGACGATACTATCAAAAACACAGTTCTTCATGTTGATATAACAAAATAGAAAGAAAATCACCAACATCTCATACAATTGCTGATCGTTGGATGACTCAGGATAGCCTTTTCATAAGTTTTACTATTTCAGATTTTTCAGAAAACTTAGCACACAATCACAAGTTGAAGCAATAATCACACAAATAAGAAAATTGCAGGTACTGTGATATTTAACTAGAAGAGTTTTCTATATACAAAGGAAACCAACAGAGAACTCATCCAATTCACTAAAATTCGTGTTTCACCAATAAATTCGATTCATAAATTCACTGTTATCCTTGGGAAAGGACTTTCCATTATACAACCTATCATAGGCGTTAGTTAGATTTATTCTATGGATTATAGTTTACTTTAAGGGGAACTTCTTTTTACCCTTTATATTACTTGAGAAGAAACTTGACTATTAAATTAGGGTTAACATAAAAGCAAATCGACATGATTATAGTTGTGTTAACTATGCCTCCTAAAAGTAGATTGATTCCAAAGCAATTACAATAAAACTTCATTGAAACATTCCTTAGATTCAAGATTCAAGAACAACAGAGAAGAGAAACAAAGAAAATACGACAAGATCAAAGAAGATGCAACAAGTAGAAGAAAAATAACCTAGAAGATGAGAGAGCACAAGTCGAGAGGAGAAAGTACTGGATTTGAGAATTCAGAATTGAAAATTAAGCGAAGCAATCAATTAATAGCTGTGAAACTATTCAGAAGACCATAATACCCTTTTAAACGCCAGCCTGGAATCCTCAGCTAGGGTAATAACGGGATTATGAAATATTACTATTTTGGTAGAGTTATTATTTTATTATTAATTAATTTAAAAAGTGTTTTGATTTGAAGGATAATTTAAATCATTGAATCTTACTAATTTATGTATCATATTTATTGAATTCACATAAAAATAAAATTTGCTATATATAAAGTACAATGAATTCATCAAAATCATTATATCTTACTAAATTACATTTATTTAAGTACAATGTATGCAGATGATTCATTTGAATATATATTTTTATTAAAATGGTTCATTGTAAAATGAATTCAAGAATTTAATTATTCATTAGACATAATGTTCATTGTTTCTTAATAATCAAATATTTTTCATTGTATCGTTATTGTTCAATGCATGATGGTAAGTGTAACACCCCGACCTTTCAAAACGTCTAAATTAACTCGTATCTTCGTGGAAAGACAAGGACGGTGAGTATTAAATTAAAAATGATGTGGTATGTCATATTTTAAGTGTTCAAGGGTTGTATCTCAAGTTTTGAAGTTAAGTAAGTGGCAAAATAAAAGTTGGCGAAAGTTATCGTAAGTTCCTTTTTAAAGATTTCTCTAAAATTTGGGTCAAATGTCTTGGATGTTTTCTCCCAATATATAAAGAGTTAGAAGGCCTATCACCCATTAAATCGAAGGCATACGAGTCTAGTTTGCAATGCACAAAACCTCGTATCAAACCGACATTAGAGTAAAACGTTATAAGGGTTTTATTAGGGACTGCCGGGGCAGAATTCGGGTCGGGCCAAAAATATGATATGTCGTCTTATATAACATTTTAAGCCATGGAAACATTCCATTTCAGTTCCAAACCAGAGATAAAGCTTAAGAGAAGGCTCCTATGGAGTTCTAGCATGATGAAGGTTAGTTTTGACGATTTCTACCATTAAACATTGCCCTCGTGCCTAGAAACGTAATCCCTATACATGGAAATCGTTTTTCCCTTCTATTAGCTGCGTCTGGAGCTGGTTTTTGAAGATATAAATTTGTAGTTTTTGGTGTTTCTTCAAGGTTTACACTTGGTTAACTAAGGTAATCATCTCGGGACCCTTTTATGGTTATTTTTATGAATTTCTACGGACGTTTCAACAAGTTGGGGTGATATGGCAAATCTGCCGATTTAAGATTAATTATGAATTGTTTATAGGTGCGTATCAGTTGTGTATATATAGTATTTATGAAGCTTAGGACATAAGGAACAACTTTCGTAAAGGAACTACGGTTTTTCGAACGTTTATTAGAAAGGTATGTTAAGGTTATTTCATACTTACGACATGTTTTCCTTAAAGCTTAAGAGCAATGTAATTGGGTTGTTATCATTGTTACACTTGTAGCCATTATTGTTGATTGTTGATTATTGGCTGCTTGAGTTGATATAATCCTCCTTTGTCGGGATTCTTATTCAGTTAATAGCATTCCTATGTTGGACACGACTTAGAGGTTATTTGTATAGGTTGCTTATAACTAAATTACTTGCTTTTAGCGACTGGATTGTTATTATTGCCCTTGGGGCTATTGTAGTTAGCTACAAGAATGTGATTTATGCCTAGAAGGGTTATGTTCTGCCTACAGGGCTATATGGATGCCTAAAAGGGCTATGAGTTGCCTACAGGGCAATATTGACGCCTAAGAAGGCTATGTGCTTCCTACAGGGCCATGTTGTTGCCAAAAAGGGCTATGAGTTGTATATAAGCTATGTTGATGCCTAAGAGAGCTATGTGCTGCCTACGGGGCTATATTAATGCCTAAGAGGGCTATGTGACTGCCTACGGGGCTAGGGGACTACCAATAGGGGTATATAGGCTGATTGACACCTTTCGGGCTTATGGGGGCCTGAGTAGGTGGTTTTGTGTGTTGTTTGTACCTGTCGAGCTTATGGGGGCTTGGTTAGTTGTTGTTTTATTATTTTTGATAAGTTTAGATTTAGGAGCAGGTCAGTACACTTATTTTATCCTTGATTTATTTATCATATTATTCCAGTATTTCAGGATACCTCATCTTAGTCTATTGTCTTTCATACTCTGTACATTATTTTGTACTGACACCCCATTGCCTTGGGGGCGCTGCATTCATGCATGTAGGTCCTGACAGATGACCGAGTAGACCTCCTCAGCAGCAAGATTGACTTTTATTCGGTTGGCTAGCCCCTTTCCTCTGGAGCTGCCAAAGTTGGAAGGTTTGTTACCTTTTGTTGTATATATCTTTATGGGTAGGCTGGGGCCCTGTCCCACTAATCAGTACTCCTTTTAAAGGCTTGCAGAGTAATGTGTGGGGTGTATAGCTACGTTATGGCCATACTGGTCTATGTTGTTGGTTTGTTGAAGCTTGTGAGTTGTTTGATGTATTGTATTGATATATACTTGCTTTTAGTTTTGGTATAGATATCATGGTGGCCTCGACGGCCCAATCAGGATTTTTGTGCTAGTTGACTATTTATTTATATGATCTCCTGGGAGTAGCTATTTCTTTTATAGATCAGTTGATAGGGGTCTTGCCATCCGTGGGCTTAGATTTAAGCCGATATATACTTGTTTGTTGTCTTGATTGCGTGTGGCTGCCATGCACTAATAGCAAATGGTTCAGCAGGGTCGGCTCGGGCTTGAGCTTTGGCATTAAGAGCCAGTTACACCCCTTGAGTTTGGGGCGTGACAGTAAGAAAATAAACTAATTAAGCAATAGAGGAAATTTCTCGAAACCACATCCAAAAATAGCTTTTCATTTAAAAGGTGTCACAAAATCAACAATGAGATATCAAAATACCTAAAGTAGAATGTGAGTGTAAAAGAAATCATTCCAGATGCACTCAAAAAGATTTCCATTCGTAGCAACACCAAAACTTTTGGATGCAATAAGAAAAAATAGATTCAACTAGATTTAAATTTTAATTTTAAAAACACAATAGAATCATATTTCACTAAATTATCATAGATATATTTGTACATTTAAAGAATTATTAATTTATAATATTAATAAGATCATTATAAATTTATAAATGAGATCATATATTTATATAGGAGTTGTTAAGACCTATTTTTAAACTTAGTTAAAAATGTTCCATAACTTGGCTATTTATTAATTTTGAAAATAATTAATAAGATTTGGCCGTTTAAAAAAGAAACTTTTGAAATAAAACCTTTTAAATAAATCATAGTCGGGTAAAAGGTTCAAGCAATCCTCTAAGGAAGGTTTTAAGCACCTTAAAGGATCCGCTAACACGCGATTGACTGACGATTTAAAAAGTTTAGCTAATTTTAAAAGATAGTTGAATTACTTATGAAAATCTTTATGAAAACGGATAGAGATAAATTTATACTTATTAAGTAATAAAATATTTCAATGTTGAAATGTTGAAAATGTTTTTAACTTAATAATCTATCCGAGTTAAAGATTTTGAACCGGATGGTTAGTTCAAATTCCTCAACATGGATTCAAAGCTTTTTAATAACTATAAAAAACATGAATAAATTTTGAGAATTGAACACAAAAAGATAATAGTGAAATAAAAATCTCCCGAGGATTGATCTAGGATAATAAAAATGATATTAAAGAATATAGTAACACACCGAAAGACACAAATAAAAGTTAAACTAAACAATATGAAGATAAAGATTTAAGAGAAAAATAGGCCTTTTAGCCTAAATCTCAATTGCTTTTGACTGTTGCAATCTGTTGCTTCATAAATTTCGAGTTTTAAACCAATTTCTGCTTCTCAATTTGTTGCTGTTAATTTTAGGCCTTTGGCGAAAAATACTTCCTGGTGGTTCTGTTCTTATACTTTTCAAGTCCAAAATATGCTAATTTTTTAACCCTTTGGGGTTGTACAGCTAGTCTTCTTGGGGTTTTAACCCATTAATATTGGCTTTCCTTTTATGACTTGATGGAAGTTGACTCAAAGAAAATCGAATGCAAATGGTCGGATGCATGAAATACAAGAAATAAGAATTAGTAAACAATTGAGAAGGGGCTGAAACAAATTTAACATGTAAATTGAACTCAGACATTATTTAATAATATCGATTAAATCTACCTAAAAGAAAGAGGAAGCCAACAGAAACAGAGGAGGAAATTAATTTCCAATGCTAATGCATGTCTCTCATACTTTAACCATGATTTCACCGAAAAAAACAGATTTACAAGGAAGGGACAATTTAAACACTTTGTCACAAACCTTAAATTTACATCAGCAAACAGAGAAATCAAAAGATTAAGTCAAAAAAAAAAAATTGTTAACATATGAGACCTTTGGCCAAGTAACAACTTTTGGAAGCAATCGTGATTAGAAAACTATTGGAAGCAAAAATAACATGAATTCTCACACCATAAGAGCAAGTAGAAATCACATCTAATTGTTTATATTATCACATATTCTTGAACTAGACCAAAATTTAAACATTTCTAATAGTCTAGATGGACAAATAGATGACATTTGAAAATAAATTGAAGGGGTGAAAACAAGAAAAAGATTAAGAGAACAGCTTGGCTAAATAATGAAACTTTTTCAAACAAGTCAAATTTCAAAATTATAACGACTGATTATTTGCAAACAATTATATTCTTGTTTAATAGAAATTAAGCAAATGCATCTCAAATAATCTTCTATAACATATATTACCAGTCTAGAGACGGAAAGTGAATAAGACGGGCCAATAAAAAAAGAAACAGTGAACAATATGAAAGAAGTTTTAAGCTAGAAAAGATAAGATAATGAACTAATCTAACTTATGCAATATTTGTATAATCTAGGATGCATCAAACTTGTATTGTCTTATATGTATTAAATCAAAATAGAAGAAATAAAAAAAAACAATGAAGAAAATCACCGACAACACACATGAAAACACTAAGCTAAAACAATGCATTTTCTTTGTTTACCAACGCTATTGGATGAAAATAAACCACTAGAGTCATTTGTTAGGCTGCCGCAACTTGATTATTAAAGGGTAGTTCCCTTTTGTTTACATTATTCTGTGCTATTATTTGCATTGTCATGTTCATTGTATTCCTTAGCTCAAGATTATGTAATTGACAACTCTTTGTTTTATAGGGCTAATGCTCAACAACCTAAGCTTTTCGTTGAGATTGTTTTATGTTAAAAAAAATAACTGGTTTTTAAAATCGATTCAACTTTAAGAGAAAAATTAATTTTAAAGGAGTCGCCATTTAATTTTTTAAGAGAAATTAAGAAAACTTAACTTTAAAGACTTTAACATAATTAAGCCTAAAATATTTAGAGAAAAAAGTTTTGGACTCCAAGAAAGTTTTTAAAGCCCTTGAAAATATCCGCTAACACGTAGTTATCCGACGACTTGAAAAACATTTATTTGATTAATCTTGAAAAAAATAATTTAAGAACAAAGACATTTGAAATTCTTTGAAAAGAGAATAGTTAAGACACTTGAAATAATTTAGAAAGAAAGTTAATTTTTGTCAAACAAATGACTAAAGTAAGACAAATCAAGTAAAACACTTAAAATATTCAATTAACACAAAAGGTTCCTCGTTAAGGGACTTAATTAAATTTAAATAAGAAAATAAAGTAAGAGTTAATACAAATAAAAATAGGAAAAATTAGAGAAATCCCACCTTTTAGTTTACTTATTACCATTATCCCCTATAAGTTTTACAAATCTCCAAAATCCCGCATTTTCGTGCATCAGATTAGTGTATCATGTATAAAATGTAATGTATCTCACTTAACGATTAATGTATCTCACGCATCAGAATAATGTATCAGCGCTTATATTATTGTATCCGTTTGAGGAATTTCTGTAATTATAAAATTTTAAGGGATGTATTGTAATTTTGGTAAATCACATAAATATGCAATATTACAAAAATAATTACCATCTACGGCAATATAATTTTTCTAACTAAATATAACATCTTTTTAGAATTAAAAAATTGTACTGTTTATCTTCCTTCGCCTCTTTCTCTACCCTTTTTCTCTTCCTCCTCTTTTTTTTAAATTCTTTTTTTTTTTGAAATTTTCATTCAAATAACTGTTTTTAAATCAATGTTTGCCCATATTTCACTATTTTATCCAAAAACACTACGAGAAGAGGAATAGAAAGATCAAAAAATTGTACAATATCATGTTCTCAAATAGAAATTTCAAATCTTTAAAATTATAAAAACAAGAGTTCACCGTTGATGGTCATTATAAAGATTCAAATTTTGAATTCATTATTTGAATTTTACGAATTTATGTTTAGTTTTTTTTTTTGATGACAAGGGAAACCCTCAGCCGCTACCCTTTGGGTAAAACTCCCACTCATATGCAATAGCTCGCAAACCACATAGGAGAGGTAACTCGCACTAGGCAAACCTGGTTTGATGAGCTCGACCCAGAAGGCAAACCCCTTGCTTTCACTGGCAAGGGGTTTTGAACTTGAGACCTTAGTTTGGATAGGTTGTTCCTACAAATAATTGAAAATGTCATTTGGAGTTTATATCCCAATTTTAAGAGGGTTTGGTTAAGTTTATAATTGATTTTAGGAGAAATATTAGATTAAGACTCGAAAAAGGTGAAGTTTATGGAACAGTATTGCGATTGTATTAAAGTTGTATTACATATATTTCATAATTGTATTAAAATTATATTAAAATCACGAAATACATTTATAATACATATTACAAACTTCACTCATTTTTAGTGATATCAACCAAAATAATTTAAATAACACACTTGTACATTTATAACATATGCACAATACATTTGTAATACATATTGCAAACATCACTCATGTTCTTAGTGATACAAACTAAAATAATTTATAACACACATATAATACATGTTTTATTCATGAATAATACAAGTTTAATTCAGTCTATAGATTATTGTCTTGTCTTTCGTTATTTACATTTTTCATTTATTGTTAATTTTCTCTTCTAATTCAACTTTATTATTGTATAATTCATTTTTAATGCAAGTTTAATTCATTTTGTAGTTTATTATTTGTTACTGTTAGATTACGTATTTAATTCATTATTGATAGAAGTTTAATTCACTTTATAGATCATTGTCTGGTGTTTCATTAATTACATTTTTTATCCATGCTTAATTCAACTTTAATATTTGTGTATGCACTTTTAATACAAGTAAATTCATTTTGCAGTTTATTGGTTGATTTGTTATGATTAAATTACTTCTTTAATTCATTATTGAAACAAGTTTTATTCAGTTTACAAATCACATAATGCTCTTTCGTTTGCTATATTTTGCATTCATGTTTAATTAATTCGCTTCTAATTCAACTTTAATATGTGTGTAATACATTTTTTATTCAAGTTTAATTTATTTGACAGTTTATTATGTTTCTTCATTTGTTACAATTAGATTACTTGTCTAATTAATTATTGATACAAGTTTTATTCAGTCTACGAATCGTTGACTTTCTTTCGTTTGCGATTAGTTTTGATAGGTTGTTCCTACAAATAGTTGAAAATATCGCTTGGAGTTTATATCTCAATTTTAAGAGGATTTGGTTAAGTTTAGAATTGACTTTAGGAAAAAAATTGAATTGAAACTCGAAAAGGATGAAGTTTACGGAACTATATCGCATTTGTATTAAAGTTGTATTAGATATGTTTCGTAATTGTATTAAAATTGTATTAAAATCATGAACAATACATCCTACACTTATAATACATATTGCAAACTTCACTCCCTTTTTAATGATATCAGCTAAAATAATTTAGGTAACACACTTATAATATATTTATAATACATGCACAATACATTTTTAATACATATTGCAAACATCACTCACATTCTTAGTGATACAAATCAAAAGTAATTTATAAGACACATATAATATATGTTTTATTCATGAATAATACATTTATAATACGTATTGCATACTTTACTCATTTTTTACGGATACCAACAAGAATAATTTAGGTAACACACGAATAATACATTTATAAGTTATGCACAATACATTTTTAATACATATTGCAACCATCGCTCATTTTCTTAGTGATAAAAGCAAAGATAATTTATAAGATACATATGATATAAGTTTTATTCATGAATAATATGAGTTTAATCCAGTTTTAGATCGTTGTCTTGTCTTTTGTTAGTTATGTTTTTCATTCATTCTTAATTCTCTCTTTTAATTCAACTTTAATATTGTGTAATACAATTTTAAATCAATTTAATTTATTTTTCAATTTTTTGATTTATTTGTTACTATTGGATTACTTGTTTAATTCATTATTAATACAAGTTTAATTTACTCTATAGATCATTGTGTGTAATATATTTTTAATTCAACTTTAATTCATTTTGCAATTTGTTGTGTCACTTCATTTGTTACGATAAAATTATTTATTTAATTAATTAATTATTGATATAAATTTTATTCATTCAACGAATCATTCACTACTCTATGAAGAAAGTAGAGAGAGAAACAAAAGGAAAAAAAAAAGCAACAGAAAGAGAGAGAAAGAGCAGCAAAAGAAAGCAAAAAAGAAAAAAACAACAAAAATAAAGTGAGAGAGAAAGAGCAACAAAAAGAAATGAGCGAGCAAGAGAGAAAAATTAAAAAACTGATAGAGAAAAAAAGAGAAGAGGCAAGAGAGAGAAAAATCTAATAAAATATATAGTATTATTTTATATTGCTATAAATGGTAATAATTAAAGAGTATATCTAAAATAAGTAATTATTTTTTAAAAAGGATCCACTCAAGTAATTAATCCTTGTAATTTTGCCTTAAAAGTATGTGATTTCTGTAATTTGCCCATAAAAATAAGCAAATAATAACAAAGGAATGAAGAGATAATCTCAAATTTGGGCTCTTTGCCCAAATTCAAATTGTTGGGCTTGGCAGCCCAAATCTGTCCTAATTCTAAAATGGGCCCAGCTGTAATAAAATAAAAATAGGCCTCAACCCTTTTCTATTCTTTCTGGACCTGTTTTGCAAAAAAATGGGCTTTGGCCCATTTTTCGTCCCTGTCAAGCTGAGGAAACACTGAGTGTATATCTGTATATATGAGCAATATATCAGCCTGTTTTGCCTTCAACACTTGTATATTTACTTTCATTTGCCCTGTATTTCAGTCTCCCCTTCACTTGAACACCGATGAGGCTAACTCAAAGAAACTCAACTCGATGAAATGCAAGGAATGAGTTCAAAGTGGACTGGAATTGATGTCATATGCATTACAGAAAATATACATATACAAGAGTCGATACATTATATCAATGTAGGAGGCATAGAAAGAGTGGCATCAGAACATCAAAACAAAAATTTTATATTATTGTTGCAAACAGTGGCGGATGCAGGATTTTTATTGAGAGGGTTCAAAAAATAAAATGTGATAAAAAAAGGGATGCTATCCAGACTCGAAAACGCGAAGTTCAAAATGTAGCAAAATTGAGTTAATTAGTGAATTCGGCTAAAAGTTGAATGAAACGAATTAATATAATTAACTAACGAGCTTTTTAATCTTTAACAAAAGAAAACAATTAACTAATTAATTCAAAAAATAATAACTATTGACTAAGAAATACTAATTAACAAAATCTTTTTGAGACGATTTTTGAATATTCATAAAATGTATTAGCTATATACATAATTATATAAAAACATATATTTTATTTTTAAAATGACAAAAATACATAAAATATAACAAGAAAAATATTTTGAATTTTATAAAACTAATTATTTCAAATTGTTTGAAATTAAAGAAACAAGATAATTAATTTATATTGTGGAGGGTCAAAATTTGGTGTCAACCGGGATGATCCTCTTTCTCATTTTTGCTGAATCTTTGGCTCTTTATGGGCTTATTGTTGGCATTATACCGTCTTTCCGAGCTAGGTAGTCCAGAGCAAAGTGAAGTTGACTTATCAACTCTATTCTTACTATGATATATATGCAAATTTCAGAAAACTTGGCCTAAACTTGATCCTTGCTCAAGTCGAAAACAACTTTTCTATCCATCCTTTTTAAACCCAACTTATAGATTACACTGTCTATGTTGTTATTTGTTATTATGGTCCTTATGTGTAAGATCTTAAGAGGCATCTTTGATATAACTAGAATACAACAATGGAGTAATCACATTTGTAAGAGGATTTCAGCCAAATAATTTATCACTATGGTCGAAATATACACAACATATTGACTTGTGTACGCATACGATCATTAGCAGTGGCGGAGCCACCTTACAAAGAGGGGTCATCTGACCCCATTCGGCGGAAAATTATATGATTTATACATGATTAAAATAATTTTTTAGATATATATAGTAAATGTCGAACCCCCTTCGGCTACTTTGTGTGTCTATTTTTTAGATTTTGAACCCCCTTACTGAAAATCCTGGCTCAGCCACTGATCATTAGCTGGAAAAAAACATTTATTGCCTGACAATGGTAAAATAAAATTTTTTGCTAAGGGTATCGAAGAATTAATATGTATGTACGAAAATAATTTATGACCTATATACTTCGTATAATTGTTTCTATACATAATATAATTTTTTAATAAAAAATATTCAAACTAATTCTTGTTGCCCCGTATATTTGTAAAGAAACCATATACTAGTCTTGTTTTAGCTATGTGATATATATTTTTTTACTATGAACACAACTTCATTTGTAATTTAGTTGAACCAACTCGATAGAATGTTGGTTTCAAAAGAATGAATAACTTCAAATAATCCTGAGATTAAATTATAGTGTCACTTAATTTGTTGTTTGGTCGGCAAGTCCGGGATAACTTATCTCGGGATTAATAATTAGTATCGGAATAAGTTATCCCTTCCCTTGGGGTGGTATAGTAATCCCGATATAACTTATTCGGGGATAAAATGACTAAATGACAAAAATATCCCTTTAAACACTTTTTATACATTACTTTTCACATTCATGAAGGGTATTTTTGTAAACATATATGTTGTTCTTAAGATTTATTATTCTGAATACAACAAACCAAACACTCAATAAAAAATAATCTTAGCATAATTTATCTCATCATAACTAATCCTATCATAACTTATCCCACCATAACTTGAATTCAAACCAAACGACTCCTAATAGTATCACATAATTAGATTTAACTTATAATTTTTGATTTATTTTTACTTAAAAACAAGTACTATTTCAAAATATCTTTTTTATTTACCCAATAACAAGCTCAAAGTCTTCTTTTTTTTTGGGAAAATTTTCAAAATGTCAATATTTTGACATTTAATAGGGCCCCTTAGCCACACTTTCAATATTTATTAAAATGTCAATATTTTAGTTTGTTATGTATTTGATTTATGTATTCTTTTATATGTTTGATTTAAAAGAATACAATTATTTAATAACAAAAAAGAGAAAAACACTATTATGTTTTCTTCGTAATTGTATACCAATAATTTTTACATTTTATGTACTTACTTTACCATTCAAATTAAAATTAGTATATTACTTTCATAATGGAAATTAAAATTGTATTCCAGTGAAATTGTATTACATGATTGTATCCCAATATAATCCAATGATTACATATGAATATGATTTATGAAAGGATACAAGATTCTGGAAAAAAAAAATAGCATACATGGTGAAAATATTACAATCTGTTGAGGAAGGATACCATATTTTTTTTTAAAAAAAATGCAAATTAACTATGAAAGAAATAGGAATACAAGATTTTGGAAAAAAAAAATAGCATACATAGCGAAAATAATACAATCTGTTGAGGAAGGATACAATATTCTAAAAAAAATTACAAATTAACTATGAAATAAATAGGATACAAGCTTAAGAAATACAAATATAAATGCTAAGTAAAAGAAAAATAATTGACAAACAAATTAAAATTAATATGAATACAATTCCGGTATGAATACAACTTTTACAACATTCTTCTCTAACTCTCTCTCTCTTTCTTCTTCTTCTTCTTCTTCTTCTTCTTCTTCGTCTGTCGTGTTCTTTTTTTCTGATTTTTTGTTCACCAAATCCAAATCTGAAAATCCATATTCACTTGTGCATAAGTAACCCTATAAGCAAAATTCGAAAGTATTAAATATGAATGTATAAAATATTAAATAATATATGATGTATGAATGCCAATGTAGATTTCTACAATCTACTAAATCTCAAATATGAAAATAAAATTACAAAAAAATCGAACAATATTGCTTAAAAGACGAAAAATCTGAAATACATAAAAGAGGAAAATCTCACAAAATACTTGGTGAATATGAAAACAAACTCACAAAAAAATCAAACGATACGGATTAAAAGACGGAAAAATTCGAAATACAAAATACTTGGTGAATATGAAAACAAAATCACAAGAAACTTCACAAAATACTTGTTGACTTCGAATTTACTTTATCAATGGGTGAAAAATCTTTTGAATTAAGTGTGAGATTTTTTAAATAAAGTGTAAGAAATTCGAAGAATTGATTTTTTTGAACAAAGGAAGGAGATAATAATGGTGAAAAAGATAAGAGAGAGAAAAGAGTGATTTGGGGTAAAACCTAGAAAAGGGGTAAGAGTGATGATTTTTTTATTTTTTTACGGGATAGTGAAATAAATAATGGCCTAATTTGAGAAATAAAAGGAAAGAAGATTAATTATATTAGGATTCAATTTATTTTCTAAAATATTGACATATTGACATTTTTAATAATTATTTTAAAGTGTAGATATTTTTAATAATTATGTTAAAGATTGTGATTAGTTTGCTAATTTTTCCTTCTTTTCTTTTGGTTTATCACTCGATGTTTGAGCCCACATTGGAGCTCCGACTATATCCGAATCGTGCTCTGCAGGGCCCATTCGAGATAGAGCTCCCAACATGATTTTTTTCATATCCAGAATTCGAACCCGAGACCTCTGATTTAGGGTAAAACTCAAAGTCTCTTACAAAATAGATATGGGGTTCAGTTTTTTTTTTAACTATTTCTTGTTTTTCGTTTTTCCTTCTCTAATCTCTACGTACCACGTGTAATCAAAATATTTTTAAAAAGTGCATTATTTTTGTTTGTATTTAACTGATTGCTTACGCCATCGTCTCATTTATTTCTTGATTTATCACCAATTATAAAATGTATATTGCCTTGCAATTTATTTTCTTTGTATATTTGATTTGGTTTTTGTCTTCACTATAGTCTAGCACTTCAATCAAGTTATAATAATCGTTCCAATAATTGCTGCAATAATGTGGTTCTTATTCTTTTGTTTTATTTTCTTCATTTAAGTGTAGCAACAAAACTTAACTCTTCATTTAATACTAATATTTATTAAAGTTGATGAATACTAAATATTTGGAGTTCAAGATGAAAATATGTATGAAAGTTGTTTGAACATAATTTTCATTTGAAAGAAAAAAATTATAATTTGTTAGTGAATATCGTTATCTCACTTGAAATACTTTTTTAAGTACTAAAAAAATAGACGACAATTACTCCACTTGTTTCCTATCTAAAAAGATACCAGATATAATTTATTAAATATTTTTTGAGAATTGATCTGTATTAAAAAGAATTACTTCTTCAATATTACGAGTATTGGTTAGAAAAATTCCAACTTCATATTTGAATTTCTAAAATAACAGTTATATTTTACAATTTTTTTAGCTAAAGTAACCGCTTAGCATCCATCCTCGCCGCTTAACTTTTGCCAAATGTTAAAAGTGAGGTACATTTCTCTATATTGAAAATGTCCTTTTTAATAAAGATTTTTTTAATCCTTTTCTTACTTAATTACTCCAATTCATTTGGTTTTGTCGTATGCATTTGATTTCCAATGACAGAAAAAAGAAGAAAAAAAATCCCTACTTAGATTTAAAAACATTATCATGTCTTACACTTCTGATTGTGCATTGTTTTTCAATTGGATAGATAAGATAGAATAATAAATTAGGGCAAAATTCTTAATAAAGGAAAAATTCAAAACCTTCCCATCTATTTTTCAAATTGCTCTATTTTATCATTCGTTACATAATTGGTCCATTTATGCTTTTGGCATTTGTAAATAATCTTGTATTTCATCTTTAAGTATTAGTAAAACTCCAACATAAGAATGAACTCCATGTATTCAAATTCTTCGTGAAAAAAGTTTAAACTTATCTCTAAACTTTTTATTATGATATAATTCTTATTATAAATATTTACATGTAGCCACCTTAAAAGTTGTTTGTTTACTTTATATATATATATATAAGACATGCATCAGCTATTTTGTGTTTAAAAATTAAAGTAATGCATGGCCTTTTGTAAAGAGAATATGTTCTTTTAGGAGGATTAGGTCAGCCATGGCCCATAAAGAGTGACCTAAACAAATTAGGTCTTGATTAAATGCAAATTTGTCAAATTTATGGAAGATTTTCAATTGTTTAATATCATTTTTTCCTTTTCCTCGTGCTTTCAACGCAATCTATTTAGGTTTTGATGTACCAGTAAATTGTATAATAATATTCAGTTGATGATATCAGCAAAGTTTAAAAAAATAAATTGTTTTGCACTTTATTATTTCAATAACATATTCAGTATAATTGTGTAGGTGAGATTTGAGAGAATAGATCAAGTGTAAACAATCCTTACCCCTACCTTATTACTTATTAGAGGTAGAACACTTACTTTCAAAAGATCCTTGACTCGAGTAATTCATCTATCAAAGCTTTTATATATATATATAGAGATATAAAGCAGAGATAATAAATAATTATAGAGAAACTATTACATAGTGGATAAATTATTGTGTCAAGTAAACATGTACTTATTATATACTCTACCATACAGGATAGAAAAATAAACAAAATACTAGTACCTCAGTAGAGGATAATTTTTTTAAAAAAAAAAACTATTATGGCATTATTAAAATTGATACTATTTTTGTAATGTCATCAATTCATTAGCTCATCTTAGTAAATTTTCTTATCTTGTCTTTTGGCTATGTTGAAGGACTTCCACATATTTCACACCATGACCTAACAATTTAATTTGTTATCTTTTAACAATTTATATAGATATTATATAGCATCACTTTTGTTATGTTAAATGTTTTAGTAAAAGAGGATGATATAATGTTATCTCATCTGCAATTAAAAGGAAAAATAATAATAATGAAAGATCGAATTGAAATTTTTTAGTGAGATCAACCTTCATATGAGTAGGTAGTTAAGTATTATCGAGAATTAAAATCGAAGATTATTAGATAGTCGAGTGTTGTCATATTTTACAATGGAGAGTAGGGGCTAAACTCCCCTCCTTTTATCATTATCAATAGTATTAGTAGTTAATAATCATGTAGCTTCTTATTTGTATTCAACGTATATTATAATTTGTCATTTTATTTATTTTGTATTTTGCTATCTTACTATCATACTCCCTCTGTCCCTAATTACTTGTCCATTTTTTCTTTTTTAGTTGTCCCTAGTTATTTGTCATTTTGACAAATCAAGAAAGGACAACTTTTTTTTATCTATTATATCCTCAATTATTTATTTTGAAAAAGGCAAAACTTTTTGAAAATCTTAAGTATTTAATTTACCCACTTCATAATTAATAGGGATAAAATGATAAATTCACTATGTCAATCATTATTTTCTTAAGGGAAAAGGCTCAAATATGCCATCGAACTTTCAAAAAAGGCTCATTTATGCCATCCGTTAAAAGTTTGGCTCATCTATGCCATTACCGTTTAAGAAAAGGCTCATTCATGCCATTATTTTTTAACGGTGGTTTTGCAAAATCATTTTTTACACGTGGCCAATTATAATTCGGCCACGTCATTATTTTCTTCAGAATTTTGATTTTTTATTATAAAAAAAATAATGACGTGGCCGAATTATAATTGACCACGTGTAAAAAATGGTTTTGCAAAAAAAATTTGTTCAGAATTTTAATTTTTTATTATAAAAATAATAATGACGTGGCCGAATTATAATTGACCACGTGTAAAAAATGGTTTTGCCAAACCACCGTTAAAAAATAATGGCATGAATGAGCCTTTTCTTAAAAGGTAATGGCATAGATGAGCCAAACTTTTAACGAATGGCATAAATGAGCCTTTTCTGAAAGTTCGATGGCATATTTGAGCCTTTTCCCTTTTCTTAATAGGTGTGACAATTCAAAAGTGGACAAGTAATTAAGGACAGAGGAGTATATTCTTTCAACTCTACTTTGAAATTTTTTCTTTTGGGACGGGGGTTTTGTTGGAAACAACCTCAATCTCTATGACCTCACAAAAATAGAAATAGGGATGAAGTACTAGACATGATTTCTGAAATTACGCTAAGTATATTGTTATTGTTATTGTATACCGTTTATTTCTTTGCAAGTAAAATCAGGTTTTAATGTCCTGGCACATTTGACCAATTCAAGATGCAAATTTAGAAGTAACTTATTTCAAAATATTTCATTGGTTTATTTTGCGTCACTGTATACATATTACAGACTCAAGCCTACCAAATTGGAATATCAAATAAAAATTAGAGTAACGTAACTAACGTGTTATGTAAATTATGAAGCAACACGAAAATGTTTAGAAAAAAAGACAGTTGATGACAACATTAACTTGGTGTAATGGTGCGTAATTAATAATGAAGATAGACAGCCCTCTGAAATAACGTGTATATATTTATTATTTCTTTAGTGTTATATTAGTCATCCACTTTCTCCTTAAAATATCATCAATAAAATAAATTAGTTTCACTAATTTACCTTTGAAGAAAATATATTTAGAACTTTACAAACTTGTTTACTTTGTGAAAAAAATATTGGAAATATGTAATTAATTTTATTGATAAATAATTTAATTATTTTTGATAATGTGAACAACTAATATGATACGAAGGAAATACTAATATTCGGAGCCAACTTAAATTTCTTAAGCAACTCCCGATTTTATATAATTTTCCTTTGTAACGTGCATTGGATTTTGCATGACCAAATTCATTTTCTTCCTCAAATTTTCTACGACACGCCATTATATTTAAGGTTTATATATATGTTACGTAATAATTATTATGTTGGACTTTGAAATATTTTAATATTAAAATATTAAAGTACAGTATATTAAAAGGCATAAAGTGGAAAAAGAAATTGATACGTTACTGTCATGAATGTGATTGAAATGTTATCATCAGTTTGAGTTGCGAAAATAATATCTTGCATGTAAAAAAACAAAGTAAATTTGCACATAATAAATTTGTATAGTCCAATTTTTGCCTGAATTACAGGCATAATGAAAACTTAGTGCACCTGATCGTCTTTCTTTAAAGAAAAATGGAGATAGATGCCTTCATTAATTTTTTGTTAGATCATGTAACTACTGTGACTACATGTTCTTCCCATTATCTTATATTAATTGTACCTTATTAGTTATTACACCTCAAATCATTATTTACCCAACTTCCAGCTAATTATCAAACAAAATTATGTTCTAATTTTCTAGTTTAAAAGCATATTTTGAAGGAAATCTTTTGATAAACCAAACCTACGTAGAATATATATTGTGTTTGTAATTTGAAGTTGGTGTAGTGAAAGAGAAAAAGGGTTAAACGATAAAAAAAATATTTTAGATCTCGCCAATTTATTTTCTAAAAAGTAGAGAATATATTGTTCTAGTCTTATGACGTTGTCGGACTATTATATATTTTAAAGGAAACAAGAAGTCAAAAACTTACATTGTTGGATCAGTAAAAATACACCACAGTAAATTTATTTTTTCTTTAAAGGAAAAACAAAAGTCAAATATCTGTGTCTGTACCTCCATAAAACAAAAGTCTCGACAATTTTTTAAAAACGTTACGTTTCATCAATCCCAAGCGCATTATACCTTGGGTATTATTTAAAAATCGAAAAAGGGTCAAAATTGCCCCCGAACTATATGAAATAGATCATTTATACCCTTCGTTACATTTTGGGATCAAAAATACCCCTGCTGTTATCCTAAGAGACCACAAATACCCTCAAGAGTTAACACCCCAAATTTTTGTTGACGTGGCAAGCCACGTGGAACTAATCCTTCCACCTAAGCGTTGCCAACTAGGATTCACTACAAAAGAACTAGACCTTTAGCGGCAACAACAGTCGCCACAAAAGCCCAGAAAATCGTCACTAAAAGTTTTTAACATTAAATTCTAATTTTGTGTTTTTTTCTTCATTGTTTTTAAAAAACCAAATATGATATCGATTAAGCAGGAGTTTGAAGACACTATATGTTTTATTTTTATGTCATATGTAAATGTAAAAAATGTACAATGATGCATTATATATGTATAGTAGGAGATTTGAATTGAGAAGTAATTTTGATTATTTTTCGTAATAATATTGGATGTTTTTAATATGGATATTGCAAGTTATTTATTTTAGAAAATTACGTCGCAATCGAAAATTAAATATCATATTTTTTTGTTGAAAAAATAGGTTTTACTAGCGAATGGTTGTTGGAGCCTTAGTCGCCACTAAAAATCACTCATAACCTTTAGTGGCAATATTTTGGGATTTTGTGGCGACTTTGTCGCCACTAAAAGTCAAGTTCTTTTGTAATGAATCTTAGTTGGCAATGCTTAGGTGGAGGGATTAGTCCCATGTGGCTTGCCACATCACTAAAAAATTGGGGTGTTAACTCTTGAGGGTATTTGTGGTCTCTTGTGATAACTGTAGGGATATTTTTGATCCCAAAATGTAATGGAGGGTATAAGTGGTCTATTTCGCATAGTTCAAGGGCAATTTTAACCCTTTTCCGTTTAAAAATTGAAACGTCTGCCCTTATTATATATATATATATATATATATATATATATATAAAGAAATTACTACTGCTCCATTATGTTTTACTAGTTCAGTATATAAAATATATTTTCCTTTTACTTATTATTCTTAATAATTAAGAATATTTTTTTGTTCAATTGATCTTTATTACTAAGGGGTCGTTTGGTAGGCCACATTAAAATAAATAATTCATATATTATGTATGATATTATTTAGTACGAACTATGTTTGGTAGGAATTTGGGCATATGTATAACTAATTCATGGATTAGTTATACCTCGTACATGGTATTATAGGGTGTATTACTAATACCTTCCATTTGGAGGTATTAGTAATACATTGGATAGAATACAATGGAATAAGTCTATGTAAAGACAAAAATATACCTCAAATCATTTTAATTATTTTCTTGATTTTATGTTTTATATTTGTACTAGTAAATTTATTTAAATAAATTAGCTTACAAATTATTTAGAGAAAGTTGTTTGTTACTACATAAATCCAATACAAATTAATACAATATTTGAAATGTGATTTGCTTAACATTAACTAATTAAAAGGGCAATATTTGTGTGGTTTCTAACTATTTGTATTTGAACAATTTATAAAATTGCATACATATTAAAACTACAACTTGCAATTTTTATGTGTAAATGTAGGTGATTTATTCAGTTTTACTATTGTTTACGTCTTTTCAATTTTAAAAGTTGATAGTTTATTTTATTTTTTTAAAATTGAAAATTGACATTTTGTAAGTAATCAATTTACTAAGATGACAATTATTTATCCTCAAATAATTTAAGTGAAAAAAAAGGCAAACATGACAACAAAATTGTTCTTCTCATAGCTAGTTAGAAGACCATAAAAAATTAATATTGTCCGGCAATTATTTACCTTAACCTAATTACATAATAATTCAAGGATATAATAGGAAAAGAGTTTTTTTATAAAGTTTTAACCCAATTCCAAAATAGGGTTGGAACCAATGAACCAAACACTTGATAAAAATAAACCCTCACTATTAATCTCTGCATTACTAATCCCTGCATTATTCATTTTTGTACCAAACGACCCCTAACTGTTTAAGCTTATCTAAGCTCTAGCAATCACAGACAAATTTTCAACGCATGGTTATTAGTAAAATAAACCCTTAATAAGTCATGATTTTATAAGTGTTAATGCAAAGTTAAAACTGAATTAGGAAATTATTTTATCTCGCACTTAATATTTACGTCAAATTATATATTTTGGAGCTGTTAGATCTTGACTTATTTTTAATTTATTAATGCATAGAGATGGAACAAACCATGTGGTGAAAGGCAATGAGCTTCTTACACGTGCAAACTAGTACTAGTTAAGAGCATATGGGATTCAACCACGTATGTGTAAAATACATCTTATGGGATTTTGTTTATTCGTTATAACTTATAATCATATGATATTCGAAGTCTATAAATTTAGATAATTCAAGTAAGTGTATTATTCATAACGAAAAAACACATTTTATCGAGAGTTCTTCTTGTATTTTCAAAATACAAAATTGAAACTTTATTTTTGAAATCTTTTATAGGTAGCATTTTGACCTCATTTCTTTCATTTTTATTTACATGTGTGTAGTGTGTATTCAAACATATGATGTTATTAAATATTAGTCGTAGAAAATAAGTATTAAGATAAAGTCGAATATATCATTTAATTAATTTCTTATTCATCGTATATAATTAAGCAATTGGGACCTTATCATTATAGCAAGTTTTCATAATTAATTAAATTGTCAGTACATACACATTCATTAATAATGCAATTAATTGCTTTTGTACTAAATATTCATATCTAGCAAGTTGCATTGTACATGCATGTTATGATTTTTCTAGTCTTTTGAAATGTATTTTTCTAATTTATATAATATTATTAGGTTAGCACGTGAAAACGTTAGTTGATCATGTTGTAGAAATATAACCTCGACGCATGTGCTTGCAGAGTTGCTAATGATACGATATGATCCATTTTTAGAACAGGTTAGTGCATTAAACTTTCGCTATATATGAA
This sequence comes from Solanum commersonii, assembly GCA_029007595.1. Lineage (NCBI taxonomy): Eukaryota > Viridiplantae > Streptophyta > Magnoliopsida > Solanales > Solanaceae > Solanum > Solanum commersonii. The sequence goes on from JAJTWQ010000132.1 coordinate 1,357,768, forward strand.
ATTTAGAGAAGAATTGTACCACAAAGATTTATGTATGCAACCTTATCCTTAATTTGAATTTTATTAATTGTTTAAGCACGTTGTAGTGAAGTTAACTATACATATTCTTCTCAATAAGGATGCTTAGAAACTGCTCGCCCGTTTCTATATTAGTTGATCATATTTTTTTAACACTTATATTAAAAATCATAATAAATAAAATATTTTTACTAATTCACCCATTAAAAACTTTATTAAAATTTTGCAAACAAACGTGAATACTTTAAAAAAGAATTAATTGTAAGGATAATATAGAAAAAAATTAATTAATGATTTTTTGATTTAGTAAAGTGGACAACTAATATAAAATAACTATTTTTAGTAAGATGATCAACTAATATGGGACGAAGTAGGTAATGATTTGCAATATTTTGAGGGAGAAGATTCAACTTTTTATGTATTTAATTTGTCGTCTCATTAATTTTAATTAATTTGTAATTGGACATTTCCTAATTAGGGTTAAACTATTTATGTTTAACATATTTATTTTTTAGATCTTAATCATTTTTGTAGAGATCTGCATTTTTTTAATATATAATTTAGATCAGCTCCCAGGTATTACATTATTATTTACTCCTATTATTACTCATTTGCATGGGCTTTGGCAGTTCCATTTCTCCTATCAGATTATATAAAATTTTGTTTTCCATTTCTGTTAATTTTAGTGGTAGAAGTTTCAGCATCTCAAATAATATCACCAAGATATAAATCGAAAATTTCAATAAAAATAAAACGATTATATGTGGCATTTAGTGACTTGAATTGGGCACGTGGAAATTTTATGAAAAAAACAAAGTGACAAGTTGACGCTAATGAATATGGTTGGTGAGGCATAGCAGCTACCCATTATAATATTTATATGGGTCACTAATAGAGGTGGAGCCAGGATTAAGAGTTTGAGAGTTCTAAATTTATTTTTTTAAGAAAAAGAGAAGGGGTTCAAACCACTACTCTAGTGTGAAAAGCATTTCCACAGTTTCGCCCTTACCATTGAACCATCAATCGATTTCGTTAGGGATTCATAAGTTAATATATATATATAGGGTCTACCAAAAAGCTATTGGATTCGTTCAAACCCACGAACCCCCATCTAGCTCCATCTCTGGTCACTAATGTATATATTTTTCTTAGTGTTTGATTTATCATCGTTCAAAATTTACAAAATATATGATTATACAAACAAGACAAGTGTTAAGCCATTTGCAAGTTAGATGGCATCAATATCAATCCCAATAGGGAGAAAAAACCTAGAAGGGTCAGTAGTCGTGCCTTGCCAAATCCCATTATCTAACAAAAAGAAAAAAATGGACATTGAAAAGTAAGAAGAAGAAAAAAAGAGATTAACTTTCCTATGATAATTTTAAATTAGCATTTCAACATGTGATTTAAAGTTATGATTTCATATTCTAAATTTTCTAAAAGACATAATTTGTGATTTCATATTTTTTTAATGTAAAATTTCATATGTTTATATTTATTTTATTTTTAAAAAAAAGATTCATTATTTTAATTTTGCAAAGAAAAACTCATGAGCATGATTGAAGAGATTGTTTGTATTATATGAAAGAATTATATTAAAGAATAACTAACTAGGTATTGCTATTGTTGACTAGTAAAAGAAACATAAAGATTGTGATTTCTCAATACGGTTTCTTATTATATTTTGAATCTTGTTTATGAACCATATATAATACGCTCATTTGTTAAAATTGTATAAGAATGGAAGAAATATTGTCAGTTTTCACAACTGAGTTGTCATGTTTATGACAAAAAATACAACTTAAAAAATCTAAATTATTTGTCTAAATAAAATTTCAACTTCAAATCAACCTGATTTCAAATCATAATTTTATATAGCATATTCAAACAAATAGTAAGAATTTTTTTAAATTAAAATTTAAGTGTACTAGAAGGAATTGTTGTTTTCTTGGTGCCCAAGAAAATGACACCATGGCACATGTTTTGTCCTCTTTGAACTAACCTTGTATTGTTTGATGGTGGGCTAAGCTAAAATATCGGTAACGAATTTGACTGAATCTTTAAACTTTGATTCAAATTTTTAATAAATTATTAACTAAGTTATTTTTGACAGAACATAATTAATTTAGACTCAGAGCCAATTTAATAAGATTGGGGATCTAAAGCCAAATTTTAGAGAGGAGCCCTAATATTTATTTATTTAGATTTTTTTTATATAAAAAAAAACGATTAAACACTTTGAATAATTATGTCTTGCCCGTTTTGTTTTAAAGAAATTCAGAAGTATATATACTTTGTATTTTTAAAAGAGAAAAGGCATAAATTCACCTACACACTTAAAACTATTACAGAAACATATTACACGCCTTTATTAATAGTTTTTTTACCCCCTGTAACAAACATGGCAAAAAAAGAAAAATAAAGTAAAAAAATAATCAAAATCTTCTTTCAACCCATACCCCCACACTCCCCTACTCTTCTTCTTTAAAAATTTTCCCCATTATTTTCCAAATCTGATTTCCATCCACCCATTCCCACCTCACCCATCTCCACCTGGATCCTCTATCCCCCACCCCCACCCCCACCTCTAACTATATTCCATTTTAATGATTATTTGATTTCACCATTTTCATCATATCCAATTTTACTCTTCAATTTTGTTGGTGATTGATAAAATTGATGATTAATTTTAAAAAATAAAATATAATGGCGGATCTGTAGGTAAATATTAAATTTTGTGATGGATATAATTTTTGTGGGAAAGAAAGTGATAGTGTGATTTTGATGGTGGGTTTATTAGTAGATGGTGAAGTTTGTGGTTGGTGTGGTGAGACATGAGCTTGCAAAGCTTAAAAAGAAAGTTGCAACTTAAGAAATTTTAAGTAGCGACAATTTTGAAAGTTGTAATTTCACATCTCCAGATGGATCTATTTAATTGAATTTGTTTTGTTTTTATTTTCTTTTCCATTTTTGCTTTGTTTTAGATTTGTTGGGAAGTTATTTTTTTGTTCTATGATGGTGAACGGTTTGTTTCAAATAATTCCTGCTGAGTTATTTCAGTCTTGTTGCACTATAAAAAAGAGAAGATTTTTATGGTGAAATATATAGATTTTGTATTAATTTATGATGGCAATGTTAGTGATTCCATGGTGGTGTTCATGGAAGAAGAAATAATTGAATGACATGGATAATTTTATTTGAAATTTGACATGACACTTAATGTGGCAGCGAGATGACATTAATGTGACCAAGTGAGATACATTTTTCATTATGAAAGTGGTATTATACATCGCATGTAGTAAATAAATTCACTTTTTAGTAATATATGTGTGTAACAAATTGTTGTGATAATTTAAGCGTATAACTGACTTTTTGATATAAATTCAAGAGTGAATTTATATTTTTTCCCTATTTAAAATATATGTATACTACTGATATTTTTTAAATGAGGACCCAAAAAAATGTGAAATCCCAAGCAATAACTTTAATAGCCTAGGAGTTAAATACGGCCCTTTAATTAGACTTAGACTTACAATAGCCTAATCGTAAATTTATGCTTCATCAACAAATTGTCTAAGTGTTGGATATTTTATTCTTTAAAATTTAGCTTTATTAGGTGAAGAAATAAAATTGGCCAATAAATGATAACTTTTTATTTTCTCTAATTGGGAGACAGCATGTGTTCTGTTTAGTAATCGTTAATAGTCCCCATCCATAACAGCTAAAAGTGCACCATTTCTCAAAATTACAAGGACTATTAGTGCTTTAAACTTATATTTTAGGGACTATTTTGAGTCTAAATTTAAATTTCAAGGATTATTTTGGTTATTTTCTCTACTTCGATATGCTATTTTTCTTTTTTCGCCCTACTCATATATTCATGACCTATATTAGGGGTGCACAAAATCGAATCAAAAATTGAACCAAATCGCAAATTGAGTCAACCCGGGAAAAAAAACCCGACTAGTGGTTTGGTTTGACTTGGTTTGGTTTTGAAAGAAAAAAAAAATGACTATATTTGGGTTGGTTTGGTTTTAACTAAAAAAAAACAACCCGAGACCAAACTAACCCGACATTATATATATAATTTTAAAATTTTATTTTATACATAAAAATATTTACTTTGATATAATTTTAAAATATTTCTTATACTTCTTCATAGTTTTTATCTTTTAATATATTATTTCAAGTTTGAAACTTAGAATTATGAATGGATCAATAAAAATAGTCCACAGATGTTGATAATTATAATAAAGCTTAAATCAAAATCAAATTAATACTAATGCAAAAAGAAAATCAATTCAACATTAAGAATGACAATAATATTGAATATTTGTTCTTTAGTTTTACATTGGTTTAGACAATTAAAATACATAATCTAATTTTAATTTCCTTTAATATTTAGTCATGTAACTAATACTTATTAAACTTAATTTTAGCATGGTTTAGTACTTTTAAATTATGATCATTTTCATTATGACTTGTTAATTTGCATTATTTGTTTTACGCTATTTCATTATTATTATTTTTGTTGGATATTTTAGTGTCATTAATCATATCATATTGTGTTATATTTTTAAGACACATCTTAGATAGTTGTATTTTGGTAGGACTAAAGAAATATTTGAAGTACAAGTAAGTTATATGTTTGTATGAATACTTTACTGGAAAAATTCGAAACAAACCGAAAAACCAAAAAACCCGGAAAAACCTAAGGGTGAAAAACCTGAGTTTTATTGGTTTGATTTGGTTTATAAATTTAAAAATCCTACACAAATGGTTTGGTTTGATATTTGAAAAATCCGAACCAACCCGGCTATGTACACCCCTAACCTATATAATGTGTTCATATTTTTTAATTGCGTGTACTCTTTATCTTTTAATTTAAAATTAAACAAAGTGGGTTGTTAGACTTTAAAGATTGCTTGATAGGGAAATGAGATACACAAAGTTATCTTCTTATATTTCATGAAATTAATTATCTCACATGTATATATAGTACTAGATATGGGACCCCGTGCTAGCACGGGGCCCAATATATATTACCATTTCTGTTCAATTTATGTGGTACATATGAAATTTGAGGTTAATCAATTTTTTAGTATGTTTTTATATATTTTAAGTTGCTAATTATTTTTATTTAGAGTATGCTTTACGTAAATATATTATAAATCACAATAATTAACAAATTAATATAAAAAGAAACTTATATAAAATTCATTGACTTTTGAAATTTCATTTGTATCACATAAATCAGGACAAAGCGAATAATATATATGAAAATTACATAAAATGTTCTATAACTCACAATAATTAGCAACTTAAAATATCTATATATCTATATTTCTCCCAATTTATGTGGTATAGATGAAATTTTGAAAGTTAACAAAAACTTTTTATATGTTTTAAAATATTTTAAGCTATTAATTATTATGATTTATAATAATTTTTACATAAAAAAATTATTTATATAAAGTATAAAAGAAAAAAAAATTAAAATGAAAACATAAATGTCAGCACGAGTCTAATCTATGTTAATTTCTATGTTTTAATTATTGTAATACCGATTGAATTTGGAGAGCCAACTAAATTTTTTTAAAGGATTTTTTTTATAAATTTTAAGTTGTTAATTATTATAATTTAAAATATTTTATTTATTTTAAACCAATATATGTTTCTCTCTGTTTCAATTACATGACACATATGGAATTTGGAGAGTCAACTAAAATTTTAAAATATGTTAAGTTGTTAATTATTATACCTTATAGTACTATTACGTCATTTTCAAATAAAATATGTAATATTTTAATTTCAATTTATGTGTCATTGATATAATTACATATATTAAGTAATAAAGAATTAATGTCTAAATTATGTGACACCTATGAATTTTGGAGTGTAAATCAAATTAGTTATATGATTTTTAAAAAATAAAGCGGTTAATTATTACAATTTATAATACTTTTTATATATTTTTTATATTTTTTAAATGATATATATATATATATATATATAGTGATATTAGTATTATAATAAATTAAATTTTATTATTTTTAAATTTATGATCTTAATTGTCAGCCTATGCCACATTATAAAATGTTCCAAAGTAGATATCAGAATTACAAAAATGTAGATGCCAACTAAAGTAATAAAATAACATCTAAGGGCATGAACCTATATATATATATATATATATATATATATATATATATAAAGCTGAATATAGATAATATGATGTGGCACCTCTCTATGACCAGCATTTCTATTCATATTTTTTCTCCTTTTTTTGACATTCTATCTTTGTTTTGTATTTTTTATTTGTATTGTAAAAAAAAATGAAAGTATTTATGTCATACCTAATTAATTATGCCCTTTATAACATCCATTACACTAATATAGATTTAAGTAAATGGAAATGGAAGATGAAAAGATAAAAACTATTCATTTTTCATAACTGTTTATAATTATGTAGCCTATAAAATAAAATAAAACATAGTTGAGCATTTGTAATAAATAAGAACAAATTTCTTCACTTTGACTCTTATTTTTCTGACGATGTTAATGAATATATGGTATCAACTTATGTCGCTAAGATGTCCACCAAATTTCTAGGTCATGTGATTTTTTTAACAAAAGAGAAAGAGAGAATATCTCATGATTCTTGTGAAGACATTGATGTAAAGAACGAAATCATGTAACAAAAGTTTCTCTTCAAAATAAAAGACTTTTTGAAAAAAAAATTATTCCTTCTACAAGGAGAGAAAATTCATTGTGGTTGAGAAATTTACAAGAAGGCAGATTAGTGTTTCAAAGGGTAAGAAAAATTATTTGGAGAAAAAATCATTCTATTTATGAAATTCGTATCAAAGTAGGAGGAGAACAAGCAAAAATTTATTTTGTGATTTGAAAAGAGAGAAAATTAGATATTATTTCTTTCAACCTCATTATTCTCCTAATTTCTTGCTTTTTTTATTTTGCCTTGATTTTTTGTATCTTTAATTAAAGTTTTTTTTTTCTTATTTATCTTTAATTAAAGTTTATATATATTTTCTTAAAAAAGAATAAAAAAAGATGATCATATTTAGTTCCTTTCCCCATCAATGCTATTAATCTCATAATTAGTGTTATTTATATTATTTTCTTAATTAATATTTTTTCTTTCTTTTAATTATTTATTTGAAGAAATTAGTTATTATACCTTTATAAGAATTACACATGTATTTTTACATAATTGATTTGTCATTTTTAAATTTTTTGGATCATTCTTCATCTTAAAGTTTCTATCTATATGTAACAATAAAGCTAAAATAAAAAATGTGGGGTGACACGTTGTTAGCAATAGATATTTATTTATTCTTATCAATGTTTCTGACATTTTTTGTTATTTTTTCGTTCAAATAATTGTTGCCTCGATTTTTAGTTTTAGTTTTTTTTTTTTTTAGCATTTTCTAATTTTAAAAGACTGAAAAATTTATATTAAAAATTTATAAAATATAAAAAATGATTTATTTAACTCCTATCATCATCAGTATTATTATTAATTTCTTTTACTTCTTTCCTTAATCTTCATTTCATCATTAATGTAATTTATATCATTTTCTTAGATATATATATATATATATATATATATATGACATTTCTTAGAATTTAGGATTACTATCTATTTAATTTTTAAAAAAATTGAATTCTTTTGTCATACTAAATACAACATGTTTTATTATAATTACATTCAATATATTAAGCAATATGTTGTACGAATGAAAAGAAAATTATCATTTCACAAAAACAAAGGTTAAAATATAATTTATTATGATTAAGGAAAGATAAAAATATTATATATATGTGACATTTCTTAGAATTTAGGATTACTATCTATTTAATTTTAAAAAAAATTGAATTCTTTTGTCCTACTACATACAACATGTTTTATTATATTTACATTCAATATATTAAGCAATATGTTGTACGAATGAAAAGAAAATTATCATTTCACAAAAACAAAGGTTAAAATATAATTTATTATGATTAAGGAAAGATAAAAATATTATTTCAATATCCATAACCATATTTAATACATTAAAAATTAATTGAAAGTTGTAAATGGAAAAGGAATTACCATTTAAGGAATCATTATTTTTAAATTTTTGGATCATTTCTTCTTCTAAAAGTTTCTATCCATATGTAACAATAAAGGTAAAATAGAAAATGTAGTGACACCATTCTTAGTAATAATAGATACTTATTTATTCTTATCAATTATTTCTGACAATTTTGATTATATTTTTCTTCAAAATAATTATTGCCTCGATTTTTATTTTTATTTTTAACATTTATTTTTAATTTTAAAAGATTGGAAATTCTACGTTAAAAATTGAAATAATAGAAAAAATGATTTATTTAACTTTTATCATCATCAATACTACTACTTTATTTGACGTTCTTTCTTAATCTTCATCTCATCATTAATGTTATTTATATAATTTTGTTAAATCACTTATTTTTTCTTTTTTAACTCTTTTATATATATATAAAGTTGGATATGTAAATGATGATGTGACATTTCTTAGAAGCCAAGATTACTATTTATCTAATTTCTAAAAAATTTGAGTTCTTTTATCATACTAAATACAATATGTTTTATTATAATTACATTCAATATAGTAAACAATAGGTTCTAGGAATTAAAACAAAATTACCATTTCAGAAAAATAAATGTTAAATTATAATTTTACTATGATTCAGGAAAGATAAAAATATCATTTCAATATCCCATAACCGCATTCAATACATTAGAAATTAATTGGATATAACTGTAAATGGAAAATGAATCACCATTTAAGGAAAATAAATGTTTGCAATACCATAATAATTAAGGAGAGAGTAAGATATCATTTTAATATCCTAATTCGGAACTTTTAATCTACTACTCAATTAAAAAGAAAATGCATTTAATAACATTAAAAAGTTATTAGTTTAATATTTTTTCTCATTCTACTAATTCAATTCAATCAAACTTAATTTTAAAGATAAAATAACAACTCCATTTTAATTGTTATCAATATATTTCAAAAAATTATCGTGAGAAGGCTTTTCTTGCACCTTATTTTAATTTTCATATACTATTATTATTTTTCTGTCATTTTTCAATGATATTTTATTTCGATTTAAAATTTAATGTTTATTTTTAAAACTCCGATGGTTCAAATTAAGGTGGAGTAAAATATAATAAATGATGATTCTTTTACTAAATAAGAAAATATAACAAAATTGAAAGAGTGAAGTTTTTTTTTAAAAAAAAAATAGATAGGAAATTCTATTAAGGTATCATTACGTGATTATTCAATATATTTTTAATATAAATTTAATTTGCTGATGCATTTGTTTAGTACTCCCTCTGTCCCTAATTACTTGTTCACTTTTCCTTCTATAGTTATCCCTAATTACTTGTCCATTTTGACAAATCAAGAAAGAACATTTTTTTTACCTATTATACCCTCAATTAAATCACTAATTACTTTGAAAATTGCAGAACTTTTCATCTACTTCATAATTAATAGGGGTAAAATGATAAATTCACTATGTGATTAATTGATTTCTTAATAAATCTGTCAATTTAAAAGTGGACAAATAATTAGGGACAGAGGGAGTATTACAGTGTTATTTCACATTACGAGATATTTCTTAGACACTTAAGGAGAATGGCACACCGAAATATATATTATATATTAAAGGATCAACTTCATGCAATGGAAATATTTGTTATTAGCAAATATATTTTAACTTATTTGATAAAAAAATATATTCTTCCTCATTTAATAGATGTAAAATTTGAAAAGCTTTATTTTTTTCACAATCTTCATAGTACTAAAACAAGCAATTATATTATGATTAAACAACAGAGTAAATATAAAATTTATCAAAAATATATAATTTTTAATGATCGCGCGAAGTGCTACCAAATTCTCTAGTTTAAAACAAAAAGGTAAAATTTAAATGGGTCTACGATAGAATTCCTAGAAATCCAACTTGCAAAATTATGTTAAAAATGGAAAATAAAAAGTGAAATAAATTTAATTGAGAGTTATCCTTCGTCTGTCCCATTTTATGTGACACTTTTTATTTCTCGAGAATCAAATAGTTTAAGTTTGATCATAAATTTGCGTATGGTATCTTCAATTTTTTTAAAATTAAATTTATATATTTGTAAACTACGTAAAAATTAAAATATTATAAATCATAATAATTAATAATTCAAAATATTTTAAAGATGTATGAAAAATTTAAGATCAAAGATAAACTAAAGAGAGTAAAAGGGGAGAATGGGAAGTAAAAAAAAAAGGAAAAAAACGAATATATAGGGAGAGAAACTGAGAAAAAAAGTTAGAAAAGTAATTATTCATGCGGGTTGTTGTATATGTAGAAATACACGTGAACAATTAATGAGCGACAATGAATTTTATAGTACAATTTGAAATGCTTTGTGTACAACTTTGTAGTGCCGTGTTCGTCCTCTAAAGTCTCACTTCTAATAAGGAGTAATATAAATAAGAAGTATAAAATAAAGTTGAAAATTTTTACAATATAATTTCTCAAAGTTGGATGATCTTTTGAGATATTTACTCGAAAATTAAGAGAAATTTAACGGTTTTGAAATTATAAGACTGTAAGAGGAAAATGGATCAATCCATAGATAATATAAAAAGCATCTATGTGTTATACATAGTACATGTGTCTTTGTGATATGAGTGGGGTAAGCTTAAGAAAATTATATATTTGTCCTTGTTGGTCCTTCCTAACTCCCTACATAGTACATGTGTTTTGATATGAGTGGGGAGTAGTACTTGTTTAATGAGGTGGGCCCCAATACAATACAACTTGTATTACCTTTGGTACATCTATTTGATGTTGTGTTAGTCATTCTAACTGTCACTTCTAAACTTGATCTTTTGAGATATTTACTCGAAAATTAAGAGAAATTTAACGATTTTGAAATTATAAGACTGTAAGAGGAAAATGGATCAATCCATAAATAATACAAAAAGCATCTATGTGTTATACATAGTACACAAAAATAAAAATAAAAATCAAGGCAATAATAATTTTAAAGAAAAATATAACCAAAATTGTCAGAAAAAATTGATAAGAATAAATAAGTATCTATTACTAAGAATGGTGTCACTACATTTTCTATTTTAACTTTATTGTTATATATGGATAGAAACTTTTAGAAGAAGAAATGATCCAAAAATTTAAAAATAATGATTCCTTAAATGGTGATTCCTTTTCCATTTACAACTTTTCAATTAATTTTTAATGTATTAAATATGGTTATGGATATTGGAATAATATTTTTTATCTTTCCTTAATCATAATAAATTATATTTTAACCTTTGTTTTTGTGAAATGATAATTTTCTTTTCACGCGTACAACATATTGATTAATATATTGAATGTAATTATAATAAAACATGTTGTATTTAGTATGACAAAATAATTCAAAATTTTTAGAAATTAAATAAATAGTAATCCTAACTTCTAAGAAATGCTCAAGTATAATATATAATATTCAATGACTCTCCAAATTTCATTTGTGTCACATAAATTGAGAAAAAAATATATATATTGGGTCCATTTTAATTTATTTGTCTTATTTTTTTATATTTAAAAATTGCATAACGTAGAAAAAAAAAGATATTAGGTCTTATTCGGATGCAAAGAAATCCCCCTTTTTTTCGTCAAAGCTATTGCTCTGAGGAACAAATTGTTGTGGTGGCAGATTTTTTCGCATGAAATTAGCGGATTCAACAAAGATTCTCATTTCCTTCTTTATTTGTTCCTCACAGTTTCTTTTTTATTTTTTCCCACTTTATTTCTTCCTTGAAAATTTAACATTTTGAAATTTAATTACTTCATTTATTATATTTTAGCTACAAAATATATTAGAAAGAAATTAAATTTTCTAAAAAGATTTAGTTGATTATTAAAATTCTATCATTGTCACATGAATTTAAATAAATAGAATAAAATGTATTATTAAAAATTACATAAGAAATACTATAAATTAAATGCTAGTGCAATACTTATTGAATAAAGTGGGCCCTAACATAGTACAAATTAACTTACATTTGGAACAACTTTTTGAAGCTATGTTGGTCCTTCACAACTCCCTCTTCCAAATAAGGGTAAAAAGAGTAAATAAAGTGGGCCCTAACATAGTACAAATTAACTTACATTTGGAATAACTTTTTGGAGCTATGTTGGTCCTTCCCAACTCCCTCTTCTAAATAAGAGTAATAATAAATTTATTTTATCAATATAATATAAATACGGAATAGATAGTTTTGAGACTAACTTATATCCCTAATCAAATGCCGGATAAATAATCCAATTGTATCTTATCCTAGAATTATTATCCCTCATATCAAACGGTTCCTAAAGAAATAGGACAGAGTGTATTCCATATTTCGATGGAACAGTCTAAAAAATTTTAGAGTGTGTTCCGTACAGAAGAAGCATTTTTTTTTATAATCGATTGGTTAAATTTTAGTAAATACTTTTTTCAAGATAAATTAAAATTTAAATATCCTCCCAACCCTACAACATATCTTATATTCACCCGTGCTCCCACCCTTATAATTCACATTCCCACCTCTTGTAATATTTGTTCAAACAATATACAAATATTTTTAGACTAATTTTTAACATACAAAACATTAAAAAATTATTTATTTATTTGAAAATTATTGTGTATGAAAATAATTTTCTTTCGTACCGAATACATCTTAGTTCATCTCCACGATTTTTTTTATTTTTATTTTTTAAAGTTGTCCAAACACTAATTGTTAAGAGTTTTGAAATACTCGTAAACGTAAATCACGCTCAATGAAGAATCAAAAAACACAAACCAAATCACAACTTTACTTATTTTTTAAAAATAAAAAACAAAAAAATGATGATGTGTGGGGGTCCACACAAAATCTTTAATGAAACAATCAAATATAGCATAGCACATTCCTTTGCCCAAATTTTCTGGTATATTTACCTTATTTTAAATTTAAATCAAAATAGAGACCGTCAATTTAATTATTTTGAACAATGAAAAAAATCTCAAAAATTAAATTAATATAAAATAGAGGTAGTATTGATTTGAAAACCTAACAAATCCAAAAAATTATGTTGATGTATAAATATATTTTAATATTAAGCTAAAATATTAAACTGTATGATTAATTAGTAAGCATAAACTATAGAAAGTAAGTCATTATTTTTTATTAATTGCTCCTCTACTATTCAAACGATTATCTACATTTTGTATTTATTTTGCGAAGGTAAAAAAAATTCTCTAAATTTTGAACTTTTCACCTAATTTTTTGAAGGGGTTGAGTTTTTGTATCTTGTAGGAAAGAAACAATTCAAAATTTATATTACTGAATTGATATAGATTATACCATAATAAATTTTAAATTTTGACTCGACTCTAAATCGATGGTACCTAAAAGAATAGATTGAGTCAGTGAAGTTTCAATTCGATGAGAGTAAAGACAGTGTGTGATGCGCCTCAATAATAGGGCACCGGTCACCGCCGTGGGCTCCTCTCTTTTCATCATTGAGATACGGAGATTCTGTGTGTTACCACTTGGAGTACTTGTCTTTTTTTGACAACATAAATACAAGCACATAGTGAAAGAAAAAAATTATGATAAGATAAAAAGAGAAAAAAAGTAAGTTAAGAATTTAAATTTTATAAATTCGAGTTTCAAATTAGACAAACTACTTATTATAACATTTAAGATATATTAAACTTTGTTTTATTTAGTTTAAACTTAATTTAGGTTTATTCATGTAAAACTGACTAAATAAGAATAAGGAGTTTTCATGTTGTGTTACCAAAGCCTAACTAATAAGAGCTTTATTATAACTAACTAATAAAAAATGTAAGATCGTATATGATTTTAGAAATAAATTGTGTTTTTGGAATTCAGTATTGTGTTCGTCTAGAAGAAACGCAAAACAAATGTACTTTTAATATATTATGATTTTACATAACTAATTTAAATTTCAAAAAGTTAATATATAATATAAAAATTGAATCAAAATTACGTCCTTTCATTTAACTCCGCATGATTCACGTTTGAGTTTATGACTTAGGGCTATGTATATTTGGTCCCACTTACGTTGAAAAGACCCATAGAAAAGAGAGCTACATGTATTTGTGTTTGTAGATAAGATAACTTTATAAGCACACCACTTCTTGCTCTTGTTTGTGATGTGCTAAATAAATTACAAAATTATAAGAAATTGGTCTAAAATAATTATTAAAAACTTGTCATATACACTATATCCAAAATTTGATGTGTTAAGAATTATTTTGATCCACCCCACCCCATCTTGCCTATATTAGATAGTAGAATAAATTCTCAATTTCAAATATTCACTTCATAAGAAATGAAAAATCATAGTATATGTTTATTTTTTCAATCCCCATTCAGTAAATTTGTTACCCTGTTTAAATTTTTAAAGAAATCACTATGGATTGGTATTATTTAGCTTTCCATGTAAGAAAAAAAAAGGAACTAAACTAAATGAACAAATATCTAGAGATAGCAAATGAAGAAAGATAAGGTTGTGTAAAATTTTATCCTACGAAACTTCAAATAATATGGGTTGATTTATCTTTGACCAATTCATAAATAATTGAATAACTCTAGATAATATGAATTGATTTATATTGACCAACTTTTAAATGATTGAATAATTTTGAATAATATAAGTTGATTTATATTTTTAATCAAATTTTAAATGATTAAATAACTTTGGATAATATCAATTGATTATATTTGACCAATTGAATGGCCTTAAATAATATGAGTTAGTTTATTTAGATTTGCAATGATAAAATGATTTTTCTACGAGACAGAATTTAGCTAAAACTAAAAAAATAAAAATAAAATAATCATTAACTTTTTTTAATTTAAATAATTTAGCTATAACCTACTCCCTCCGTTTCAATTTATATGGTACTTTTCAGATTTTGAGATTCAAATAAATTTATTTTTATCATAAATTTTTCATATCTATTAATTATTTTGAATTGCCAATTATTGTAACTTATAGTATTTTTTAAGTAGTTTACAAATATATAAATTTCATTTTAAAAAATTAAAGATGTCACACATAAATTTTTTATCAAAATTAAACTGTTTTATTCTCTAAAAATAAAAAGTACCAAATAAATTGAGTGAAAGTATATGATTTTAATTTCCCCCGCCGCCCTATTGTTATCTCTAAAAATTATACAAAATCTGAAGGAAGCTTCGTGTTCGTAAGCAAACAAGTAACTATCAAAATCTCCTCAAATAGTCACGATATTATCATACCTAACACGCATACCTTATCTTCTCGCTTAACGCGAAGATAAAATCCCCAAAATGGGGTCCACTTCAGGCCACGCGGCAACTCTCCGTTGTTTATCCACGGTCCCAAAGAATCTCTTGCCCACTTAATAAAGAATAATATTCATACTCTTGCCATTTTTTATTTCTTTTTTCGATAAAATTTACTGCCTTCCCTTTATTTTTATTTATTATTGATTATTTTTTTCTATTTATTTTTACTTGTTTAGTATATTAATTATTTTTTTCCAAAGTTAATTTTAAATCTAAGATTATACATATTAGTAATTCAATTCCACTCAATTTATGTGACAAAATTTAAATAAATTTATCTTATATTGTAATATTTATAATTATTAATTATTGTGACTTATAATATTTTTTATCTAAACTAGCACTTAAGACCATCTCCAACCCACCTCTATTTTACTCTCCATACTCTATATTTGGAGAGTAAAATAGAGAATGAGCACTCCAACCCATCTCCAAATCTCCCTCTACTCTTCAAATTTAGAGAGTTGAACAGTAGTTATCCAAATTTGGAGAACTACTATTCAGACTCTCTAATTCACTTTTTCATTATTTTATTATTATTTTTATTACTTTCTAATTAACATATTATTTTACATATAATTTTATTAATTAAATATCTAATATTCATAATTCCTTTTTAAATGTAATATAATATTTGAAAAAAATATTATTTAATATATACTATTTTAATTTCAAATTAATAGTATTTTGATTTTTTTTTCTAATTTTTGTGAATAATAAAATTTTATTTTATTATAATTTTCATTATAAAGAATACGCAAAATTAAAATGGCAAGATGAAAAAATTTAATTTATAAATACAATACATGATATGATAATTTAAATACAAGATAACAATACAATACAATGCGTAACATAATAATTTAAATACAAGATAACAATACAATATAATACATAACATAATAATTTAAATACAAGATAAAATACAATACATAACATAATAATTTAAATACAAGATAAAATACAATACATAATAATTAATTGATCACAACAATAATTTAGAAATCCGGTAGGTCGTTTCCATATTTAGCACTATTTGGAAAAAAATTAGGATATGATTCCGAGAATTGTTGCGATTGTGGTTGTGATTGCGGTTGTGACTACGGTTGTGATGGTATACGATATGGGTTATTATTTAGCTGATGGTATATATCCTAAATGGTCTACAATTGTTCAAGCTATTCGTGATCCTCATTCCCAACAAAAGAAATATTTCGCGATGAAACAAGAATCGTGCCGAAAAGATATTGAACGTGCATTCGAAGTTTTGCAATCACGTTTTGCAATTATTACAAGACCGTCACGTTTTTAAAGAAACGAAGTGCTACATGATATAATGATTACATGTATTATACTGCACAACATGATAATTAAGGATGAACGTGATCTCAATGCACCAATTCAAGATGTAGTAGAGGCTCCAACTCCAACTATAGAAATGGTGATAGATGAAAATCTCCGATTTGAACAATTTTTAGCTAGACATAAAAAAATTAAGGACAAAAATGCTCATTTTGAACTCTGTAGTGCATTAATAGAGCATTTATGGGAGCAATGTAATAATTTTGAAAATTGAGTGTTTATGTAATTGTATGTCACTTTAATTTGATTTTGTCCCATAATTTATGTATTATATTATATTTTCTTGCAATTTATGTTATTTAAAATTTTAGAATAAAAACAATTTTACATCACATTAATAATTATATAAAGTAATTATTTGAGAAAAAAGAAATAAATGATTTATATTATGAAATAAGAAAATAAGAATGAAATAGAAATAATAATATAATACTAAGGAAAGAGATTTTTTTTTTTTTTTAAAGAGTAAAATAAAAAATTGAATTGAAATTAATTGTCTAAAAAAATAAAAAATTATATATTTAAAGAGTAAAATAAAAGATTGAATTGGACAAGCACTAAGTTATGGTTGGAATTCCTGCTCCAAGAAGAAAGAGAGAAAGTCAGATACTTTAGATGGGCCGAAAAATGGGGCCCACGGCCCAGCCACGGATTTCACACCTATATAAAGAGTCTTCGTCTCATGCATATCTCGCTCACTTCATAGCTGTTTGTTTCACGTTCTCTTTACAATTTCCATTACAGCCACTAGGTTTCCGTCCACTTTTCTTTTTTCTTCTTCTTCTTCTTCTCTATTTCCATTAATATCTGTATGGTGTTCTTCTTTTTCGAATTCTAGATTTTGGCTTTGAATTCTTGTTAATCTTTGTTTTTCTTTGTTTAAATCAAGAAATTAGCTTCTTCTGAAGTCAGGGTGGGGATTTTTGGATCGTGTAAAAGTGTGTTAGAGGGTGATTATCTTTTGATTCACTTCTTTTTTTGCTTCTTTTGAGGGGGTAGCCGGGGCCTCGGCCTCGGCGGGTTTTAATAGCCCCCAACTATTACAACATTGGGAAGAAGAACATCAATTTGTACAAACCCTTAAGTTAGTTTTTCTTTTCTTTTTTATTCTTTGATTCTTTCTTAAGAAATCAAACAGATCGGGGAAGAGATGCCTGCCTTGGGTTGTTGTGTAGACGCTTCTGTTTCCCCTCCTCTCGGCTATGCCTTTTCTTGGGATAGCTCTCTTCCCGCGCCGGAGTTATTTTCCTCCGGCGTACCTCCGGCGACAAACGCCGCCGCCGTTACTACCGGTTCTCATTGGTCTACGGATCTGTCATCTGCTTTGTACCGGGTAGATGGGTGGGGTGCTCCTTATTTCTCCGTGAACTCTTCCGGGGATATTTCTGTCCGGCCACATGGTACGGATACTCTTCCTCACCAGGAGATTGACCTTCTAAAGGTTGTGAAGAAGGCTTCTGACCCGAAAAATTTGGGTGGGCTTGGGCTTCAGATGCCTCTTGTTGTCCGTTTTCCTGATGTTCTGAAGAACCGTTTGGAGACTTTGCAATCGGCTTTTGATATGGCGGTTAATTCTCAAGGCTATGAGGCTCATTATCAAGGTGTTTATCCGGTGAAATGCAATCAAGATAGGTTCGTGGTGGAGGATATCGTGAAATTCGGGTCGCCATACCGATTCGGGCTGGAAGCCGGGTCTAAACCAGAGCTCCTGCTGGCGATGAACTGTCTCTCCAAGGGGAGTGCTGATGCTCTTCTTGTTTGCAATGGTTTCAAGGACACTGAGTATATTTCGCTTGCTTTGGTTGCAAGAAAGCTCCTTTTGAACACTGTAATTGTGCTTGAACAAGAGGAGGAGCTTGACCTGGTGATTGATATCAGTCGTAAAATGGCTGTTCGGCCTGTAATTGGACTTCGTGCTAAACTCAGGACCAAGCATTCTGGCCATTTTGGATCCACTTCTGGTGAAAAGGGTAAGTTTGGGCTGACAACAACTCAGATTCTTCGTGTAGTGAAGAAGCTTGATGAATCTGGAATGCTGGATTGTCTCCAGTTATTGCATTTTCACATTGGATCTCAGATCCCCACAACAGAGTTGCTCGCTGATGGTGTTGGTGAGGCCACTCAGATTTACTCTGAATTAGTCCGTCTTGGAGCTGGTATGAAATTCATTGATATCGGAGGCGGGCTTGGAATTGACTATGATGGTTCGAAATCAAGCAATTCTGATGTATCTGTTGGCTATGGCATTGAAGAATATGCATCCGCTGTTGTCCAAGCGGTCCTCTATGTCTGTGACCGTAGGGGCGTAAAGCATCCAGTGATTTGCAGCGAAAGTGGCAGGGCAATTGTTTCTCACCATTCAATTCTGATTTTCGAAGCTGTGTCTGCTTCTACTACTCATGTTTCTACACAGCCATCTTCCGATGGTTTACAATCCTTGGTGGAGACTCTCAATGAAGATGCCCGTGCTGACTACAGAAACTTATCTGCTGCTGCTGTCCGTGGAGATTATGATACATGTCTCCTCTACTCTGATCAATTGAAACAGAGATGTGTTGAACAGTTCAAAGATGGGTCCTTGGATATTGAACAGCTCGCCGCAGTGGATAGCATATGCGATTGGGTGTCGAAGGCTATCGGGATTGCTGATCCTGTCCGCACTTACCATGTGAATCTCTCAGTTTTCACCTCAATTCCTGATTTTTGGGGCTTCAGCCAGTTGTTTCCTATTGTTCCAATTCACCGTCTGGATGAAAAGCCTACCATGAGAGGAATACTGTCTGACCTGACGTGTGACAGTGATGGAAAGGTTGATAAGTTCATTGGGGGCGAATCAAGCTTGCCGCTCCATGAAATTGGAAGTAATGCCGGTGGTGATGGTGGGCGGTATTATATGGGGATGTTTTTGGGTGGGGCTTATGAGGAGGCGCTCGGAGGACTCCACAATCTATTTGGTGGACCAAGCGTTGTTCGCGTGTTGCAGAGCGATAGCCCTCACAGCTTTGCGGTGACTCGCTCTGTCCCTGGTCCGTCCTGTGCTGACGTGCTCCGGGTGATGCAGTTTGAGCCTGAACTCATGTTTGAGACTCTCAAGCACCGTGCAGAGGAATTCTTGGAACAAGGAGAAGGAGAAGGAGAAGATAAAGGTCTTGCCTTTGCATCTTTGACCAGCAGCTTAGCTCAGTCCTTCCACAACATGCCTTACCTTGTGTCGTCTTCGTCTTGCTGCTTCACTGCAGAAGCCACTGCCAGTGCCAATGCCAATGCCAATAATGGTGGCTATTACTATTACAGTGAAGACAATGCTGCAGATTGTGCAACAGAGGAAGATGAGATTTGGTCCTACTGAACTGCTTGAAGTGTCTTGTTAGCATCTCCAGTTTGTTTTAGTTTGTCGTCGAGGTCGTCTGTTTTTTTCAATAATCCCACCCCTTAGTTGGTGCATGTTACGTTTCGTTTGTCTAGTTTGTTGTTTTTGAAAATGATGCAGTAGACTGTCATCTATGTTGCAACTAAGCTTATGTTATGACTGAATCAATTTCATGTATGGTTCGTCCTCTTTTCCGCCTTATATTAATGCATGCATTTTGTTTTAGTATATGATGATCTGCTATTTGTCCAAATTGAATTGAAAGACAAAACCTCCGCAGCTTATGAGTGGGTAGGTGGAGATTCTCATCATCGTGGCTTTAGATTAGATTCGTTAATGATAATGTTGTTGCTACTTGCCTAAATTATTTTGTACAAAGGGTAGGTGGAGCTGCATCATTTTTAACTTCTTGACACGTTTAGATTATTGATTAATGGTGGACTGGAGAGATTTGTTCATCTTTGGCACGTTATTGAATTTTTGAGATGTATAGATTGATGACATAGTCGCCTTTGAAACAGAAAAAGAGTTGTGCTTTCGCAGGTCATGTGGTGTGTGTATAAAGTTTGTTAAAATTCAAAGTATTTTTTTAGTTGTAGAGAGTTGCTTTTGTTTTGTGCTGGTAAGCTACGAATTGCCCCATATATCCACTACCATAGGAATGAAGATAACAGATTTTTAATGTTGCTGTGTACAGTGAATGAGATTCCTTATCGGCAAAAGCAGTTTTTAAGATTTTTTAGACTCCGATGCGGCTCTTTGGATTGTAAGAACAAAGGAAACTCACCCCACCAATTAGTGAGAATATTATAAATGAAACTTTATGTTCTTTTTTCTGCCTAATCACACATTGCTTTTCAACATTTACCTTTAAACTCCACATTTTGAGGAGTAATTTTCTATTTGCTTGTCAAAATGACTATGAGACTTACTGTTTGTTGATTTTGACATAAACCAAGTAGGCATTTGCAAATTTTGATGACACTAGTTTCTGGCTGACTACCTCTCTCCCCAATATTGATTATCTAGTCATTAAACCATGAAAATCTTGAGTCACAAAATATTTCATTTGATCACTAAGCCACATATTTAGGTGTGTCAAATACTTCATACGCATAGATAGTGTAAGAATCTTTTACATTCCATATCAGATATTCGAAAAGTAATTGTAAATATAACAACAAGATACTCACTATAGTCTCGCAAATGGGTCCGGAGAGGATAAGATGTTTACGGCGCTTAAAGACTATTTTTGATAAACTCTCGATTCTAAGACAATCGTTTTTCAATTCAATCTGTGTTGTTAGTTGTCATTTTCCCTTTGATATGCTGGGCCAACAAATAAAATTGTCATTTTCCCTTTGACATGCTGGGAAGACCAATTGGGCCAACAAATAAAATTGGGAGCCCATAAACTTTTTGCAAGCCTATTTATATAAGACAGTGAAACACCAGTCAATTGCAGGTCCACTAGTTTCAAGTAATCAAGAAAAAAAACACACACACACAGAGCAGAAATGGCGATAACACTGAAGATCGGCTACAAGATGCCGATTGTGGGATTGGGTGTTTGGCGAATGGAAGGAAAAGATATAAAAGATCTTCTCATCAACGCCATCAAGATTGGCTACCGTCACTTTGATTGTGCTGGTAACTACTTTTCTTTTTTTCTTGATTTTACTTTGTTGCTCTTTTCATTCTTGATTCTTCATTAGATAGATAGAAAAATTTCCTCCGTTTGGATTGCTAGATTGAATGTGATTTCTTGATTTTCACTCATGGGTAATTCTGGATTGTACTTTTAGTCTTAATTACTTAACTATTAGTATAAGTTATAATTAGTTGTATGACCATTCTAGTCCTAAAGCTAGGTTTAAAACATGTTTGAGTGTTTTGTCTCGCTTAATGTGGCCTTAAATGTATCATCCTCAAGTTAAAAGACACACTTTTCCTTTTTCCGAGGATACACTATACATATATATTTGTATTTTTTTTTCCTCTATAGTCCTAACATACCTATCGAACTTTTTGTGCTTTTTTGCTTTTGATAACACTAAGTATGGACTATGGCCCCTCCCTTAAATCATTTTAAAATAGAATCTTGCTCCTTACTAGTTGGGGGTGTGGAGAATTCCACCTTTAAGTAAAATTTCAGCTGCATCAATTTTCTTCCACACGCGTTATGTATATTTAGTAAGTAGATGGTTAAGTCCCTGCAGAAACAAAAAACAATACTTAATAAAGTAACTAGATTTCTTCCACATCTGCTTAAGCCTTGGTGGGGATAGTTATCACTTACCCATACATCTGCTAGTGGGAGGTAGCAGGTAACAGGTGGAACAAGTAAGCTGCTTGGACATACCCTTATGTTTTAAAAAATGTTCAAAGATGTATATTTATGTTAAGGGTGTGCGTGTTGTCACAAACAAGTAATAGGTGTAATGCTACTCGTCACTGATCCACTTAACTTTTGAATGTGTCTTTGCTACTATGTATGTTCTTGGAATAGTGTCACCTGACATTTGGTAATGCTTGCAGCTGACTATCAAAATGAAGCTGAAGTTGGGGAAGCACTCGCAGAAGCATTTCAGATGGGGATCGTGAAGAGGGAGGATCTTTTCATTACAACAAAGGTTAGTGCAAAAATGTTAGTTTCATCTGTCGACTCAGTTTTAGCATTTCACTGAGAATTACATATAGCTGGCAATGAGTATCGACTCTCTTTTTTGCAGCTTTGGAATTCAGACCATGGTCATGTTCTTGAGGCCTGTAAAGACAGTCTTAAGAAGTTACGCCTGGATTATCTGGATCTCTACCTTGTTCACTTCCCCGTAGCCACAAAACATACAGGTAAAGCTGCTGGTCTTATTACCTTTGACTTCTTCAAACTTTTGTGCATTTATCTCTTTTTTTCCGTTTCCTTTTTTTGAGTTGAGAGGGGGGAAGACCATAACTTATGGCTGATACTGCATATTAGCTATTGCATTTTTATCATTCAGATCATGATTATTATGCTTATTGCACATCTCACACTGAAGGATGTTGCACATAATAACTATATGGCAAAAACGAATAGCTGGTATTTCGACAAGTACTGCTTGGATCAAAGGCACATAGTGATTGTTAGCTGAATATTGATGCTTAAATTTCCTGATTTCCAATTATTTGGTGATTTGACTTTATATGACTTAAAACCCAAATGAACTATTCAGCAAAATCAATATTTGATTTCAACACATATAGTATAGATTTAAACATCTAGTAATCAATACTCTACTTTAATCTTGGCCTTGGCTTGAAATCAGGAATTTTCTCCTTTTGAAATGGCGCATTGTCTTTCTTATAAATGCATTCAGGAATTGGTACAACCTCTAGTGCATTGGGTGAGGATGGTGTTCTTGATATTGATACCACCATATCATTGGAGACTACTTGGCACGGAATGGAAAATTTAGTATCCCTGGGCTTGGTCCGCAGCATAGGAATCAGGTAAGCTTACGACTGAAAAACCTGTACTCCCCTTTATTCAGCTGCTATGGCCAGCAGATTCATTCTTCTGCTTCATGATACTATCGTGCTGTGGACAATCTTATTGCTGAAGTCGGGCATTGTTGACAAAAACCAGATATTGTTTGGCCATTTATCTAGCCATTTCCTCCACTTAGTTTGTGTTGCACCAATGCTCTGACAAACTCATAAGTGTTTCAACGAACAAACAAATCTAAAAAAAGAAATTTAATTCTTCAATACAAATATAGGCACTTTTTGAAAAATTGACAATTGCGAATCGCAGACTTAATTGCTCAGTATTGCTTGAAATGAATTCATCCTTCTTGAAGTCGTCTTGTCTTGTCTACAACCATTATAAAATTGTGAGAAGTCAACTCTATCACCTACAACTTTACATGTTTACTTTCAGTTATGGTGCATAACTACGTTAGTTTAGGCGCAAGCAGTATGTTATCATGCTATGCTATTTAACATTTGAATTATTTTTCAAACTAATGGGTTTGTATTCTTACTCTTGCAATGGGAATCGATGTGCAGCAACTACGACATCTTTCTCACCCGAGATTGCCTAACATATTCCAAAGTGAAGCCTGCTGTGAATCAAATCGAGACTCATCCTTATTTCCAGCGTGAATCTCTTGTCAAATTTTGCCAAAAGCATGACATCTGTGTTACAGCACACACCCCACTTGGTGGTGCTGCTGCTAATACTGAATGGTTTGGTTCAGTGTCATGCCTGGAAGATCCAACTCTAAAAGTAAATCCTTGTGCTCTTATATTTTCCATATTTCGTGAACTGTTCTTCTGGAAGTTGCACAAAAAAATTGTTTCATATTTGCTGGTTTGGTGTAATTGAGGTTGTTTTGTGTTTTACTTATTGCATCAGGGTTTAGCTGAGAAATATAAGAAGACTGTGGCCCAGGTTATTCTGCGCTGGGGCATCCAACGAAACACAGTTGTGATTCCGAAATCATCAAAACTAGAGAGACTGCAGGAGAACTTCAACGTTCTTGACTTCGAGCTCACTAAAGAAGACATGGACCTCATCAAAAGTTTGGACCGCAACTATAGGACCAACCAACCTACAAAGTTTTGGGGCATAGATCTGTATGCCTAAAAGCTTCCTGCTTCATGTCTCATTTTGACACCAAAGGCACCAGGATAGGGGACTAAGCTACTTAGACCAGCATCTCATTTGAATATGGAAAAGTGAGTTTATGTTTAGCATGAGAGAGACCATTCACTGCTCTACCTATGATGTAGTTATGTTTTTTCCATTTCAAACTTGTGTACCAAGGCTGATGGATGGTTGGTTTAGTTTCTGGGAGAGTGTGCATGCTGGGACAACACAGCTCCCATCCAACGGCAAATAAAGCTATTGGGTACTACAATGCTGCAAAATTCTCTTATCTTTGAATGGGCTGCCCTTTGGTAAGTTGTTTTGATTTGATTTCAAATAACGGGATAATAAAATCACTCACCTCTGTTATTTGATCAAAAATGTGTTACTCATCCTGATTCATCCTCCTATCTCTTTTACTTCATTTTTGAAAAAAAGTGCGGAAGTTAATATATTTTCTTAAATTATTTGCATATAATTTGATATTGTATGTTGGGTTTAAGTTGTTTTTCATCCTGCAGGTTTCACTTTTTTGACCTAGTAGTTTGACAGGTCATTTCGGGTTCAATTTAAGTACAGCCAACCCATTTTTAAAACTTGAACAAGTTGGGCGGATTACTCAAAAAGAGGTTATTTTGACAACTGCAGAAATAGCATAAATGCTGTCTAATGGAACTGAAAAACGTCCTTGAAACACAAGGCAAACAATAAGGAATTTCATTACTGCAACTTAGTGCTGCAACATCCACACAAATTTCATTCATTTATGTTACATGATAGATAAAGCAATTGGCCAAAAAAAAAAGAAAAGAAAAGAATCAGAAGTACTCACAAAAACTTCTGGGCATAATCAGATCCATAGAATTGTATCCATGGCTAGAAACAATTCACATCTAGCTAACAGAACCTATATATACATACACAGTTCCGCTCAAAGAAAGAATATAGCAGAACTTGGTCATTAAGCATTAATAAACAAATGGGAAAATAGCAAAACGATTCCTAGGATAGTTGTCAAACTTGTGCAAATACCATCTTTGTGTTTCTGCTGCTGCTAAGACAAGATTTGCCACCTGAAATTGCAACATCATGCATCACGCTGCAGAATGAAAATGAACACAGGGTGGGGAAGTGGGGGTACTTCTCAAGATTTTGAATAGAGTTGTACCGTGAATCCCCAGAGTAGCCATATTGTGAGGTCCGAACATCCACTAGCAACCACAAAGCCAGCATATATAACCTTAAGTACAAGTGAACAGCAAAAAGGAACTTGTAATTAGAGCCTGGAAAGGTCAGCTTCTTGTGTACTGAGACATGAAATAAATACTCCTAGAACATTAGTAAGAGAAAGAGAAATTACAATCTCAGCCAAATAGTGTGGAGATGAAACATATTGAAACCAATCACCATGAGGAACTACATATTCATCATTGTCTTCTCTGTTCTCCCTCAATGAACCCTGATTGGCAATGTAAAGATGTTACTATCACAGTGATGATCTAAGGAATTCTAAGGCTACCATCATAAGCATACAACAACTACGCCTCAATAACCGACACAAACATAATAAAAGAATCAGCTATCAAGTTCAAAGAGAAATGCATTTATGTTAACAGGGAAATTTAGTAAAGAAAACTTTAAGAACCACTGGAATAATTAAAAAACAACAGAATGAAGCAACAGCGTAGAAGCTAGTCAAATTTCTTAAAAGCTCCTGTACTTTTGTTGCAGTGTATTTTGCGCCTCCATAATTATCATTAAGCTGAATTTCAACTTATTTCTTCAGCTTATAATGAATTTATCCAGCGTATAAGAATAAATAAAAGAAGTGGATAAACTCGGTTATTCACCTTCACAGGCTATTGATTCAACTATTGTATCATCATATGCTATCACATCAACCTCACTATCTGTTCATCCTTGTACTTGCAATCTCTCAATGAGAATCAACCATAAAGTAAAACACATCCAGTAATAATATCTAGAGCAGCTACAGTTATCAGAGCTCACAACCTCTTAACCACCAATGTGCCTTATGAAAAAAGAACTAACTCTAACATCAGTCTTAATAACAGTGAGATCCATCGCCTATGCACACATATCCACATCTAGTACCTTCGAAATTCTCAAAGTCAAGAATCCATATTCTTACCTTGATCCAACCTTGACCAGAGTGCCACAATTAATATACTTAGCTTTAGTCCATTTTGGTGAATAGATTGAAATTTTCTTTTTATAGGTGAAGGGGGAGCCTTGGAGCAACGGTTCAGTTGTCTCTGTGGACCTATAGGTCACGGGTTCAAGCCATGGAAGCAGTCACTAATGCTAGCATTAGGCTAGGTGGTCTACATCACACCCTTTGGGTGCGACCCTTCCGCAGATTCTGCATGAAAGTGGGATGCTTTGTGCACCGGGATGCCCTTTTTTTTTATAGGTAAATAATAGCAAAGTCAGTATAATCACATGGAAGCAAATAAAAATTAGTTGACTCTAACTTGAAAATCAGAAGTGCTTTTGCTTCATCTATTTAAATATGAGCTTATCTCAGTCAGGAGATAACGACTCCCATTATGCCACACTTATTTCATGTTTTTTAAGTTCAATTCTTCTAATGTGGTGATTGTGCTCTATTTGATGAAGGTGGGTGGGCTCAAGTGAATGAGAAGGGCTTAAGAGACCGAAACCATTAGGCGAAAGGAAAATGATAAACACTCTACACAGTTTTCAGACTACAGTTGAAACCTCTTTTAGGTTTTTATTGAAAACACCAGTAGCCTTTTTTCTTCCACAAGATAAATTATAATAACTAATAAATCCTCATATAGAAGAGGTAGGCACCAAGGACAAGCACGTAATATATTAACCAAGTAACCAAAAGACACTCCTAACTCAAAGACAAATCCAAATCTATATTCAATAGCACCTGCCACTTACCAGAATTGCATGACAATGGTGTTGATGAATCCAGCCCCAAAAAAATATAGCTGCACCAATCCATGAGTACCATCGTAGTTGAATGAGAGGGTTCAAAAATCTCCACCAATCAACCTCAGTTGCTAGCATCCTATCTTTTCCTTTGACAATAAACTCTTGAATCAAACTCAACCCGAACTTGTATACCTCTGTAGCATGATTGCAGCAAAGAGAGATGGGAACTGCTGTATAGAAGCTTGAATCAAGAAAAAGAACAAAATTCAGCAAGTCTTTTGTCCATTTGACAACTTGGAGTTGATATATTGTGGAAACTATAAGAAGTTAGGCACTAAAAGAGAATATACTAGTGTTGTCCAAACAGGAAACAGTGACTACGACTTCTATAAAGTGTGAATTATTTCAAATAATTTTCTATACAATTACAATACAGTTTATCAAAACTAAAGTCTAGTTGGAAATTCTGCATATAGATGAAGAATATATGCTCTATAAAAAGATATACACCTAATGGTCAAATATTAGACCCTTTTACTAGGCCATGGAAATTTTGATCAAAGTAAATAATGATGGCAAAAATTGAAGTTCCAATTAAAGAAAAGAAAAGAACACACACAAAAAAGGAACAGACACACAGAACACACCAGGAGTCAGCTGATAAAACGCAACAAGAAATATGAAAATATTTACAAAAAAAAGAGACAAAGTGAGATACCAACTTACAATAAACCGGTGAGGTAGCCTAAAATGTGCATCCTGGCTGAAGGACTATATTTAAACATGTATATTGACTCAAACAGGCGTCGCAGTACTTGAGCTTCCATTAATAAAAGAAGAAAGATTGATACAGCAATCCTGCTTCTATGTTCCTTTGATGTATGAGAACTGTGGAAAGAGAAGATACGTGATCCTCCCGTCAAGTGGCTAGCAATACTAGAAAAAAGATATGGTTCTGAGATCTTTGGCACTGTACTGTAAGCATAAAGCCAGGTTGCACCTAACAGCAGTGTTGTCCAAACAGAAGCTAGAATATAGAAGTGAATGAAGAGTTTCTGTGGAACAGCGAATTTCTGCAATTGAACAAACCAAAAAGGGTGTCAGGTCAATTAAGTTGTTGCAGAAACATTTTATTCTTTTAAAAGTTGCAGAAATTTTCATTTTCACAGAAAATAGCTATTGTCAGAGAAGAAACAAAATAGATATTTTAAAAAATACTAGTCATCATCCATATAACACAGTTTAACTGGAAAGCCCAATACATCTCATTAGGAGGAGAGTTGCTTTGATAAACTCTGTTTTGGACTCACTGCCTACTTATGTAATGTCACTGTTCCCCATCCCTGCTAAGGTGGAGGAAAGGCTTGACAAGCTAAGAAGAGATTTTTTGTGGCTGGGAAACAAAGAAGGAAAGGGCCGACATTTATTTAAATGGCAGGTTGTACAACTTCACAAGCAGTCAGGTGGAGGTGGACTTGGAATCAGAAATCTGAGAATTCAAAATACATGTCTTCTCTCAAAGTGGCTATGGAGGTTTACCAGGGAAACACATGCTTTGTGGAGAGAGGTGATAGTAAACAAATATGGTAGTGCTTGCAACTACAAACTTACTTTATTTATACATAATAACAAGTACTTTGAGGATTCATTCTACCTTATACAAGGGTTCAAATACCACATACTTAAGCTTGTAACATGAGACAAGTGACCATGTACTTGAAATAGAACTTTGTAACGAGACACAAGTCACCAAATAATTGAAACTGAACATTATTGCAAACAACAGAATTTTTTTTTACTAAAGTTGAATGGATAAGTGCAAGGCGAACATGGCATGATAGAAGACACACTAGGATCAAGAAAGATATATTAGCGCTGCGCTTCAGAAGATGGAAACCTGCCAATAGACAGTGATATCACAAATTTCTGAAAGGTACATTTTCAGTATTCATCAATGTATCGGTCAGACAACTACCAAAAGTTGATCAGTACAACACTCTACTAGTAACATTGAATCAGTTCAATTTGATAGGGATTCTATCCCTGAATTTTCACAAGCCATATTCAAATTAAATCAGTTTGAACGGAGATTATCTATCTGGTTCAATGAAGATGGTTAGAGATCCTGCAGCAGTGGATACAATCAACGCCCAATTCACCCCAAAATCATGTGTTAACATTTGTATCCTGCTCAGATCCCCTTCTAATTTGCTTAGCTCCAGTACCAGCCTTCGGGGGATCAGACTGTATTAATGTAGATTTTGCAATGCAGCAGTGAGATACCGCATTTGCTGAGTGAGATGCTGCTGTAAAATAAAGGGACAATGCAATTGCTGCCCTCCACTTTCTCGAAAGTGCGCACCTCTGACAGAGCACCTAATGAAATATCTACACTCTTAATCTCATCCAACATTGCCTCCCTAAGTTTACACACCCTAACTAACAATTTTTAATCAAAGCTTCAACTTAAGAACAAATATCCAGATTCACACAGTTCTAAGCTTAGCAAGAGGACACCAGTCATCTTCGTTGTTCGATTTATGCCACCATGTCAACCCTTCCTTCAAGAACAACAACCTCAAAGCCTAGAAATATCAATTGCCTAGCAGCAATTAAACCCTTGCCTGACCACTACATTCCTGTTCTAAACATCTTCAGATGGCTTAAATCTCACTTCTTTAGTCATGAAACTAAACCAATATTGAGATATTATGATGTAGGAGAAATTTAAGCAGAACTAACAAACTTTGTATTCAGCTCGTATGGATTACAAAGCATGATCTTCAATAGTTAGCATGCCAGAATACATGCAAGGTTCTGGAAGTCGTGAGGTTGAGACTCTGAAACTACAGCTTGGATGCAGTTTGAGGAGGGGGGAAATTGTTATAGTCATGTAGTTATTGTATAGTCAGAGAATTATTCAGGCGGATGCCCGTTTCAATTGTGAATACAGAAAGTTGAGCTAGTCTTGGGTACACTATTTCTTTCGGGAACCAAAACTACACGCCAACGACCAAATAATATACATTGATTAATCTTAGAAGAAAAACTTAAATCAATTGAACTATACAATGCTTGAATGTTTAGTGATATCTAAAGAGATTGTAAGAACACAAACACGCAAGCAACAAGATTTCAATTTTTGAATGAATACTTACATTTGATGAAGACTGCATAATCTTGCCACGCTTAGCAAACCCTAACACGAATTGTTGAAAAAAACTAATCTTGGGTGAAGGAATCAAAGCGATAACAACGGGCAATATCGCAGCAACCCATGCAGCTCTCAACAGGGTGACCAGCCCTAACTCCATTTCTACAAAATCCCACAACAACAAAAAAAAAAAAAACTTTAGTTCAAATTCACAAATGGGGTTTCCAAATTCCTACTGATTATCAACAATATAGAGTTACCAGAACTGAATGAATATAAAAAGATACAAACTTCCATGAGTTCACGAGAAAATGAAGGGAAAACAAGGATACCATATAAATTGTGGGTCCTTAATGCAGTGCCGTGAAGGATTGAATATGCTATTGCGTTAAGGCTCGAACTTCAAGAAAACTTGAAGAAGAAGAAGAGAAGATTCCATAGCATTTGCTTCCTACGATATGAAATTCAATGCTACTCTGGAAGGTGTGAAGTGTATTGAGTGTTTTTGGAAACTAAAAATGACTTTAGTTTCGAAAAGTCAATTTAACTTAGATTTGGAAGAAGAATTATTTTCAAAGAAAGAGGTCACTTAATTTTTTTTTTTGAAAGAAATTAAGAGGACTTATTAAATTTTCAAAAGATTTTAAAATAGAGAAAAAATCATTTAAAATTCAAAGAGGGTTCGGAGTTCAATTTACATTCGAAAAGGTGTTAGGCCCTCGAAATATTCACTACTAACATGCAATTGACCAACGACTTGACTAATATTTAACTTTTTTTTAAAAAAAATATCACAAGTAATAAAATCCATTTTTTATTTTTGAGGGGAAATAAACTAAGGGATCTAGGAAAAATAATTCATATTAACAAGATAACTAATAAAATAATTCATAAAGAAAATAAGTAATAAATAAAATATAAATATTTTAACTTGAGCATAAAAGTAGAAATGACTTTCTTTTGAAAATTTAATTAAGTAAAAACCAATTCAAATAAAAGGTTAGTTATTAATATAATAAATAAAGAAAAGAGAGAAATTTGAACTTGGGCTCCTTGCCCAAATTCAGCAAAAATTAGGCCTATCCCACCGCCCTAATTTTAAGCTTCAATCTTTAAGATTGATATTGCTTGCACTTTGGGCCTTGACTATCTGTAACATAACTGAAATTCATGGGTTTAGGCCCAAATTGTCAAAATCTACTGCTACTCATTTCATTGGGCCTCTGGGCCCAATTTTCGCCTGGACCTGCTGCTGAAATTTCCTAGACTTTTGGTCCACTTTCCTGTATATTCTGCGTATATTGGGTATTGTATACGACCTGTATCCAACCCATTTTGGGCTTTCCGAAACCTGTATTTCGACTTAAACCTTGTATTTCTGCATTTCCCAACCTGTATCTCAATATTTTCGGCTGTATACCAGTGTACAACTCATTTTCTGGATTTTAGAGACTTAATAAGTTAATTTCCAGCTTTGTATTGGACCTTCGGAACCTGTATCAGCTTCCAAAGACCTGTTCACAGACTTCACAATTTTCCATGGGGTTGACTCGAGAAATATGAATATTGCCCATTGGGAGATGCAAGATATCGAGACAGAATTCACTTGGACTCAAAAGGGATTTGGTAGGAAACAAAACAAAAACAGATGAGAATTAGTACCAAATTTCGATAGAAACTAGCAACAATGAAGCAACATGGAACACTGATAAGAAAATCATGGGAATAAATGATATGAGAAGACGAGGCACGGATATAGGGAAGGGACAAGAATTTAATGACACTTCACGATCCACTTCAGATATATATACATCAGCAAACTAAATTTTAATATTTCTCAGAACAAAGCTACGAACTCATCGACTTTAATGCGAAATAAAAGTAAATCGATGCATTAAGAAATAGAGCGAGAGAACAGACATTCGAGCATAATGAATTAATCTATTCAAAACTCTTATGACTCAATCAAACACGAAACAACAATGAGGAAAATTGGAGGTTAAGCTCAGTCAAACAGATTTGGCAAGCTCTTCCCTTAAACAGTGGAAAACAACAAAGCAAGTTCATCCAAGTTTAAGACGCGCAAGAGTAGTACAGCTATACTGATTGTAGAAGTTGAAAACAACCAAATTCATATGCTAAACGAACTACAGCTTAACTGATAACCACTCTTATCACAAGAGCTACTGCCCCGACAAACCTTAATAATCGAACACCACAATGTAATCAACTACCATGTATTTAACCAAATCCAGATTGATTTAAAGACTTGTGCAACTTATAAGAAAAACTCGGATCGATATGAGGAACTAAAAGAGGACAAACAGAAAAGATAAAATAGGTGGTGATCTGAAGAGAAAAACAAGAGCTTGTAGTAAGCTTAACATCTAAAAAAAAAAAAAAAAAAAGCCTCAAATTTTAAAAGCTCAACTGCAAATAGCAAACACTTATTCGACTAAAAGAAAATGGAGACATGAAAGAAGGCTCAAATAATTCGCTATAAGCGATAAGACAACAGAGAGATACAAGAAAACAGTGACAAACTAAGCTAATGGAACAAAATGCAATCATACCAGATGATGGCTTTATCAATTAATCTCAAAAACTCAGACTTACATGGATAGCAATGCTAACAGTAACAAACCAGATAAAGAAACATTGATGCTTGAAGACGTATAAATGGAAAAAAGCTCAGATTTGGCGACATTCGAATAACTAGAACAATGAAACACAGAATCAACCATACTAAAGCTAAAATGGTAAAATGATATTAAGCCTAAGCCAAATGGATCACTTAAACATACATGTACAAGCCATCATCACTAAAAATCCATTATTCATAACAACGAAATAGTGACTTCACTATATCGAAACGTCATACCGAAATAGAAAAAGACGATGAGAGCATTACCTTTTTCCGGGCAGCTAAACTGAGATACCGCTTGATTTTCGAGCAAGGACGAGGAATCACCGAGATTTCTCCACCTGTCCCGATTCTCGAATATTCTTGTACGGAGAGCAGGGCTGCTGGTTCGCCACTTTCGCTGGGTACGCGTGAAGAAGAAGACGCTGTACCGGGTCGTTCAGGGTCTGTATCGTATATGTTGGGTATTGTATTGTTGGCGTTGTATGAGAATTAGAGAGTTGGGCCGTGTATTGGATCAGGTTGGGTCTTTTTGGTGGGCTACTGTATCTGTAGGAAATAGGATTTGAAGGTAGCAATTTGAACTAATTTTCGGGTCTTCAAAATGAAGCACAGTGTGCTAAACTTGAATTAAGAAAATAACCACATGAATTGCAATTGACCCGAAATAAAAATAAGATGAATTGTTCTCAATTAATTAAACAAGCTTCTTAATCTTAACAAAATAAAATAATTAAACTAATTAATTCAAAATATTAACTATTAATTAACTAAACTAATTGACAAAATTTTAAGTAAAACTAAAATCTTTTTGAGACGATTTTTGAATATTCATAAAATGTACTAATTATATACATAATTATGTAAAACATATATATTATTTCAAAATTATTAACAAAAAGTGACAAAACTCTTTAAAATAACTTACCAACTATTTTTTTCTAATTTATTTATAAAACTAATTATTTTAATTGTTTGAAATTAAAGAAGCTCAATGATTAATCTATATTGTAGAGGTTCAAAATTGGGTGTCAACACCGAGAAATTAAAAAAAACAAAATGGTCCTTTAGTAGTCATTTGGTGTAGCTATAAACTACCCGCTATAATAATTTTGGGATAAATTTTAGTATGATTTTTTAATTATGAGTTTAATCGGAGGTAGTAGGTAGTTTTTGAATTATTTATTTTAAATCATAATGATAAGATAAATTTATTTTACATGCATAATGAATAACTTATCGCATAATAATTTATTTCCGATCAAACGGTTTCTTACGTTTAACTCAAAATAATCCTAATATTTTAATGTGGAGCACTAATAATTCTTTATTTTTCAGGAGAATTGATATATTTTTAGAATTTTTTGTAAACATATGTCTACTTTTTAATGAACTTGCAAACTACCCTAGGTGAGAAAATTTAGGATTGAGTTAATCTTAATTCATATCTTATTATTAGACTCTTTATATTATCATACTAATATTATTTATTTTTCATAATTAACATAGAATTTTAGGAAAAAGAAAGTGTTTATATTTGAAGTTGATACAAAAACCTACAACTTGTTGTACTTCTAAAGCTTCAAAACTCTAGACGTCCAAAAAAAAATTGGTTGGCTTTGAAACAAATATTAATTTTTTATTTTATTTTTTTGGTTTTCCATCTGTGTCCCTGCTCTTTTTTGTCTAGATGTCGCATTGTATTTGCTTGAACCGGGAAACACTTCTCTAATCTGGCTTCTAAAGCTATTTTTAGATGTCCTCTCAACCTTTAAACCAATGTTATAATATAACTCTCTGATTCTATGGTTCTCCTGGCTACGAGACTTTACACGGGTAGAGTTCGATATTCCTTTGTTGATGGTTGATCCAACTCTTTCCTTTCACCGGTCGGTGATTGTATCCTATTTCTATTAAGCGGGGCATTCGTTTCCTAGAATGTCTAGTTATTGCAACTAGGGTTGTTCAAAATTGGAACGTAATCGCTAACCTAACAACAAATATATATATAAAAAGTATACTATCGAATTAATGACTGGTAAACATAGTATAATTTATAATCACATATCTAATAATACGGGATATGAATTATTCAATTTTCTTATCGAATTAATTATTAATCTGTAAAGAATAATTAAATTACATTTATACCTTTTTTATATCTAAGTTTCATAAAATGTTAGAAGCCCTGTATGAAATTTCAAAACTCTATAGAGTTAAAGGGGATACATTTGTCCTGTTCTCTAGAATTTCTTAGAACCTTAATATTGTAATATGTGAGGTGTTTTTGTTTAATTTGTCTATGAAATAAATAAGTAAAATGATAAGGTTTGTAAATAAAGAAAGGATGTACAAATTCAAACCATCAAAGCAATTCCAATCGGGAAACTTACATAAATATACTGTATTAAGAAAATATTTATCATTTATATCAATAATATTTTCTTAGTTGATCATTTTTAATATATTTATAATAAAAATTTAATACATATTACTAGAGCCATCAAAATGGGGTTAGCCCATGGGGTCGGACCAGACCCAACCCATTATTGGAATAGGGTTGGGATAGATTATTTTAAGCTCATTTAAAACTATGGCTTATAAGTCCGGCCCATGTAAGCCCTTGGCTCTTGAGGCTTGATCGGGGACAGGCCAGGGTCGGTCTATGGGCCAAAACTTTTTATTTAAGGGTAACTTACAATAATCTCACTAGTATATAATCTAATTACTTAAATACACACTATGTTGTAATATTAGGAATCTTACCAGATTTTGGTAGCCTAGATACATGTATCTCGGAATATATGGACTCAAAATTAGGTAAATTTGTTCTAGATACACTCTATCCAAGTAGATTCGCATGTATCTAGGATACATAGACAAATCTTGCGCCCTCGCTTCCCTCTCATCTTGCTTGTCACTCTCTTATCTCGCTTGCATATCCAGTATTTATACTATATTTTTTGCTATTGTTATTAAAACAACACCATTATTTGTCATATTTGATTTGAAAATATTCTCATTTTCTTGATGTTATAGAATTATAAGTTTGAAAAGAAAAAATTAAAAAAAGAAGAGCTAGCCCGCCCCAGCCCTCGGCCCTTCTAAGGTTGGGTTGGGTTGAGTATTTTCAGACCTTTCTAAATTAAGGGTCGGTCTGCTCTAGCCTTCAAATTCCTTGCCCCGCAATCCTTGGGACCGATATGGCTGGGCCGACCCTTTTTGACAGCTCTACATATTACCGAGAACAGTTTATAAAACATATATAATACAAGTTTTATTGATAAATGATATATTTATCACATATTTTAATACACTTATAATACAATGTGTAAATTTCTTACCAAACAAGCATAATATATTTTAGGCGAAATGGTCTGACAGACTCTTATACTTATATGAGTTTGTATTATGGACCCTTCTACTTAGCTCTTTATCAATTGAACCCTTAAACTCAGTAAAATACCATATATTAAATCCCTCTGATCGTTGACTAAGCTTATGTGGCATTAAGATGACGGAATTGGCAAGAGTGTATGACTACACGCCTCAACAAACGAGTGATATTACATTTAAATTTTAAAAAATTAAAATTATAAAATATAAGAAATTGTCTTTTTCATTGTTGGTCCCTTTTTCGCCAAAACAGAGGTGGTGTGGGGGACCGTAGTGGTTCAAGGGTGGTCGTTGGTGGTTTGGAGAAACGAAGACTGTGTAGAGGAGATGAGGCGAGTAAGAGTGCAAGGATTTGGTCACATATGCGAAGAGGTTTGCCGGTGGTGCGACGACTTAAGGCTGCTGGTTTTGTGAAGGTCAGGGAATAGGAAGAGAAAAATGGCGAGGGCGTGCGACGGAGATGTAGATGGTGAGGAAGAGAAAATAGGTGGTGGCGATGGCAGCTTTCTTTGTTGGTGGCCACTACTGTTTCACGATAAAAATGGGAGAGGAGAATAGGAGGAAGACGTCGACGCTTAAGAGTTAAGATTATTTTGTTTAATTAAAAATGTTGAGTTAAAAGATTATTTAACCTAATGTTTAAAAAATTTAATTAATAATTTTTAAAAATTAGTTAATGAATATAATTATGACATGTTATTTATTTAAATGACGTGAATTTGACATGTCTTTTATTTAAGAGAGAGTGAACTACACACATGGTATGAAGGGTGTAAAAATCTTCTTTTGATTGAGTTTAAGAGTTTAATTGGTAAAGGGTTAAGTAAAAGGGTCCATTAGATTAGTTCGCCTATATTTTAAAACAGTTATAATACATATATATTGCATACATAATTTACTTTTAATACATATTGCAAATTTATCATATTATTGCTATATGCTGCTATAAATGGTAATAAATAAAAAGTATTGTTAAAATGAGTAATTATTTATTAAAAGTAGAGTTGTCAAAATAGGCTGGCCTAACCCAACCCTAACGGGCTAGAGAGTTAAATGGGTTGGGACGGGCTGACCCTTTTAATTAAAGGCCCTATAAAATAGCAGTACAACCCAGTCCTAAGCGGGCCACAGGTTGGGATGGATTGGCTCTTCAACCAAAAAATGGACAACATTTCCCTCTTAAAAAGAGTACGAACGTTGATGTCTGATGAACACGACATCAATACATACAAAAATTCATTCATAAATTACACATACTTCAGTGAATATTTACAAAACAAAAACATAATAGCCAAAATATAACATTCATAAGATTCATCCGAGCAAATAACATTACATGATCACTATTTTCATAAACAAGACAATAAAGGAGAAGTGAAAAATTAGGCATAACAACAAAAGTAAAAGAGGTCAAAGATTCATAGTTATAATGGAGTAATGGACTTGAGCTAATAATAAAATTTAGTGGGCTAATGGCCCTAAAATGTAAAAGATATGTAAAGAAGATAGTCTTGATTTTATATTGATATTTTAAAAATATTTATTGACAAAATCTTAACAAATAAAACATTAATTAAAATATATATAATAAATATTTTTAAAATTCACAGCCCACGAGCTGACCTCTGAGGCTTGCGGGTTGGGCCTACGAGCCAGCGGGCCAAATGAGGCTGGGCTAAAAAGCCTCGTTTTTAAATGGGCTGAAAAAATTAAGCCCAACCCTATTTAATTTTAGAGTTGGGTTGGACCGACCTAGCGGGCCAAACCCATTTTGACAACTCTAATTAAAAGGTACCTATTTAAGTAATTTTTCCATTCCCCAAAATATTGAATTTGAAAGTGTCATGTTTTGGCCCATATTTGCTCTACATAAGCAGATTCAACTATGAGTCTTTCTTTCTTCATTAACCTTGTTAACTGACTGATAAATAGGTCAATAATCTTTAAATTCAGAGAAAATCAATCGCTATCATATTAATTAAATTAACAAATTAATATATTTAAGATCGTTAATCAGTAAGTTAAATCGCCT
The DNA here is from genome assembly GCA_029007595.1 of Solanum commersonii. Classification (NCBI taxonomy): domain Eukaryota; kingdom Viridiplantae; phylum Streptophyta; class Magnoliopsida; order Solanales; family Solanaceae; genus Solanum; species Solanum commersonii. The sequence goes on from JAJTWQ010000132.1 coordinate 1,396,748, forward strand.
ACTAAAATATCCCTGCTCGCAATCAAACAGAGCTATTGTAAGTATCTCAAACAGGTAGCCTTGAAGCAATTTCGTTAAGCTTACAATCGAATAGACAACTTGCACGTAGTTCAAACTTCAAAAAGATAGGTTGCAAGTAGCTTTTTAAAAATCTAATAACAACTTCGTAAAAAGTCTCTTGCACCTACTTTTCTTATGCTATAAATAAAAAGTTAAGCGATTTATTTATAAATAAGTTTCAAGAGAAATAATGACTTTTTTTCCAGCATTTAGTTGCCCTAAATTTTTATTATTGTATTTGTATCAAGGGAAAGAAGTCTGAAATATATTCGAACTTTGATCGAAATTGTTATTACGATACCGAACTTTGGAAATGACCTTTTAACCCTCTGCACTATTTAATAGTGTATTTTAAAGATATATGTGCCCACGTGGACATCATAAATATTGTATCATTATAAATAGTAATGTGTCCACGTGGACACATATATACCTTTAAAATACACTATTAAATAGTGCAGGGGTAAAAGGTCCTCCATAAAATTTAGTATTGTAATAACAATTTCGGCCAAAATTAAAATATTTTTCAGACCATTTTTCCTTGTATCAAAGCACCCACAAATTATTGGAGGTTACATCACAAATCTCTTGAGAAGTTCTAATTTTTTATTTATTTTTATATATGTAAAAAGGACAATGACTTTTGCTCTTAAAATATGTTTATATTTCAAAAATGAAATTAATCTTTTTCTTTTATTATAAAATATAAAAAGAACAATTTGTTGTAGCAAACATAATTAAATTCCAGTGGAGGGGTTCGGAAAAGGGTTTTCACTCACCGGCGATTCGCTAATGATCATACTTCTCTCGCCGTTTTAATTCGCCGGTAATTTTCTCTCTGCAATCTTCACCTTCTTCTCGCCGTTATTCATTCTCAATCAATTTCTATAATTTAGTCTCTCTTTTGTTTTTTACTCACAGTATATTACTAAAGCATTCTTTATTGCTGCGTCGGTGTTGTTTTTGTGTGTGTTTGAAAGTTCAAACCCTAGTTTATCCGTTTTGCTGATGTTATGTTTCGAGAAAGTGATGTTGTAGTCATGAATTTGTCTAATTTCACTGTTTCTGCAAGTACTTAAATTCAGTAGCAAAGCCAGGAATTTCGTTTAAGGTATTCAACATTTAATATATATGTATAGGACGTGATATTTGATATATAGAAATATATTGTTCAACATGCCACCCTTGGGCCTTGGCTACACCCCAGTGATTGGTTTAGTCATGTCAATCCTTGCTAATTTAATGGTAGGTTTACTATTTATTCTGATGACTCATTGTGAGTTTCTAAATTTTGTTTCACTTGAATGGAATGTATGGGTTCTTAATGCAGAGGGGGGAGTTAGGATTTTGAGTTTATGGGTTTGGTATTCTAAAAGATGCAGCTTACAAGGCTTAATAGATTGGTTGTACATATTAAGTGGATCTTTGAACACAAATATAATCAATGTAACTATTATATTGTCGTTTGTTTTAATCATTGAATGACCTTTATTAAGGTTATGGTTGCTTTTATTTCATATTTTAAAACAATTCACCTTAGTTTTTTCAGAATTTGTTAGTTAGTTGATTTTAGAAATATCAGTTTCTCTTTGCTGCTTTTGGGAGTATTACAAAATGGATATGTGAGATTGGATGCTAGCTTGTGCACGGTGTCAACTTAGATTACTCTAGATGATCGGAGTTAGGAGTGCTCGATTCTCCTAATTCAAGGATGAAGTTTAAGCCTAAGGAAACTTGAATTCCATGGCCTTGACTTGAATTATGAAGTTTGGTTCTGTATTGCTTTGTAAATTTTCATCGTTTTAGTATATTGGTATCTCTCTAGTTGATCGACTAGGCCAATTGAAATTATTTTAAATCAGACTAACCAAGTAACGTTTTATCCAATGGTTAGCTATACTCTGGAGTTGGCAGGTCTTTGGGTCAATCTTGAATTAATGAAAGCTCAAAAAATTCCAGCAACCTCTTGAGATTGAATCTAACATCAGTTTTTTTCCTGTGCTTGCTCCATTGTTCTATTTTGCCATCTTATGTCTCCTGATAAGCCTCATCCGATAATCAATGACTTTTTTAGCAGCAACCAGCAGAGATTATGTTGGATATGCGAAGTTTATCCCTCTCCTCCTCTCTCTGACATATAGCTTGTTGGTATACTAAATTGATGCTCTTTCCCTTTTTTGTCAGTGGTTATTGTGAACATACATGTCATGGCTGTGATATGTTTCTTTCTGGCATTGTTTCCTCTAGCACAAGCAACCTTATGTTTTGTTGCAATCTTCGATGCAGATTCCCACCTTTCTTGCTTACCGTTTTGCCTCCACTAGAGTTGACTTTTCGTGCCACATCACTGTTCTCTATTTCTTTTTTTTCTTCTTTTATATATGTGATGGCAACAGAATTCATTAACATTAATATGTAATCTCAAACCTCAATTTCTTTTCTTGCAGTAGAGGTGATTCTTTTTGTAATCTTTGTCTCTGAAGTGAAGGTTTCACGATTTTTATTGTATGTGCTCAGGATATATTGTCAACTCTAATCTGCAAGAAGACATGTATACTGGCAGTAACTAAGTTGACAATTATAATATGAACCAACTGGCCTAAGAGTGGAGAGAGAAGGTGTAACATTATGAAGATTTTTATTTGAAAGGATAATGAATACAAGTGACTGCACAGTGACTACATCTTCCTGCTACTATAAAAGTGATCTCTCCTCATTTGTGCATTTTAGGAAAAACATTTTTTTTCTTTTTCTCAAGCAAGTCTGTTTCTTAGATATACATTTCCTCTTGCATTATTTGGGAGGAGGAAATTCCTAGTAAATTGGGTTACTCAGAAAGATAAGTCTGTCCCTTTGGCTTGGTAGTATGCTGTATGGAAAGATGTTTCATTATCAAGCACTAGAAGACCGCCTTCCGTCATATCTACTCCTTAGATACACCTTCCTCTTGCAAATATTGTCGTCAATTTGACCTACTATTTGCATGAAAGTGGGTCGTACCTTGAGGCTTAAGCACCGCTTGAGGATTGTCTGTGTTTGGGGATGCTTAGTTTTCAAAAGGCTCGATGCACTATTTATATGGCCGCTGTTGCTACTGAGTATAGCCATAAAATCTCTTTTTCTTTTTGCTTAGATTTTTTTGCTGACAGACAGCTCTTTAAAGAACAAGCATCCGTGAGACCGTGCTTTTATGTTATGCCAATTTGCTTTTGTATATTTGAACAATTGATTGAAACTTTCATCTGTTTCACTAATGGATGGTTTATTTTATTATATCGGCATTGCAATAGCTAGTGTGGAAAAAACATTTTTGCAACCTTCTTATTCCTTCCCCTCTTTATTTTTGCAGGATGACTGTTGGGTGGTGAACTAGTTGATATTAGATCCAGAAGGTACTATATAGAAGCAGATACAAGTCTGCTCCTCATCAAGCACGACAGATAAGATGGACGATGGAGGCCAACGAGAAAATAGGAGACACAGAATGGATTATTCCAAAGGAGGTTATGCACCGGTAAGAAAATGCAATTATTATGAAAGGTCAAGGCAATACAACTACTACACCTTAATCACAAGCTAGCTGGGAATGTACTGAATACATTGCAAGAATTTACTGAATATAATGAATCATCCAATAACAAGAATGCTTAATATATTTCAATTTTTAAAAAAAATATATCTTGACATCATGATCAGTAGTAATGTTGTTCACTACTATTACTTTCACTGTAGTGGAACGTGGTACCTCCTTACCAGATGAAGGACCAAGAGGCTTTCATCATGAATACAAAAATCAGAATGGTCTTTGCTGAAAGAGATGCTGCTGTTGAAGAACGGGATAGAGCAGTGATTGAAAAGAAGGAAGCATACGCTGAGCGAGATTTTGCAATCCAGCAGCGAGATACCGCATTTGCTGAGCGAGATACTGCCGTAAAAGAAAGGGACAATGCAATAGCTGCCCTCCACTTTCTTGAAAGTACCACGAATGGCTCATTGGGTTGTAGGACACGTGGGACAAAGCGCCCTGAGCAACCTAAAAATCATCGCAACTATAACACGGATTCTGTTTGTATCAATAGGGATGTGCCCGTAGCTGATGCTTTTCCTATATCAGCCATATCATCTGAAGCTGCAAAAGCACTCCAAGTAAAACGGTCAAAAGTAAACAAAGGCATGTCAACAAAGTCAGCAAAATCCTCAACGAAGACAAAGAAAGTGAATGAAGATTTGAATCGGCATCTTACAACAGATGGATCTAAAGCTGAATGGGATGCTCAGGATCTTGGCTCGATAGACCAGATCCAATTTGACGAGTCTACCATGCCAATACCTGTTTGCACATGTACAGGAATACCAAGGCAGTGTTACAAATGGGGAAGTGGGGGCTGGCAGTCATCTTGCTGCACTACATATCTGTCAGAGTATCCACTACCACAATTGCCAAACAAACGACATACTCGTTTAGGTGGTAGGAAAATGAGTGGAAGCGTTTTTAGCAGATTGCTTACAAGGTTTGCAGTAGCTGACCGTGATCTGTCTATGCCCATTGATCTCAAGACTTATTGGGCTAAACATGGTACAAATCGCTACATTACCATTAAGTGATGCATCAATGATTTGCTAGCCAGTTGCTATATTAGGCCTGGATGCCAGATAGGTAGTCAAGGAAGCAAAACACCAAGAGCTTGACTTAATGAGTGATCAAAAGCCCTTTCGGATGGTCACAGGATAACCTTGTGCTGTGACTAAAGGTCTTGTAACTGACTTTTGGTTCAGTTATTTACAGCACTTTTTTGGTACTTACTGTTAGTTCTCTGTTAGCACTTAATCTTGTACAAAGGAGTTTCTAGGAATTGCAGGTATACTATTTTGAGCTTCTCCTTGTTCATAACAACTAATAAGAAAGCTTCTAGTTTTCATGATTCTCATCTTAGTTGAACCTTAACTTGTTCATTAACTCATTGCAACTTCTCCTTCTCTCTACTCCTGTAATGCAAGTACTTGAATTTATCTGTCTAGAAACCTCAGCCTGCTGATGTTGTTATCCCATTGAAAGGATTGCTTATGATAACCGATTAAGCTGTGGCATGAGTTCCACACAAGAGATGGTCAATGAAGTTACTTCCTATGTACGCAAGTCTTGGTGGATAGAGTTATTTGACACTTGTGTGTCAAACTGGTTTGGACGTTACAGAAAAGTAGATTAAGCAGTCCTAAAAGGAAGTTAGACAACAAAGTGTTATTAATGATCTCAACTTCTTTTTAACATGAAAAGCACAATGTTTTGACTCCAGAATATGGAAGCAAATGCAATATTGTTCCACCGAATATTTCAGTTTCAATGAGCTGATTTTATCATACAAAATTATGCCCAATAAAGTTAGGTATCCTAACTAATCATTTTCACATTTGGTTCATCAACAGGAAATATCCTTACATTGTCAAATTAGACCAAACATTTTCTTACTTTCAATCAAAATCTCAGGAATTTCTAGACGAAAATATTGACTAATGTGCCTCTCAATATAGAAACTGTACAAGGAAAAAGAAAGTGCACTATCAACGGATGTGGTGCGGGGCTGCTCATTCCTTCACCAGAGGTTTCGGGTTAGAGCCTTAAGAATGGAAAGTAACGAGCGCAACCCCTCTCCCCGGGCCCTGTATGGAGTGAATCTGAAATACTTGGGCTCCAATGTGGGTATCAGACAGGCGAACACTGAGTGGGAAACAAAAAAAAAGGTGCAATCGTCTATTTATTGATTCTTAAAATTAATTATTTAGTTAAGTATAAAGTGTAAACATCTTATGCTGGTAAGTATTTATCTTGACCTATCTCCTTGTGCATGCAACATGTGTAAATATTCCTAATGTTTTTTACTTCGAACTATATATAAGTAGTTCAAAATCTTTAAAAGTATATTTATACTAATCTCACATTACATATGAGAGTTGTATGTGTAATATTTTACTTTGCAACCACTACATCAAATTATGAATCTCTCAAATTTAAAAAGCAAGAAAAATAAAATAGGTATCATGTCAAAGACAACATAATTAATTTCTTATCTAACTAGAAATATTTTCCTACACATGAATATCAAACACCATATAAGTCGGTCGTGGCTTGTTCATCTACTGCCAGACATCATGTTGACAACACCTACATATGCTCATGTTAATATCACACCAAATTTTGTGACATTACAATATACAATTTGTATTTTCCACATTATTTTCTTGGTTTCATGCACCTATACATGTTCCTTGATAAAAAAAATAAAGCAAGTGAGTCGAATTCAGAATTTGAATATGATAAATATATTTTTCATGTTTGATGGGGAAAAAATTGTGATGTTATATTGCTTTCACTCTTTTTTTTAGTAAGTCTTCGTTGCTTAAATCGTCAATTATCTTTCGCATGTAGTAATATCAAGTTATTTTATTTATTGGAATTTTTGTTTTGTTAGTGAGAATATGATTCTCGTAGTCCAATTCTCCTGACTCCTATCTCCACAATTATTATTTTTTAGAAAATAATTTTAAAGTGACTTTAGCTCCTCATTTACATGATTAATTATAATAGGTCTCTTGAAGTTACTATGGAATGAATCAAATTTCTCAATTCTTAATTAGAAATTGAATCAGAGTATTAGTATGTAAAAAGAATCTCATTAGGAAACACTTTCTTTCTAAATGTGTGTTACACCACCGCGTATTCGAATTAATTATAGTTTTAATGTGTATACTTGACACCATTTGGAAAAGTTTTAAAAAAAATATATATATATATATATTTTTAAAAAAAAATTACAAGTCCAATGATGCCGACATGTGGACCCATATCAACTTTTTTTTTCTCTAACTTTTAATAGTAGAACAAAGAAAAATAGATAAATTTTTATATTATCCAATAGCGCTAAGATTTAAACACGTGGGTGTGTACAAGAGAAGTGGCCCACAGTTCCTAAATTTCAATGGTCAAAGTCAACTAATTGCCGTCACGATAACGTGTGCCAATAATTTAGGCATAATCACTCTTTTGTTGATTATTGGTTTTGCATGAACACATCAATAATATAGTTAAATTTAACATTGGTGAGTTAGACGCATGTCATTAACTTTAAATTTAAGATCGATCAGTTAGATGTATGCCATAAACTTTAATTTTATAGAATAAAGAAGTATGCTATTTAAATGAAGAAGGATATAGACATCGAATTTGGCAGTCAATATTTTTTGAATTATGCATCAATTAACCTAAGGATCTATATTATTTACGTATGTCCAAGAATTTCTCAATTATAATAAAAGAGTATATTATTATTCATGTTTGTACTATATAAAATAACCAATACTCATTTGGGATTAATTATATGTCATATCACACCTATAAATGGTTTAAAATATTGAAATTTTACTTTATATATTGAGAGTCTTAAGATTTTTGATTACGTTAAACCATTGGTAAAATAGAATTATATGAGTAAAGTCGGATCAGATAAATTTATTATTTAAAAATTATATGAAAATAGTATAAATTGTAATTCTTCTACTATTACTATGATGAAAATACATTTAAAATATTAATAAATTAAAATTCATATAGTTTGACTATAGAAGAAAATGAAATATAACATGTATTTTGGGACAGAAATGATATTTCTTTTATATTAACGAATTACTCACTCGTTGTCTAGTGGTAGATGAATTTATTAATTAATGTAACTGATAATTATATATTACCAATTAAGTATCCCCATAAAAAGAAAAGAGAAATAATAGAGTTTATATGGACCTCTTCACCCTTTCTTTTCCAATTAATTGACTATATTACAGTACTACTATATATATTGTATTCATAAATTTTTTGCAGAACTATTAAATGCATTCCTACCTATATAAGATATTTTGCAACTAATTTTTTTTACTTATATTGTAAAGTTCTAAAAAATGCAAAATGGTTCTCTTTAATCATGAAAAAGGAAGAAGAGCTTTCGTGTTACATAAATTTATCTACTACTATCAGTATTTAATCAATATATATTCAAACTTTGACAATATATGGCAGAAATTAATACAATTTGACTTAAAAAGAACCGAAAATAGAGTGCAATATTTACTAATATTTTCTTTTCAATAATATTATGCTTTGAGAAATATAGAAAATGTACCATTTTCTTACATTCTAATTTCACATACATATGATAAAATTCATGCTCTAAATGCTTCATTACTATGCGTGGTGAAAGTGTTGCAGTGTATCATAAAGGTCGAAAGTAATAAATTTATGTCTTTATATATGATCTTAGATTGAATCGTATAGAGTTGATTTTTTGATTGAGTCACAAGAAAATATAAAGCATGAAAACAATTTGTAGCTTCAAAATACTTCACAACACAAACTCTTTAAAATTCAAATACTACTTTATATTTTTCTATATCTATTGACAATCCAATAAAATCTCTAAAAAAGGAATATGATTTTAGTGGTAAATATTGAAGTAGGATCATATGATAAATATTTAATCTATAGTGTGTTTACATTAATTTAATGAAGTTAATGTTAAAGAGTAAAAATAACATATTATTTAGGCTTAATATATTGAAAATTTTAAAAAAAATTAATTTAGACACTTAAACTATAATTTATTTCAATTGAGCAGACGTAATATGACATTTCTATATATAAACACTTTTAGTTCAAATTTACAAAAACGTTTAATCATATTCCTAATCACGCATTAAGCAAATAATTTAAACACTTAAAGTTCTGTTACTTTCCTTTAATTATATGCATAAATTATAAAACCGCATGTTTATTTCAATTAAGATTGATGTGAATAATTAAAGAAAATAATATATTTTTTATTGATTAACTTAACTAGTGATAAACGTTTGTTAACAAACCCATTTTTTTTATAGAATTTAAACCAAAAATATCTATTAAAAATATTTTCTCATGTGTTCATATATTCAATTGGAACAAGACATAATTTAAATATTTAAATAAAATTTAATAATAAACTTAAAGAGTAGTTCATATATTAATCCATCATTCAACCATAGTCAAGTACTAAACATATATAAAAAGTATATTTTATATTTATTAATTTTATATAAATGCTCGATATGAATAAATATCTACCAAGATTATTACACCCCCAAAATAAGATGAAACTTTGAATATCAAGGACAAAGAAAATGGTTATTTGTGAACTCAAGTCCATACTTTCAATGACAATTGCAATTCAATCTCTAATCAAAGAAGAGTATTCCACACGCTCTTCAAAAGAGAGTATCCCACACGCTCTTCTAAGAGATTGCAATTCATTTGGCAGTTCGATAATAAATAAGTTATTCATGTAAATATTAATTTATGTATAATTTATACTACTTACATTTGAATTTGATAGGTAATGTAGTATATGAGTTGCTAATTTAGAAATTCGCATAACCAATAAGTGCATATATAACTTATTAAGAAATTTAATATATGAATATGCATTATTTGAAAGTGAAATAACTGATACATATTACTAATTCTTATTTTACAAATACATAGATAACTCTAACTAGCTACGAACGCGTCTTAATATTGTACTTAAATTGGACTATACACCAAAAAAGGAAAAATAAATCTTTTATTTTAAGACCAAAAAAAGAAAAATACAATAATAAGAACAAAAAGAAAGAGAGATTCATTGCTACATAATATGCGGTGATAGAGGGAGAAAAAAAGAAAGAAGATTGGATAAATGCAGTCGGAATGAAATTCAAATTGAAATGCAAATGCAAATGAAATTGAAATTCATATTAAATTCACGCGTCTTTCAAGTAGTAGTAGAAAGTATAGTAGTCTTGTCATGAAATCCGTGTAATTATAGTTGTTGTAAGTAGTCATCTTCGTTGATAACAGTGAGATAGAGAGAGAGAGAGAGAGAAACAAGAAAAATATCACAGAAAAAACAGTATTACAAGGAAAAAAAGTACACACAAAGAGGAATAGAGGAGCGTCTTCTTCATCTTCTGTTGAAAATGGTGGATTTACACTCAGGTATTGTCAAAGACTCAATTTTTTTGTTACCCATTTCGTTTTCTTGATGATTAGATGAATACCCAGTTCTTTGTTTCTAATGATTTGTTGATTTTTATGCTAAAGATTGGTACTTTTTGGGGGTTTGTGTAATGGGTTTTGCATTGTTTTTTGTTTTGGGGTTTTATGAAATTGATGAGCTTTGAAAATTCAGGTGTAACAGAACTGTAAAGGTTGGATTTTGGTAAAGTTGAAAGGGTTTTTTTTAGTTGACTGGTAGAGTTGAAATTTGGGAAAAAAGAAATGGCTGGTGACAATGACGAAGGTAATAGTGATATGGTCCAGAGACTTCAATCATCATTTGGGACATCATCTTCTTCACTTCCTAAACTGCTTCAGCCTATTTTGATGAACCAATTGGACATACCCCAGTTGACAACCTCTCAATTTAGGGGTCAAATGAGGCAATTTTCTCCCAATTTTGGTGTTGAAAATAGTAAAAGAGTAGGTATACCGCCTTCTCATCCGCAAATGCCCCCTATTTCACCATATTCTCAGATCCCTGTAACCAGGCCGGGGAATCAGCAAATGGGTATGCAGAACTTTACTAGTGCAGGGCCATCGCATTCGCGATCTTTATCACAACCAGCGTTTTTCTCACTGGATTCCTTGCCACCCTTGAGCCCTTCACCGTATAGGGAATCCCCGTCCACGTCTATGTCTGACCCGATATCTGCTGATGTCTCAATGGGTGATCAGGATGGCAATTCACATTCTTTATTGCCGCCTACGCCTTTCTCTAGGTGTAATTCATCAAGGGCAGGGGAGAGTCTTCCTCCTCGTAAGGCTCATAGGAGGTCTAATAGTGATATACCATTCGGTTTTTCTGCTATAATGCAGTCCTCGCCACCACTTGTTCCGTTAAGGAGTCCTGGTGCTCTTGAAAGGTCAGTTCCTTCAAGGGATAATTCGGGTGGTAAACCAGTTCAGTTGGTTAAACGTGAATCTATGTGGGAAAGAGGAAATGATTATAACAATGTTGAAGGGATGGGTGAGAGGAAATCTGAAGGAGAAGTTGTGGACGACTTGTTTTCTGCGTATATGAATTTGGACAGCATTGATGCATTTAACTCTTCGGGAACTGATGAGAAGCTGGGTATTGAGAACCGTGAAGATTTAGATAGTAGAGCGAGTGGTACAAAGACGAATGGTGGTGATAGCAGTGATAATGAAGCTACAAGCAGTGTCAATGACAGCAGCAGCGGCAGTATGCAGAAGAGGGAAGGGGTCAAAAGGAGTGCTGTGGCAGATATTGCTCCGACCACTAGACACTACAGGAGTGTTTCGATGGATAGTTTTATGGGGAAGTTAAACTTCATTGATGATTCACCAAAGTTGCCTCCATCTCCTGGACCACGCCCAGGCCAACTCTCACCAACCAATTCACTAGATGGAAATTCAAACAGTTTCAGTTTGGAATTTGGAAATGGTGAATTTAGTGGAGCTGAATTGAAGAAAATTATGGCAAATGAAAAACTTGCAGAGATAGCTTTAGCAGATCCAAAACGAGCCAAAAGGTCAAATTCCCTTTGAAGTGATGCATCTATTTGGGTTTTCAATATCATTAGGCTTTGCAGCTGACATTCCCTATTTTGTTGTTGTAGGATTTTAGCCAACCGTCAATCTGCTGCTCGTTCTAAGGAAAGAAAGATGAGATACATTGCAGAGTTAGAACACAAGGTTCAGACATTGCAGACTGAAGCCACCACATTATCTGCTCAATTGACCCTCTTGCAGGTGATAAACTTTTCAATATTTTCCTGTTTAATGCTTCTAATCATTGTATTATCACTGCTTAACAATATCTTGTACTTGCATTCAGAGAGATGCGACTGGGCTAACAAGCCAAAATAGTGAACTGAAGTTTCGTTTGCAAGCCATGGAACAGCAAGCTCAACTTCGTGATGGTATTAATCTTGCTTCTGTGATCTATGACCATGTATTTGTCAGCTCATGTTTCATCTATGAAAATTCTAGAAATCGATTCACTTACTCTTGGCTTTTAAGAATGAGATATCACCCTTAAAAGGTTTATCAAAAAAAAGAATGAGATATCACCCTGAAAAGTGAAGTTTGTGCAGACAGTTTTTTTTTTAAAAGTAGTTTGTGCATACTATTTGCTTTCTTAACTAATGAAAATCTGATAAACTTTATCTTTGTAACTAACTATACCATTGCATGTTACATTGATTGTTTAAATTAGAGGAATCTGTGAAACCATCGTCATGTTTTGGTGGATAGAATCAGTTGCAAATGTAGGCGTAGCATCAGTCTATGCTTCAATTTTCCATCTATTTTTGTTTCTGTTTATTTGGGGTGGGGGTTTGATATGATGTTAGGCTTCTATGTTGTCTGCTGTTTCCCTCAATGCTAATAGAGAACAGGCCAGATGCTTTGTGTATTTTATGCTTGTGAGGTTCTTTGGTATTATAGAAGACAAATATGAAACCTAATAGTGTTTGCTATGACAGCTCTAAATGAAGCATTAACTGCTGAAGTACAACGCTTAAAGATTGCAACCGCAGAGCTTAGTGCAGACGCTTCCAAGTTTCAGCAGCTATCTCTAAATCCTCAGATGTTCCAGTCACAGCAGCAACAATCTAATCAGCTAAACATGCGTCAGTTGCAACAACAACAATCATCTCAGCAACAACAACATGCTCAAGCACGACAACAACTCAACAGCTCTACAACTTCAAAGCATGAATCAAAGTAGTAGCTTTTGGGAAATATCCGATCTTCGTAATATTTATATTAGTTTGTTGATAGATGTTGAAGTGTTTTCATATCATTCAATGCATTCATTCATTTAGTTCTGCATTCACAACAAAACACACCAAGTCTTGGTATTTATTATCTATAGGACATGCATGTTCATTGGATTTACTAGTCACAAAGAGTCTTGTGATGTATACAGTTGGTTCTTTTTTTTTGTTCTACAAGGATATTGTCATATGAACTTGACTCGTTTTGTTATTATGGAAGTTTAATTCAAATTTGCCTTCTTCATGTTCCTTCGAGTTACAACTTTGGCTAGTAATTCTTCTGTTTCTTTCTCTGATGGCATTTTACAATGATTGTGGTCCTCACCCCCAACCCACTAGCTCCATTCGTAATTATCTAGATTATATACAAATATTTTTAGAATAATATTTTTTGTAAGATGTCGACTTAAGGTATGGAACACACCCATAGTAGTGCTTTTTCTGAAGTAATAAGTTAAATTTTATTCCTAGATTCGTCCTATACCCATCAAAATCATGCAAGTTATTCGATATGGGAAGAAATGAGAAAAGAATATGTAGAATAACATCCTATCCTGTTTTGTTTTGTTTCTTGGCGCATATGTTCTTTTAACCACGTTCGAATATATGAACGGAATGTATATTTCCTGCCAAAATGTGCCATCTCAAACTTCTAACTTCACATTGATTCACACAAATAACTAACTTTTGAAGTTTGAAAAGTGGTCACATGGTTGGAAGTTTAAAATTCAAAATGTGTAAACAAGAGTATAAGACTCACCAGCCTCGCGTATTTACATCACATCAATAGATGCAAGACGAAGTACATAATCTATTTCTGAAACTCCATATGCAATTAGTTGTATGACATGTATTTGCTAATATATAAATATGTTACAGAAATATTAACCAAAAAGTCAGTGTTGTGTCGTAATTTGACTATCTTTAGAAAAATCACTTTTTTGGAATGTTCTAAGTATAAAATATTTTAAAAAATACTTAGAAAAGAGTCGCCACTTAATTTTTAAAAGAAATTAAGAAAACTTATAATTTTCAAAGATTTAAACAGAAAAAATCATTTGAAAATACCAAAGAAGGTTCGGGATTCAATTTACACTTCGAGAAGGGTTTAAGCATTCGAAGTGTCCGCTAACATGCGGTTGACCTGCGACTTGACTTAAAATATATTTTTTGACTAATTTTTAGAAAAATAATGATTTAACATAAAAATAAAATAATAATAATAATAAAAATAAATAAATAAATAAATAAAAAATAAAAATAAAAATAAAAATAATAATAATAATAATAAATAAAATAAAAATAAAATAAAATAAAATAAAATAAAAAATAAAAATAAAAATAAAATAATAATAATAATAATAACTTACAATATTTGATTGATTTTGAGAAAATAAATAAATAAATGACACATTTTATATTATTTTATTATTTAGAGAAAATGGCTCCAAAAATGATACATTTGAATTAAATTGCAAGTGATTAGAAAAATTAATAAAACTAGACTAATTAGGATTTATTTAGTTCATTTAAAAATAAATTAAACCAATTTAATAAATTAAAGCATGAAAAATCATTTTAAATTAATTAAAGAAATAAAATTTTGACTAACCTTTTGAGCAAATGACTAAGTAAGTATATTTTTTTTTTAATTTTATATATATATATATATATATTTATTATTATTATTATTTTTTAATTGAAAAGGGGTTTGACTAACATTTTTAAAGTTTATTTGAGAAAAATATTTTAACTTAACAACTTTAGAAAATAAGATGTGATCAAGTGAAGCGGCATTAAAACATATCTATTTAAGCTCAAAGATTTAACTTAATTAAATATAGAATTCGATCAATATTTGATTACTAAGTGAGCACAACAAGTAAAATGTATTAAAATAAATCAACACAAAGAAATAACTCGTCTTTTAGGGAATCTAATTAAGTTATTTAAAGTTAGAGTTAAATAAGATTAATCAACACACAATCAAACACTTAGAATAGTAAACGAGATAATGAAATTGGGCCCCTTCTTGGGCCAATTTCACAGCAATTTTGAGCTTTAATTCCAATCCCGTTTTTGGTATACAGCTGATGTATATCAGTGTATATCGGCATGTATATCAGCCCTATTCATGTATTTCTTGCTTCCGAACATATGTATTCCGCCTTGGCCCTGTATTTTCATTTTTGAACCTGTATATCGATATTTTTTCCATTTTATACAGTGTATACCGCTGTATACAGCAGGTACACAGCCTGTTTCAGCTTCTCTTTCATCGCAAATATGAGAATGACTCGGAACGACTCAAGTATATGCAAGAGGTGAGTCCAAAGTGAACTCGGATTGATAATTCATGCAAAGAAAACAAAGAATAAGGATTAGCATATGTATAATGCGGGCTAAAGATGAGAAAAACGCAGTTGTTGCAACTCATAAAATCAACTTAGTTGAAAACAATTACATTGTCGTTATCACTCATCCCATATATCACAAATAGATTTCTCAAATTTGGATATACATCCATAACATTAATATGAAAATCAATAGATCTCTTAATGCCAAACTAAGACCAAATAGGATAAAATAAGAAAGATAAAATTTTAAACTCATGTAGATAACTCCCAAAACACATGGCAGACAATTAACATTATTGGAACAGTGTCAATCTATAGCTAATCAAATGAAGACTTAAAGAAGATGATATTATTCTCCAAAGAAGATGTCAGGGGCAAGTGCCGAATAGATATTCCGTATTTAGAGTTAGCCGGCTCGTATAGACAAATTCACAATGAAGAAAACTGATTATGCCAAACATTTCCAAAATAAGGAAAATCAATAAACATTTTTAGAGCTTTACGGACAAATCCACAATGGTATAAATGATCATATAAGCATGAAAGCGGCAGAGTTACTCTAGAAAAAAAATAAAAATAAAAATATATATATATATATATATATATATATATATATATATATATATGAAACTATATTAGGAGATTGGCTCAAATCGATAAAGTTTCGCTTACGCAAATGAATTGATGATAAACAAGAAGGTTGATAATCTTGACAATGAGCAGGCAAAATCATCAAAGTTAGACATGGTCAAGACTTAAGCCAACTTGAACAAGGAAACAAATCGATGAACAAATATGAACTTAGATCATAGAAAAAAAAACTCGGCAACAAATCCTAACAAAAACGAACTAAAATGCCTCTCGGATAGATGATTGATACATGAGCAATATGACGGCTCTCAAACTATTTTAAAAATGAAAGCTAAAAAGAACAGCTGGATATATAAATTCCTATTGATTAAAATCGAAGAAACCAAGAAGAGTCGAGTACATGTATATTTCACATTCTTAAAGTTAATAGCTAATCATCATGAAAGATCAGCAACAAACCATATATCGAAGTCTAGGATTGCAGACAAGCTTAACATACAACAAAGGTAAAAACTCAAAACTGAGTGAGAATCGAGCAAGGAGAAACAAACCAACTAAATAACTTCTAAAACGGAAAATAAGTAGAGGAAGAGATATTACCTTTCTTCGGGCGGTGAAGCGAGACAAGACGAGTGATTTGTAGCGACGACTTCTTGCACCGATTTAGACTCGAGCAATAGACAAGAAATTTGAACCAAACTTTGATCAAAGCTTTTCTTGGAACTCAGAATTAGGAAATCGTTTTGAAATTTCTCAAGTGTAAAACGACTATTGCCTAAAAAAATTTGAACTCCCACCTCTGCTTCGCCCCCTTACAGTGAATAATATATATAGCCAAGAAATTAAGGCAGATTTAGGGGGAAGAAAACGGATAGGAACTTGGGGCAAAATCGGAATTCCCCAATCAAATCAATTCAAATTTTTCTCCAAGGGTAAGGAAAGGTTTGTTGTTGTATGGAAATTCAACCAAAATCCCTAAAATCCGGATGGAAGGTCAAAATGGGCGGTTGTTGCGGGAGCGGGCGTGGGGAGTTTCTTTGGAATGGTTTTGGTGAGGGCGGCTATTGTTGACGTTTGCAAGTTGCTATTGACGTTTCGATTTTTATTTTTTTTCAAAGTGTATTCACGTGATGGTGAAGAAGACGAGAGAACGAGGGGGTTGGCTGCATTTTGTTTTTGGGATTGCTACGTATATGTTTGGATTGAAAGGGAAAAAGGGGATGGAGCCGGGTCAGTTTGGTGTTGTTTGGGCCGTTTTCTGCTGGGAATTTGGTTGAATGGGTATTGTTGCATTGTTGTGTGTATGGATGGTTTAGGAGTGTTGTTGGAGTGTATGAATATTGTATGGGCTGATGGGTTAGGAATTTAAGGGTGGGCTGCTGAAAAATTGCACTTGGGCTGAAGGAAATAGAAAAGGGCCCAACATTTTGGTCTTATCACAAATGGGTTTAGGTGGGTAGAAAGGTTGGTTGTGTTTGTAATAAAAAGGCTAAGTTTTGAATTGAGGATTTGGCCATATAGATTGCAATTAAGTTCGATTAGATTTAAGAATTTAGTCAAATTGAGCTTAATTGGTGATTCGACTAAAAAGCCAAATAAGATGAATTAATATAAATTAATTAATGAGTTTCTTAATCTCAACAAAATGAAAATAAGAACTTAATTATAAACTAATTAATTCTATTACAAAACTAATTAACTCGAAATTATAGCTATAGCTTAAAGCAAATTAATAAGATATTTAACAAAAATGTAAAATCTTTTTGTGATAATTTTTAAATATTTATAAAATAGCGTGATTGCAAATTACACATACTTACTATTAAAAAGTGATAAAATTACTAAAAAAAAATAACTTGAAAGTGTTTTGAATTTCATAAAACATATTAACTCAAAACTATAACCATCCCTAATATTTAAAATATAATTATTATTTTTTGACAATTTTCGAATAATCATAAAATATACTAATTATATACATAATTATGTAAAACATATACATCATCTAAAATTTATGAAAAGTGACAAAACTATTAAAATAATTTGCAAACTATATTATTATTATTATTTTTACAAAATTAATTATTTTAAATCGTTTGAAATTGAAGAAGCTCGATAATTAATATATATTGTGGAGG
This sequence comes from Solanum commersonii, assembly GCA_029007595.1. Classification (NCBI taxonomy): domain Eukaryota; kingdom Viridiplantae; phylum Streptophyta; class Magnoliopsida; order Solanales; family Solanaceae; genus Solanum; species Solanum commersonii. The sequence continues at coordinate 1,414,752 of JAJTWQ010000132.1, forward strand.
TCCAAAATTGGGTGTCAACAGTCAGGATGGCCGAGTGGTCTAAAGCGCCAGACTCAAGTTCTGGTCTTCGTAAGAGGGCGTGGGTTCAAATCCCACTTCTGACATTTTTTAAAAAATTTCGTTTTTAATCATTTTCCCTTTTCATCTCTTTATCTTATTAGATTAGTTATAAAATATTTCTAAATTTATCTCAATTATTATTGGTTATTCCTTATATTAAATGACCTTTTGTATCCTCATACCAAACGATCCCTTGTATTGTGAAGCTTATATGAAAACATTTAAATATGAATCTAAACAAGCTAAAACTTAATGTTTCTTCAATAGTTCATAGGTAAATCATGAATAAAATTTTATAGTTAATACTAGACTTTAGAAATTCCATAACAAATGAATTATGAAAGTTAGTACTATGTATTTACAGTTATGAAAATTAAAAATAATAATTCATAATATTATATGTTCATTAGTTTTGAATCTCGTAAGAGAGGGTGAATAACAGAGTCCGAAGCCAAAAGGGCAAAATAATTGAGCAAAGGCAACAAAATTGAGGATCAAATCGAAAGAGCAATATTTGGATGAAAGGATGGATGTTGTTAAATTGTTGGTTGGAAGGTGCACGGTGACATGTGTCTTGTAAGGTGCATGTTGACAAGCGCCTTACAAGACATTTAGCTTGTGCCTTACAAGACACATGTCAGCATGCGCCTTCCAACCAACGATTTAACAACATCTATTCAAATGTTGCCCATTTGGTTTGATCCTCAATTTTTGTTGCCCTTTGGAAAATTTTGCTCAATTTTTTTGCCCTTTTGGCTCCGATGTTGAAAGTGTAGTATTGCTTTTCAGAAAATATTCATTTATAAAACAGAAAAGGGTCAAAATTACCCTCAAACTAGTCAAAATAGCCCATAAATACCATTTCGTTATGTTTGGGATCAAAACTACCCTTACCGTCTATGTTATGGACCACAAATATCCTTAAAATGTTATCTTTAGCATTAGAGCTGGCATGACAGTCCACCCAGATAGTCCAACATGGCAAAAATACCTTCCTCTCAATAATGTTGTTCTTCCTGGTTCGTCCCTATCACAAAAATAAAATAAAATATAATTCTTCCATTGTTCTTGTTTGGGTTGTTGTTCGAACTTTGGAACTCCAATTTCAAAGTGTGTGTTGAAGTTTGTTTGAAAGTGTATTTTGCTCAATTTTTTTGCCCTTTTGGCTCTGATATTGAAAAAAGGGTCAAAATTACCCTCAAACTATTCAAAATAGCCAATATATACCATTTAGTTATGTTTGGAATCAAAGCTACCCTTACCGTCTATGTTATGGACCACAAATACCCTTAAAATGTTATCTTTGCCATTAGAGCTGACATGACAGTCCACCCAAATAGTCCAACATGGCAAAAATACCTTCCTCTCAATAATGTTGTTCTTCCTTGTTCATCCCTATCACAAAAAGAAAATAAAATATAATTCTTTCACTGTTTTTGTTTGAGTTGTTGTTCGAACTTTGGAATTCCAATTTCAAAGTGTGTTGAAAGTGTAATTGCGTGTTGAAGGATCGAGTTCATTGTTTGGGTTTTGGGTCATAGATTCACAAAATTGATTTTTAGATTTTCAAGCTTTTTAGAACTGTTTCATATATATATATATATTATTATTTTTTTTTTATTTTTTTTTATTTTTTTTAGATTTCAACTCAAATCTTCATATAGCAATCTTCAAACTAAGAAATCAATTGTTAAATGTCAATTTCCAGCTTCAACTACAATATCCGAGCAATTTTTAGTAACATTCAATTAAATCTCTTCAAAATTTTGCACTTCAAAAAAGTTAGAAATTTCTCACCAACAAGCTTTCAAATAAGTAGCCGTTTAAAGTTTCAACACAAAAAGAATGACTTCAAAAGTTTTTTTTTTTATATATATATATATATTGAATTAATTAAAATGCCAAAAGTGCTACCAGTTACCACTTAGAGAAGTATTATCTAATTTTAGAACGAAAAATAACACAAAATAAATATAAAATTTAAATTTCTAACCTCTCGGAGAGAGGTGCACCCAGTCATAATAGCATTATGTGATACTCCGAGTGTGGGTTCACACATTTATATTTCAATATTTTTAAAAAATATAACACTACCATATATAATCTCGGGAGGGGACCATGGGTTCACGTGAACCTGGTGATCCCCCTTAGATACACCTCTGCACAACTGCTATTTCAAACGAACTTCAGCGCACTTCAAAATTGAAATTTCAAAGTCCAAACAATAACTCAAATAAGAACAATGAAAGAACTATGTTGATATTTTTTTAATATTTTTTTTTGTGATAGATATGAACAAGGAAGAATAACGTAATTGAGAAGAAGAGATTTTTGCCATGTTATATATGACAAAGATAACTTTTAAGGGTATCTATGGTTCAAAACATAGACGGTAAATATAGTTTTGATCTCAAATATAAATAAAATATATATATAAATTATTTCGAATAGTTCAAAGATAATTTTGACTTTTTCCCGTTTGTAAAATACAGTTAACCGGGACCAGGGACTTTAAAACCGCAAACGTAATCTTAAAACCCCGCCTCTTAAAAACTTCATGGAAACCGAAACCCTAATGGACGAGTTGCCGCCGGCAACCGCAACAGCGGTGGAGCAGCCAGAAACTCCACTGCAACCCCCTTCATCGAACGCCGACGACGGTGGAGTGAGTCAAGAATTTAGAACCCCAGAAGAGTTGGTTGCTAAATCCATAGCTCCTGTAAAGAGAGAGTATCTTCGCCCTCCACCCTCCAGACCTTCTACCAATAACAACAACAACAACACTACTGTCGGAGTCGAAAATGATGATGCAGCTGAGGCCAAAAGAGCTCCTCTTCTGAAGGACAAAAAATCCAAACGCCAAATTAAGCGTGAACGCCGTGAGGTGATTTTCATTATATATTAAAAAAGGTTTAATTTTATTAGGCGAATTGAATTGGAAGAAAAGTTACTTACCAGTATTGGAATGAAGTAGTCTAAATACAATAGAGATAGATGGCATTTATAGCCCACCCGACTAGCACATAGTTTATTCCAACTTGAGTTTATTTTTTTCTCTGCAAATGAATGTTTGAAATGATTGCAGGAACAAAAATCTCCATTGCATCTCTGTCCTGAGGTGGCCAAATCAGGAAAAGTTAGTGCGTGTCCATATGGTGATAAATGTCGGTTTAGTCATGATGTGGAAGCTTTTAAAGCTGTGGTAAACCAAGAAATAAGATCTTTGTTATCGTTCTGATCGTGTTATGCTTTATGGAATGCCATAAAATTACAATCTTTGCTGTTTTGAGTGCAGAAACCAGCTGATATAGAGGGTAGCTGCCCGTTTCTGGTTTATGAAGGGCCATGTTCTTATGGATTGGCTTGTAGGTTTGCAGGGACTCACAGAGACGATGCTTCAGCTCCAACTGAGAATTTGCCTGGGAAGAGTTCTGAACTAAATTTTTTCAATAAGGACACTCAGAAACTTCTGTGGAAAAATAAAATGAAGTTTCCCAAGGCTGAAGCCACTCTCAAACTTCTTGGACTTAAGGTTTGTGCAGCTCGCCATTTCTTCTTCCATTCTTCAATATCAAATTTTGGGGGAAAAGTGACTATTTATTAGACAGACTTCAATTTTAGCCTGATGAACCAGGTGTTTGAGCATTAGGAAGCAATCTCATACCTGTATGATTTTTTTTCTGTGAATTGTTTCTCTTGTTCATTATAACTTCTTATTACAGGGCAATCCTAAAGATAAAACATTGGCTGATAATGGGGAAAATGGCCAAGTCGCACCAAAAGAGCCAGCTACGGACACCAAAATAGACAGCAATGTAGTTGCTAATGATAGTATCAGTCCTTCCATTTCACCAGAAGATAATGTAGATGGAAATAATTTGGCTGATGATGCTAGACCTTTAAAGAAGGCAAAGTCATCTGTCAATGAAATTTGTTCCTCCCAAGTTAGCAGTGGTTGTTAGATGCTTTATTCCTTTATGAGCATTCAGGTTGTTTCTTATGGAGAGATAAAAGCTTATGAACCTGATATTATCTATTCTGACAGGTTTAAGTGTTCAAGGGGGAGTTCCAGACGGCAACTTTGGTGTGAATAAATCAGATCCAACTGCTGATACGATGACAGATTCTGATAAAAGCCTTAAATTGCACCCCCGTGAAAAAAAGCTTATTGATTTTCGAGACAAGCTCTATCTTGCTCCTTTGACCACAGTTGGGAATCTGCCTTTTCGTAGAGTTTGCAAGGTGCTAGGAGCTGATGTAACATGTGGAGAGATGGCAATGTGCACAAATCTCTTGCAGGTCAGTCGCTGCTAATTATTGATGGGATAAACACAAGTTAGCATTAAAATTATTCATGAATGCCTCAAGATAGAATGAATGAGAGTGAGGCTCAGTGAAAAACTTTCTGTGGTAATTTAATGGTTAGGAAGTAAGCTGAGGAGTGCTATTATAAAAATTGCATATATTTTCTTGTTAACCCTTTGATACATGAGTTCGTTCAAATGCAACTGAATTGGATATGTGTGTGTTATACTTTTGGTTTCCACAAGAAATAAATCTCCATGTGTTCCCTACCTCATCCTCAAGTTTAGAGAAACATCTGCAATGGCTTTGTATGGTGGGTACACAACTTGTTCAGTTATGGATACGTAGCTTTGGCTTCTATGATAATCATGTCCTTGCCTCTTGTCCACCATTTTCCATCTCAAATGACCTTCTTCTTTGCTTGGTTGTTTTAAGTTCTAGAACCCTTCTCCCTATTTGAGACTTCCTGTAAGTTCATTTGATGATTTATGACATGCGAGCATGGGTGGCATGGGTCCTGAGGTAACTTAACCATCTATTAATTCACGTATTATGGCTAATGCAGGGCCAAGCAGCTGAGTGGGCACTGCTGAGACGGCATTCATCCGAAAATTTGTTTGGTGTTCAGATTTGTGGGGCATATCCAGACACTGTTACAAAAACAGTTGAGCTTATAGAACAAGAATGCTCTGTGGATTTCATTGATATTAACATGGGATGCCCAATTGATGTTGTAGTTAACAAGGGTGCTGGATCAGCTCTTCTTACAAAACCAATGCGGATGAAGAGTGTAGTAGAAGCTGCTACTTCAACAGTTGGTACACCAGTAACTATCAAGGTAGGGTGGACTGCTTTCCCTTTTATTTTGTAACACTTGGAGATCAACATACCTGGGCATAGGTAATTAATTGGCGTTATGATTAATTTCAAAAAAATTAATTGGCGTTATGATATGACGTTCCCCGTCCCCACCCCAATGGCAGCTGTGGAGTAATTTATTGGTTTTCTGGGTTTATATTGTTCACAACATGCCCTTGGTTTCTTAAGGAATTTATGGAGATACTTGACAGTACACCGTTTTCCTGCTTTAGGTACGAACTGCTTATTTTGAGGGGAAAAATCGCATTGATTCTCTAATTGCAGATATGGGTAGTTGGGGTGCAACTGCAGTAACCATACATGGCCGATCACGTCAACAGCGCTACAGTAAGCCTGCTGACTGGGATTACGTGTATCAATGCGTGCGAAAGGCCCCCAAGTCATTACAGGTCCTTGGAAATGGTGATGTATTTTCTTACGTAGACTGGAACAACCACAAAACTGAGTGTCCTGAACTTTCTACATGTATGATTGCTCGAGGTGCATTAGTAAAGGTTAGTAGTATAATGTTTTCTGCTCTTCTATTTCCATTGTGTAAAATTTGTTACTGTTGCATGTTCATTCTATATGTGCCTCTTAGAGTTTATCTGCACTAAACAGCACATCATAGTTTTGCAGCCTTGGATATTTACCGAAATCAAGGAGCAGAGGCACTGGGACATTACATCTGGCGAGCGGCTAGATATCTTGAAGGATTATGCACGGTTTGGCCTTCAACACTGGGGTTCTGATTCCAAAGGTATATAGTTATGTGAGTAATGTTATCGTACAGTAAGAAGTTTGTCTTGTCAATCAACCCGACGTTAATTGTTGCAATCTATTGGAAGCATGCCATAAAGATGAGCTATCATGTTTATATTTGCGTCCATGCTTACTCATAGAACTGAGTGTTGTCGCCTTTACATCATCACATGTTAGTTCTTTTACATCATATATATAAGAAGTTGAGATAAGATAACATGTGGAACTGCTATATTTACGCTAATATGTTCCAGGCATGTGCAGACTTGCTGAACTGTGCTTAGTATCTGGCCCTTTATAGCCAGGATAAATGGAATTGATACTGCTTGTTATCTACATTCTTAAGTTATAACATTCTTCTATTAGGTTCACTTGTCCGATATATTAGGGAAGCGTCCTGTTAGATTGAACATTGAAAAATGTGAGGCTGTGATGCTTCTTTTTAAATTTGTTATCCATTTTACACTAGCCTGTAATTTATGTATGCATCCTGTACATCCTATGGTTATTCATTCTTTTCTTGATTATCTGTGAAGACGTAATTGCAAGAGCTACATGTATGCTGGGAGAACCTTCCATTGTTTGTCTTGAATCGATGGGGTTTTTCCTCTATACATTTTATTCTGGTTGCAGTTTGCTTTGTTTGCGATATACTTCTACCTGAGAAATTCTTGAAGATAAATTATCATTATCTATACCTAATGTTTGCACCAAATGAGCGCAGGAGTAGAAACAACCAGACACTTTTTGTTGGAGTGGCTTAGCTACACATGTCGGTACGTTCCAGTTGGGCTGTTAGATATTATCCCACAAAAAATAAATTGGCGATCACCCTCATACTACGGCAGGGATGACCTAGAGACACTAATGGCCTCTGATTCTGCTGCTGACTGGGTATTGTTCGTACACATAGTATTGTTAAACACTTCAAACATTTATCCTTCTCTCATTGTAATGTGCTATATATATTCCCTCGACAGGTAAGGATCTCCGAGCTGGTACTCGGGAAGGTTCCATCTGGCTATTCGTTTGCACCAAAACACAAGTCCAATGCTTATGACAGAGCAGAGAACGGCTAAGACCATTTTGTTGTTATTACTGATGCGTCTGATTCTAATTTTTGCTGAGCTCTTAGCGACCTTCCTCCTCTCATGATTAGTGGCTTATTTATCATCAAGTACGAAATCGATATGTCAATTCATAATAGCTTATTGTTAGGGCTTTTATATATAGTCCTTACGATTTTGTTTATTCAAAAATCAATATTATTGTTTCCTTCTATATACAGATTTTTTATTGATACTCAACTGAGAAGATCTTCTTCTTGGTTAACTTATAAAAAAGTTTCATTTTGGAAACGTGAATTGTATAGTTTTATAAGATACTCGTTTCAATTAAGTCTAATCAATTGAATTCCTTAATTAATGTACTAAGATGGTTGGTCATTTAGGTAAACTGTTTTTTTTTTCATTTACCTTTATTAAAAAATAAAAACTATCATACCTTGTCTATATTTTCTTCCTTTAACTACTCTTTTAGGTATCTAAGCATTGCCTATATATTTTCTGACGGGATTAACGGCTTGCATTTCAAGCTGGTGGTATTACACCTATTAAGTACTGTATTTAACTGTTATAATTCCAAACACTTTTATTTGACTTTGAAAGGTAATATATTACTGTGCTGATGTCTTGATCGAAATTGCTCATCTAAGAGTCGGTTCAAGATTCAAACTTTATGAATTTTATATTCTATGACATGTCCTCAATTATGAGTAATTGAGTTTTGAATTAAAATTTCGTACATATTATTGACTCTTTTAACACGCATACAAGGTTTAGACTTTAGACCGAAGCTACTGAGTTCTGCCAAATCAATAGTCTTTAATTTTGATATATGCAAACATACACTGAAGATAAGACAGCCTGAAAAAATAATGGGAAAATTCCAGTGTGACGTTACGGTTTATAATATGTAATTGTCAAATGTTGAATCCTTCCTAATGTTTTCAGTAGTGTCAATGTGAGATTACATACGCAAAATCCACTTTATAGAGTAGTTGTTAGTTTGTTAAGTTAATGGAGTAGTTGCATTTCCATCTCATGTGGACTTAATAAAAGACAGTCAAATTCAAGAATTTCTTCTAACTACATTTCAGTTCATTATCCCAATAACAAAATAAGACATGGATTCTCCTCTGTTACATGAATTCAAAAGGCAGGCTTCCTTCTTCCTCAAAGAGAAAATCAAGACTGCTCGACTCGCGCTTACAGATGTTACTCATACTCAACTGTAACTTCCCTTTATCTTTTCCACTACTCAAAAAAACAGGAATTAGCGACACATAAATTTTGTAGCTAATTCCAGTTTTTTTCATACTTTCTTTTACATCTTATGAATGATATATGTTTATTAATGATAAAATTTAATTTAAAGGCTGGCAGAAGAAGCTACTACTGGAGATTTGATTGCACCAAACATGCAAACCATGAGACTAATATCGCGTGCAGCCTTTGAAGTTGATGATTACTGGAGGATAGTTGATATTCTACATAAGAGGTTTTATTTTTATATTTTTCAGTTTTGCATTACTAGTAGATATTATTTGTACTCTCCTTGATTTGGGATTTTTAGTTTTTATGTGTTCCTTACGCGAAAACAGGTTGTCGAAATTTGATAGAAGAAATTGGCGACCATCTTATAAGGCTGTGACGTTATTGGAATACCTGTTAACTCATGGACCAGAAAGTATTGCAGAGGAGTTTCAAAGTGATGAAGATGTCATCAGACAGATGGAAAGTTTTCAATATGTTGATGAAAAAGGGTTGGTCTTTATACTTTCATCTCTTTGTTTCCCATGCCTTTAGTAAGTTAGAGATGGAGTTTGTAAAGATCAAATCTTTGATGATTCCGTCATCGTTGAATTTTTTTTTCCCATTAAAACAGGTTTAATTGGGGATCAAGTGTTAGAAACATGTCAGAGAGGGTGATAGAGCTATTGGAAGACGGGAGTTTCCTGAAAGAGGAGAGGCAGAGAGCGCGAAAAGTGACAGTTGGAATAAAAGGATTCGGGAGTTTCTGCAATCGCCCTGTTTCAGGGGAAGATAGCATGAAAGACGAGAGGTACCTGAGAAGCAATTCTGAGTTTACTGATTGTCAAAACAAGGAGAACCAAATCATGGGCTCAGAGACTATGTTCATTTGCAAGCAAAGATTGGCAAATGCTCTTATAATACACAAGAATGTTATAGATGATCCAATTAGTGATGCCATGGAATGGAATCAACATCCATTTTGTGATATCAGAGATAATCATAGCCAAGCTTCATTGCTTTCCACCTCTGGATGAAGCAGCAAAGGAATATCGCTATCGTGGGAAAAAAAGAAAAGAAAAACTTATGATAGAAAGCTCTATTTGATCTTAAGTTATCAAGTATATAAGTGAAGGTGTGATTTCTTGCGACTGTTGTATATCACTGTTTGATTTGCTGTGTTAAGGACAATTTTGTCTATATCCATGTATTATCGCTTTATTAATATCATTGTATTAGTCATAATACTGAATAGAGTCATATCAGTTCATTTTTTTAAGCCATGTTTGAGAGGAGTTGAAAAAGCACTATCTCGTTCGATATTAAGACCCCCCTAACCTTTCTTGATAAAGTCGGTTGATTCGGGCTAAATTGTATTTCTTAGGGGGTTACATTTTGGCATAGTTCAAAAAAAATCTTTCTTCATCCAAAAGGCAAAAAAGAAAGTTGAAGAATGACTAAAGCTGATTCAACCTTGTAACTTTATTTGTGGCCTTCTCACCTGGAAAAGAAAATGCACAAATTCACTTTATAAAGTAAAGTTGCATTTCCATCGCATGTGGATTATAATAAAAAGCATTTCAGTTGATCATCCACATAACAAAAATTAGTAGTACTTACAACTGAGGGAAATGGATTCTCCTTTGTTACATGAATTCAAAAGGCAGGCTTCCTTCTTCGTCAAAGAGAAAATCAAGACTGCTCGACTCGTGCTTACAGATGTTACTCATACTCAACTGTAACTTCCCTTTATCTTCTCCACTACTCAAAAGAAAAAAGGAATTAGCGACAGATAAATTATGTAGTTAGTTCTAGTAGTTTTTAGTTCGTAGCATCGTTTCTTATTATGAATGACATGTCTTTATATTAATGAGAAATGAAGGCTGGCTGAAGAAGCTACAACTGGAGATTTGATTGCACCAAACATGCAAACCATGAGACTAACTAATATCGAGTGCAGCCTTTGAAATTGATGATTATTGGAGGATAGTTGATATTCTGCATAACAGGTTTTCTTTATTTTGTTGCATCACTAAGTGATTGATCTTATTTGTACTTTCCTTGATTTTGTGTGTGTTTTCTGTTCTTTACTCGAAAACAGGTTGTCGAAGTTTGATACAAGAAATTGGCGATCATCTTATAAGGCGCTGTTGTTATTGGAATACCTGCTAACTCATGGACCAGAAAGTATTGCAGAGGAATTTCAAAGTGATGAAGATGTCATCAGACAGATGGAAAGTTTCCAGTATGTTGATGAAAAAGGGTTGGTCTTTATACTTTCATCTCTTTGTTTTCCGTGAGTTAATGACACAATTCGTAAAGGTCAAATCTTTGATGATTCCATTATCTATGACTGACATTCGTTTTCCATTAAAACAGGTTTAATTGGAGATCAAGTGTTAGAAACATGTCAGAGAGGGTTATAAAACTATTGGAAGACGAGAGTTTCCTGAAAAAGGAGAGGGGTAGAGCGCGAAAAGTGACAGTTGGAATAAAAGGATTTGGGAGTTTCTGCAAACGTCCTGTTTCAAGCGAAGAAAGCATGAAAGAAGCCATTTCCGAGAGGTACCTGAGAAGCAAGCAATTCTGGCTTTACTGATTGCCACAACAAAGAGAACCAAATCACGGCCTCAGATAAAGGGTTCTCTTGCAAGCAAAAATTGGGAAAAAGTTTGAACATAGAAAGTGTTATAGATGATACAATTGGTGATGCCATGGAATGGAATCAACATCCATTCTATGATAATCACAGCCGAGCTTCATTGCTTTCCATCTCTGGATTAAGCGGCAAAGCAATATCACTATCGTTGGAGAAGAAAAAAGAAGTGTAGGATAAGAAGCTCTAGTTGATAGAAGTTGTGTCAAGTCTATGTATGCTTAAGTGTGCTTTCATGTCAATGAAACTTTTCTTCCAACAGAGAGATACATAGTTCAAAGACATGTTATAAAGCAGATCACTCTAGACATAAATATGGATACTGTCAATTCATAGTTGTTTACACAACTCGAACTTAACCAGTCACTCCAAAGTTCCCTTCTCGTTAGGTATTTGAATATTTTGCCTAATTTTTCGGTTCCATTTATGGTTATTTCTTCTGTGAACAGTAATGTTGTGTATTTGGCAAATCAAATACTATGGTCCAATAATTAACCATTCTGATTAGTTGATAATCTGATGTAACATCCCAAATACAAGTACAGAAGAATGACTTGGAGGGGGAGAAAAAAAGAAACTTAAAAGGCATTGAATTTTCTATAGTTAAAGCATGAAAAATCCAAAGCAAAAACTAAAGCAACATGTAAAATTTAACTGGTTCTAACTTCATTCAAGATGGTCTTCTTCTGAACTTTACTACTTCCTGGTAGCCAACCACCATCAATGGAGTCCATATCCCCACTTAATCCATCATCCATGAAGTCCCCAATCCTTTTAACTTTGCCTGTTGGCTCGACGGGATAGTTTCCTGAAAAACAAGCATAGCAATAACTTTTAGAATCACTGCCTAACAACTTATTCAAGCTCTCGATTGGGAGAAAGGCTAGTGAATCCGATCCAATGTACTCCCTAATCTCCTCCACACTCATTCTGTTAGATATCAACTCCTCTGAGCTAGGAGTGTCCACTCCATAATAACAAGAAGCTATAATCGGAGGGCTTGCAATTCTCATATGAACTTCTTTTGCCCCTGCCTCCTTTAACAGCCTCACAATCTTGGACGAGGTTGTCCCTCTAACGATCGAATCATCCACAACCACAACTCTTTTCCCCTCCAACACTGCCCTAACTGGTGAGAGCTTGAGTTTCACTCCGAAATCCCTAATCTTCTGCGATGGCTCAATGAATGTCCTACCAACATAGTGCGACCTTATCAAACCTTGTTGAAATGGAACCCCTGCTTTAGCAGCATAACCAAGTGCTGCCACAACACCTGAATCAGGAACAGCTATCACAACATCACATTCCACTGGAGCTTCAGTAGCTAGAATTTCCCCGAAAGCACGCCTAGACTCATACACAGACCTTCCAAACACCACTGAATTAGGCAAGGCAAAGTAAATATGCTCAAATATACAAGATTTAGGCTCGGGATGAGGCATCAAACAAATAGATTGAACCCCTTCTTTATCCACCACAACAACCTCACCAGGAAGAACCTCCCTTTCATAAGTAGCCTCAATCAAATCCAAAGCACACGTCTCCGACGCAAAAACAACAGCACCATTACTTCTCCTACCCATAACCAATGGCCTAAATCCATAAGGATCCCTAACAGCAACCAACTTATCCTCAGTAGCAAACACCATAGAATAAGCACCCTCAATCTTTTCACAAGCCTCAACAATCCTCAAAAGAAAAGGCCTTGCCTTTGATATAGCAATAAGATGGAGAACCACCTCAGTATCAGAACTAGTATTGAAAATTGAGCCATTCTCTTCAAGCTCACCACGAAGTTGTTTGTAATTCACTAAATTCCCATTATGGGCAACACCAACTGACCCAAATCTATAACTAGCTACAAAAGGTTGAACATTTTTCAACATAGATGAACCAGCAGTAGAATACCTTACATGACCAATAGCCAAATCGCCAGGGAGTTGGTCAAGTTTCGATTCACTAAACACATCAGAAACCAACCCAACACCTGTAATAGACTTGAGAACGTTATCATTAACGCAAACAATGCCGGCGCCTTCTTGGCCACGGTGTTGAAGCGCGTGAAGGGCTAAATAGCAAAGTCGAGAAGCTTCAGAGTCACCGTAAATACCCACAACGCCGCACTCTTCACGGGGTTTATCGTCATCATCGAAATAGGAATCAAAAGAACGGCCATCCGGGTTGGGTTTGGACGAAACGACGTCAGTTAATGGGTTCTTGGAGGCGGCAGTGATGAGAGTTCTGTGATGGTGGTGATAGGGTTTTGGGAGGGTTTTAGCGGCTAAAGATAAGAGCTTTTGGGATGGAGAGGAAAAGGGTTTGTCGAGGGATGATGAAAGATGAGACTTGTTGGTGACGGCGGAAGAGGCGGTAGATACGGCGGCGGCGGCGGCCATGGGTGGCGATGAAGAGAAAACAGGGGAAAAAAGGAAATAAGGGCTATGTGAATAGCCAAAGAAGGTGGTTTAGGTTTTGGCCCTTTTATTGCTTCTTGTGATGTGAATATCACGTGTGGTGACAATGGGTCTCAAAAATTTAAGGGAAATAGTACAATATTTAATTTGCAATTCACAAATTTGTACAAATAATATAAGTATAAATTATGAAAAAACTGATATATATTATCCTATAAATGATAAAAAATAAAATAACTAATAGAGTACATGTATTACAAATGTCGATGTAATTCTAACACGAAGGCATAGCATAGTTTTACTTTTTTTCTGGTTTTCACTCTGTGTTTGGAGTCCACATTGAAATTCTAATTAAATTTATATCGCGCACTGCAAAGTTCATTCAGAGATGACGCGATCCAACAAAATTTTCTTTATATTCAAGGCTCGAACTTAAAATTACTTGTGCATCACAATCCATGTTGATACCACATAGTTATATTATACTATACTTATATTATATAGTCGTTTTTAACAAAAGGCGAAATTAACTCGTAATAAGCTTTCGGCGATTTTTGTTTTTGGCTAAATTATCAATTTAGATTCTCGAGATGGCTTTTGCCTAAAGTGTAGTAGTAATAACAAAATTTCATAGGAGTATTGGGAGTCCCACTAAATTCAACTTGTGTTGAAAATTTTTGCTTTTCGAGATGAAGTATTTACGTATTAAAAATGATTTAAATTTCAAAGTTAAAATACTTCTAATTAAAAATAATGGTAAACTCGTTATTTTCTATTTTTAAAAAACTAGATTTCTAACTTTAAAATTATTATTTTTTACTTATTTATTTTTATCAAATCAATTCTAAAAACTGTTGACTTGGCACACCCCTTAAAAAACTATAAATAAAAAGAAAATTTTACTATATCACCTTTTGAATATACTCCCTTTGTCCCATTTTATATGTCATTCATTTGTATAAATAGTTGGTTCATAGTATTTGTCATTTCATAAAATCAATGCATAAATTAGCATATTGTTCCTTTTTTACCCTTGTGAGTTATTAGCATTGAAAACATATATTTGACCAACTTAGAAAAGTTAAGTAAATGATTCATGTTCGTTGGTTACATTAATTCATATTCATTGATTGAAAACTTGAATTCCAAAAAAATTAAATAAGGGTAGAAGGGTAAATTTACATCATTTCTTAATGCAAGTACAAAGTAAAAATGTGACATAGAAAATGGGACGGAGGGAGTAATAAATACAATGTCTTGAAAAATGTAATAGGGAAATGATTATAATTAATGATAAGGATAAATTAGAAACTAAGTGTAAAATTATCCATGTATTTCATAAAATAGACAAATATTATTGGACATCTATTTTTAGTATAATGAATAAATATTGTTGGACGAAGGGAGTACTAATTTCTCAAACTATTCCCCCTCAAAATAAGTTTGTGACACTTTATTTCACGTGTCTAGTAGTAAACACCCCCCCCCCTTTCCCCATCTCTAATTTTGTGTTAAAATTAAAGTTTGATATTCTTTCATATTTATCTCAATTAAATTTATTTTACTCAATGATCTGAGTAGGAGTTTTCTCTTTCTTTTAGAAGTTGGAATACTTTTGGAAAATATGGTTTTTCTTCTATATTTGTGATTCTAAAATATACTCCAATTGAAAGTAGGAAGAAAAAAAGTGTGGGAAACGAATTTTTTGATGGGGACTACTGCTAGGAATCAGAATGATTTACTATTTCTTGTTAAAATTAATTAATATGTTTTGATTCCGTAATGATGTGAAATTACATACCATAAAGTAATGTTAATGGTCACAAAAATAGCTACTCTAATAAACTTGATTCTATTTGTTTATTTTATTTAATCAACTTATAATTTTGAAGAGACATATAATCCAAGTTTAGAAGAAAGCAGCCATAAACATTGACTTTTGAATTCCCAAAAGTCGAGTATTATTTTTGTTGACTTGAATTTATCAAAGTTACTTTTAAAAAATAAATTAAAAAAATAGGCATGACAATTGACAAGTTTTGAGATTAATCAGATATCCTTCTCATAGTACAGCCATTGTAGGTGATGCATATTGGAATGCTTCTCTATCCTTGAACAGGTTAATGAAATTAAAGCAGAAAAAGAGAGCGGAGGGCCACAGGTCCAAAAAAAAACTTTTCATATCCGATGTTTATAATAAACTATAGTATTGTTAGATGATAAATTGAAGTAGGAGTACGCAAAAGTGCATAATGAGTTTTATCATTTATGCATAACAGACATGAGTTTGATTTCCACATCTCCTTCCTCCGTCCTCTATGTAATTAATTATATTTTCTTTATTTGTGTGTTTCGAGAGTCAATCAGAGACAACTTCTCTAGTAGAGGTAAGAATGTATACACACCATCTTCACTCTATCCACTTATGAAATTATACTCAATTTATTGTTGTATTCAAAATCTTTAATCAAGTGTGACTATTTAACAATTTTACATTGTATTAAAATCATTTATCACACGAAAAAGAAATGTTATTGAACCCCTATGCATTTAGTGACAATTACAATTAAAAAAAATCACTCAAAATTTGACAATTTTTGGTCAAAGTTGCAAGTTGGGATAAGAAGGAAATACGCCGTCCACATTTTGTTCAAACAACTTTCAACCAATGGATAAGAATAGAACACAACACAGTATTCAATCAACACTACAAGACGTAATTGCATCAACTTGACAATGAACACATACCACTGACCACCAATGAAATTGGCTTATAAATTTATGGACCAGGAAAAAAAGGCCAATCCACATACATACATACCACCCAATCTGGTCCACAAAGATTCCATATTAAAAAAATAAAAATAAATTAATAATGGTATGTAAGTTAACTTGCACGCTATTTTATCGAGTACATACTATCTCATTCTAGTAAAATCAGGATTTTCATTATGCAGTTCAAAATATAAGATAGACATATGAAGAAGTCCAACATGCAATGTATATACATAATTTATTTATTTTAACTTTGTATATTTAGTGTAATCATCAACCAAAGCCGGTTCAGGCATAGCTATGCGGTAACTTTCGCTTGAGCTTAAGCAGATGAAAAGAATCGTCTAATATTTTACTCTTGCAGGAATTTGAACCTTGGTTTACAAGACTTACTGTAATTTAGAAGACCTTATAGAGGTTGCAATCAGTCACGAGGTAATTGAATTTAGAAGGTGCCACATGTTAAGAAACTCTCAACACATGGATTAAAACGTCTATAAACATCAAGCATCTGGAGTTGTATTTGACTGATAATACAATCAAAATATATAATTTTGTTGCTGCAATACGACACAAACGTGGGAAGGGTAGTCTTTGAAACACCAAAATTAATAAATTAAAAAAAACGTTACAACTTGCAATTGCTCTTGAATCTGTAGATACTTTCTCCACCAATGTTAACCGGTTCTCAGAATTATGTGAGCACCACTGTCAGTATCAATGATGTCACTGATATCACCAACCTCCAACGCATAAGTTGCAACTTCAAAAGGTTTCTGCATCTGCCCTCGACCAAATGGACCTGTAAATGAAAGGAGCTTATTAAGCATTCACCAATTCACCTTTCAGGACGCTAGAAATGATACCAAAATGTCATTAAACAAGATGAAAAACTCTACTATATCCACAGACCACAAAGATACGTCTCCATCTTTTCCCTTTGCAGGGTCAATATATTACTACAATTGGAAATTCCCTTCTTCAGTTAAATACAGTAACGATAACCACCCACACCTTCTTCATTGGAAAAAAGTAGAGAACCCCCCACCTTTGAAGATGCCAGAAGTGACACCAATGCTTAGGCTTTTAGCCCTTCAGCAGAGATAGAGACTTGGAGATGTTTACAGAAAAAGAAGCACAGAAGAAAGTGAAGGTAAGGAGCAGCGCCTCTACATTAGTTATTTTCTCTTTTTTTGATTGGTAAAAGAAAAAATGCTCGTATAGTAGCTTTATGATGTTGACAATCCAAGAGTTAGCACAGAAGATTGACATCAATATCCAACATAACCACTAAAATAAAAGGCAGTTTTTAACCAGAAGTATACATTGAATGATAAATTTAGGCATAAAAAGCTTTAGAAGAATCAGAGTTTACAAACTAACAAGATTCATAGCACGAAACAATGAGATAGCTGAACAAGAATAAAATATGGCAAGAGTATAATAATCTACCAAATATAAACATGCTATGATATTAAAATAAAATAGCAATTAGGGAGGATATTTTGAAAGTAAACCTCCGTAATTGTAGCAAAACAACATTATTAGAGACACAAAATAAGAATGCAGATATTAGATCATTGACCAACCACTCCAGCAAAACCAACAGAGCTCAATAAACGACAATTATATGAAGCTATAGAAAATTTCGTCACATGGGACTCAGCTCAAGTGATAGAAACTCATAAAAACCACACACTATTCAGAAAATGATCTGGCTTTAATCCATTGAACATTTACATTTGAAAATCAGAAATTTTATTAGAATTGGAGCACCATAAAAATAATGCAAGTTACTTGATACCAATACTAAAGGTTTTTTCTTCATTCTTTCTACTGAAACGAGCTTATAGGATATATTATTTTCCTAATGTTCTTACACTGTTTAATGTGATAACTAACAGCTCAATCTGCTATCAAGAAACAGACAACCACAGGAATGTGCAGAAAAGGTTTGAACAAGATTGAGCAGGTTTATGCACCACTTTTATTTAACAGTGAATAATTTTGATCACCCAGTTTTAGTAAAACTGATTTACTAGTTTTTGTCAGGTGAGAGGGGGTTGCATCTTCAAGTTGTAGCCACTATTAATCAGTGTCGACAACACAAAGGGAAAAAGGAGAATAAGAAGAAAAAAAGAAGTTGATTAGTGTCAAATCTGGTGCACCACCTGTCCATATTCCTAATCTATGACAAATAACGAGCGTAAATGCATGCTGCTGAAAGCATATTATTTATTAAGACAAGTAGGGGATAAGCACAGATCTGTCTGCTTCTATCACTGATTATTACCAAATGACCTCAGACTGCAAGAAAATCTTTTTTCAAGGTAGAGAAGTCTTGATAGTTTATCAAAACTTTCACCTAAAAAGCAGTTGTTTAGTGAATTTTCGCAGGACCAGAAACTAGTGCTTCGATCCTAATTACAAATAACTAAATGAAGAAAGAAAAGACTAGTGCTTTGGTGAACTCATTTAACGGCAATAAATGATTAGCAGATTTCTTCTTCGTAACTTGCTTACAGTCCATTCCAGAAAAGATGCTATACAAATGATTTGACATATAAAGGTGCATCTACTAACCAATTGGTAGATGCACAAAAGAGGCGGGAGGGGAGATTGCATGTGCAGCTCAAGACTTCAAGCAAATGGATAGACATATTCACTTGATAAATGCAGCAAGAACATGGTGAAACATCAATTTAATTTAAATTCAATTCCATAACAGAACTCCAAATTTCCAAGTATTCACAAGTCTTTTGTCCTGAGAAGTTGTCTCCAAATAGTAACAAATATAAACTTATTCAATAACTAGCCTCCAGTTTCCTAAACTTCAATACTTTCTCTAGATCTTTTCTGGAGTTTGCCTTTATCGAAGTAAGTAAATTGAATAGCAACTCCAATGAGTTAAGAACGAGCTAATATTCAAGACACTTTGCTTTCAAGCAGATCACAGTAGAAGCTAATTACTAGTTAAACCCTATCAAAACCCAGCATAATCATCTTTTGATAATTGATATACCACTCAATTTGTTAAAATTATGTACATGCATCCAAATTTACCGTACTACTCTATTCAAGTCCATCTGATACCAAATCCTAACTTGTATTCTAAAGCAAATTAGCCTTATTCTACAACCAGAAAATCCTTTAAATCTCAGATCTTATCCCTAAAAAATCCGTACAAATCTCGAACCAAGATGAAAACAACTCATAACAATAACACTGGATTAATTAATATAAGCACAATAATCATTGAAAACAATAAACTGCAGTAGATGAAGGAAGTACCTAGATCGCCACCGCGTTTGGCAGAGCTGCAATCAGAGAAGCGAGAAGCAACATCTTTGAACTTGGACTTGCCGGAGATGATGTCATCGCGAAAGGATTTGAGCTGGGAAACGGCGGCATCTCTGGTGGTGTTAGAGATGATGCGACCTTCTGGATCTTTCCATGAAGATTTACGCCTAGATCCTTCGTGTTTGATGAGTATGTGGGATGCCCTCACTTGGTTCGACGCCATTTTTTTCCAGATTCCTTTCTCCTACACCCTATCGCCGATGATCTCTCGACTCAGTAGTGGAGTGGGTGAGAGTGAATCTAATACTCGCTGATTCGTGTTTTACAAATCAGCGTTAGATTTTTAATTAATTTTAATCACTTTTGTCAAAGTAATAATGAAAATTAATCGAGTCATCGTTAAATTTTTAATTAATTTTAATCAGTTTTGTCAAAGTAATAATGAAACATAATCGAATTTACGCAAATAATCGACCGAATTTCCTCTTTATAGTTTGATCATTATAACATAAAATAAAATATATGTACTAAGACATATAAACATATTTCTCAATGAGTATTTTTACTATAATCGATTATATGAATGATTATTTAAATTATTTTTTTCAGAAAAAAAAAAGTAAGTTCTCTCCGCTAGTTAGTAGTACTTGAGTAAATTATAATTTGATATTTTGTGATTTGATTAAATATATTTAAATTTTAATTATTTAGATAGATTTTCCTTGCTATTGAATGATTATAATATTTTGAAGTATTAACCTTTTACCATTTTAACATTTGTGTATATATTGAACTCATTTTATTATCTTGTATTTAAGGGTAAGATACTTTTTTTAAAAAATTAATCTAAACATAATATATTTTCTACAAAAGAGATCAAAACATACATTTTAATTAATTAAATATTAATAATATTGTGTTATATATCATAAGGATAATAATTAGAATCCACTATAATTGAGGGACCAAGTATACTATTATCGTTTTTAAAAATTATATTAATTAAAAAATGATTAAGTAGATAATGGAGTACTATTAGATGAATTATTATTCACCCTCATATCAAGAAGTATTTTATAAAACTAATCATTTTATATTTACTCTATTAAATAGGAGTAAAGTAATAAAAATAAACAAATAAGGCCTTTCTTTCATGTTAAGGCTAAAAAGGGAAATAGACATTGTGAGGATTCACTAGGCGGGCGCACAGCCGATCACAGCTCACACGATATAACCCAATTATCGTTTGTTGGTAGAGTCGAGGGTTTGTGAAATTCTAATTTTTAGGGCTTAAAAGTGATCTTGAAGCTCTCTACTTGTGAAGTCAACAATGGCGCCTCTTCCCGGACCTTACTCTGGAACCAGTACCCTTGCTCTGGTAAAACCATTTTCCTTCTTTCTTCAATGCTTCGATCTCATGTACTCACTCATTAATCATCGATTTTGAATTGCTTTGGATTTGTCTTAAGAATCATATTGTTGAGAGTATTACAGGGAAATGGATCTGAATAGAGTGAATTAGATTGATGCTTAAGTGATTGATCGATTTAATTGTTTTTGGGGCAGGTGGCTCGTACTTCAGCATTCACATTTGGACTTGTCTATGGTAGCATGAAGCTCAAGTATCTCAAGGTATTTTCCTTTCTCCCCACTATATATTGGCAATTTTGGACAGGAAATAGAATGGATTGTTGCTTGTTTTTGTAGATTCCCAGTTATTTATTTGTAATTTTTGATAGGAAAATGAATGAGTTTTTGCTTGATTTGTAGTTTACCCACTTTTTATGGTAATTTTGGATAGGAAAAAGAATGCATTTTGCTTGATTTTGTAGACTACTCTGTGTGAATTGTTCATTTGCTATGTTTGTTCAACGTCTTTAAGCTGTAATTCTTTGCTTTAGCAGTCAATTTTTTAGCTGTCAGAATTTTAGATGTTAGTTTGAACTTCTCAAATTATTCTATCTAATTGTTAGAGATACTAGCAGATTTTTACTAATTGAACTATTGTAAAAGCAAGCTGAATTGCAAAATTAGATGAGATGAAAGAAAGCCATTGTAGTTGGTGGGGAACTATCTGATAACCGCTCAATGTGCATAGCACAAATATTAACTATATTTCTTCAAGAGTACCTGATTGACTTCCATGAGATGAATTTGGATTCAGAAGCAGAAAGGAGATACATGAATTTATGTTCTCATAGCCTGTATGATGTTGATACAAACTGAATTAGAGGCCCAAATTCAGTCTTATGCTTTAACGTGGAAGATAAGTAGAGCAGTTTGTTGGCTTAGGATGTAAATGTTTCTTTATATAAAAGAAAGACTATAATGCATACTTAGTTGCACCCCATTGGCTTGCAAGAACTGAATGGTAACAGCTAGTTCTTCCTGTTCAAGTATGGTAGATCCTGTTTTATCTATTTATCTAGTCCGTCCCTTATCTCAAAAGAGAAGTTTTACTAGAAATGATATTTATCTTTATGAGTTGTCTAATTTAGATCTAGGGTGTAATTTGCTTATTCAATGCAACATACTCATCACCACATCTTTCATCTCATGTGCAAAAGATGAAAGTTACGGAGATGAGTATGGTGCATTGGATGTGTGGCCATGCCATGAATGATATTAGAAATGAAAAGATCTGGGATAAGTTTGGAGAGACCTTAGTGAAAGACAAGATGCGTGAAGCAAGGTTGAGATGATGTCAGCATGTGAAGAGGAGATGTAAAAATGCTCCAGTGCGTAGGTGTGAGAGGTTGGCTATAGATGGTTTCAGGAGAGGTAAAGGCAGGTCGAAAAAAGTATTTGGGGGAGGTGATTAGATTGGACATGGTGCGATTTCAACTTGTAGAGGATATGACCTTAGATAGGAGGTTGTGGAGGATATGGATTAGGGTGGACGGTTAGTAGGTAGTAGAGTGTTATCTCACCTATCTTTCCATACTAGTAGTCGTAGTATTACTGATGGAGTTTCTTGTCCTTCAATGTTTGTTGTTTTATTGCACTTTGATTATCGTATTATTTTGGTGTAGTTATGTTCTTTTTAGAATGCTTTTGACACCTTTTTTCTTTCATTCTTTTCTTCTTCTTTGATCTGAGGGTTTATTGGAAACTACCTCTCCACCTCCTAAGGTAGGGGTAAGGTCTGCATATACTCTACCCTTCCCATACCCCGCTTGTGGAATTACATTGGTATTTTGTTGTTGGTGGTTGTCGTTGTGCAGTTTGCTCATTGCAATTGACCTTCTTCAGGATACATGAGCACCCCGAAATCCTTCATCCATTCACATTGAGTGTTGGGATGTGTTTGGAATTTTTTTCTAGTCATGTAATGTCAAAACCCTCTTTGAAATTTGCGTGGATAATATTCAGACAACTTGTGCCTCAAATTTCCACAGTGCTCTGTGTATCAAGTGCACATATTTAGACTTCTCAACCAAAGAATTCCACATTGTTTTAGTACGAGCTAATATGCCTTTGTCATTCCATGTAGACTATCTCTGTAACCTCCTTTCCATCTTATTTATTTCAGGCTAAAGCCAAGTCTCACCAGAAAGCTGAAGCTAAGCCACATCACTGATAGAGAGCAGTATGCTGCATTTGCTGTCTGATAAAAATAATATATGACAATCACATTATATCAATTTTCATTATGGCCTGTTGCTTAGGACCATCATTTTCGACTTGTAACTGTTCAATTTTGTATTCAAGAGTTATCAAATGTTTTATACGGTCCAATGATATAATGGTGGTCCAATTTTGAGGGATTATATTGGACAAACAGGGAAAAAGTTGGCATTGATCTGCTAGCATAATAATCTTCTTGTTGCATCAATTCATTCAGGAAAAAGCTTTTTTAGTTTGTGTTTGTTCGATCAATGATGAAGATATGCTAACTTGTTGTCTTGATGACCTGTGTTCAAGTTCTTTTTTTCCTGTCGGGTGGATGGTGAATGGTTGTCTCGTTATTCCTTTCTTTGTTTTTAGTTCTTTAATCATGTAATGGATTTTGACCACCACTTTAATCTATCATGGAGAATGCAATTAATGCTGTATATAGTCACTACACAGTAGCAATACATCCTGGAAACATAATATTCAACACAAAATATATGCATGGAAGTTTTGCTTATGAAGGAATCCTTAAATCTATTGTTCTCCATCACTTGTACGTTGTAATAACAAGAATCTGCTACCCAGGTCATCCAGAACAAACTTTCAGACGAAAATTCCTATTATTATAATTACTATTCATATAGCTTACCCCTTTCTTTCAATTTCTTCCCAGTAATAGATGAGACCAGCTGATAAACTTGTATAATTTGAAATGGAGAGGCAAAGCCAGACTTGTGCATGGAAGGCCAAGT
The DNA here is from genome assembly GCA_029007595.1 of Solanum commersonii. Taxonomy (NCBI): domain Eukaryota; kingdom Viridiplantae; phylum Streptophyta; class Magnoliopsida; order Solanales; family Solanaceae; genus Solanum; species Solanum commersonii. The sequence goes on from JAJTWQ010000132.1 coordinate 1,438,561, forward strand.
AATACTCTAAACTGATTCGTTCATCAGACACGAATTATACAAGAAACAGGAAAATAAACTAGCTAGACAGTTCGGACCAGGGTTCAATAAGGTTTCCACAATTTGGGAATTGTGCAACTGTTTTTTGCATGCTGAGGATACACCTTCACCCTGTAAAAGGAATAGCAGTCATTAGGTTCTTGTAAAATTGTATGTAGCAATAAGCTCACTCAATGCGGAGCAGGGTAAAACCCTATGCGCACCCAAAAGGTAGCGGCTGCGGCTTTCCCTTGTCATAAAAAAAATAAAAAATAAGCTCACTCAATGCAACACAATTGAGATAAATGAATGTGGATAACTTCTGGGGAAGTGATGTTGATGTTCTGCTGATGTTTACTTCATGTTCTTATAAAGATTGTGTAAGCTACACCCTATATGAGCGTTGTTTGATGGACAAGGCAGTTCAAGTACTAACATGAGCTGAAAAGCACAACATTGCTATTCACTGACAATAAAAAGGCAAAATTTGTGTAGCCTAAGCAACACAGGAAACACAGTGTTGTGTTCACTCTAAAATGTGCTGAACTTTATAAACATGTGGCTTACCATTATGCAACACATCTTTTGTCTAGTCCCAGAGTCTATGTAGTTTAGAGCGCACTAGAAAGCTATTCCACATAAATAATGCCTTCATCATCAGGGTCGTCACCCTCCCAGTCCCCATCATCATCGCTTTCAGATGATCCATCATTGGCAGATCCCGATGGTGAATCCTTATTTTCATTCTCATCCTTAATCCTGTCCAATATAGCAAGTACCTGCAAGAATTGGCTCAACCTTAAGCATGACCTAAAAGTACATTCAGGGACTGTAAAGTAGTAATCTGCCAGAAAAAAAGCAAAGCAATCACACAGTTGTAATCTACTTCAGATTCAGTACCCATGCTAGCAATAGAAGACAGCCTTATAACTGCACCATTTCAGAAAAGGGCTTATGGTTTAATCAGTCTCGACTCTCAAGAATATATTCTACTGTGAAAAGCCATATAAGTCATTTTTTTTCTTGTCTACAGATTAATGTTGATTAAGCAAGATCATCACTAGATCAACTTGCAAATGCAAGAAACAGTTCGAGCTGTGGATCATTTGAAAGATCAGTGAAGAATAAAAATGGGCATCGAGGCCAATAACTTCACTCTTCTTTAATTAGTGACCAATTCCTTTTAGGTTTTGTTGGACAATATAATATTTTTTTTCCTTTTATTTCCCATGCAAGAGATTAATATGGTTAATTAGTCAAGTTTTACTTGCTGCCCAGTGCAAATTTTAAGACATAACTTGATATGCGAAATGCTCCTGACCAGTGTTTAACGAGCATCTGATACGTTCAAGATACAAGTCATTTTGGTGTGCTGTCAATGAACTTGGCCATCATTTGAGTTGGGGAAAGTCAGAGATAAAGGTAAACCCATTATTGAGAGATTTGGTTGCAAAACAAAATTATGGAAGGAGAATCATAAAAGGCTTAGTAGTCAGGAAACAACAGCACAGCCTTGCAAAAAAGGAGAGAAACTCAAGAAAGTGCAAAGAGGGTTATGATGTAGTCATAAATAACAACAACCCAGCCCCACCCCCCCAGAAAAAACCCCAATCAATTCTCTAATAAGACATAGATTAGAATTACTCACCCTGCTTCCTCGTTCAAGGGACTCATCTTCAATGAAGCGAATCTCAGGAGTCAGTCGCAGCTTCATTCGCCTCCCTAGCTCACTCCTTACATATTTTGCTTTTGACTTCAAGCCCGTCAAAGCCACTTCCTTTCCTCTTTCGTCTCCAAATACGGAGACATAGACCTTTACAACCTACAGCAGCACAGAATTTTCCTGAGAGTCCAAATGGGAATATGACAGATCACAGGAATCATCCTTGAAGATCAAAGAAGTTATCATTTATAGAAATGAGAGAAATTATTTTCTTTGTTGTCTAGTACTATTTCAATTCTTTGGCCAAATAAAGACAGAAGGAAATCCTCATAATTTATATATACATCTAGAGAGAGAGAGAGAGAGAACCTGCATATGCACACATAAACAACCCATATGCAGTAGTAAGATTGTGACAGCTAGATAGTAACAGTGAATATGAAGTTGATATCTTATTTCTGATTGCCAACAGCAGACATCAATTTACATAGCCACATATATTAGAGGCACATATGACAACTTCATCCTGAGAAAGATAAAATTTGAGATTGGATCTTTTTGTCAGTTGCTACTGAATGGTGATAGGGGTTTGATCACTTCTTGGCAAATCATACTCTCAAATTCAAACCAGGTCAATTTTACCCTAGGGGGAAAGTAACCATGGCCTTGTCCTGCTAATGAATTACATACGTATCTTATTCAATATTTGATGTTTTCTTGTTTCTTTACACTCACATCTAGTTTTCAAGCCATAAAACCATCCTTAACTTGTGTAGTCTGTTTAAAGAAACATCCTTCAGCATATGTAAACAATTCATCCATGTCAATCCAGATATCAGGATCAGTAGCGGGAGACAACCCCAACTAAATATCAGCGCTAAGCTGGTAACATTCTATAGAGAAGGAGGCTGAGCATTGGAATTGCTTTTGCTTAAAGAGGGGGAAAGAAATAAAGAAGGGGGATGATTGTCTGTTTTCCAATGCCTATGAGGCTCAAATATGCTTTTTGCTTCAGGGGCTTTATATGGTCGAAACTCTACACCAATTTTGCTCCTGTGTGTTTGATTAGAATGAAGTATGAACTCATTGAGATTAACTTTTTTAAAACAGCCAGATGCTATATAGGCACTCTTATTTTTCAGCAGTTATATTGCAGAGCTGATTAAACAACCATCAGAATACTCGATTTTACATTCAGAGTCAAAAAGAGTAACAAAACAATGGAGCAGTGAGGCAGAATGTTGTGAGATAGTGGCATATCAAATACGAGAAAAATCAGATCTCTATAACGGCGATAATAATCTCCATTATTCCAAGTACCTAAAACCATATAAACAGATCATTCACCTAACTGGTCCTTCCTTGCTTGGTACATCGGAAAAATAAATATCAGATAGCTGTAATCGACTACTTCAGTTTCTTTAGTAATTCAGTGAACTAAATTAAGGAACAGAATTACAATAATAATATGTATATCTGCTGCAAGGATTAAGCTCGACCAACAAAATTTTATGCATAGAGTTCATGATGTGATTAAGACTATGACTTCCGTTACAGAGGGCCAAAGATAAAGCTTTTAGCTTGCTATTCAACCAAGATATCGACTGAGTTCAGAAAAAAACATACGCTGCTCTAAGTTTGACACTAACTCAACAGCATTTTTAACAAGAAAAAGAACACTTATCACAAATTCCCTCCAACGAAAACCTCTCATGTGCACTTTTGTCCTCCTTATTTCACAGTCTATTCTATTGATAAACAGATAATTTACTAACAACTCCTGTTATGTAAGCTTAGAAAAACATAGCCAGTCTCAAACCTAATAAAAAGGAAAGAGATAATAGTAAAAAACACACTGAACTGTCAAAGTTCACTTTTTCGCGACTTTCACACCTCAACTCTCTTTTTCATTATTGACATTTGACTCAAAAAAGAAATGTCCTAATAGATTGATGGCCAGTTTAATGATAATATATGGCTGCTGAGATGCAATGCAATTGCTGTGATAGTGCTACTACCATTTAAAAGATTCCGCAAGGAAATTCAAGTGACTCGAGCCAAAATTAAGCTAAAACTAACATCAATTCAAAAGAAATGAACCTGCAAATCGGTTGAAACTTCAACATCGCTGATAGTAGTAAGCGAAGAAAGGTATCGATCCGCACCGAGAGCAGCTTCAGGAAGAACAGCGTACTGTAACACCTTATCCGTAAGTAACATATCGGAAAGCTCTCTTCTTATCTGTTTAGCCACCATTTTAACTCGTCGAGGATTCGCCATACATCTAATGAACCTACGATTTACACTCCTACTGTTGGTTTTCAACTCCCGCGAGTCGAATTGCCGGAGATTGATATGCTTCGCCGGCGATAAACTCATTGTTACCGGAATAAGACATTGTGTGGACGGCGGTAGAGGACGTAAACGTGGAATTTGGATTACGAGGTTCTGCATTACAGAGCTCTTCGGGTAATCGGGTTGTAGAGATGACCCAGCTGAGAGAAACCGGCCGGTTTATTTAGAAAAATATCCGTTTGTGTAAGGGTCTCAATAATTATCTTCTTATAATCTTATCGTTCGTACTCAAAATGGGCACATTTCCCGGGTTTTTTCTTCTCAACGAACCCATCGAACGTTTGAGACAAAATAATTTAGTCACCGGATTTAGAATCAATAACAACTATTATATCGTATTATCATTTTTTTTCCACGTTTTAGATTTCTATAAATAAGTCCGTTGAATTTTTAAAATAGCTATAAATCCTTAAGGTTGTTTGGTACGTTGGCAGGAGCGGAGCAATACCTTAACAAGCGTTTAAGGTCATTTGGTATGTTGGCAGGAGTGGAGCAACACCTTAACAAGCGTTTAAGGTCGTTTGGTACATTGGCAGGGGCGGAGCTACATCTTAATAAGGATGGACAGATGAAGAACCTTTGTCGAAATTTATAAGCTAATTGTTAAACATAGTAAAGAAGATAGCATAGTGGTTAAGATTGTTTAAATTTATCTTGGAGACCTGGGTTCAAGCCTAGGCTTAGGTGTTCTATAAAAAAAAGTAGTTTTGCTTTCCAAGTTAAAAAAGAGAATGGAAGTGGTGAATATCCTGATGAAAATTCTGGCTCCGCCACGTTGGAGGATCTCACTAGAGAGATATTCAGGATAGTATAAATTTATATGATAAATTAATACTATTAACGAATAATATAAATTTAATTTCAGAATAATTTAGTCCGTTTATCAACACATTTCTTTAGGTGATCTGGTGGATTTCATGGACTTTGGGCCGTGTTATAACTCAGTGGCCATATGGTAGATAGTCCATTAAATTGGATTGGGTCACAGCTGATCCATATACATTTTTATCAACTTTTTTTTTCAGTTTTAATTTAGGAATTTAATCTAATAGGAGAGGTGATAAATCTGTGAAAAAAAGATAACATAAATCACAATATTATTTTCTGTTTTTTTTTTTCCAGTTTGATGAGGTGATTGATTAGAAAAACATGTATGCCATAAATGAAAATTAATTAGTTAATTATCTGAATAATTACATGTGGTTAGATGCATTATATATGCAGGGCCCCATAATATATTCCCCAAATCTTTACCATTTTCATTTTTTAGTGTAGGATTACGGGAACAGAAAGATCTTTGATAGACAAGAAATCTTCTAATAATTTGGTTCAATAACTGATTTATTTTTTAAAAGAAGAACAGTAAGGGATGTAAGGTGAAATTAGTTGTATTAAATTTATGCTTATTTAGCTAATTAATCTGTTAATTATTCGTATCAAATCCTGAAAATTTGATTCTCATTATATTTCATAAGGGATCTATGGATAAATCTAAAACTACCATTGACATTTCAAAATACTTTATTTAAACAAATTATTGAAGGGATCAACATTTCTAAAAATGCGAACACATAAATAAATAAGTATAGTTTACATAATAAATGAGTATAATTTTCAAAATATAGAGAGTACTATTTTTGATAAAAATATCTTAAAATATTAATGTATTAAAAGTTAAACTACCGTTTAATACCAAATATTTGCAACTCTTAATCCATTTTTGTTGAGTATTAAACTTTTTGCTTGTGATAAAAAATATATTTTTAAAATTTTAATTCATGTTTGACTGAGCTTTCAAAAATAATTAATTGTATTTTTTCCCTGTTATATTTTGTTTCCGATCCCATTAATTAGTACTTGATAAACGCCTGTTGAAAAGGTAATAAATATTAACAAGCAAGAGTTTTACCATTTCAAAGATCCAAATAATCACATTTATCTTATCTTATCTTTCAATGATTTTAAAAGAAATTAAAAAATTCAATAAATAAAAAAGAAAATCCACACAGAGATAGTTGTAATGTGGGGTCCACAACGGCAACTAATCATAATCACTTTTTCTCTGCCCATCACATGGGTAATATCCTCAACTATTAAGGACAATTTCGTCTTTTCATTTATTCAGTGTATATAAGATACCCTCATTAAGAACCAATTCTCATATACTTTTTCATATTAAACAAACAATAAAACTCTCTTCTTAGTTTTTACTCAACTCACTCACTCCCTCCATTCTTCTACACATTAATTACTTGTATTTGATTGTTGGAGATGTCGCTTGAGATCGGAAAATTCAATAAGATTCGTTGCATTGTAAGGATTAGTCAGATGCTCCGACAATGGAAGAGAAGAGCTTTATCTTCTTCATCTAAACGCATAGCTTCTGATATACCTGCCGGACACGTAGCGATCTCGGTAGGCAGTAATTGCCGGAGATTCGTGGTGCGAGCAAAGTATTTGAATCATCCGATTTTCAGGAAGCTATTGACTCAGGCGGAGGAAGAGTATGGTTTCTCTAACCATGGAACTTTGGCTATACCTTGCGATGAGTTTTTATTCGAGGAGATCCTTAGGTTCGTCTCTCGATCTGGATCCAGTAATTGGAATTGTTCGTTAAATATCGATGATTTTCAGAAATCATGCCATGTAAGGTACAGGAATAGTATGGAGAATTTTGGTGAATCTCGAGCGTTACTGGGTGGATCTACTGAAAAATCAGTGTGTTAAAAAAAACATTTGAGTTTTAGGAGTAGAAAATTTGTGATGTTGCAGATGGAGGAGATGGCGAAAAAAATTAAAATTGAGTCATCCCGAAATGTTTTGCTGACAGACTCCAGATTATAAAGAGTGTCTGTTACGTGAGAATTACAAAAGTAGGGAATCGAATTGATCACCAACAAAAAAGTGAAAGTTCAAGTGGCGACTAATGGAGCTATGAAAATTACCTAATTATGTTATTCTTTTCTGAAATTTACGTTATACGTATTTTTTTTTCTTTGTTCAAGAAAAAGTTGTAAAATTTAATACTTAATTAAGTAATTGATATATTACTCTTGAAGATTTTCATTTTGTATATTTTTTTTTGTGATGGAAAAGTATGAGATTTGGCTTTTGATTTGATGACAGCGAGCATCGAAGAGAATAATGTTGAATGGCGTGAATATTCTTAGATGTCAATGCATCACTCGATGTGATTTGGGCGGTTAGCGGTCCTTCGTGAGTGGCGGTCCTTATCGTTGTTTGAGTGTTAGTTCACGCTCAAGATTTCACGGCAAATCCTGCTCGTTGTGCTGTGATTCTTCTAGTGGAGTCTCACATACACACTAAAAAAAATGTTAGTGATTTAATTTCATGATTTTGGAAAATATTTGTGTTGCACTATGGAATAGGGAGGAATAATAGCACAAAACAAGGTCAAAATTTTGGGTTATATTATCAAAATAGAACTTAATTAAGGCAAATTATAATTGGCTCTGATCGTGTGAATTTCGGATTCAGGTTTATAACCAATAGAAACATGATTTATTATAATTATTTTTACATATTTTATTTGAAACGAGATTCTGTTGGAAACACAATCTTACGTATACTAATATTGTTGACAGCTAGCTAACATAAGATTTATACGAATACATAGACATGATAATAATTGTAATTTATAAAGTATTAGAAAAAGCATAATTTGTGTAACGAGGACGAGTCATGGAGTACCTTAAGTGAGTTGAATAGTTCAAAATGAGGTAATTAAGCAATATTAATGGTGAATATGTAAATTACTTTAGCTTTTTCAGCACTTATTGGGTGGGAACTTTACCTTCTTGTTTTTCCATTTGCCAATTTTTACACTTTTACTCACATGCTGTCATGCACTAAGAGATAATGAGTAATAAAAAAGCCAAAGCTAAAGGTGTATTAAAAAAAAGTACTTTTAACTCGTTGGTTAGTAGTAAATTCTTATTATATTAGATATGCAATTATTATTCAAGGCCCAAGCTCATGAAACTATTGCACGGATTTATTTTTGAGCAACTTTCACTTATAGCAAATACAAAAATCATATTTGTATGTTATAACTATAGTTTGTATAATTGCGCTCTATAGCAAACATAAATATGTATATTTTGCTATACATATACAAAAGAAAGCAGTTGTATATAATCTGTTTCTATTTTGGTATACATATACAAAAGATCAATTGTATAATTTGTGTTTGTATAAAGCGAGAAAGAGAGAAAGGCAAAAGAGAACTGGGAAGAGGAATATTTGTATTGTATAATTATAAGTATATAGGACGAAAATATATGTATTTGCATGTGTATATACAATTTTCTCTCGCTTTATACAAACAGAAACACAATTTATACATTTCTGTTTGAATAAGCAAGAGAGGCGAGGGAGAGATTGGCGAGCGAGATCTGGGAGAGTGGCAAGCAAGATCTGGGAGAGGGGAACGAAAATATATGTATATATACAATTTTTTCTCTCGCTTTATACAAACACAAACGCATTTTATACATTTGCGTTTGTATAAAGCGAGAGAGGCGAGGGAGAGAATGAGAGTGGCAAGCGAGATTCACCAAGAGAGAGGCGAAATAACAACAGTTTGCTATGGAGTACAATTAAATCAAACTATGTTTATAACATTTAATTTGAATTAATTATTTGCTATTATATACAATTTTCCCTTTATTTTTTGGACTATGTCACATTAAATCTCAAAAGCACGCGTACTATACAGATTTATGTTATATATGCCAAGTATTTTTTAAAAAAACCTTTTCTCTCGTATTTATGTATGTAAGATTCACTAGAGATATACGATCAATATGCTCCACATTTATTGTACAACTCTAGAAGTAATTAGTATTCCAAATAAAATTACTTAAATTAGCCATAATAAAAACAATTAATAGAATAATTATCAACATTTCAACCCTCAACTCCCCACGCCACAGTGTGTGTAAAGAACCTTGTTAAAACAAAACTTATAAAACAAACGGCACCCTTTTTATGTTACTCTCTCCAATTTCAATTTATTTGTTTTAGTTATTTAGAGTTAAATAAAAAAAAATAATAGTAAGTTATTCAAATATTTTGAATGACTAACTCTATGACATTGTGGCTTATATATAGTATTTTATGTAGTTCCTAAATATGTAAAATTTTATTTTAAAAAACGGAAGATTTTATTGCCAAATATTAATTACTTTAATTCTTAGATTCTATAATCAAATTTACATCAAATATTAATTAATTGAATTCTCATATTCTGACTCAAGCCAAACAAATTGAAACAGACGGAAGCAGTAAAAAAAGAGAGCATAGTTTAAACAAAGAATGAAAAATGTCAACAGCTATACCTCCATGTTCTTTATCATGAGATTTTGAGTTTCGCGTGTTTATCTTTTCAATAATTCACCAAAAGGTGCTTTTTAGGTCCCTCCATTAGCATACTTTAATCTCTTTGAAAGTGGAGGTCATTGGTGATATTGAAAGAATTTATTTTGGTAATCATAACATGGATAGAGTTGGGGGAGACCGACTTTTGGTGGCTATAAAAACTTGGTCTAGATAAGAGCAAAAAGAAAACACAATATTCTGTTGATGGGACATTATATGCAAGAGTTATTGGTTCTCATTGAATATTTAGTTGGATTTGGGCTCAACTAAATAAAGCTGGCCAGCTAATGCATATTAAACTTTATTTGGACCTTAAAAATTGGGCCCATTCCAACTTGCTTGGAGTACCCACATCCAAAAAACACCAGAGAACTTCACTGCAAATGGGTTAGATTTTTAGTGAACTTTGATCCGGAGGCAGATTCAGAATTTTAATTCTATACGTTCAGAACTTGGGCTCCAAACATTGAATCCATCACTTTGGCATGCTTTCGCATGCTAAAAAATTGAGTTAATATTGTGAGTCAATTGCCTTATTTAAATTCTGGAGTCATAATTCAACAGTTTAGTTAGATTTTGCATAAATAAATCTAGATCGATCTAGGTTAAAGTTATGGCCTCAAATGAATCCACATCTATACTGCTATTTACACTTGACTTGACCTCTAACCAACAAGATACTAGAAATTATATGGTTGACACTAATTCACATTCCATATGTAGATTTACCTATAAAGTACATAATGAATAGCAACAAATTTTGTGACCAAAAATTCTTCATAGTTCCATTACAAATTTGAGTGGTGCAAGTTTTTTGGTGACAATAAACTTGTTTATCATAAATATTCTGTCACAAATCATAGATAGTTTTTCTTTTTTGTAAGGATAGATCGATATATTATTAATTCATGGGTATAGAGTTTTTTTTACGGTCGATATTCTCTCCTCTCCTCTCCAAAAGCATAAGGAGAAAGGGTTGAGCATGAGCGGGGTCAAGGGAGGGTAGTATATAGGGTGGCCAAACCAAAGGGTCACATGATAATGCTCTTTACAAGTTGCATTGAGAAATTAACAAAATAAAATTGGAGATGGGACGTACTAATTAAAAGAAAATGAAAGGGAATTGTACATGCATATATTATTATTACTTTACTACTATATAGAAGGGGCTAGGGAAGCAGCTGTTCGTCAATATTCTTGCTTCCCTAGCCAGGGGTAATATGGGCATTTTAAAAATATTTTCTTAATATCATGCTTAAAATATATTGTACTTGGCTGTTTTATAATTGCACTTTCTTAATATAGGACATAAAAGCCCTTCTAACAATTTCCTTTCTCAGCCGCAATATTGGCCCAATCTTCCAAGCAGGTGGACCATTTTTTTCCTTCCTTTTCACTTTATTTGTTACTAATAGTTACTAATACATTTGCGTTTAGAGTGAAAAAATAATGAATAATGGAAAATTATGTCTTTTTAATTTATTTTATATTAATAATACTATAAATCATAATAATTAACAATTTAAATATTAAAAATTTATATAAAAAAATTCGATTGACTCTCGAAATTCTATTGATACCACATAAAATGAGTTAGATGAAAAAGAGTATTATAAATCACAATAGTTAACAATTTAAAAAAATTAAAATACATAAAAAAAATTATCTGACTCTAAAATAATCTATCAATGCCGCATAAATTGGAACATGAAAAGTAACATATATATTATTTGAAAATTACGTTAAAAATGTATTATAAATTACAATAATTTACACCTTAATATATGTAAAAGACATATAAAAAAGTGGTTAATTTTAAAATTCTATATATGCCACGTAAATTGGAACAAAGAAAGTACAATATATTATTTTTAAAATTATGTAAAAAAGTACTAACAACTTAAAACATTTTTAAAATCATATAAAAATTTGGATAACTTCTCAAGTTTCATGATATCATGTAAATTGAAACAAAAAAAATCAATATAACAACTTAAATATTTAAAAGTTATATAAAAAGAATTCAATAGACTCTTGAAATTCTATTGGTATCACATAAAATGGGTTAAATGACAAATATATATTGTTTGAAAATGACGTAAAAAGTATTATAAATAACAATAGTGAACAATTTAAAAAAAAAATTGAAATACATATAACAAAATCAACTGACTCTAAAAAAATCTATGAATGCCACATAAATTGGGACATGAAAAGTAACATATATATTGTTTTAAAATTATGTTAAAAAGGTACTATAAATTACAATAATTTATAACTTAATATATGTAAAAGACATATAAAAATGATTAATTTTAAATTTTTATATATGCCACATAAATTGGAACAAAGAAAGTACAATATGTTATTTTTAAAATTATATAAAAAAGCACTAACAACTCAAAATATTTTTAAAATCATATAAAAATTTGGATAACTTCTCAAATTTCATAATATCACATAAATTGAAAAGAAAAATTAATATACATTGGGCCCCGTGCTGGCACGGGTCCTGTATCTAGTATATATATGTGAGTCCCCACTATGATTTCATTTCTTTCTCCCTCCATATATTACGCTTGTAATTTGGTTAATATTCAAAGAAAAATGATGAGTTTTGAATTTTTTTAAATATTATAATCAACACTAATATTTTATCCTGAAAGCATGATATGAGTTTGTAATAAATCTTTGTTTAATAGAGATATCGAATGATATGTTTCTCCATCAAGGAATCTCCATTTGCTCTAAGACCTTAATGGGTGCTAGCTAGCTTGGATTGAATATATATGTCTATTTAGTTGTTCAAGGGACTATTTGTTTTGATAGTTTAGTATCAACTAGTTAATTAGCACATAGTAGTAACTAGTAATAATATATACTTATTTTTATATACAATTGAAGTTAACGAGAATGTGTTAGACATGCATAATACTCATGATCAATAGAGGCAGAGTTAGAATTTTAAAAATACAAAGTTTGAATTAAAGCTAAAAAATTCGACTGAACTCGTAGCCGGTACCTCATCCATCCATGACCCCATTGAAGAAGAAAAAAAGAAAGGACGTAATGAAGTAAAATATAAGAGTGGAGTGATATTGTACTGAAGAGGACAAGAGTAGACATTGAAATAATTAGTGGAGGGCAATGCTCCATATATCACTTTCATAGTTGGCATAAAAATACATATAAACTTTTTTACTTTTTTTTTTCCATTTTTTCCATGGAGGATTCCTTTTTTCTATTTATTTCATATGAATTACTTTTGTGTTTTTTACCATAAAAAATTACTGGTAGTGTTATGGATCGACATGTACGAACTTCGACTCAAAGAATACTCTTATCATCAGCATAAATATAGGATAATTCCCACCTAAATATAGTATTGCAACATTGATTTTTGCTTACCATATGGGTTATCACAATACTATGAGAATATAATTCTCGTTAATTACAAGTTGCATGGAAAAAAACAACGAAGATGGGACGTACTAATTAAAGGAAAATAAAAGGGCAAGCACATGCATATGAGTCCCCACAGATTTCCTATAATAATATATTTATAAGCTTCTAATTTGGTTAATATTCAAAGACAAATGATAAGCTAATCTATAATAGTTTAAGTTTATATTGATGCATGTGATGATGTGAATATCGTAGTCAATTCATCACTATTATTTTTTCTTGAATAAAACATGATATGACTTTGTAATAGGTCTTGCTTAATATATGTCGAGTTGCATTTTTCTCTCTCCAAAATATATATAGACTTAAGGAGTGTATAAAATCGAATCGAAAAAGAAATCCGATTAGTGATTTGGTTTGGTATTGGAAACAAAAATCCGACTATATTTGGGTTGGTTTGGTTTGAACTAAAAAAAATCAACCCGAAACCAAACCAACCCGATATTATATATATAATTTTAAAATTTTATTTTATACATAAAAATATTTACTTTGATATAATTTTAAAATATTTCTTATACTATTTCATAGTTTTTATCTTTTAATATATTATTTCAAGTTTAAAAGTTAGAATTCGGAATGGTCCAATAAAGATTATAGTTCATAGATGTTGATAATTATAATAAATCTTAAATTAAAATCAAATTAATACTAATGCAAAAAGGAAATCAATTCAACACTACGAATGACAATAATATTGAATATTTGTTCTTTAGTTTTACATTTGTTTAGACAATTAAAATACATAATTTAATTTTAATTTTCCTTAAATATTTAGTAATGTAACTAGTACTTATTAAACTTATTTTAGCATGATTTATTTTTCTTACAAAAAAAATAAATTATGATCATTTTCCTTGTGACTTTGCAATAATTATTTTATATGATGATTACATTATTATTTTTTATTGAATTTTTTTGTGTCATCAGTACTCATCTCATATTTTGTGTTATTTTTTTAAGAAACACCTTAGATAATTGTATTTTGGTTGGGCTAAAGAAATATTTAGAGCACAAATTAATTATATTTTTGTACGCAAACTTTACCAAAAAAATCCAAAAGTCTGAGGTTTATTAATTTGGTTTGATTTATAAATTTAAAAATATGACACAATGGTTTGATTTGGTATTTGAAAAACCCGAACCAACCCGAGGTTGAAAAACCCGAACCAACCCGAGGTTGAAAAACCCGAAAAATTCTGAATAGTTTGGTTTAGTTTATAAATTTAAAATTTTTACACAAATGATTTGATTTGATATTTGAAAAACCCGAACCAACCCGATCATATACACCTCTGTATCAACTTATTGTTCAGACGACTATCTTTTTATCCATATATATGATATATCTTCATCTTTTCAACTTTCTAAAGTATAATAATTGATGAGATATAATTAAGCTGTACTAAATGCTATCGTTATAAAAAATTATATATGGTAGAACATATTAATTTGGATATTATGTAACAAAATGTGGACTGGGGAGAGTGTCAAGAGTATAATGTAAATGAGTCATAGACAGTTAGTCAGAAAAGATGTAATTGTGATTGTATATCTTATCAAACTAATTAAGTGTTTTAATCGATCCCTACATGTCTTTCCTTTGCAACCTATCGTCTCCACACCTGTCTTTTTCATTTTAATGTACATATCATTTTGGTTTCGAAGGATAATATTGACCATTTCTTATATTGTATTCATGTGTAAATATCATGAAATTGTTGAATTATGTGACTATCTTACGTCTTTCATTGATGAAAAATATTACGAATAAAGAACATATTCTTTGTACGTAAATAAAACAAATAGAAAAAGTTTTCGACGTATTATTCATTGGTGGGGGAGTTTCTTTTATCCTTCATAATTAGCATAAGAAGAAAAGGTTGAGGTCGAATACAGCATGGATCTTATTAGGTAAGGGGCACATGAAAATGCTCCTTACAATTGCATGGAAAAATAAAATAAAAATTGTAGATGGGACGTACTAATTTAAAAGAAAATGTAAGGGAATTGCACATGCCTATTAGATCCCACAAAGATTTTATGTCCTTCTACCTCCATATATTACGCTTGTAATTTGGTTAATAATATTCAAAAACAAATGATGATGAATTTTGAATTAAAAGTCGTCGATGTCGAATGATGTATATATTGTTTGTAATCATCAGTCGATATGTAGATGTCTTGATTGAGTTACATTTTTCTCTATTAAAAAATCTCCATTTGCTTTAAATGATCATTGCGACCTAGCATTGATGGAATATATATCTATTTGTTTTGGCACATAAAAATATGTAAATAATGGAGCTTGAATTTAACTCAAGTATCTGAGGATTAGAATTGTGTAAGTTTATATAAGTAAATCACTCTTTATTTTCATTCGAAATATGACTTTTCAACATGACATATAAATATATACCTTATATGTAGTTGAAGTTTTCGACAATGTGTTATACGATCTGTACGATACTCGTCCACCCACTCATGACTAGATGAAAAAAGAAGAAGAGGACATTATGAATTAATTAGTAAAATGAAGAGACGCTGGATATTGTACTGAAGAGGACTATAGTATATATGCATTGGAATTAATTAGTGGAGGGCAATACTGATAATGACTTATCCATAAACTTTGTTCACAAATATGTTTAGACAGTTGGAAGAAAATTTACCTAACCATTAGGGCTTAGGCCACACGGCCCACAATTGATCCCACCTAAATATATATATAGCAAAAAGAAAAGTTTTAAATTTGTTTCCAATATGGATTATATTATGATAATTCTATTCTTAGTAGTACTTTTGCTTTATTGGTATATGTTGAGAATATAATTGAATAATAAAAATGTGTTTTTTTTAGCTGTTTGAATTTTTAGATGAGATAGTTATATACTTCAACATGATATTAGATCATACAGAGGTCTTCAGATCAAATTTCTCCATCACCATATCACATTGTATGGTCATACTTATATGAAATAATTGAGATTTATGTAAGCTAGCTCGAATACCTTAGCCAATATTTTGAATTAAAGTTAGTGGGGAGAGTATATATTGAAGGTTGCCAGAGGATAATAAACGAAAGTTAGTCAGACAATATGTCCCTTTGTAACCTACCGTAACGTCTCCATCTGTCTTTTTTTTTTTTTTCATTTTAATTAATGTGCATGTCATTTTGGTTTTTGACCATATTGACCATTTTCCTTGTATTCATGTGTAAATACCGTAAATAATGAATAAATAACAGTTTTTTAATTGTATAAACAAACAAAGAAAGTTGATATTATTGACAATATTAACAATAAAACTAATTTCTTAGTTGTTTTACTGTATCGTACGTAATACTAATATCTAATGGATAAATTAGGTCATCAAGTTTTACAAGATATCCAGACTTTAATTTGTATGTGTGGTATATATTTTATACTGAATATATAATACATTATATTCTACTATATTATAAAAGAGAGTTTAGGCCCAAGTATAATATATAATATTTAAGATTGGGACTTTTCCCAATCTTCAATATTATATATTATACTTGTGGAACTTTTAAAAGGGAGTTTATGCCCAAGAATAATATATAATATTCAAGATTGGGACTTTCTTGAATATTATATATTATATTTATTACATAGTAGAACTTGGGCATAAACTCCCTTTTAAAATAATATATATATGTCACAAATGGAAAAGTCCCAATCAAGGAAGCAACATATATCATTTACAAATGACTTAAAAAGCATTAAAAATTACAATAATTACCAATTTAAAATATTTAAAAGCTATATAATAAAATAGGTTGACTCTCAGAATTCTATCAGGCTCACATATATTGGGACAGAAAAAATAACACATATCATTTTAAAATTACCAAAAAAATATTATAAATAATAATAATTAACAACTTAAAATATCTGAAAGACATTTTAAAAGAGTTAATTTTGTAATTTTATCCATATTACATAAATTAGGACAAAGTGACCAGTAATGTATGTTATTTCAAAGTTACATAAAAATATTATAAATCACAATAATTAATAACTTAAAACATTTTTAAAAAAAATATGAAAATTTGGATGACTCTCCAAATTTCATTTGTGTCACATAAATTGAGACAACAAAAATAACATATATTGGGTCCATTTTAATTTATTTGTCTTATTATTTTTTTATATTTAAAAATTGCGTAAAAATACTATAAATCATGATAATTGACAACATAAAATATGTTTTAAAAAAATACAAAAAATTCCACTGATTCTTGAAGTGAATCTATCGTAAAACTATTATAAATCATGATAATTGACAACATAAAATATTTACAAAATGTTGTATGCGGGTAGTCTTATTATGCCTTAAATAGCGTCAAAGAAAGTATATGTTTGTGATAAAAAAACTTATTCTTTTATCCACGCAAACAATCGCTTCAAAAACTCGGTTATTAGCCCCAAAACATACCATTTATATTATTGGGCCCGTGCATACTGAATATATAATACATTATATATTTATACAAATACAAGTTCACCCCTAAAAGTTTTACTTTTAAAGATAAAGTATTTCAACTAATTTCATTTTTAAACTCAAACTTACGTCTTTAATTAAGGCTAGAGAAGCATATACTTACCAGTTACCACCTATATATTACAATCTTAATTAATTTGGTGGTACCTGGGGTTTAAATTTTAATGAAGATGGGACGTCATTGGGGACAACATTGCATAGAAGTAACATGCCTGTCAACTATTTATATGATAATAATAATAATAATAATAATAGTAATAATAATAATTAATAATAGTAGCTAATGTAGTTATATATGAACTACCCTCACCAACCATGATTATAACAATTACGGAATACCCAAAAATCTTTTTTGATGAAAATGACTGCTCAATTATATATGGTACAACAATACTTGATTCTTTGTGTTGGCATGGGTACGACGACTATGCCTCTTGTACTGTCTTACGGAATTGTGTTACATTATATTCATTTGAAAATATATTATGCATTTTGATTCTAATCTTTTTAAGTTACGTTAATGAGCTTTAAATTACTCCCATATGTATATATTCAATTAAACTTAAAGACAAATACAATGTTTAAATCAGAACTCGTACCAATGCACATGCATGATATATCCAATATTTTGTTTTGCACCTTGAAGATATAATTGAGTAAAAAAAAAAAAAAAACTTTAGTAAATTAATTTTTTAAGTGAGATAGTCACATAAATTTTGTTTCTTTATCACCTACATTTTCTTTCCTTTTTTATCCAATGAGAAGCCAGTTTTATCTCACTTAGCTTTATAATAATAATAATTATTAATTTATATAGGCTCGAATGTTTTATCATTCTTAACTTCTTCTTTTTTATATTGAGAGATAAGGACCTTTTATCTGCCAACTGAAGTACGTACTACAAATTTAAAAATAATAATTGTAATAATTATTAATTAGCTTTAGCTATTCGGACCCAATCAATAAATTAAGTACGGTAAGGAAGAAAAGAAAATAGAAGAAATGAATGATGAAGAAAGAGGGTCATGCATGCATTCATCGGTCAGAGGTAGATTTAAGATTTAGACTTCAACAACAATTACATTATACTTTTTAGATGTATATGAATTCCACTTTTAATATTTGTTGAAATTTCATGATTATATTATATAAACATATGTGTCCGTGTATAAAAATATTGAGTCCAGTTGAATTTATAAGGTCTCGTTTGCCAATGGCATTGATGATGTTAGGGAAGATATTTTTGAGAGGAAGATGGGAATTCTGTGATGAATATGAGAAGCAACATAAAATAAATACTGGTCAGTAGAAAAATTAAATCAATAGTTGTTGAAGCTCAAAAAAGGATATAATTCATTCCTACTATATTTAATTTTTGTGGGCACAAAAAGAAGGCAATTTAATTAATTTGCAGTTGTATTTAACTATTTTATACTAGGAAAAGGAGTTGCTACTGTCAGAAAACTTTTGTGGTTGAAATAAAAAGAGAAAATGACACAAAGAGAGAATTTAAAGATATATAGGACCAACTTGGTAGGCGCTAGCTAGCTCATTATTATTATTATTATTATTATTATTATTATTATTATTATTATTGTGTTGGTCCCCAAGGGTTATAAATAAGCTATATATGAGATAGCTAACTCATATTTTATGTAGGGTTTATTATATCGTTAAGAATTCACATATATTATTCAATGCATGCATGCCGTGATAGACGTTACGTATTTGCATGATAAGTTCTATTTGTGTGAAATTGTAGCTGTCATTGGAGCATCGATTAAATTCGGAACGTGCACGATCTATGAGAGTCCAAAGGACTCAAATTTGAGACCTCTTAATTAAGGGTGGAGCAGTCTCACCACAACAACACAACTCATATTGCTAGAAAAATTATTTGCATGATAATATATATTGTAGAGGTGGAAAATTAAATGAGTCAATTTTTTTTGGTAACTTGTCCAATCCATCAAGTTTAATGAGTTGGGTCATGACCCGTAGTGACACATCAAATTATTGAGTTAAATTGAAGTGTGTTAAACAGGGTAAGTGTGTAACCCCCGTGAGTTAAAATATTGCAGCCAAAATACTAATATGTAAAATCAAATTTAAAATTGGTAAATTAAGTAAATTTTGAAGAACTTAATTAAGCTAATAATTTTTATAAATATCTTTTCGTTTTTTTCACAATAAGAAAAATAGAAAAGAAAGAGAAGAAGGTTGGGTCGTATTGAATGAGTTAATTGAGTTTATGAGTTATTATTTGACCAAAACAAATTTTGATCAATTCGCTTAAACCCTACCAAACAACTCATTTGATATCTCTAATTTATTCATTCACGACACAAAAAATTTCGATTAATTAATTAATTTGTATGATATTTGGAATTAAATTATAATATTTGAAATTATTACAATAATAGAGATATATTGAAAGTCGTAATGACAACGGTTGAAGTTGTTGAAAATATCGATCTAATCCGTTGTTGGTTTAATTTTGTCTCTACATAAAAGCTAAGGAGTAATTAATTTGGATATTGTAAACTGTTAGATCCTTGACGATATTATTGAAATAAAATATTTAGAATTTATTAAATTTAATTTTGAGATAATCTTCTCAAATCCAAAAAGAAAAAATGTACTACTATAATATGTGAAGAGTTTGTGTTTTATGCCTGATGATATAAAAAGTATAATATTTACATAATCAGATCACACAGATAAAAGATATAATATTTACGTAATCAGATCACACAGATAAAAGATATAATATTTACATAATCAAATTATATTCATCGCGGTAGTTGTTCGTTTTACTCCAGCTCGAACATCTTTTTAGAATTCGTTTCAAAATTGCAGATTGTGGTAGTTTGTTCGATTTTCTAATGGCCATTTTTGTATGTTTTGACTTTTGTTTACGAAATTTAAAGAGAGTTTAGAGATTTAATTTGCTTTGAGAGAAAGAGAAAATAATATGTGGTATTTGGACAGAGAAGCAATTTATGGAGGAAGACTTCAATTTTTTTTAATCTCTATTTTGTAATATACTATGATTTTTTTTTTTTTTCATGCCACAGAGGAAATGAGAAGTTTTCAAGGGATTAGAATCTATAAGATGTTGCACTTACACAATTAATTAAAACACTCTTCTTGTATGATGTGTATAATTCTAGTGTAATTTGTTTGATCAAATAAGTTAACAATTAAGTATTTTTGGTCAAGACTTTAGGAGTCATTCAGTACGCGGATAAAATAATCTCAAGTAATTTGATCGAATAAGGTGAAATATTCAATGATTAAGTATTATTTTATCTCACGTAGCAAACGATCTCTGAGAGCACTGATCCTAGGTGAATAAGTAGTTGAAAGATTAACTAAGCAAATTCATTAGGTCGTATTTTTCTATGCTGGCCAAATAATTGTGCGACTACAACTAAATAAACACATTAATTAATTTCTGAAAATAGCCAACGTATTTGTAAAAGAAACAAACAAGATTATAGGTGCTAACAACTTGATTCTTTGATTGTTAATATTTTAATTAACCTATGTGTTATAATGTTATTTTTGCAGAACAGGAAGTACAGAAAAAAATTAGATGTTTACGAAGAGACAAAAAAATTCAAATAATTTTTTTAGTAAGTAAACTTGGACGCACTACTATCGATATATAATATGAATTCATCAAGAATATAATACGATGCCAAGTATATAATAATAATTATTATTTTTTTCCTTCAACAAAGTACCAACTTGTTTACACTTGGAATATTAAGAAGAGTTCACTGTACGGAATCAAATATTAGGAATTAGTAATCACATTATGACAATACATACGATAAACCGATGACTAAGATGTATTTGTCCTTATTTTGATTTTTTTTTAAAAATGTTAGTGTGATGGCCAGAGATACTTGTATTAAAGATTAATTAAAGAATTTGCCTTTGAATATTTTAATCCCCCCTCGCCGCTCCCAACATTTTTAAAATCACAATCAGACACTCAACTTAATTATTTTAGACCTAATCAAAGTCCCTAATAATTTATTTAAGACTCGATCTCTTTTTTGCCCCATATTAAAAAAAAAATCACTAGATTTGACATATGAAAAAAGGCAGAAAAAGTTTGAACATTCACTATATATACGTAATAAATAAATAAATTTAACTATATATAGATGTGTAATTTTTTACTATAAAGAGTTGAGATGAATACTTTCAATTCTACCTAGCTCTGCCCTATTCGTATGGCCAATAATGTAGGAACAACTATAGTACTCTTTTCATTCTTAAATACTTATATTTTTGGCAAAATATATAAACAAGACCCTTAATTTGATTTTAGCGAATAACTATGCACTCTAATTTTGAGAGTGTACAAGTAGACATTTAAATTTGTATAAAATTAAACAAGTAGACACATGTGTCGTACATGGCATAATACACATAGGACACCATGTAGGACACAAAATTGTCATATAGGATGCCATGTAGGACAAATGTGTCTATTTATTCAATTTTATACAAGTTTAAGTGTCTACTTGTGCACATCAAAAGTTTAAGGTCATAGTTATCAGTTAATGCCAAGTTAAGAGTCATATTTATATGTATTATGCCTATATTTTTATAGCAAGGATAACAAGAATATAGGAACGAAGAAAGTATGTATTGGACTTTTTTTTTTGTTTGTTAACTTTTACTTTACTAGTATTTTAAAAATAATTTTTTACTTTTATTTGTCATATTTAATAATCAGAAAAAATAATTTTTTTCTTCTTATTTTATCATAGTATAAAAATACTCTAGCTAGATTCAATCCTAGGTCTCACGGATGGATTTTCTAGCTTGTACCAGCAGCGCAATGACACTTCTATGCTTTTCATGAATGTATTGTTAATTATATCTTAATTTCTGCCAGTTTCGATAAGTAGATATACATATTTTTTCTTTTTGTAGTTACTGGGTGTACATGGGTGGGTCCGCCTATGCTACTAAGATTCCCCATTTTATCTTCAACATAAATAGTTATTCTCCAAATTATTTTTCAAGACCTAAAATTAATTCATACAAATATTAATATTATGATAAGACATTATATTCATCATTATTTATTTAAGGATATGCAAACTTCAAAATGAAGGAATAAAATTGATAGGAGGAAGTGAAGTATACGGTTAAAACATATCTTACAGCGAATTATTATCTTGCACAGTATTCTTGTGTACTCTGCACTCTCTATACCTTTTAATAACACATGTCACCTAGCTAGTTATAATTATACGAATTACATTGGTATTTTCCGTCTATTATTAATTTTATTCCCTTCATTCCGATTTTACTAGATTAGAATCATTCTCAACGATCTCAATTTGATTTTTTCCTAAACAAATGAAGATGCACTTAATAAAAATGAAATAGAATGAGAGGAATTTGTAAGGTAAATGACAAATCAATATTAGATTGAGAGACATTCAATTCACTTCTCTCACAGGGTGCTAAAAAAACACCTCTGCAAGGAAAATTTCACAAGATTTGTTTACAAATCTGATTCTGACCCATAAAAAACACTACTAATAATATCATGTAGTTCCTAGGTCAGTGTTAACGGAAAATAAATTTAAAAAAAAAAGAGTGAAAAATTTAGTGGATGTTAGAAAAAAGAGAAGCAAAAAAAAAAACACCAAATTTGCTTCATCTTGAGCTAGCCCATCCTTGTTTCACTCCACGCCTAATATTCACTCGCACATAACGGAAATTTAGTGCACCAAGATTTTACCGGAGCATTGAAGTTAATGACCGGAACACAACTTCTTCGCATGGAATTGTAATTCCCATGTCATGATCGAACCCAAATTCTTCTTCGGATTGTCGAAGGAGGCATTGAAACTCGGGATGAGTCAAAAAAGAAATAGGTACAATGTATCGAGTTCTATTTTCTCCAACGTAAACTGCAAAATGACCTTTGGGCACGTCAATTGGAAGGTGGTCTTCATCGTTATAGCTGTTTTTCTTACCCAAACTTGAACATCTTTTTAGAATTTGCTTCAAGATTGCTGCTTGTGGCATCTTGTTTGATTTTCTAATAGCCATATTTAAATATTTTTTTTGAAGAAATTTAAAGAAGTTTAGCTAGAAGAAGGAGGTGGAGTTTAGAATAGAAAAATGTGAAGCTATTTATCGAGGAAAGACCACAGTTTTTTATTATTATTTTTAAAAAGAATATTATTATTTTTTTAAAAAGATTTTTTAATTTTTAAAAAAAAAGGACAGAACACGGGTGTTTTGGGATAAGTGAATAAGAGGAGTTATGGACAAAGTGGGGGCCAAAACCCATTGGGTTTTAGGGTTCTATTTATGACAATGAGGACCCTTCTCATTAATTAACGATGAGTTACCAAAATTCATATTTGAAAAACAAATAAATAATAATAATAATAAAAAGATATTTGAAAAAAAAAGATTAAAATAATTGAAATTTTTGAAACATGGCTTTCACTGATCTAGGAAGGTTACAAGTTTCAACAACAAAAGTATTAATGATACTTGTTCTATTTCCAACATCCTGTCTCAACACTTATGTTCATTTTCTTTTTCAACAGAATACACCTTCATTCTTTTTATATGTATGATGACTATATTTTATTTATAATGAGATATTAATTAATTTAAATTCGTGTAAAATTTGGATTCGAAATCTTTATGATGGATGGAGGTGTTCTGTTCTATCAAATCTCACTACACACGTAGGTCAAGCTCGAATTGTAGAGAATATATAGATATTTATGAGTAAATTATTTTCTATACTTGAAGGTTTTTTATTTTCTAATTATAAGATTTGAATTAAGATTAATTACTCCATTCTAAAATTAGTTCAAAAAATGGAAATGCTCAGAACTATTATTATTAATAATGAGATACATTAACAAATAACAACCCACCTACCGATGTGGGACTACTAATTACATTTGAAGTACTTTTAATGTCTTTGTACACGAAAATTCAATTATTAGATTAAATAGTACTAAAATATAATTTTCATAATTTTGATAATGACATAATTGCTCCTCAAAATATTTTCCACGTATTTGAGGAAGTATTTTTATATATAATAATATTTTTTTTTTCAAAATTATATGATACATATTATTTTTAATATACTAAATTAAATCAAATAATGGACAAAAATAATGTCATCATTACTTGAGTACTATTTTTATACACGTTGTTAAGCGATCCGTATATCTTGCACAAGATAGAGTGAAGAAATTGAGTTCGGAACCTAAATAACCACAAAAAGATGAAAGTAACCAAAATAAGCCACTATTCTAGTAAGTAACTAAAATAAGCTTAGTGAATTTTTTTTTTGTTTTATACAATATTTCAAACGTTTTCCGTTAGACTCATAATGTGTATATTTTAATATATAATGGAACTATTTTTACACTTTGTAAAACGGAACTATTTCTTACACTTTGTAAAATGGAAATTTTTCTTACACTTTATAAAATGGAAGAAGATTACATTTCAAGAAAAGTTACTTTCGCGAAATTCAAAATGATGGGTCTCTTTTTTTATATATATATATATATATTTATTTATTTATGCATCAAATTTTACATTTCAAAAGTTGAATTTTTGGATCATGCTTTTTGGAGAATTTGAAATTAAATTTCAAATCATAATTTCAAATTGCATATTCAATCATTAATTATAAATCCTGACTTCATATTGTATGTCCAAACACAAGCTAGACACCATCAAATCTATTTTTGTACTGATGAAATAGCGTGGTGTAGATTGTTGCTCATGAGCAAGTGGAACCCAAATGATGTTGTTTGACAGAATATTATTTTTATAATTAGTTTTAATTTACCTAAAGGAAAAATATAAATCTTTCATATTTGACTAATCCTTTGATTCTTGGAGTAAAAGATTTTGGACTCTTATAGATTGAAATTCGACATTTCTTCTCACTTTACGTTATACATAATGTGCAGGTAAAGTAACTTTTCTTAAAGTGTAAGATTTTCTTCCATTTTATAAAGTGTAAGAAAAACTTACATTTTATAAAGTGTAAGAAATAGTTTCGTTATACAAGGTGTAAAAAATAGTTCCGTTATATATTAAAATATACACATTATGAGACCAATGGAAAATGGTTGAAATATGGCATAAAATGAATGTTTTTCTTCTACTAAGTCTATTTTAGTTACTTACTAGAATAATGACTTACTTTGATTATTTATATTTTTTATGGCTTATTTAGGTTCGGAACTCGAAGAAATTAGGGAGGAGTAAAAAGTAGTACTCTGAGAAGTACGAAAAAGGAACCTTACTTTTTTCGAACAGTGTTTGTTTTTTTTTGAATGTTTTGTTTCTATTTTTCTTTGATTCTATTAAGATAGAAAGAAAGTTGATGAGAAAGGCATGTCCACTAGTCTCGTAGAAGTACAAATAAAAGACTATTTGCAGGTTTGACTATAGCCGTTACTTACATCGTTATTGACAGTTTCACAATATCCTAGATATATGTGTGATCTTTTCATTTTTAGCGTCAAATATTTTATTTCTCAAGAATCTTTCAGACTTTGTTAGCCAAGATTTTCTGTGTGAATCAATAAAATTTTAACCAACTCCAACTACCAATGTAACCAATTCTTTTAAATTTGTCCCTAAAAACCAATTTGCCTTCGATCTTTGAGTCTAGGGTATCTGGAAACAGCCCTTACGTACTTTTATTAGATAGGAATAAGGTTTGTATTGATACTAATATCTTAGCTTATTAATGGTTACAATTTATAAGATTTTACTAGATTTGTTTTTGTTATTGTTGTTGTTCATGTGAAGTGACATTTGGTAATAGAAATTTATAAAAGATTCAAATTTTATACGTTATGAATTATATTCATTTTACTCAATTGATGCTCTTTCAAATTGTTTGGTTTCTTCTTTGGGCTAAATTATCGGAACCTATCATCAGTCCAAATAATTATATAGTTCTACAGTTTAAACGTTTTTTCCTTTCATCATAGGAACTAAAACTCCAATTTTAATAAAGAATCGATATATCTAATTCATCTCGTCATATTCCTTGATGGAGTTCTCGTATTATATTGTTGGTGATAGAAAGATTTGAGATTGGGATTTCCTTCTTCAAAGTGGTCCAAGACAGACAATATTGATCCCCATATATATCCAAAGTCCAATATATATGATCACCACAGAATTAACTAAAATTCCCAAACAAAGCCTTTGGCCCTATTATGAGAGAAGAGAAAAAAAGAAAGAAAGGGCAGTTAGAGACATTAGGAATTGCTTGCATGTTCTAAGGCTGAGATATAGATCCACATACCTATCAATCCTTCATTGATGTGTTTCTTTCCTTACATAAGTACAACACTCTCAAGAATTAATAAGACTAGTTTATTCAAGATTTTAATTAGATGATGAGATGATATTTTATGAATGCAGGGTAGATTCAAAATTTTAAAGTTTATGAATTTCTACAATAATTTTAAGTTAATATACAATAATAATCAAAATAACGGACCAAGTGTCAACTTCAAACTAAATATAATTATGTATCTCAATCATTTTTTAAAAACAAAAATACATGGTCTAGACAAAAGTTATTGGATTTACGTGAATTCGGGTGGAGTGGGTTAGACTTAGGGGTAGGCATAAATACCCGAAAACCGAAAAACCGAACCGAACCGAACTATTTCGGTTCTTCGGTGTCGGTTCTTTTTTTTCGAAACTTCGATTCTTCGGTTCAGAGTTCGGTGTAAGGGTCTCGAAACTACGGTGCACAGAAGAACTGAAATTTTATTAAATAAATTTAAAAATATTTAAATTATATTATTTAATAATACTTACTATATCTTTTGACTCAAAAAATTTACCTAGCCCATTTCAATTTTTAAAATTTGGAGCCTAAACAAAACAGTAAAGGGCACACTTTATCATTTACACTTCAAAACAGTAAAGGGCACCCAATCTAAACAAAACTATTTTGATGTTTTTACTTTTTATTATTAGACTGTTAGTTGTTACTTTGAAGTTTGAAATGTGAAGTGAACAACAATTGTTACTTTATCATATTTCCTCTTTATTTTTATTCACACCCAAAAACTATTTAAAAACACCGAATTAAATCGAACCGAAATTTGATTAAACCGAACCGAAGAACCGAACGTCCACCCGACTCCCTCATTAGTTGGAGAATAAACATCAGGTTGTTTGCTAAGACGGATTTGAGCAATCCTCTAACTAATTTTTGGGTTGAGTTAGGATCAAAATTCGTTTTTTTATATGGTATCAGAGATTAGGTGAAAGGTTGAGTTAATCCCGTCATATCTTAACAAATAACAACCAGTTCACCAGATCCTCCCCTTTAAATATGTAATTATTACTCTCTTTTTTTTTTTTTTTCGATCTCCTCTAAAAGACAAGAAAATCTTGTTATTTCTTTAACAATTTATGATCTGTAATGGACCTATCCGTCGAATAAGAATATATATATATATACGTATGATGATGATGGAAAAAAGAAGAAAACGAACAGATCTTGTTGGATTTTAAAAGAATCTAATGTATATACTGTTTATTAATATGAGTAATTTTTTCAACTGGAAAAGAAAACAGAGCAATTTTATTGTCAAAAAGGTAAAAACAGTTGAAGAATGGCCTTTTCTGTTTTCACTTTACCCATGTTCTCTAATTCTTTCTTCTCGATTTACGTAACATAGTAAGGATGTTGAAAGTCAATTTTTTTTAGTTTGATCATATATTTGGAGATACGATTTGTAAGATTTTTGAAAAATAACTTACTATATAAAAAAAATATTAATTTAAATATTTGAAAAACATATCCATAAATCAAATATATCATATAAAATGGCACATCTAAAATATTATTATACGTAAACTTTTCAGCGTATGAAAAGAGGGAAATACACATGCAAGAAAGAGAGTATATAGTAGGTGCATGAAGTAATAGTATGCCAACTATTACTATTTGAGAAGTATATTTTGAATAAAGCTGTCAAAAAAGAACGGCCCAGCACCACCGGGTCCAAGCCTCGCAGGCCATGGAATTTGAAGGGATAGGTCGGGCTGGCCCTTCATTTGGAAGGGCCTGAAAATGCTCAACCCAACCCAACCTTAGAAGAGCCGAGGGCTGGGGCGGGCTAGCCTTTCTTGTTTTCATTTTTTTTCTTTTCAAACTTATAACTCTATAACATCAAGAAAATGAGAAGATTTTCAAATCAAATATGACAAACAATGGTGTTATTTTAATAACACTAGCAAAAAGTCTAGTATAATTAATATGTATCTCGCATACCAGATACGCGAGCGAGATATGAGAGTGACAAGTAAGATTGGAGGGAGGCGAGGGCACAAGATTTGTCTATGCATCCTAGATACATGCAAATCTATTTGGATAGAGTGTATCTAGAACAAATTAACCTAATTTTGAGTCCATATATTCTGAGATTCATGTATCTGGACATACCAAAATCTGGTAAGATTCATAATATTACAACATATCGTGTATTTAAGTAATTAAATTATATACTAATGAGGTTATTGTAAGTCACCCTTAAATAAAATTTTTTGGCCCATGGGCCGACCCCAGCCCCGGCCCTAATCAAGCCTCAAGGGTCAAATACTTATATGGGCTGGGCTTATAAGCCCTAGTTTTAGATGGGTTTGAAAAATCTTATCCCAACCCCACCCCAATAACGGATTGGGTTGGACCGGCCCCATGTGCTAAGCCCATTTTGACGGCTCTAATTTTGAACATGAATCCCTCAACTCTATACTTATTAGTTAACTACACCACAAGTGGTAAGTGACGGTGTTCGTGATGGTGCTTCAGGATTTCAATGTAATCACGACTTATTTGTTAGTAGATGATAACTATAGTCCCATGCTTCGAGCCTTACGAATCACTACTAAAGAAGAAATGCGAATATTTCCCATGTTGAGTTAGGGGAACTTCTGATTGATTATTTTTAATTTGTGTAGTTTCTAAATATGTGTTTATATTTTCAAAAAACTTAAAAATGATATTTAGATTATTCACACACACCTAATACTATAGCAGAGTAATATTTTTTTTTTTTTTGGGAAATTAATGAATGAGTGGTCCCTGTACTGAGCAAAGCACGGAGAAGTGTACAACAAATTATCAGTAGTGAACCACAAATATCATCTATGGGTTGTATGATGGTGACCCATACCACATGGAGGCCATGTTACTCTCTTCAAGCCCCCAAATATGTTTTTAGTAGGCGTTTCATTATATAATTTAAAGTTTTGATTTGAAATCAGTATTTATATATATGATATTTACACAAATTTAATTTCGAATTCAAATTCTACAAACAAAGGTTTAACTCAAATATACCACAACTAGTTGTAGTAAAGACAATACTGTGGCCCCTGTGTGATATCAATATCATTTACGTACTTGAAACTGTCTTGTTTATTTCACTCTGTCATTCATATGCTCTAATTTTTAGCCTCAAATTTTATATGGTCCTATAATTGATTTTTTTTTTAAAAAACATACTTACCCTACTTCCAAGGACCATGCTTCCTGATTTTTTTTTATCTTAGTATAGTTACTATAAATGATAAAACTTGAGGTCAAGGATTTGACTCATTTGAGGGGACTTGAAAATCATAGCTCATAATAGGTGATATCCAAAATGGACCATCCTTTGATTGTAGCTCTATTTTACCATATTAGACATCAAATATATGAATAATTAGAACCCCGCAACTCTAACAAGTTAGACTTCAGAACTCATAAATTTTAAATTCATAAACGATTCAACATGGGTTGTTTTCACGGACTGGGAGGTGAGATATAGTAATTGTCGGTTCATAATATATATGTAGTGTACCATATTAGACATCACAGATAAGAAATATGAGAGCTAAAGAGAAATAGAGGGCCCAGAAATCAGGAATATGATAAAATAGGAAGTTTCCAGGAAATATACTCATCATGTATGAAACTTCACCACTTCAAATTTGTGAAAAGTTAAGGATATATATACAGTATATAATAGTAATATTATTGAAAGTTTTAACGTTGTCCACTCATGATTTCAGTCAAATATGATTGATTTGCCATATAGATCGAACAAATAATTTGATCCGAAGCCATGTTAATTTAAACTATGAGTCTATTTGGCACTTAAAAATTCTAAATCCTGAATCCGCTATTATAATCAACAAAAGAGGTTTACAAGCTAGCAACAGAAACATTTATAATAAACCCCAGACAACGCATGCTCATTCATACAAATTCCAGTATCCAGATATACCTTAAGCAACAAATGTTTATTTAACTAATTATTAAAATTAAATTGAATTAAATTAATTATGAACTAAAAAGGATAAAAGGATAAAACATATAAAAAAAACATAGTTAAATCAATGGGATAATCCACCCTATCCCTAATTATATATGCACTCCATTATTAAGATTTAAGAGCTGTGAAAATGTGAATTAACAGCCGATGGATGATTTGAAATTTATGGATTCTTGCCTAGATTTAGGTTCACAATAAAATATTTATAAAAAAATATTAGATTTTCTAATAAAGACCAAGTAAAAGCTATTAGGTTCATCAAAATTCATAACTAATGGTTTAGATCCGGTCCATTTCATGACACTTGTTCAAGAACATTATGCTTCAACATCAAATGTTGTAGTTTGATGGTAAGTATCAATTCATCCTTAATTAAAAAATTTGAATTTAAATTCTAGCTAGTTCATCTTTGGTAGAGAATATATCATCTCCAAAATGAGACCTTTTTTAATGAAATTTTAAATTAGCTGTGTTTGAAAATAAATATCGAACACCAGAATAGAAACACACATACAAAATACTTAGCATTATGTTTGCCAAAGTCATTAATAATTTCATATCATTGCTTTTGTTCAATGTTACTGTATATATCATCTCCAAAAAGATGCAAATTTAAATCTGTGTTTGAAAATAAATATTGAACACCAGAATAGAAACACACATACAAAAATTCATTATGTTTGCCAAGTCATTCATAATTTTTATCATTGCTTTTGTTCAATGTTACTATAAAGATGGATCTTTGGCCAAATTATAAGGGGAGGATGATTCACGTCCACCAATTTCACATCACTTTTCCGATGTGGGACTTCTCAATCAATACCAATTTCAATTATGCTCAATTGGATTAAAAAAATAGATAAGATGCATTAAAAATACAGAAAATTTGAGAGACAAATGTATCCAAAAATGACAATTAAATAGATTTAAGAAGCATTGCATTCACTTCTCTCACAGGGTGCTTAAGAACACCAGTACTGCAAGGAAAAAATTTCCAACTAACCCATAAAAAAAAACATTACTAATATCCATGTGATTCCTAGGTTAGGGTTAGAGGAAACTCACAAACAAACAAAAAACAAAAAGAGTAAAGAATGATGTTACAAAAAAGAGAAGCAAATTGCTTCATCTTGAACACACATCCTTCTTCACTCCAAAATTAACTATTCACATTTTTTCTTGTTTCCAAATAATTAACTATCTCAGTATGGAAGTAAGTGATTGGAAAATGAATTCTTCACAAGGAATTGTGATGCCCATGTCATGATTAAAGCCAAATTCTTCCTCAGCGCAACGAAGGAGACATTGAAACTCAGGATTAGTCAAGAAAGAAATAGGTACGATGTATCGTGTTCTATTCTTTCAACGTAAACTGCAAAATGTCCTTTTGGTACGTCAGTCGGAAAGTGGACTTCATTCTTCTTGCTCAAACTAGAACACTTTTTCAAAATTTGTTTCAAAAGTACAACTTGTGGAAGCTTGGCCATTTTGGTATGTATTTCTTGTAGAAAGTTAAGAGATTTAGTAATAAGAAATAGACTACTTTTTACTTTTTGGTATGAGAGAATATGGTGTTTGGAATAAGATGAAGGTATTTATGAAGGAGAATTGGCCCCTACTATCTTTATTTTCTGTGGACAAAGAGGACCCTTCTATTTCCACTTGGCTGTAATTTTACCTAAAATATTTACCAAACTTTATTTATTAGATTTAACAGAAACAACAAAAATAATATATAATCTTATTATTGGTCAAGTTTAAAGAGCGTAGAATATAACTAAAATCACCAAGATAGTCCTATTAAAATGATTTATTTTTTTAAAAAGGTACAAAATTACACCTCTCAAAAAGTTTATTTTCAATGTTTTGTACCAAATCGAATAATGAAAGAAATTCATTTGTATGTACTATCATGATGTATAATTTGAACATTTCTCAATGACAATGAGACATAAATAATTATATTAAATTAGTTTGAGAAAAACACTGACATTAGAATAAAACAGATTGATCTTTAAACAAGACCAAATGGCACTGTAGAGAAATCACGGACGAGCAAAATAAGTGTACTCACAAGTACCAAATATGAACCTTTCTTTTTCAGAAAATGTTTGGTTTTTAGTGAATGTTTGGTTTCTGGTTTTGTTTGATTCTATTCAGTTACTACTAATAGAAGAAATGTAATTTACTTGTTAAAACAACAATGATATGGTCTTAAAAGTATGGACAATCTTCTTTTCTTCGAATTTAATTTTAGGATATATATGAGTTAGAATCACAATCTAATTTTACATTGTATCAAAGTAGAATCCATCCCATTCAATATTGACCCCAAAAATAAATTTATGTATGCACCGGATGCTAAGCATTGTATTTGAGGTGTTGAAGAATGACAAAAATCTTACATCAATAGTAAATGAGGTGTAGAAGAATGACAAAAATCTTACTATCTTTCAATAGTAAATGAGGACCTAATTTTCTATTAGATGCATGCAGTAAATTTTTATATACAAATACCTTTTGATTTTTCCGTCCTATGGATTCCTTTCTTTTTAATTTTTTCGTGTAAACTTACAAATGTTAACCTATTCCAACTAACAAGGTAATTAATTGAGCATTAATTTGGATTTGTCTGTAAAACCAATGTCAGCTAATTGGGATCATGTGATTTTGTATTTGCTTAATCACTTTTTTTCTAACTCACTCTCCCTTTCTTTACATCGTTAATTAATTAATAGAGAAGTACTGTACGAAATATTAAAAAACTTAAGATACTCAGTTTTAAACGGTGACTTTTAATTTTTAGGTTTCCGATGGAGTTTCTTTCTTTTTAATTTTTTCGATCATGGTCTTAAAAACTTCGACAAATGTTAAAATATTCACAACTACAACAAGGTAATTGATTGCAAACGTTGCATTAATTTAATGATTTGATTCTGTAAAACCAATGTTCATTTGCTAAAAAATGTGGACAAAATAAATCAGATGATTTTGCATAAATGAGCCGAATAATATTTGCATTGTTACTTTGACTTGTTCGACTCATCATGATGTTCTTGTTCCAACTTTTCCAACTTCCAAAAGACAAGCTCGATATATCAATGGCTAAACTGTTTCAATTTGAGTTGTAAAATTACCCGTTTGAAATCATGTTAAAATTTGGCTTTACTCACAATCCAAAGCTAACTCAAAAAAGGAGGATTGACCAAACTTTAAAACGAGTCAACGCATCTCATTAAACACCAGACTTTTTATCAATTTTTAAACAAATCCAACTTGTCTTTGGAGTGTTGATGATTTTTTATTTTTTAAAAGATAAAAACAAGGAAAGAAAAAGGGCAAGCAATTTTGGTGTGCAAGTTGAGAAAATGATAAGAGTTACCTTCTACAAAGTGGTCCTTTAATTTTGTGATGAGTAGTAGTTTTCAGATAAGGAAATCCATTTCAAAGTCCAATATGATCACCACAGAATTAAATTAAATTCCCACACAATTTTTGGCTCGATTATGAAAGAACAGAAAAAAAGAAGGCAAGTTAGAGACACTATTATTTTTCAGCATGTTCAAAGGCTAAGAAAGTGATTCACATATCTATCAATTCTCTTTATTGATATGTTACGTACTCTATCTATGTCCAACATTTTTGTCGTCTTTTACTTTACTTAGATACCCCTTTAAGGGGTCGTCCGAAAGGGCGTATAAGAATAATGTGTATTAATAATGCTGATTTTGGTTATATTGAAGTTATTTATTAGATAAAACTGTAAATAAGTTTTTTGATAAATAGTAAATTCAAATGCACTACCATAGTTTTAAGGATACAGAATATAATTTTTTTATTTTTTTTTAACGAATTGAAAATAAAAGAGTGGTACGTAAATTGCGATAGTGGAATTACTAGAATGAAAAAAAGGAGGTGGTCCATGTACAAATTATCACAATTTGATCTATGTGTCCCTCCATATTGCACATGGAGGACATGTTACTCTAATGTATATTTATTTCAGTCACAATAAGTATTTAAATTTAGTACAACTACAAAAGACAATATATATATACATATACCGTGTGATATCAGCATCAACTACGTACTTCAAATTGCCATATGAAGCTTCACTTCACTCCCCTATTGATATGATATAGTTTTCAGCCTCAAATTTTACATGGTCCTATAATTGATTTTATAAAATTAAATGGACTACCTACGCCTCTTCTAGGACCAAAGCCCCCTCTTTTTTTTTGTTGGACATGGATAAATATTGTTTATGAAACGAGTTTGTAGATGGAACTGAAATAACTTTGATTCAAATTATGTATCATTTTTAAGTTGTTCATTTAAATTGAAATAATTCTAAAAAATTGAAATTCAAAATCGATAAACTTCAATTGTCGGTAGGAAAATAAAATATTCAGCATAGATATTTACAACCAACCTATATGTAAGAATGATGAAGAGAGGGCCCATATAAACAGGAATATGCTAAATTAGGAAGTTTCGAGGAAGTAGAATTGAAGTTGACTGCCTCAATTTTAGTGCAAATTTAAGGATAAGGATATCATGTGTTGTAATGAGCAACAAATTAAGGTTAGCAACAGGTTTAATAGACCCCAGACAACGCATGCACATTCATACGAATAATTCAGAAAATAAAATTAAATATCAAGATACCACCTATACCTTAAGCAACAAATGAGAAGTAACAAAATATGGCTTATATTATACAACTATTTGTAAATTGTACATGCATCAAATAATCCACTAATCGTTTCAAACAAGTTTTAATTAATAATTATGCTTTAGGTTCAAGCAAATTGCCATCTACTATATGAATCGTTGCTTGTTATGTTTCTCTAGTTGAATTGTTCTGATCAGGACAAAATTATTACAAAATACAAATAAAAGTGAAAACCTTGTGCTTGGTTTAAATAAGATAAATAAATTGAAGTGAAGGGAGTACTACATAATTTCTAATCAGAGTTATTGTGTTTAAATCAAAGAAATTAATGGAGTCATCTTTTGTGAGTAATTGTTTATCCCAAAAGAGAGAGTTTCTGCAACAATTCGGATTAGTCATACTCGAAAATAAATACTTAAATCTAAATTCAGTGGAAACATTAAGTGATTCTTCTCATTTGTCGTAGCTTTGGTGGACAAAGTTACTAGGTACCTAATGTTGGTGGGAGGTGGCAGATATCCCGTGAAATTAATCAAGGTGCGTGAAAGCTGGTTTGGACACCAAGGTCATTACAAAAATAAAAAATACTCGATCTCAAATTTGGAACGCACACAACAAAGGAGTACTAAATATTGTTCACTTTCTCTTCATTATTTTACTTGTCATTTTTAACATATCAAGAAAAGACTAATGATATCACTACAACATTTTAGGCCTACAACCACACTAAATCTGGACAACACTTGTAAAGTGTTGCCTAAAATACTTTTGGGGACGCTTTTAAAGTGTAGCCCAAGTTTTTAACTTTTGGCATCGATAATATTGGCAACACTTGTAAAGTGTACTCTTTAATGGTATAGGCTACATTTTATAAGCATTGTTACAGTATGATATAATTGGCAACAACTATTTACATATATGGCCACACTTTTAAAATGTCCTATTTTTATAATTGTAAAAACAACACATTACAAGTGTGACCTTAAAATTTTCACTAAAATATTATATTCCCTCCAACATTTTTAACTCTCCCTCCCATTTTTATTGGCCAAAAATAATAATTCATAAAACATTAATCAGAAAAATGACACACTTTTCTCTTTCTTTGAAGAACGACACTTTTCTTCGGGAGGCAGAAGGGAAGAGCGGTGAAGAAGAGTGAGTGAAGAAGAGTGGTGAAGATCCAAGCTAAGAACGGAGCGATGCTAAGAACTCGGAGAGCGATGATAAGGTGAAGAGATAAAGTGACCATGATTTCTTCGATACCGATTTCGTCAAGCGTAAGTACAGATTCTTGATTCTTGGTTCTTGAATTTATAACTATGTTTTCACACTTGTATGTGTAAGGATGTGTTTTAATAATCACCATGGGTGCTTGTACCTCAAAATCTCCAAGACCCAATCCTTATTCCCCATAAGAAATTCTTCCCTGGTCGAAAACACCAAATCTTCTTCAAAACCCGAAAAGATAATGAAGCTAAAAATCACCTCTACTCCAGGTGAGGTTGTTTAAACGCCTTTTCTCCTCCTTCTCCAAATGAAGCATATTAAAGCTTTGTAGTAGAGTGTCTTATTGTTGTTAGAGTTGAGTTTCTACTTTTCCATGCTTTGTTTGGCGTGCCTGCTATCTTGATTTACATGTCTGCATTAGAGTATCTTTGGATATTTCTCATGTTGTCCCTGTTCTTTGGCCTAAGGTGGACTTCGAGTTTGATATAGCTACTGCAATCTGCTATAAATATGCAAATCTGTAATTTGTAATCTGTAATCTACTATAAATCTGCAAATCTACAAATCTATAAATCGTAATCTACAACGCAAATTTGCAAATTTGTAATCTACAATTTGCAAATTTGCAAATCTGCAATCTGCAATTTCACAAATTTGTAATCTGCAAATCTGCAATTTGCTATCCATCCTTTAAAGATGTAACCAAAACTTTCTTCGCCAAGAAGACAATCAGCTCGGATGTTCCTAGTTGCATTTTTCAGTTTATTGTAGGTAAATGACTTGAGGTTGCTTGGATCAGATGAATCATTTGTGCAAAAATTGTTGTAAAATGAGTCATTATAAGAATGAAACTGTTCCTTTTTCACACTGCCAAAAGAGCCAAAATTAGAATATGAAATAGTATTTGGTTGGTTGAGCGAGAATTTGAGTAAATGAATCCTTACTATTCATGTCACTCCACTTAAGCTTCTCCAGTAGAACAAGTAATGTACATTTTCTATTTTCTTGTAAATTTCTAACAAGACTAAAAAAATCCAAACAAATATTGTAACCCAATATACCAGAGCAACAAACTTCTATACAAACCAGAACACAAAAGAAATGAATAAGAAAGGATTCAGGAGGCAGAACTATGTTCTACTATTGGTCATTGTCTGACTGCTTGTGAAGAAGGTTCAAGAGGCAGAACTCTAATGCAGAATGGTTGAATATGAATTTGGTATGCAGCGAATAAGGTAGGTGCATAGGTTCGGATTATACATTTTTTTTGAAGGATCTTTGAGTCATCTAGTAGTCTGGAAGGTTCAGTTATAGGGTGAGTCCTGGAGGTTAAGCTGCGGTAGATAAGAAAGCCCGGTAAGAACGCACTCCATATGCCCAGTTTGCTACTTTACGGTGCAAAAATAAATGCCTAGCACTCTCTCCAACATTGTACGATGGCACATATAACATTCATCGGGCGTGTTTTCCTTCGGAAAATGCAGTTAACTTTAGCCTTAAAAATCAGTTCAACTTTCCTGCTTAGAACTTGGAAGGCTACATAACACTTGAAGTAAAATTAATGAACTCTTTTTAAAATCAGGTTTCCAGTAAATCTTATCACAGGGTTCTGTTAAGCCTTGAACACTTCTAGAGTCTTGAAAATTTCACAACTTCTTCTTATTCACAGTCCTTCTATAATAATATTTCACCCTTTAGGATTCAAGATTATAGCTAATCTTGCTTCAGGTCAAGGATAACTAAGAATGAATAAACTCTACGAAACTTTAAGTTTTTTTGGTGTGATCGACTATCTATTATAGGATCATTGTAATGTTTGATTGAATGTTTAAACATGGTAGTAGATGTTTGATACTTCTCTGATATGGTGTGCACAAGAATGAGATTTTAAAATTTTGAGACAGTTTTAAAAAGCTCAAAAAGATTTTCACACTATATTGTACTTTTGGTCTTCTAAATAAAGTGTTTTAACTTCTTTAAAATGTTGTTTACAACTTGAACCTGCTTCTCGATAGAATTTCTTAATTTTGATTAGTTCATTTAATTGTGTCTATCCTATTAATTTACTTTCTTTCTTAATTGTGTCTATCCTATTTATTTTACTTATTTTTCCTTAGAAAGATAATCAACATTGAAGCATTTGTGGAGAATTCAAAGGTCGATTTTGGCACAAAAAAAATGCTATGACTAGGTAGGAAACTTTTTATCATCTCATAACACCTCGTTTCGATAACTTACTCATGACTTTTAAAACTTATTTGTGAAGTAGTTAATGATTTAATGATTGTTCTTGTAAGATTAAATATTGATATCTTCTTCTAGAATTCAAATATCCCATCCAAGGATTGGATGGATTTACCAAGGTATAGCAAACGATATATTGATGGTGTTGAATCATTCCTTGATTTTGCTTACTCTTATGGAGATTCTCAAGGAGAGGAAATTCAGTGTCCATGTGCAAAATGTTGTAATATTCATTGGACTCGAAGAAATGTAGTGTATGATCATCTAATATGTTATGGATTTGTTAAAGGTTACACTAGATGGATTAATCACGGGGAATGAGATATCAAGTTGAATATTGACGATGATATGGATTACTCGCGTGATGATATTGATGGGCTGCCGAATGATCAATTTAGAGATATTGCACAGCCGGAAGCGAGTTTCGATGGTTCAAATGCGATGCCAAGAAATACTATAACTTAGTTGAAGAGGCAAGACAAGAATTATATCCAGGTTGTACAGATTCTCTAAATTATCATTCACACTTCGCATATTTATTGAAGTGTCTACATGGATGGAGCAATGAATCATTCACTTTTCTTTTGGAGTTATTAAAAAGGCGATGCTTGAGTTGAACATTCCTCCGTTTTACAATAAAACTAAGTCTATGGTTAAGAATCTCGATCTTGATTATGAGAATTGATGCATGTCCAAATGATTGCATGTTGTTTAGGAATGATCATAAGGATGATGAATTTTGTCATACTTGCGGAGCTTCACGATATATTAAAAATCCTGAAGTTGATAGTGAGGTTGAGCCTTCTAAAAATCACATCGACAGTTTTGACAAAGACTTTGAGACACTTTCCAATTCCTAGACTCAAAAGGTTATTTATGTGCTCAAAGACGGCAGATTCTTTGAGTGGCATGACTAGGAGCGTTAAAGATGGAAAGTTAAGGCATCCTGCAGATGGTCAAGCTTGGAAAGA
This sequence comes from Solanum commersonii, assembly GCA_029007595.1. Classification (NCBI taxonomy): domain Eukaryota; kingdom Viridiplantae; phylum Streptophyta; class Magnoliopsida; order Solanales; family Solanaceae; genus Solanum; species Solanum commersonii. The sequence continues at coordinate 1,478,497 of JAJTWQ010000132.1, forward strand.
TTTTGATAGGTTGCATCCAGATTTTCCACTAAATTCTCGCAATGTGAGACTTGGATTAGCAAGTGATGAGTTCAATCCATTTCGAACCATGAGTATATCTCATAGCACATGGTCAATTATGTTGATGGCATATAATTTGCCGCCTTAAATGTGCATGAAATTTGAATATTCTATACTTTTTTTACTTATACCTGGGCCACGATCACCTGGAAATGACATTGATATTTATTTACAACCATTGATAAATGTGTTAAAATTATTGTGGGATTTTGGGGTTGAAACATATGATGTTTCAAGAAATCAAACTTTTCAAATGCGAGCAGCTCTTATATGGACAATCAATGACTTTCCTTCATATGTTATGTTGTCTGGATGGAGTACAAAAGGAAAGTTTGCTTGCCCTTGTTGTAATTATAACACTAATTCTCGCTATCTTAAGCATAGTCAGAAAACGTGTTATATGGATCATTGTGCTTTTCTACCCATGGATCATCCATGGAGATCTCACAAAAGATCTTTCAATGGAAAAATTGAATTCAAGCCTCCTCCACCTTTATTAAAAGGAACTGATATGCTTAATAGCTTACAAGATTTTGAAAATGTGTTTGAAAAAGAAGAGAAAAAAGATCAAATGATGGCCCATGGAAAAAAAAAAAGGTCAATCTTTTTGAATTACCTTATTGGCATCACAACTTGTTATGCCCTGACCTTGATGTAATGCACATAGAGAAGAACATAGTTGATAGCATACTTGGAACTCTTTTGGATATTTACGCAAAAAAAGCGAAGGATCTTTGCAAAAGCCCGATATGATTTGAAAGAGATGGGAATTAGAAAGAATCTTCATCCAAAAGATATTGGAGATAATAAGAGAACAAAGTTTGCAAAAGCTTACTTCTCAATGACAAATGGAGAGAAATCGGTTTTTGTGGAGTTTAAAGACGGACCAAGCTACTGAAGGTAGTGCCTCCAATATATCTAAAGTGCGCAACCGGATAAAAAAAAAATTGTCTGGTTATAAGACCTACGTGATGCTCATTTCATGTTACATTACTTGCTTCCAATACCTATTAAAAGCATCCTTCCAGATCATGTGGCTATTGCTTTGATTCGTCTATGTTCCTTCTTCCAACGTTTGTGTTAAAAGGTTATCACATTAGAGGAACTAGATTGCTTAGAAGTAGAGATCACAGAAACAATAAATTAGTTGGAGCGAATTTTTCCTCCGTTATTTTTGATATATTGATTCATTTGCCTATTTATTTTGGGCGAATGAAAGTGATTAGGTGGTCCGATTCGAGAATCGATGGATGTGTTCCACCGAAAGAGAAATGGGTACATTCAAATCATATATCCATAACAAACGTTATCTAGAAGGTTGTATAGGCGAGGCACGTATGGAAATAGGCTATGAATTTATTTTCTAGATATCTACATGGAAATTTGTCTGATTTAATAGAAGAGCCAGAAATAATGATGAATGTGACCCAAGTGATGCAGAAACAGTGAGTTTGTTTCCTAAAAAGGGATGTCCTTCAGGAGCAAAGAACACTGATCCATTTATTTTAGATAACAAGACACTAAGTCAGGCATATGCATACTTATTGGGAAATTGTGATAAGATTCAAGAATATATTAGGTACTTTAATTTAATATAGTATTTTCTATTGTATAATTAATTTTTAACTTATTTTATTTATCGTTTTAACAAAAAAGTACATGTTGTGTAGAGAACATGAGCACAAGGTTAATAATCATTCGCGAAGATCTAAATTGAGCAAGCCGATGATCATTGTTAAAACTTCTCTCAATGGTTTAAAACTCGTGTTTTGCAAAGAGAATGTGCCCGATTTGATAAAACAATTATGTAGAGGACCAAATTATGTTGCTAAAAGATACTCTGGGTATCTCATTAATGGATATAGATTCCATATTAGGCAGCGTGATGCAAGGCGTAAAACACAAAATAGTGGTGTTACACTTGTTGCCTCAACTAAGAGCTTTGCAAACTCAAAGGATAAGAACCCGATTGATGCAGATTTGACTTATTATGGTAGAATAGTTGATATAGTTGAGTTAGACTATTATAGTCATTTTAAGATTGTTTTGTTTAAGTGCGATTGGTATGAGGTTGAAAAGGATATTTATGGCCTTACTTATGTCTATTTTAACAAGTGATGCTCTTAGGAAGAGCCTTTTGTGCTTGCATCTCAAGTACATCAATGCTTCTATGTGCAAGATCCATATGATCAAGATAGACATTATGTTATGAAGAGTGTTTCGAGAGACTTGTTTAACTTGAGTGGTGAATTAGAATATGATCTCCACAAAGTTATGAAATGAGTTGTCACCAACACACCAGAAGATGATGGTGAAGTTCCTTTAGTAAGGACTGATGTACAAGCAAACCTATTGATGTGCCTTCGGAGGAATTTGTTAATCAACAACTTGAGGTCGAGTATGAAAAGGAGTTTGAAGATGAGTCTGAAGAAGAGTTTGAAGAAGAGTTTGAAAAAGAGTGTGAAGATGGGTCTGAAAATGGGTCTGAAAACAAATCTAAAGATGAGTCGGAAGATGAGTCTAAAGACGAGTTTGAAGATGACACACCATGAGTTTTACTATTTTTGTGATGACCATATAGTGCTAACTCAGTCTTTTTGTTATTTAACTGTTTTTGTACAAACACCTTAAGATATCTAAGTATTCTATTGGCTTCGTTTATGCGCCTGATTGTTGTTTGGTCAATAATTTATGTTAGCTTCTTTAATTTATGTAATTATTATTTTATTGATGAGCATGTAATTCTAGCTTACTATTATTTTATTTGATTGTTCGTTGGCATAAACTTGTATGACTAAGGTTAGTAATATCTGGAGTATTCATGTTACAATTTTCAAATTGCTTTCTAATCAGTAAATGTGAATTGTTGTTGTTATCTAAATGCTTATTTTTTCCTATTATTATCAGGCATTGGACATTACGAGCGACACAGGTGAAGGTAGCACGGTGAAGGCGGCCAATGAAATGGAGTCATTCAGATGTAGTACTTCCTTATCTTTACGGAAGCTAAAAATTATTTCACTACTTGTTCTCATTAGCACAGTGAAGGCAACACATTTAAATCTTTTAAAGTTAGATTTCTGTAGCTTTTTCTATCTAATAATCCTAGAACGTATATGATTATGAGGCTAGAACCTCTTCTCTTTGCAGGTTTGCTTTTATCAAAATTAACAACCACCTGATTATTGTTTTGTAGGTTAACTTAATGTAGGGAAAGAAAATAAAGAGATTAAAAAAAAGAAGGAAGAATGAGTCAATCAGTAGCACTAAAGAAAAAGGGTTCGAATTCGAACAAAGCTCAAAGCCCATTGAAGAATATGAACTTTGATATGCAATACCGATCAAGTACTGAATTGGCTAACCAATTCAAGATTAAGAGAGAACAACTTGCTAACGAACGCAATGATAAAGCTAAGAAAGAGCATGCACCAATAGCGCATAAAAGAAAGAATTCTGAGGATTTCATTCCACAATAAGGAAAAAGTAAATTGGTTCAGTACAAATCAGTAATTCAATCGTCTTTAACGGAAGAGCTTGGTACCTCACATATGGTTGTTGGGAAAGGACAAACTAAACAGAGCTTATTTCAATCTGGAGAGTCCATTCAAGAGAAAGGAATTAAACTTTCTATGCACAACTTTAGGTTTCAAACGTCTTCCCAGAAAGGTGTTACTGCTTCAGTACATGTGATTGGGGAAACACTTAGTTATGCAGAGGAATAACATGATATTCAAGATCTACTAAACTTCAAACAGGTGAAGAGGAAGTCGATCCTACCGGCTACAAGTCTTGATTAATTTCTGGAAGAACAACAGCTGCAGAAAGAACATGATATTAATGATCTACCAAACTGCAAGCAGGTAAAGAAAAAGTCGATCATACCAGCTACTAGTCTTGATCAGTTTAAAAAAAACAAGCGATACACATAGGTGATGAAACAAAAACTGATAACCACACAAGAGGCGTGATCTTGTGGATCGAAAAGAAATGGGTGGGGATAAGTGTGCTATAGACGAGTGGCATAGATTGTAGTACAAAAGGTATGTCATAAAGCGTTGTAACATTTATTACTTACATAAAAGAAAATTTTTATTTCTCATCGTTACATAAATCTAGGAATATTGGAGCCAAAAAGTCTCCGAGGAAAAAGAACATGTAAGGATATTCACGCAAGAAATTTGGAGAAAAGAAAGAAAGTGACATTTGATAAAGGACAAGCAATGGACCAACTGCAAGATAGTGTCTTAATTAACAAACTTTATAGGAACAATTTCAAGGGATCCTAGATTCATCAACTTGATGTACACTAGTTGGCATGCGGTGCCAAAAGATACTAAAAAGCGCATGTGAAATATATCAATGTAAGAACAATTAATTTTGAGATTGCATAATTTATTGTTTGTTTTTACCGGCCGAGGCTAAATATATTTTATTTTGCCCAAATTCCTAATTCCGATAGAAGGAAAGAAGTGGATGACTGTCTTCGTGATGCTGAGGCTTACACAAGCAAAGAATTAAAGAGAGATTTTTGATAAAAATAGTACCTTTGAGGATATGCTAGCAAAACGCCCTAATGACATGCCGAAGGTCAATTCCGCCAATTGATCAAGTATTGGAAACACCTAACTGTTCAAGTAAGGCTAAAATAGTGCATTTCTACTCTTCAACTTATTTTGCATCATATATATATATATATATATTTTTTTTTTGTTTTATTTATTAATTCAACCATCTCTTTTTATTTAATTATAGGCCATATGTGAGATGAATTCTCAAAACAGGAAAAAGCAAAAGTGGAGGCATCAATGGGACATTAATTTTGCTGGAAAGAAAGAAATACTTATATTTAATATGGATGTCAATTTTATTCAATAGGCTGAACTTCAGAATCACCAAAATTCCGGGAAAACAGCAGATGATACTTTTACGGCAGTGTTTAGAAAGGAGCAACCTGGTCGACTAAGGTGCTATGGTAGATCAGTGACAACAAGTTCTTTGAAGAAAAATAAGGAAACTAACGAGCTAAAACAAGCAAACATGCTAATGAAATCACTTCTAAAATGGATTGAATGTTCGAGATATGTCAGGGTGTGTTGGATCTAACATTGCTTCACCTATTGATGCGAGTAGTGCACAAGCTGTAAAAGGCCAAAATCTTCCACATTCTTCCGGGTCAACTCATGATCCGATACTTCAAAAGGTATTTCATATTTTTTCAAGTGTTCTTTTTTTTTTAGAACAATAAGTTAGCAAATTAGTATCCTAAAGAACTATATCATATGTGATTGTAAATTTGTGATATAGTTGGCTAATTAGTCGTCTCAGTTTTTTTGAAAGTCTTCTTTGTGGTAGTTGACTCATTGATGCAGTTAATTGCAAGCTTTATAACTTCATGTTTGAATCATTCAAAGTTGCTCTAGTTTTGGCATGAGCGATCGGAAGTTATATTGAGAAACCTCTAAAAGTTTTCACTTGACATGGGTTCACTTGCCATGGGTTGTGGTGTTGTTGGTTCCCTTAAGGCTTTTCTCTCTTTCTCTCTTTTGAACCTCTCAACTATATTTTCCTCAACCCTGTCTAGTTCTTCATTCAAATCATCCTTTGTTTTGTTTATTGATGTATCAAATTGTGAAACTGGTTTTCTTGTTCTTCTTATCTGTTGGTTTGTTCCTGCACAATAAGATTATTATAGTTATTATGAGTAGAAATAGTAGATTTAAGTGTTTTACCTGACTGTGCCTTAGGCTGATATTGTTGGTCTTGCCCTGTCTTCTCTTGTGGTGATCTGGTCTCTGTTGTTCTATCTGAATTTGTATCATCATGATTTAACACCTTGTCCATAATATCAACAAGGTTTTTACAATAAGACTAGACATTCTAACATATACATCAGTACTCTATTTCACTTCGTATTGAATGATACTCCTTCCTCCCATTTATTTGACATGAATTTGAAAATGCTAGTTTAATGTGCATATCATATTGGAAGGGATTAAAGAAAATGATAAAATAGAAGTTGTAAAGTATTTTAAATGAAGCGGGTGAGTATTGGGAGATTATATAGTTGACCCCAATAGTTTGGTTTGAAGTGTAATAGTTGTTTCTTTGTAAGTCAAACATTTAGTTTTATAGGGGAGGTATGACATTAAATTTAGAGTACATTAGTTCATTAATTTGAAATTTTCAATTTTTTGAATATGGTATGGGTTATGATATATTAGAACTGAGTCAGCTTTTTGAGGCGTCCAACCATGAATGTTTGTAGCATATAATATATTGACTAGCAATAGATAACTCGTTTTTGTATTGATAAAAGTGAGACTAAGATTACTTGTAGTGCTTGAAATATGGTGTCAAGTAAATAGTGGAAGCTTCAATCTTCAAATTGCTATGTTTTGTTTCAAGTGTTCTTAACAATTGTCAAAAAAAAAATGTTTTGTTTCAAGTGAGTGTCAATAGTATGCCTTTTGAATTTTGAATAATTCCTCATTTCAACTTGCTCAACAATTTAATACACAATTTGATGATATATGTGTGTTCGCCCGGAAGAACAAAAAGTGATGTCCTGGAAGTTGATGAAATGGTTTTCTCTTGTTAAGCATGTGAAATATTAGTTTTAGTTTCATGGCTCTCTAGTAACTTTGAAGGTCAAAGCGTAAGAGCCTAAATTAAGCAAGTTTCGGACTTTTATCTTAGCATCTCTCGCTTTGAGACTTTGTTTAAGGTTAGTTGTTACTTTAGCTTCAATGTATTCATTTCGAGTAAAAAAGTTTGATTAAGCTCAAATTTATGAGCTACTTGAAGTTGTTCATATCTTATGACTTTCAATTCCATATCCGCATAAGTTGTGTTTATTATCTTGATTTTTTAGATTCTGTCTTTCTCCTCGGGCAATTTTTTTTAGCCAAATCACTTGCATGACATATTAGTTATCTCAAGATATCTAGTCTGTTGTTTTAGAATTGTGAAGAACGCAGTAATTGAGTTTGTTATTCTACGATTATTGATTATCTCTCAAGAGACTAACTCCTTCCTTTAAATTGAATGTATTTTGGTGCCTAATTAATGTAGTGTAAATGATGTGTGATTATGAATAAGATTTTTTCGCTTTTACGGTTTCGCAAATGTCCAATTTTCTTTCATGTAAAGAGAATCTCGGCTTATGATATTTGTTTGTTTATGAATACATCTTTGTTAAAGTATTGGCCTGAGCTAATTCAATGGCATGTGATTATATGCTTTGGTCTCATTTATTGTTATGTATATACAATATGTAAATGAATGTTCAACTTGCATAGAATTATCTTTCAAGGAACTGCATCGTAATCTAGAATCAGTAATTTTGCTTCTGAACCGCATGTCAATCTCGAAATCTGCAATTTGCACTGAAACGCACTTTTGCACCGGAATTTGCAATTTGCAATTTGCAATTTGCAATTTGGAATCGCATCTTTATGTCCCGGAATCTGTCTATGATTTGTTGTTCTCTATCTCTTCGCCGTAACCGGGAACTTTGCCTCTTCTATAGCCGCACCCAACCCGGTTGTGTAAGGAAATGGAGGTGATCAAATTTGAAGGGTCGCCGCAAGTCAATTTGATCCCATTGAAGTGGATAATGAAGAGAGTTTTGAACTATTGTAAAAATTTGAATGCACTATATTTGATTTTTGTGAAATATATTCATTGCTAGAATATATTGAACTATTGTGAGAGTACCTTTTGAACTATTGTGAAACGAAGAGCAC